>ML675601.1:22385832-22565010 GCA_007922155.1 Mesoclemmys tuberculata | reverse complement strand
ATAGATAGATAGATAGATAGATAGATAGATAGATAGATAGATAGATAGATAGATAGATAGATAGATAGATAGATAGATAGATAGGCTTGCTTGATTAAGATCATTGTGGGAAACGCATGTTCTGCTACTACAGATAATGAAAAAACAGTATTTTCCACCATGAGCAATGTCTTCTGAAAGACAGGTGACCTGATGGTTAAGAGCTTTGATGAATGTGCAAGAATACTGCCAAATTGTTGTGGATATGATGGGATTCAAGTGTCATTTTAAAGGCAATGCCAGCTTGAGTACTCTCCTTCTCTTTTTTCAATACCTGGGTAAATCAAAATGGCTGATTGTCAGTGTGTACAATGCCATAATGGGCAAAAGTTGGTTTTTTTTTAAAGTCACAAGGCCACTATGCAGAGTTAAAGCACTTAAACCATGGTTGATAGTGGGTCTGTTAGCTTTGTGATTCTGATATCTGTAAATTCAATGGCAAATCTGAGCATATAGACATGGATTCTTTTCTGCAGGTTTGCCTGTAAAGACACAGAAATGGTTACCCTTTCGTATGTGACATCTTAAAGGATATATTTTTGGACATGAGGGCCAAGATACCTTTTGACTGATAGGAGTCCCACCATAGCATTTTTGCAATGCCTCAAAAACACAAGAGATCTTGAAAAGTGAGACTTGAATCATGAAATACAATATGCTCAAAAATTGCCTCTCTAGGTTTCTCTAGAAATACTCCTAACGAAGGCTAGCTCAGCCCCAACATAGTTTCTGAAGTGTTTTCCAAATGTGTGACAATCAAATGCAATTTATTTTTTTTAATTACCACCTTCAATGTTTTGGCTTGACTAGCAACTCAGTGAGCTTAGTACATAACTCCCAAACAGCTCTCAATTGTTTCCAAACCAACCACAAAAACTTGAAGTTGCCTTCATCTTTTGGAACTTAAATAATAAACATCAAAAATGTATTTCAGAACCAACCTCCTACTTTTGAACAGTGATTCTCTTTCTTGAGATCCAAAATGACAATCTAAGGTAGTGGCTGACCGAGTGTTCCACACCAACATCAGGAGTATCTTGTCTAAATTTGGCCTGTACATCATTTAAACAGCACGTATTTACTGCTGCACCCTCTAAATTCAGGCCAACCAGTTTTGATTTGAGCTCTTCTGCCTTGATCCCCAAAGTGCCTCAATCTTATTTATTCCTTCTGTGATACCATCAGCAGTCCCAGATTCCAAGGTCTGTTATCAAGGAGAGTACAAAATTTCCCATGCTATACAAATTTATGGATATTAAGGCCAGAAGAAATCACCACGATCATCTAGTCTGACATCCTGCATAACACAGGTGATAGTATTTTCCTGACTTAATTCCCTTTCAAGCTGTGGTTGAATTACAGTATACTTTTCAGAATAACACCCAATCTTGATCTTAAAATTCCCTATGTTGGAGAACCCACCATAACTCTTGGTACGTGTTCTAAGGATTAATTACCTCATTGTTAAAAGTTTGTGCCTTATTTCAAGTCTGAATTTGTCTCACTTCAAATTCCAGCTGGTGGATATTCTTATTCTTTTGTCTGCTAGGCTGAATTATCAACTTTCTGTCCACCACATAGGTACATATAGGTTATGATCAAATCACCCCTTAACCTTCTCTTTGATAGATTCAAGAAACTCAATCTAATAGTTTATCACTATAAGGCATGCTTTCTAATCTTTAATAATTGTCATGGTTCTTCTCTAAACCCTCTACAATTTTTCAACAGCTTTCTTGAAGCTGGGGTATGCAAACTCACTCAAGTATCGACCTCTCTGTGGTTCCATCAACAAGCACAGTAAAAAACCTAGCTTTTTGTATGCATATTTTGAAAGTTACCCAAGAAACTTTGCAGCTGTCTTTATAAAATCTCTCACTCAGGGGATGTTAATATAGTTTAGACAAGGTCAGTTTTGGCCTGCTAATCACAGAGAAGCTAAAAAAATTTAAAATTGAAATCATGTTTAATGACTGTTTAAATGGAGTTAAACAAAATGGCAAATGCTTGGATCTCCTCATTTGGAATTTTAAGAAAGTAATCTAGAAATAAGAGCATCCACTGGACAAAGCTGTATATTTGTTGCTGCTATGCATTTCATACAGCTGTAATGCATACGCAGATCATCAGTTCTAAGTGACTTATACCTATTTACATGGGGACTGTTCCTCTCAGAGAGCTTCTCATGATTTCTGCAACTCATTAATTTCCCTGACCTGAAATTCATGCATATTTGTCTTTCAGTTTATTCTGGAAAGTGCTTTTACACTTATATTTCCCAAGGTTCCTTAACTTACTCTTCTATGTCATGTGTTTTCTCCTTATGTTTGCTGATGAAAGGGGATGTTTTTGGGGGGAAGGGACATTGAAACTTGCCTCACTCTTCAAAAAAAAAACAACAAACCCAGGGTGGTAGTGTGTGTGTGTGTTCTAGACATGTTTCTTTTCATAAAAAAACCAAATGTATATCTGCATAGTTGTTAATATAAATATATGTTCAAAATAGTTAGCATCTAAGGAAAGATTTGCAAATTAAACTGCTTGGCCCAGGAAGTAGCAGCTAAGTTTGCATTGCAAAAGGCTGTAATAGAGTATTAGAGAGAAGCCATGGCCCTTCTAAAGATCAAAATCATGCTTACAGCAGAAGCAAATCATCAAACTGCAGTTTATCTTACTGCAAAGCCTACACTGGCTTCCTTAGCAAATTAAACTATCACTTGTCTACCTAGCAGAAAATAACTGTCTTTGAATGAGCTAACTACAGCCTACAGCTTGCAAGTGTGCCTCTCCATATCAAATCAAATTGCTTTGCTGCTGCTGCTGCTGCAACTGTTGCTAATTTTGCAAAGCTCTAGAAGTCATTGCTCTGTCTTAGGTTGAACATGACATTGTTGTTTGCCTTTTTAGCAGCGATAATGACTTTGCACAACATGGCAGTAGCTGACAAACCCCAACCCTAGTCTGTTCCCACCCAAATTTGCACAAGCCTCTGTTCAGAACATTAATAAACCATGCTTTCAAACAGAGGCTCACCCTCAAGCATGCTCAGTGGTGCTCTTCTTTCTCACTCCCACCCTCAATACCAAGGCATTACTTGTAGAGATGACATCAGAGAAATTCATTCCACCTCCCTTCTGACTGGCAGGTTCCACTCACTTGTTCTGTTGAGGCTTACCCTCCAGATACCTTCTAACCACTGATTGGCCACTCAGTTCCGTGCCTCCCTTTTGACAGGCAGCTGAGTTCTATTGTTCTGCTGAATGCCTTCTTGGACGCAGCTTAAATCACTTTGCTCCATGCCCATTCAACCCCTCTGGGCACCATCTCATCTGATTGAGAGCTAATGTGTTACTCACTCCTCCCTCAGCCTCCCTTGTTGCCCTGGTATGACATAGAAATTCTAATGCTTTCACTTGCCAAGAGCGCACTTTTGCTTTTGTCCCATGTTCTGAGCACTAGGATTTTTCCTAGCCCAGAATTGGTTCACCACTGTTAAATCCCTCCTCTATGCATTCATGCCCTATCTATGGACCATGGCAGTTTTACAATTGGCCAGTCTTACAATTTGCCCCTGCCTCCTTCTGTCAAAAGCATATTTTTCCCATTCACATTAAGAGCTCTTATATCTTCTTCAATATTTCCCTCTATCTTCTCCTTGGTCAACCATGAGGTCAGTCATCATCATGTCTTTATTATTTAACCTCCTGAAATAGATTTTAACCAGGTGATTTGAATGAAACAGCAGCTTTCAAGATAAAATTAAAGTGTAATAACACAATTTTTTTGTTATGAACACCAATAGTTCTTCATTCCGTACAGTGCTTAGCTACCAAGGTGACAGGCTTCTTGGAAATGTCTCAGAATTAGAGGTAGAAGACAATGTTTTCCTATGATCTCAGTTCTTAAAAATATTAGGAACACAGAAGCTAAATAATAATAATAAAAAAAGATATGATCTAGTTGGAGCTAAGTAGCTTCAGGTATGTAATTCAAGATACACATCTTGAGAAACAGACCTTTTGTTTTGACATCTGTATGACATCCTTTCAAAGGGTCCAAGTTCACTAAAACACACTAACTAAACTTAAATGTGAGGGGAAGGATTCTCCTAGTGCAGCATTATTAACTGTTTGGACTTCAGGATAACACAGTACTAATGTTAGACACTATCATGTCTACTCATAATAGCAAGGCTCCTGTAAGGAATAATGGGTTCCACTTTAAAAAAAAAGGTAACTCACTGGGTACATCTACAGTGCAAAAAAATAAAAAAAACCAAAAACAAACAAACACATCAATGAGTCTTTGTGCCTAGATCAACTGACTCAGGCTTGCACAATAGGGCTAAGAAGAGCAAATGTAGACATTCAGGCTCAGGCTGGAGCCAGGCTCTTAGACTCACCCATCTTGCTGGGTTTCAGAGCCCAGGTTTCAGCCCAAGCCCAAATGTCTATACTGCTAGTCTTAGCCCTATGGCACAAGTTCCACGCGCATGAGTCAGTTGACCTGGGCTCTGAGACTCGCTGCCACAGCTCTTTTTTTGCCATCTAGATATATCCTCCATCACTCTACACTGTATTACACTGGGTCTGTGACTCAGTATTTCCAAGCCCACACTGCACTGTAAACCTGGCATTACAGTTGCTGGACCTGGGCCTCAGTCTTGCTAACACATCTATACCGTACTACGCAGACCTTCTAACTTGGGTCTTCATCTTGACTTACATGTGACACTGTCTGAAAGCCACAATCCAAAACCCACATATTCCACATTGTCATGTAGTTATATGTTTTGTGCAAAGTATGCCTTGTGAGGTATTTTAAAAGTCTTGATCTGCTAAACCTTAATATTCTGTTAAATTGCATGTGTTGCCATTGTATGTGATGTTATGAAGTTTTGCTGTCTATGTTCCACTGAAATATGTTGGGAAATAAGAAACACCCACAACCAGCTTTTCAGGTACAACAATGAAGTAGCCAGCCATGTTAATGGCTGTTAAAGGGAATCCACTCCCCCAATGGCCCTCTCAGAAAGCTTCACAGAGAGAAAGCACATGGGCAATGGACCTTACTTGACCAATAAGGGAGGACCACCAGGTCACAAACATTGACTGTTGCAGCAATCTGGAAGAAGCTATAAAAGAGGGGGATTGACATCACTTTTCTTTACTCCCCCACAACTCAACACCCGAAGGAACATCTGGAAGACAAAAGACTTTGACTAGAGGAGAGGAGGCTTCAAAGCAGATGCAGTCTGTGTATCAAGAATCTGTAGCCTATGTGTATCATCAGCCAGGGTGAAATATTGATGATTCAAACCAGTTTAGTGAATAAGACAGTGTTTCCCAACCAGTGTGCCACGGCACACTGGTGTGCCATCAGGCCTGAGCAGGTGTGCCACAGAATTTCTAGAAAAACCACTTGAGTTCTGAGTTGGCTCATGAATATCCATGAGTTCATTTGGAGACGATATGGTGGTGTGCCTCAAAATAATTAAATGGTATCAAGGTGTGCCATGGCAGAGAAAAGTTTGGGAACCATTGGTATAAGAACTTAGACTGCAAAGTTATTTTTATTGCTTTGGTAGCTATCTCTGATCCTGTATGTCTACCACTTATAATCACTTAAAATCTATCTTTCTGTAGTTAATAAATCTGTTCTATAATTTTACCTAAAACAATCTGTCTTGGATTAAAGTGTTTGGGAAATCTCCACTCAGTTAACAAAGACTGGTATATGTTCTCTCCACATCGAAGGAGGGGTGAACTAATTAATGAGCTTGCTCTAGCCAGATTTTGACCAGATCAAGACTGTATAATTCTGGGGCACAATGAATAAAGGCTTGGGGGGGGGGATTGGCTGACGCCATTCTTTATGGTTGGTTCATGAATTACTGAAGGAAACCACAGTTTGGTGTGTCCCTGTCTGTGAATGCCTGTATTAGTACCTTACCTGCTAGAGGTTAAACATTCCTGCTATTTAACTGGATATGGGGCTCCATCTGCTGTTGCATTGTGTGATAACAGTACCTGGACCGGTCTGCTGTTTATTCACCAGCGAGGTAGTGTTGAGAGTCAGCTGAGGCTGGAAGGGCAAGGGGGTACAGTGAGCTTACAGGCTGAACCCTAGTGAGCGTGGGGCGGGAAGGGGGGGGGGAAGGGATCCTGTCACACTGAGTCTGCTCTGCAAAATTACAGGACCTAGATCTGAATCACAGAAGGACTTAGACTCCTACCTACTGACCAGCAGGATCCTAGGACCTGAATGCTTATTGAGCCAAGTCAGGCTGATTTGTGTGTGGACAGAAGGAGAGTTCGAGCTCAAATGTGAGTCAGAGTCCAGGCTTAGAGTGCAGTGTAGACATATGCTTAGGTGCTTTCTCTAATGTTCGCTAATACATAACAAGGATGTGCTTATGTTGTGAAATACTGGAAACTTTAAGTGGCCTAATCCTCCAATCTTTGCTCACAAGTAATCTACTAACTATGAAGTGGGAAGCTGTGTGGTCCACAGACTTATTCCTAGCTCTGACACTCAGCTGCTGGGTGACCTTGGGCAAGTCACTGTGGTGTTGGACGGGATAATTTTAAATTGTTGCCTCTGAGTAATTTTGTTGTAAAAATTATTTAAATTATTTAGTTTAGAGAAACAAGAAATGGTAGGCCAGCTCTTCCTAATAGTTTCTTTTATTGCCCCCACTATTTAGTGACAGGGGTCCTTTTGCATATCTGAGGGGACACCATGATCAACACCAAGACAATTATTAACCAAGGCTATTTTATTACTGAGGACAGGAAAAGAAAATATCAAATAACCAAACACAAATGATAAACTGGTTACTTCCATTACAAACTCTTCTGTATGACTTTCCGTGGAGAGCTTTTAATAAAGGTTAGAACCCCGAGAGCAAACACCTCTGAGGTGTGCTTTCCTCTTGGTAAGCTAAAACCAAAGTATATTGTTTCCCAAAATTATTGTGACTCCATTCTTTAGTATATTCTTAGATAACGAAGAATGTGTACAGATGAACGAAATAACTTTGTTTCAGGGCAGGTAGACCTGTTGGTTATTAATAAATAACCAGCCAGTTTATAGTTGGCAAAGAAAGCAATTTTAACAATATCTAAAGAAAGCAAAGAAAATATTTAGATCAGTTTCTTAGAAAAAGCCATTTACAGAGCTGTCTTGAGACAAGCAAATTAACCAATATTAAGAATTTTAAATCCAGTTAAGTCTCTTTTTATTGATGTTTAGCCCGTTTCCTCTTCAGGAATACATGGTCTAATCACTTGGTGATTAAGAGGAGAAACTGTTAGTTTTTTAAGTTACAACAACATTTCAGTATTCCAACAGAATCATTACAAGAGTTCTAAATCTCATCCTTTGGCAAAGTCTTAGTTAGCTTCCTCTCACCAATCCATGTAAAAATCTTAGCAAGGTTTCCTTCTTGAATCTTCTTTGTTTTTCTTATCTGATTGTGGCAGCTTACTTGTAGAGATGAACAGGTTGAGTTTTGAAGTACTTGCTGTCTAAGTGGAATAGAAGGGGCTCTGAGTGTGTGATCTTTTCATAATCTCCTATTACCTTCTTATTTTTATCACGTTTTAGGAAAACACACCTCTTCTGTGCTTATTTAGATCCAAATTGGTTGGGGTAGGTGACACTTCCAGCTTCTGGATTTGAAGTTTGTTTAACGAATATGCAAAATTTCTTTAATTGCCTTTATTCTTCTTGGGGCAGGAAGAGCCAAATAACTTTTAAAATTTGTTTTAACTCTTTCTTTCTATTCAGTCCATTTTCTGGGATATTCTTCTAATTTTATTTGAATTTAACAGGAAATTGAAGTCTGTTTTCAAAAAGTCCAAACACTCCAGTTCTTTATATAAGAGTTTTTAGGTCTCAGAATAGTCAATTTAAAATTAAATATGTTATAGAAGGCCTTTACCTTAAGTTGTTGACTTTACATGACAATTTTTAGAATGACAATTTTCTTGTCTTCCTGTGTTGGGTTAGGGTTTGCTTGTGCTCTGCCAATAATTAATTAATTATTTCCCCATTAATATAAATATTCTATATTTAATGGCATCTTACATAAGTAATTAGTATAGCATTAAATGACTTTGCTACATTTATACATAAAACATCTTACTATTCATATACCAATGTTATCGGGCAGTTATCATATGAAGGCTTGCATTTAGATATGAAATATTTGCAAATACAAATATTCAAAGAAGCTTTTGCAATTGTAAGTATTTGAGAACCAAAGATTTTCACTTTTAAATGAAAACATGAGTTGGAAATAACCAGTATCTTTCGTAAAAAATTTCCCACCATAAATGTTCAACAACTTTAAAGAATAAAGATTTTAGTGTGTTTACAAAAGAAACCAATTTCAGTAAGAATATTTCTAGGATTCTGAGTATGGGTTTAAATTCAGATTTTTCATTGAAAAAAAAGGGGGAGTTGGTATAGACCCACTTTATCTCTAGATGTATTGCTCTGATAACACAGTACTGCATTCCTTTCACAATCAGGTTTCTTCTAAAAAAATGTTTATATGGTTTGTCTGCTTGATGTTTGCCAGTCCTTGAGAGCTCTAAGTAGAACCCTTCTGGAATTTCTTTGATTAGCTTTAACATTTTGTAACATAATTAGCTAAACATGTATTATTATATTTCCAAACATCCTGGTTATAACTTTCTTGTAGCTATGTCTTCATATCCAGTTAAGGTGCAAATAGTTCATAAAGGCTTAACCAGTTATAATAATTTTATTAATATAATTCTTGAATCAACATTGAGGTCTCTCCCCCACATCGCTTCACTTCTGTTTCCCCTCCCCATATGTCTGTCTTGTCCATTTGGACTGTAAATTCAATAGGGCGAGGACTGTCTCTTACGATGTGTTTGTAAAGGGATTAGCACAACGGAGCCCCAATCTTAGTTCAGGGCTTCTGAGCACTACTGTAATACAAAAAGTAAATCATAATAAGAAAGGGTTGCACAATCAGGTACCAGGTGTATCTATACATGTATACATGCCTAAAGCCAGCCAAGAAACATGAGGAGGTTGTCAGGAATGACTGAGATGTAATAGTAGCCCTGTATATATATCTACAGGTACCCCAGAAAAATTTGATTACATCCATATTTGTTAATGCTACTGTATTTGTGCCTGGATAACTTTTCATTTTGTGTGTCACTTAATGAGATAAAAAATAAAAGATATCATCCACCTCCTCTCTCTAATATCCTGGGGACCAAAATTTCTACATGACAGCAGCCTTTAACTACCTGAAAGGGGGTTCCAGGGAAGATGGAGCTAGGCTGTTCTCAGTGGTGGCAGATGATAGAACAAGCAGCAGCGGTCTCAAGTTGCAGTGTGGGAGGTCTAGGTTGGACATTAGGAAAAAGTTTTTCACTAGGAAGGTGATGAAGCACTGGAATGGGTTACCTAGGGAGGTGGTGGAATCTCCATCTTTAGAGGTTTTTAAACTGCAGCTTGACAAAACCCTCGCTGGGATTACTTAGCTGAGGTTAGCCCTGCTTTGAGCAGGGGGTTGGACTAGATGACCTCCTGAGGTCCCTTCCAACTCTAATATTCTATGATTCTAACAATACTGCAAATAACGAGGGAGATCAAATTTTGCTATCTGAAATGGAAATTCCACACCATGAAGAAAAAGGAAGCTAAACTTAACAATGACATCTACTTCCTGAGCAAATGCAAGAAACAAAACCTCATCCCCAGAGGACTCACCATCTATAACTCTCTGACCACCTCATACAACTAAAAATCTACTGAACATCTCTGGAGATGGACATCCGAAAAACTGAGGAACCACCTTCTGTACCTTACATACTTCAGAGGGACCACCTCAAACAAGCAATCATCACATGCTCCCATATACTGTAAGGAAAAAATCAGGAAACATACCTGGAGATCATGCAAGAAATCCAAAATAACTATGCAAAAAAAACCAAAAAACCCATAACTGATGACAGCCATCTAATTCAAAAACCAAGAGTGTAATCAACTACCACATGACTGGAATTCATCACATGGACACTACACAACACCTCAACATCAGCAATTTACCAAGGCTACGCCTAACCTGAGCTGAATTATCTGTGCTTTCCAAGGGATTGAACTTCTGCCTCTCCACAGAACCTGATACCATATTGACATGAGGAGAACCAGAAGAATTCTTTCACCAACTCCACTTCAAGGTAGTTTTTCATAACAAAGATGCCACCAGCCATAACTACCATGTCCCCACCCACAGTCATAAGAAAAAAATCATCTGACTGGAGACCCTACAAAGGACAAAACACCACATTTGATCATTACATTGATTGCTTCAGGAAAAATATCAACTGTGAAGTCACATACATCACATCCACTACAATCTCTCCATCACTGAGAGGATTGCTCCCCAAAATCCAACCACCAGTTAGTGATCAAACTGGCAGACAAAGGGTCATCATTGTCATCTTCAACTGTGAAGACTATGTCAATGAGGCCAGCTGACAACTCTCCAAATCCACCTGCTATAAAAAACTGAAAGACCCCACACCACAATTCACTCAGGTATTTAAGGATATCACCACATCTTACCCTAGACAACTCCTAGAGAAACTCTACTCTGTAAACCCACCCCAGACACATGCTTCCCAAGATACACAAAAAAGGAACCCAGGAAGACCCATCATATCTGGCCATGACTCTCCACACGAAGGAATATCAGGAATCAAAGAAACAATCCTCAAACCACTCACCACACAAAGCACTACTTTCTTCTAGGACACAATCAGCTTCCTCCAGAAACTCCACAACATTAACAACCTCCCTCAGAACACCATCCTTGCTACCATGGATGTCACCTTCCTATACCCCAACATCCCTCACAATGATGGAGGTGCTGCCTGCCTCAAATATCTACAAGACAACAGACAACACTCAGACATCCACCTCAAATACATCATCACACTCATCCATTTCATACTCACCTATAATAATTTTACATTCAACAACAAACTCTTTGTCCAAACCATGGAAAAATCCATGAGTACTAGGTGGCTCCCCAATATGCCAAAAATTCTTCATGGGCCAACTCACAGAAGAATTTCTGGACAAATCAATGATATACTTGAGATACATCAATGATATTTTCATCCTCTGGTCAGATGACCTAAACTTCCACATAGATTTCCACCACAACCTCAAACACCAGCCCCCATCCACAAAACTTTCTCCAGAACACCAGCCCCAACTTTATGGACACCACAGTCAGCATCAGCAATGGAACCTTACAAATACCTATATATAAGAAATCCATGGATCACCTCACTTACCTTCACAGATCCAGTAACCACCCCAAATAACCCAAGAAATCTGCTGCCTATAGCCAGGCACTCTGATACCACAGAATTTGTGCCAAGGTGAAAGTCCAGGATACCCACCTTAACACACTCTAAACTGCTTTATCCAAACAAGGACACTCCACCAGAGATGAAGATCACATCGTGGAATGGGCCACCCAAATACCCTCCAAGAACCTGCTTCAGTATAGGTGAAAAAAAACTTCCAACCACACACTTCTAGTTGTCCTGTACCATCCCACCATGGAACTCATATGGAGTATCATTAAGCAGTTACAACCCATATTTGATGGGAACCACATCCTGAAAGAAATCTTTCTCAAACCCCTCATCTGGCCTTCAAACAACCCCCACAACCGTGCCAAGCTCATCATCAGAAGCAAGTTCTCCATAGACCAGGACGCATCACCTTAAAGCGATAACAGTCCCTGCCATAACAACAGATGAAAAACCTGCAGATATATCTCCACTGCTACAATGATCAATACCCCCCACCCACAACACACCTTTCTAGATTCATGGGTCCCTCAGATGCCTATCTCAACATGTGATATAACTCAGCCAGTGTACTAAATGCCTCCAATAACAACTATGTGCGTGAAATGAGACAATCACTACGTTATTGAATGAACTCACACAAAAAAATGATAAAAAGACAAAGACACCCTATCACCTTCGTGATGGTGGTGGTGAACATTTTCACAAAATGACCACTTTATATGGGACCTTTCAGCCCATGTCCTCCAAGGAAATCTGCACAAAACCTTCAAAAGACGAGCCTAGGAACATAAATTCATAACTCTGCTAGGCATGAAAAATCATGGATTTAATAAAGACACTGGATTTATGGCTTATTACAACAGTCTGTAACCAACTAACCCTCCTTTGACCTTTGACTGCAGTGGTATTAACTGCCCACTTCATCTTGAATGGTCTCTTGCAACATGCATTAACTTCTTAGCTGTTCCACCTTGTACTTAGCTGTGACACGGAATATCTTTCCCAGCTCTGAAGGAGAACTCTGTGTAGCTCAAAACTAATATACTGGGATGAACATGGTTACAACAGCACTGTAAACAACAACTTAATATCCTGTCTTAGACTAAATACCGGGTAACACCAAAATACCATGTATTTAGAAATGACTGTAAAAGATTATATGAAAATTCTCTTGTTCGCTTCCATATTATGTCTACATTGTTTTAACATTCCAAACTATCAGTGGGTTAAGTCCTTGGTTTTGAGTTGAACTATATCATGTTCCATATGTATCACACTTTGCTACATGGATCACATGTTCTCAGCAAAATCTGTGGTAAAAAACAAGCAAACATCATCATTACAATAGTAAGCACTGTAGAGAATTATTAAGAGAGTTAACAAGTTTTTTCTTTGCATGGTCCCATATAGCCGTAACTATTCAAATTAACTGAGCAGTAGAGGAAAAGTAATAAAACTACCAGCAGAAAGCAGGGTCCTGCCTCTTCAATATACCAAGCTAAGTTCTAAAAGACAGAGCCCTGATTGTATGGCTCAGCTAAACAAGATGACTGTTTCTAAAACTGTTCTACCTTATGGTAACCATTAACTCCAACCTGACTTCCTATTACAACACACCACCGTGAACACCTATTAACAGCTAATTGAATCATCCAGAAATGATCAGAACCCAAAAGAATAATTTTATTTTAAAAAATGCTTCTTTGTTCATATTATGTAATTGCTGCTATACAACATGGGAATATGCAAATTAGAGTGCTTAGGGGCCTATTATTCTAAGTAACTTTAAACATTAGTATAGTTGTTTGACAAAGGGGAATAGAGCCATTTTGTATTCTTGATATTACCCATGAGACATGAAAGGGGAAACCAATAACAATCTAATAAGACTCAGTATCTCTCAAAACTTTTTCCTGCTGTGAGCAACATAAGAGCCAAAAGAAATTTCTGAGACACCACCACCAAATAAAAACACCCCAGATCACAGTTCTGTGCAGTTTCTATTCAAATCGTTCAACGCTTTACTGTATTTTTCATCATCATTTTTTATTTAAAGAAATAAAGACAATTAAAGTTCAACACCATTGTTGGATGTTTGACAACCCATTGTGCTCTGAAACCTTAAGTTTTATTTTATTTAGCTATCTGGGTTTTTTTATTATTATTATTAGGGCATATTTTTATTACATTTTTAAACCTAGATATAAACAAAATGAAAGGCAGAAAGGCACTACTGGAGCAGCACCATTGATGTGTGTGTATTCATCTGTTATGTCTACATAAAAAAGTTGCACTGGTTTAAATTTAAGCTGCGAGTTAAAATTAATTTAGTTAAACCAATGCAAAAGATTGTGTGGACACTCAGATTTCCATTTAAACTAGGGTTGTTTCAGTTTAGCTTAAGTCAGTTAGGAATCAGCTTAAGCTAAAATAAAATACACCACTCTTAAACCAAAATAAGGGAGTCCACATAAGGGGTTGCACTAATTTAAGGAAATCTAAATTAATAACAGATTTAGGCTAAACTGTGCAATGTTCTTCTGTACACCAGGCCACACTTACAGTCAAGATTAGGAAATGTCAGTTTTATCTGCCACAATTTTTACCGTTATCTCAGATTTTCTAGTAGGTGATGTGTGTTGTTTTTGAACTACAGATGACAAGACCCACAAGCATGAAGGGATTTATGCATAGTGTCAGAGCACCTAACTTTTAGATGCCTAGAAAAATCACAGGAACAACCCTGCAATCCACAAAGCCCAGTCAGGCACTTAGGCTTCTACACAATGAATGGGGAGAGTTGGGCACCTTTGATTGCAATTTTCAAAGCAAAGGAGCCGCCTAAGCTAGCCAATAACCAGAGGCATGTGTGCTAAGCCTCTGGTTAGGTGCCTATCCTTGTGAGATGGGCACAATAACTCATTCTGACTCATCCAGTGGCCCAGTTCATATTTACTTATTCAATTATTTAATTAAAGTGGAACAACTTCAATAAGAGAAACTGAGGGCCCCATATCAGAATATGCCATAGCCTAGTGGCTAGGGCACTCACCTGAGGGAGGGCAGATTCCTTTTCAAATGCCTACTCCCCCTTAGGTGGAGGGGGACTTGTCTTGGGGGAGCTTCCACATTCTGGATGAGTACTCTAACCAGTGGGATAAAAGTTATAATGGGTGTGGTTGTCATCCTTCCCTCCTCCCCAGCTGTTTTGTGTGAACTCACCTGAGAGCAGTAATGCTTGGTCTGCTACTTACTGTTGTAACAGACTTCTATAGGGCCTGTAATGTATATGTGCCCCGAGGTCATTTCTGAGTAATTGCATACCAACATAGAGGGTGCTCAAGCAACAATGGCAAATGTCACAAAAAACAAGCTGTTTCCAAAAGTTTGGTGATCAGGAAGTCAAAGCTGGTCAACAGGATGAGGCCTGTTGACAGTCAAAAAGCAGAGAATCTGTCCAACAACAGTGGTTACCCCAAGGCTTATAACTAGCCACTGGAGGACAAAAAGTTCCCTCACAGGTGTGGGACTTGCTGTTTAGACAGTAGCCAAAATGCCACAATTGGTTTAAGCAAGCAGTATTCCAGGGGGGGAGATATATAAGGTTGTCAGGAGGGAGGCAAATTGGACGAGCCACGCATCACAAGGGGTGCACCAAAATTGCACTGCAAAGATGGCCTGATCAGCCATCATTGCCTCTCCCCAGCTCGCTGCTCAAAAAAGTATAGGGCATTAGAGCTGGTAACCTGGGCGTGAATACGATAGAGATTCCACCTGGAAGAAAACAAGTAACCTGGGTGTGAATGTGATAGAGGTTCCACCTGGAAGAAAACCAGTAACCTGGGTGTGAATGCAATAGAGGTTCCACCTGGAAGAAAACCAGTAACCTGGGTGTGAATGCAATAGAGGTTCCACCTAGATGAAAACCCGGGAACGTAACATAAAGAGTAAGGAAATTTGGCCATAAACTTTTATTGTTTTTGTTGCAACTGAGTTCATCCATCTATGTGATAAGTATTAATCAAATGTTGTTTATTTGTAAGTAAGTCTTTAAGTATATGTTTAGTGTATTTGTGTTAATATGATTAGTTGTTTAAATCATGAGTTTTAAGTGTTAAGTTTTAAGTTTAAGGAATTGTAAAAGGATAAGGGGAGACAACTTGTGATAGAGAGAAAACCCTCAATAAATAGTGGTTTTGAATTGAACAGAGAATGTGTTGTTGTACAAATGAATGATGAATGATAGATTTATGAGCCGTTGACCAAGTCTTGGACTAAGACAGTTTTCAGCCGCCCTCATCCGTCCACAGGTTGGTCGGGTGAATAGCAAGGGGGGCCTGTCTGAACCTAGTGACTCAACGGACAGGCGGAGTGACTGCAGCCACAAGGCTACCCTTTCTCCTTCCCTAACTCATGAGCCTTTGTAGCTCCGTTGCTCAATAGAGCTCCTGTGACTTCAAAGGATTCCCTCTGTGTCTGTCTGTCTGCCTTTCCTCCCCCCTCCCGCTAAATAAGCGTTCCGTTATCGGATTCATTCACCCCATCAGTATCACGGGCTGAATAGAAATGGTGCGGACCCCTCCATCAGTCAAACCTGAGTAAGTTGTATGACTGTGTGTTTTGAGAAATTGATCCCTTTAGGAAAATCCAGCTTTCTCAAGCAAGGGATAAAAAGAAAAAGGGGAAAAAAATAACAGTAAGCCATAAAACTGTCACTGGGTCGTAAACAGAAGTGGACCTGATAAGAAATCCTTCCTCCCTCCTTCGCCATCTCTTCTCCAGCCCCCCGTCTGAAGCGAGGAATACAAACAAACCAAGACAGGAGTTTTTTTAACCCCTTGTCACCACACTTACCTCAGTCAGCAGAAGAAGTCCCACTAACTCCAGTGGGCATCAGATTGGATCATAAAACAAAAAAGTGAAATCATCAGCCCAGTCAGTCCATGCCATTGTTCTACACAGCTATTTTCTATAGTGTAGTTAATTGGAGGGGCTGGAGAGTGGAAATGTTTGTGCCCTGCAACCATAATTCACATGAAGAGCTGTTTGGATCAGGCAGTCATGGCTTTCAATTGATATTAAACAAGATAGTGTTTAAAATAAATTGATATTAAATAGGCAATATTGTACTGAATTCGTGCAAAATGGTTTGACCAATGGAGAACAGTGTGGGTGTCTCTTAGGCAAAGTGATATTAAGTGGGCTAGACTGTATTTGGGAAATGGGAAATCTTAACCATAATACTCACGTCTAAATCCTTTCCTGCCGATACACGTACCCAACCCCATTGGCTTTCCTGGAAGTTGCATGACTGTTTCTGAAGGGACAATTTTCCTTATGTGATGATTTGTAAAAAAAGCAAACATCGGTTTACTTGTGCCACACTATGAGCTCTGTGTTGGATTTCTCCAGGGTGCTTAATAATGTGCCAGATATTAGGCAATAAAACCAGATTCAAAAACATCACAAGTGCTCTGCCTCCAAATCATCACCTGAGTTGCTCTCATTTCAGAGATTCTGCATATCCACACTTCATTGAAAAACTCATGATTTTCTGGAGCAACGTTCAGTTGCTTGTGAATGTAATGACTAGAGCAGTGGTTCCCAAACTTTTCTCTGCCATGGCACACCTTGATACCTTTTAATTATTTTGAGGCACACCACCATAGAGTCTCCAAATGAATTCATGGATATTCATGAGCCAACTCAGAATTCTTCAAGTAGTTTTTCAAGAAATTCCGTGGCACACCTGCTCAGGCCTGACGGCACATCTGTGTGCCATGGCACACTGGTTGGGAAACACTGGACTAGAACATGTGCATCACTGCTACCCCCTATTGGTCAGAGCTGCTCGTGTGTGTGAGAATAAGAGAGACTGTCTCCCTTGAGGGTATGAGTGGCCCAATTACTACCAGCGACCCTCTGTTAGTTCAGGGAGCAGGGGTTGTTTTTTTTTTTTGGTTTTGAAGCAGAAGACCATGATGTGTTCTGTCCTATAGATTGCATGTGTGCATGGTATAGCTGACGACTGTGGTGGCTGTATTGTAGGCAGTCGATGATTTTCTTTTTTTTAATTACCAATATTTAGCTGCTGGAAGAAAACAGCAGCAGCCAGTGAACGCATGACAAGAATGAACTGCCTATTGTTTTAGACTGGAAACCATGGCATCAGGAGGAATGTCCCACCCCAATCTAACTGTAATCAACCACCTATACAAGCAGTTTGCATTTCTGCGCTGAGGACAAAATAACTCCTGAATGAAGATGGGAAGAAGCTTACAGGACTGTTGGATTTTCATTGAAAATCCAGCCCTGGGAAGAAAGGAAATTAAAACTTATTTTAAATCCTCAGCCATGACCCGCTAAGCCGATGGGTCATGACCCCCAGTTTTGGAAAAGCTGCATTTCCTCTCCTCGTCCTTTCCAGTACATACACATGCCATGAAAATATTGCCCTATTGACCATATATAAAAAAATATCCCGTTCAGAATGTGTACAAAATAGCATCCAGGTAAATGCAGTCAATAAAATGGGGCATAGGGACTTTTCATAAGCTCAGCATCTCATACAGACTAATATGGAAAAGCCCCAAATGGTCTAACATAAACTTTAAATAGGGGACTAGATCAATTTTAACTAGAGCTTAGACTAGTTGAATGTCCGAGCCTACTGCAAGGAGTATGCGGCCTCCTGGTCAGCTGGTCCTCTGTTGAAGCACTGTGCTTCTTTCTTCCTTTGATCTTAATTCTTTTTAATTCTCCTTGACTCTCCTTGCATTTTTCCTCCCCCTCTTTGTGTTTATACTTAACTGTTTCTTTTCCTTCTCCTTTTCTTTATTTGTTTGACCTCCTTTCCTTAGCTTTTCACATTCCCTAGCTTAAGGTTCCCCCATGAGGCTAATTCACAATCAAGAGTTTCTTAGCCAGATTGATCATCCTCTTCTGCATCATCAGCTATGTCAATGGTATTTCTATAGCTTTCATTACACCCTGGGACTCAGAACACATGAGCCCTGGGTCTAAGGCAAGGAAGTTCATTCTTCCTGCCTTCCACAAGAACAGTCTGCAAGATCTTCATTTGCTTTTTTTTTAAAACCCAGAATGGGACCAACAATCTTTGCTGGGAAATTCTAGTTTGGGTCCAGTCCATAAGCTAACTTTTCTTTCGTCCAATGCACGTTCCATGCTCTTCAAACTGTTCAGGGTGCTCACGTTTGCTCCTGAACCCACCGTTGAGTTTATGATAATTCTCTCCCTTGAGCTTGCTTTCCTGAGAGATTGTGAGACAGGAGGTGGTGCTACGGTCTCAGGCCTGTCACCTTCAGAAACTGGCAGTTCTGTAATCAAGTCTAGTGCAGACACCTGTGGGTCTGGTTTGTTTCACCATTCTCTTTCTGCAATCCTTTTTTCACTGGGTATCATCTCCGCCTTCTTTGCAAGCTGCAATATGTTATACCATGTCCCTTCATCTTAAGCTCTAGATGTGACCTCCTTCACTGTTCTCTTAGGAGAATCCTCGTATTTAACAGCCTTATTCAACTCCTTTGGATTTATACAAACTTACATTGTCTTATAACAGTCGCCATAATCTTTACCCAATCAGTCTGAATTCTCTGTTTAATTTTACTATCCAGTCAAATTCAGCTTTTAATTTGTCTCACTGCTAATTGGACAGTGTTTTAATTTTTCATGTTGCTGTTGAATCTGTACCACTATTCTTTCTGCCTTGGGGATGCCTTTCTTTCTCTGCTTGCTCTTGCTTTTATTTGGGAAGCACAGTTTTTGCTAGCTCTGCAAATACCCAATACCAAGATCAAGTCCACACCGTGGGCAGGCCCGTGCAGGTGTACCACTGTGCAAGTTCCAGCAGAGATGATGGGTGGGTGCAAGTAAAGACAAGAACTAGGCTTGGTGCTTTACACTAAATTAAATCTCCATATCCCTGCACGCTCGCTCCCTCGCTCGCTCATTCCCAGTACTAGGCCTGACAATGCTCCAGGCTCATTCCTTCATGCAAGATCAGGTTCCCTTGCCCTTTTGGTCCCATTTTGACTCTTTTTTACCTTACATCAGTGCATTAAGCTCGAAGAAAACACGCATCAGTCATTATACAGCTCGCCACAGCTTCCTTTGCCAGCTCTTTCTCCTCAAAGGGTCTGATCCAAGGCCCATCAAAGTCAGCAGCAGTATTTCCATTGGCTTTAAGGGGCTCTGTCTCATGCTCAAAATAAGAATCAATGTTAGATAAGAATCAAGGAACCAAGTAGTGGAACAAAATAAGGGCATGGACTGAAAGCAAGCTAGGGGGAGACAGGCGCACGGACAGAAAGTGACACAAGACCCAAAGCTGCAGTGCTTGCAAAGACAAAGCTCTTTCAGATGGATCTCACTGCCAAATGATCTGCGCTCATTGTGACTCGCCGTCTCAGCAGTGCATTTGAACTCAGAGGTGAGGACAGCATGTAGGCAGCACTTTACTTTTTGAATCAGCAAGATTTATTTGTTTAATATATTTTTATTATCCTACCTATCGTCCTAATCATTCCTTTTATTATCCATGTTATTTTAAGACGGTGGATAGTATGCCTGCCGGCAATGTTTGGAAAAGCAAAGGAGAAATAAACTCAAAAACTGCATCCAATTTTTTACTCCCTGTCTTCTTGTAAATGTACCTAACAACCAAACAAAGATGATATAATTTTACAAAATATTCTCTAGCCTCACACCACTAAACGGATAACAGCAAGAGTCTCCACAATTTTCCAGCTCCTAAGGCCAGTACCCAATAATCTGTAAATAGATTTTACATAGTAACCACTTCGCTTGGAATAAATACCGTTGTCAATGCAAATTGTCCATGACACTTTCCATTTCTCGTATGTCTCTTACCATAGCACAACTGTATTTAATAGTCTATCCAAGTTAGACCACAATGCTTATATACCATTAACACTGGTTACAATGAATACCAATGCATTGTCTCCTCTGAAAGAAAATCCTACAGATCCTTTTATCAAAGCTGCAGTATATGTTTGGATGGAGTGTCTAATGTCCTACTAGAGTCCTGTTTATCTGAACATTTTCAGCAATTATCTGGAAGCAGAAGTGAAAAAAGAGTATCAATTACAGTCGTAGTTGATACCAAACTAGGGGGACCAGAGGAGAGAAAGAAAAACAGGAAGTACAAAGGGAAAGTCGAATAGATTTAAAGTGATTTGAAAATTAGACTGGGATTAACCAAATGAGACTCAATAAAGGAAAATGTAAAATTTATATTTGTGGGAAAACCAAAGCACAGAATATAACGGGAAGGTGAGATACTTAAAAAAGCAATAATGCCAAGGAAGAGGTAGGTGTGACAGTAGACAGCAAAATAAATATGATTGTATACAAGCTAATATAGTGACCAAATAATCTTGGATTATACATAGAAAGAATCAAAATATTATGGACCAGAGTGTTAGTAGTCCCTTCTTTATATAGCATGAGTTGTCCACATTTGAAACAGTGCATACAGTTGTGGCCTTGGACATCCCAATAGATTAAATGTATGGACAGATGAATTGGAAGGCAGCAAAAATTATTTTGAACCTGAGAGAAATGTTCAGGAATGACAAGCTAAAAGAGCAAACGGTATGTGCAGTTTAGCTAGAAGAATGAAGCTAACAATTACTATATCATGAAGCATTCTTACCATTATGCAGTGCTTTACATGTTCAAAGCAATGTGTGAAAATTAAGATTTGATGTAACCAACCATCTCCAAATATCTGAAAGGCCCCAGCATTAAAGAAAGGAATAGGATTAAGGATACCTACAAAAAGACAATTAGACAAAGAAATGAAACAGAAGAATGAAAATTGAGAATGGACATTACAAACACTACATTAATAATGTGGATAAGTAAACAATGAAACTTTCTTCCAAGACCTTCATGGCATCACAGAGTCCACCTTTACCAAATCAGAGAGAGAGAGAGGTAGAGGATGTTAAATGACTCCTTTGACACCAGGATTGCCGCTCAGGTGAATGGTCTGTGGTTAGCCTACCCCTTCAGAATGTTCACCAACAAATAACTATTAAAGCACACAGTTGTTTTCAAAATGTGATTTGGCAAATTACTCTCAAAAGCCACGTTAGCCCTATCACAGTCTAGCAGGGCATATTTAGTATGCAAGTTTAGATTCATGTTTTGAGAACAAAAGAGTTCATCTCAGCCTCCACCCAGAAGGCTCCATACATGACAAAAACATGTGGCAAGGAAGAATGGAGGGCCTGAGTACCCACAGAGGCCCACTGATGCCAGCTTGTAAAGGGTTCACTACTTGGTGTCAGCAACTCCTCACAGGCTTGACAAACTCACTATACTATAACAACGTGTTGGGTATGTATCCATAAACAGCATCTTGTAAGGTATCAAATGTAAGCCAATGATACACTGGTCATCATAGGCATTGCAAGATATGTGTATGGACGGTGTGTAAGGAGTTATGTGTACCTATTAAGATATATTTTAAACTATGTAACTGGGCAGAGTTAACAACAGCTTTTTCTGCCAGACAAAGCTTGTCTAGTCACCTAGCCCTGCATCTGATGCAAATTAAGCCTTGGAAGCCCAACACAATGGGACCTATATTTGCATTCCAAGTCAACATGAGGATGTAACATCAATATGGGAAGCCACCAAAGTCTAAACCCCAGGGGATTGTCCTGTCTCTGGGCTGCAAAGACAGTGAACTTTGGGGTTTAAGAGGAATGTAAGAAGACCCCGTTTTATCCTCCACCTAAGGATTAACTGGTCAGTGCGATTACATTTATGAAAATGGGATCTCAACCAGGCTTTGGTTGAAAGCACTGTAAAGGCCTGTTAAAGTTACGTTTAGACTATAAGAAGCATGTTCTACCTTTTGTTTTGTTTGTCACCGGCTGTTCCTTTTACTCTGGCTCACTCTCTCTTACATCTTAACCGTTGTTAATAAATGTGTATTTGTTTTCACTGTCAGTAGGTTGCAGTGCTGTGTTATATTGGAGCTGCTACTCATTTGACACAAGCAAACTGGTGAGGGCATTCGCTCTTTGGGGCCAAGCTTACCTGATAATTTCTGTGAATATCCAGTGGATAGAGACTGAACGCTACAGGGGGATGCTTCAGGGATACTTGGGAACTGGGTTACACATAATATTAACCTGCAAGGCAAACTCAGGGCTGGCATAAACTCTGAGGAGAATGCTTGAGTGGCTGATGAGTTGGCAGATTCAGCGAGCCGATACCCAGCTCCCATAAAACAAACTCCCTCTCACTGGAAGCTGGTGTGTCATTCGGCGACTCACAGTCCTGGGTGCCCAGAGAAATTGTCACACCTCTTGCTCCATGGTAAATTAGGAGTAATTCCAGCGACATCAATGGAGTTATACCAGCCTAAAAACGGTGTAAATAAAAGGCAAATCAGTCCCAGAATCATGTCTGCCTTGACTAAGTAGTCCTTCTACAGCTGCAGATCATTGGCTTATGGACTCAGGTCCTGAGCACGTGAGAAAATGTTCATGCTTTGTTTCAATTGCCAACATGAAAATATAAAGCGGGTCATGTCAAATTCACTCTCTGCACGTAAATCTTCTGAGCAAATGCACACTGGAGGAATCAACACAGACCAGAGAGTAAACCTGAATGAAACGTTAGCACTTGGGTTTAATAGACACAGATAAAAGGCAAAAGGAGACAACATTTAAATGCTATCATAATCACTGGCACAGCAAACTAGTGAAGTTTAATGTATGCTTCGTGGTGCTGGAAACGGATAAGATCCTTGAATGAGAGTCATTGACAAAAAAGGCATACATTTCAAAGCCATGCTATGGATGGTTAGCAATGTGTCACAATCATTGAAATTACAGATCAGGTTGAAAGAGATGGATTTGGGGGGCTTTTTGTTATTGCTGGCAAGTGAATTGGTAAGTGCATAGTGAAGCGCCGCATCCTGTGTTGTGGACTCAGGCCAAAGTGCTTAAGTGACTATGTCACTTGTGCCCTATCAAAACTCCCATGGGCTTCAGTCGGAGGCAGGGCAGAAGGATTAGGCCCTACATTTCTTACCACAGGGTAGGCACACAGTGTTTCTTACCTGAAGGACAAATGCCTACAGAATTCACACTCTTTTTAAAAAAGTTTTATTCATATCTCTTTAGAACCACCTGTTCCAAAGCTGTACAGACTGATGGAAAAATGGAGAATGTACATTTTCATCATGCCACTGATTCAGTGGGGCTGTGATAATCTACTCTAGTTGAGGACCTGCCCCATGAAGTTCAAAGAACTAAAAATACAAAATATATTCATCAGCCTGTGATGAAAAAAAAAATGCAGTGCACAATATATAAATGAACCCACCCAATAGCAAACCCTGTCAGCTTACCACTTCAACCCAACACCTTCAGCAAAAGCCCAAGAAAATACGTGAGCTTCGCAGCACACCCTGAAGATCAGCAGGTTCGGACTCCATCTATCTAGCTATTTATAGGGTCACTAGAATCTGAAAAGTTCCAGAGGGGTAGCCATGTTAGTCTGTTTACAGCAAAAACAACAGGAGTTCTGTAGCACTTTAAAGACTAACTAATTTCTGCGGGCATAAGCTGTCTTGCTTCTGACAAAGTGGGTTGCACCCCACGAAAGCTTATGCCTGCAAAAATTTGTTAGTCTTTAAGGTGCTACAGGACTCCCGTTGTTTTTACTAGAATCTGATAGACTTACCAACATGAATGGACTTTATCCTTACATCACCCCTGTGAGACAGAGAAGTATCCCCATTTTACACGTGGGGAACTGAGGTATAGACTGATCATGTGACTTGCCTAAGGCCACACACGAAATCTGATGCAGAGCAAGGTAGAGAACCCAGATCTGTTGACTCCCATCCTACCTCTGGACTCTTTAGGAGCTGTATGTGTGCAGGAGCAGAGCTCGAGTTCTGAGTGCAGAACAAATCAAGGAAGATGTCCTGTAACCAGACCGCCTCCCTTTTTTGGCCAAGGTGGTATGCCACAACACATGAAATGTGGGTTCTCAGGTAGTCAGATCCCAAACGATTTAGAGCTTGACGATTAAAAACAAAACCTCATAGTCTGCCCAGAAACAGAGGCAGGCCCATTAGGCGAGACCTCAGCTGGTGTAGATCAGCATTGACCCCAGCGAAGCTGTGCTGACTTACATTGGGTCAGGTCTTCCATTAGCGTGTTTAAAAGAATGATTTACAATGGTTATAAAGTTAGGGGGGGAAATCATTCCATTAGGCTTTAAAGCGTGAAGTTCAAATTACTTTCCTTTTTGTCCCAACATAGATTTGATACATATTTCAAACTGGCAGCCAGTTAAACAGTGAGTTAGAACATGACAAAAGAGGAAGCAAGCCGTGAATATGTTCAGACATGAAATCCAGTCTCAGGGGCTTACTTTAGTTTGGAAAAAACGTTGGGTTAGATCTTTGGCTAAACTCCATTTAAGCCACCTTACACCTTCTGAGGATCTGTTCAGCAAGATCAATGATAGAGGTTAGCAAAACTCAACCTGCCAGTCTAGTTGCCACATCACCCGCTTTCTTTTCTGCCCCCAAGGAGGGCTGAGAAGAGACCATAACTATAGTGCAGAGGCAGTCTCCGAGGGCCACTAAAATAATTTGAAGTGATGCCCTGGCATTGCATTGGAATGTTATTGCACACAAAGTTTCATCACATATTCATGCAATGCTGTAACACCAATACAACACAGACATCAATGCAATGGCAGGCTTTTAACTGTTTTGCAACTCTGTACCTTTTGTCTAAGATGTCAAGCTTTTCAAGACAGAGTATCTGGGATATTTGGAACCAGATCATCAGCTGGCTCCTCTCACTTCTGTGCTGATTTACAGCAGCTGAAGCTTTGGCCCAACGTGTGTAATGCTCCAAGTCCAAAAAGAGAACATTTTCCTTTTATTGGACACAGAAGAATATTCTTGGGCCATTTTGAAAGCTGCTCTGTGTGTTTGTTAGGAGTTAAATGATTCATAAGATTTTCTGCGGGAATGGCACGCATACATATTTTACATAGTGAGCCTCATCAAAAACCCAGACACAAAATAAGCTCTTTGGGATACATGAGGCTGAAGAAGAGACTTTTCTAAGTCACTTCATTTTACTGGAAACTCTGCACAACTACTCCCACGCCGTAGCGTGCGGTGCGCTCCCCGTACCCAGCATTGTCTGAACTTGTGGTATTTTAATTAATGCTCTTGCCAAGCCAAAGATGCTTTAGAAACATCACCTTTGTCAAGAGGAGTATCCTAGCCGAAGTGAAGTACAGAGTGTGACCCCTGGTGTAAACCAACTGGCAGGTATGTTAAATGAGTTCCTATTCAAAATCACTGCTCTTGTGAACTTCCTGGAGTATAAGGGGCACAGATTGTTTTCAGGAAGGCACCCAGGTGGGTGACAGGAAAGCAACAACAACAAAAATCCTTTCATTGTATGTACAGAAGGATGGACAAATGAATGACACTCATGTTGTAAGGACTGGGTTTGGGCTGCATGGAAAGGAAAGGGGTTTTTTTTGTCTGAAATCCTGATTCATCTTCATTATTCAGTCACTCAACCATCCTTGGAAGCAGTGCCACTGAATTATTCTGCCAGTCGGAGCTGAATTCAGCAGAAAAATGTACATATAATAACTAAATAAAATCAAACTGCTTTCCTTTATGCAGTCCTAAAGAGAGACAGCCAGACAAAAGCATGAAAAAACGGACTGTCTGGCCAAGAATGAAATTGCTGGCAAGTCTGGTTTCAACTCTGCTATTAGCTTTCCTGCAGCTGCTTCAACTACCTAAGCAGCATTGGAATAGTGCATTCTCTTAAATCCTTTTTCTAACCTGGTTTAATATTTATTCAGATATTAGCCTGACTCTCGTTAATATTTCATCCCAAAGAAATTACAAGGTAATGGTCTGTCAGCTTGAAAACAAAGAGGAAAAGAGACTAGAAATGTTACTGCTTTTAGGGATGAAACCTGGCCTCCTTCTGTGGGTGGAGGGGCTGCTAGGCACAGTGGATCTGGTGCAGTTCTGCTGTGCAAAAGGGGACAGGATTAAGAGAGGCTGCCAGAGGGGGCTGGGGGGTGCTGCCAGAATGGTGCTTTTACATGCCCCCAGCCATCCTGGAAAGGTTTGGTTCTGCAGCAGGATGGAGAAGGAGGCTGGAAATTAAACTGGTGGATGTGCAGCTATGTGGATTCCACCTACCTTTGCAGCCTCAGAACCTACAACAGTGAAGTTGTGATGGCAGCCATTTGGTTGGGCAAGGGGACATGGAGTGTAAAATGGCTCCTACCCTGCCCCAGTGAGATCACCAATGACTATCAGCAGCTTGAGCTATGAGATGGCATATGCCATGGTCTGGGCTGTAAGGCTGTATTCAAATGGTATACAATGATAATGTGTTACATTTTGTTAGCCTTCAGTCTTGCTTACCTCGCATGGATGTTGTGAGGCTTCATCCATTAGTATTTGTAAAGCACCTTGAGATATTGAGATGGAAGGTGCAGTCTAGGGACAGAGAATAATTTGTTATTGAACATTATTTTTAATAAGACAACTGCACAAATAGAACAAACTTAAAAGTACTGAAAAATCTCAGATCCTCAGCTATTGTTCTTTATTTTTCTCTCAATCTGTCTCAAAACCGTATGTATTATTTAGCTATCCCAACATGGTATGCTAGTTGATATCCTAGACAGCTTGATCTGGCTGAGTCACACAGATGAGGAGGAACAATGACCTGTGTGTTCCTTGGCTACACATTATTCACCTTTCCCTGTTAATAAAAGACTTTGTGTATAATGGCATTCAGGCAGCCAATCCAGAGGGTGTGCCTATCATGAGATCATCACATCCCCAGGGAATCAGATCCACTTGCCTAGGTGTCAAAGCTTCATAATACCTGAGGCAACCCAGAGCATCTTACAATAGCTTAAGCACACCTCATGTCGTGCCTGGCAGTTTAATTAGCCCAGAAGTCATTCCCATTCACTGAAGCATCACCTCAGTTGTTTTCATTCTGATCGTGTAGTCAGAATTTCCCTTTTGAACTCAGAATGTCCCTTAACAGAAATCAGGGTTCTGTGCATAACTGCCTTCCTCCCCCACCCCCTTTCAGCCTTCTTCTTGGAAGATGGACTGCACGGAACAGCACGTCCCTCCCCTGCAGCATCTGGTTGCTGAAAGGAGACAGCGTAACCCAGAGATTAGAGTGCGGGTCTGGGAGAGAGGAAATCCAGGACCAAATCTGGTCTCCCTTGAAGTTAATGGGATTTTTACCACTGACTAAATAGGAACAGGATATGATCTCTGAGCTCTATTCCCAGCTCTGTCACTGGCTTAAAGCCATTGAGGCTTAACATTTTCATGTGTCTGCTTAATTGCAGGTGACTCAGTTTTGGGTGCCCAACTTCGGTTTGGACCCATTATTATTTATTACATGTATAACCATAGCACTGAGGGGACCTAGTCATGGACCCGGACCCCAATGTGCTAGGCACTGTACAAACATAGAACAAAAAGACAGTCCAGGCTCCAAGGAGCTTACAGTCTTCATTTTGATGCCATTTGGAGTTGACAGTGCTTAGCATCTCTGAAAACCAGGCCCCAGCCTCAGAACTAGAGGCCACCTATCAAAATTGTGGGCCTCTCCCTCTCAGTGTCCCATTCTTCCCACCAGTAAACTAGGGATGAAGATACATACATTTGTAAAACGCTTTGAGATCCTTGGATTCAGGGCATTTTATAATTGCATAGTCGTACCACATTCAAATGTATTAATTTCTTCCAGTTTTTGTTGATTTTTATCATTTTATTTTCAAGAGCACAATATTTTATTACAGCTTGACTTTGCCAGCCACAGTCCCGAGTGTATTCCCTTTTTGGGCTCTCAAGTTGTATAGACTAATACTAAACTAAGTCAACTGACAAATGGACTACTAGGCCAAAATACTCTACTGCTGCATACTGGAGCATAACATACCATTCCACAAAATGTCCTCGTGCTTGTGTTTTGCGGCTTTAAAGGTAGCTATGCAATGTCTTATTTCCTTCTCACCACTAGGTGGAACTACTGCTCCATCTCAGTCTTTTCAACTGTCAAATCCATTAGGGCTGACAGCCCAAACTTGAACAATCTTTGTCAATTTTTTCATTTGGGGCTGAAAAGTGATGAACCAGACGCTCCAGTCCTGTTTTCCAAAGCAAAGATTCAGTTCTAGTGAAGACAGTGTCACAGGAAACTTATATCAATGTATAACTAAACCATAACAACAAAGCTTGTGATAACAAGGCCAAAATCTGGAACATGACTTTCAAAGAAGGGAGAAATGATTTTGCCAAGCATGCCATGCAAGCCCTTTAGACTAATGACTAATGAATAATTAGTCTTTTATAATGAACTTCTAAGGGCGTGAGGAGAAGCTGAAGCAATAACAGGTTTTCTTAGCTTTACAATTTTCTTTCCTTTTTCATTCTGTTTATTCTCTCCTGACTCTTCGGTTCCATATTCTATATAAGTGTAAGTGCGTTTAGCATAAGGTAATTCTAGATCTTCAAAAGAAGTCTCTCCTATAATAGAAGCTCTTCACAGAAGAGTTTACCCCAAGACGAGCTCAAGTGACAAAGTCCTTCTACAGTTTGCAAGTCCAGCGCCTTTTGTCCCACAGGCTCACACAGAATTGGCTTAGTAGAACCAGATGAACAACTCACATACAACCGCATTCCTTCCCTACCTTTTCCTCTTCCACACCTAGTCTGGATCTGTGCGCTCTCCGTCATCAGCTACTCAGAATTCATTCAGTCTAATTCCTGGGACCTTCGTGCACCTCAACCTGCCAGACCAAAATGCAGCGCACAACAGTGAGGTAATCCTGAAGAGAGGAACACAAGACAAATTGCAATAGAGGAGGATTAAAACTAGTCTGAACCTAACTAATCTTATCTAGACTCTCAGTCCCATGATTAATGTGTCTGAGGCAAGACTATTCCAATAAGAGTTATGTAAGTAGTGTGGCAGACAAAGAGATTATTAAAATAATCAGTGTGAGAACACCAGGGGCCCAATCCTCCCTTGCAGTAGGGCTGCTTTGCACCACTCCACCAGTACAAATATCCCAAAAGCCAGGAGAGCTGATCAGTTTACAACCAACATAACAGCTCCTAACACTTGTGCCCCATTCCCTGCAGCCAGGCTAAGGGGCTGACCCACGCAAAGGAGGCATTGCTGGAACGTCTCTGTGCCCAGTGATTTCAACTGTCACAATGGCCTCTTGGTGCCATCAGAAGCCACAGTAATTAAGCAGCCGTCAGCCCGTATAGGCTGGGGGACTAGCCTGGAGTACACCCAGCGAGCGTCCAAGCATAATTCCTTTGGGCCCAGTACAAACTTGTAACACAGGCCCCCTCCCACACACATACCACAATCCCTCATCCCGTACATACAATCTCATGAGCCATGAAAAATTTTTCCTCGTGGTAATGGGGGTTGCAGCCTGGGCCGGGCCCCCCAGGACCTCTGGGCCTCAGTAAAGCATACCCTTTCGCCCCTCCTCATGTGCGGGCCCGGCACCCAGCCCAGGATCAGGGAGGAGCCAATACAGCTTAAAATTCCTGTATTATAAATCTGAGCGGACTTTTCTCTCCCCCCTGCCAACCTACCTCCACACGTTGTTATAATAAAAGCAGAAGTGAAACACTGGACAATCTAGAACCGTCCTTTGTCAGAGTACATTACTCTCCACAGCATGTTCTGCATTTTGTCCAATCTAGTTTTAAATGTCTTAGGTGGCTTGGTTTTCCCCATTTTCCTTGGGAAACTATTACACAGCCAAACCAATCTCCCTGTGGGAAGTTTTCCCTGATATTCAGACTCAGGCTTTGTCTCCAATAGCGAGTTTTGCCACTTTAACTATGCTGGTATAGTTAAAGTGGAAGTCACACACACCTTCACTTTGGATGCAATGATACCCATATAAAACACTTATATTGGTATAGCTTATTCTGGTACGGGAAATGGCATACACTCTACTGGTATAATGTAGTATAGATCAATGCACACAGCTGTTTCCACTGGTATAACTGCATCCACATCAGGGCTTGTACCTGTATAACAATTTCAGTAAAAACATCACACCCCAACCAACATAGCAATAAAGGTGAAACATTGAAGCACCACGCAGACCTAAATGTTTCTAGTTTTTTTATTTCATGGTGAGGTAACTTCACACCTCTCTCAGCTTTAAATCAGGCCACTCTAATTTATGGACCTGATTTTACAATCCTTATGAAGAGACATGTTCTGTTGAAATTAACATGTGTGCAACCTGAGTTAAGGACTGCATTGTCAGGCTTTTATCCTCACCACTCCCTACAATCTATTCTTCCTGTTCCAGTCTGTCTGAACTCTTGTCAGTCAGCCGTTCTACACTGATCTGTGTCTGTTTGATCTAATCTCTTCCATCACTCTAAGGCTGGATCCACACTGATGGCGGCAAATTCGTCACCATCAGATCGATTGCTCTGGATCAACTGAGCAGTCTGTGTAAACCTGCTCAGTTGATCCAGCAAGCGACGCAGGAAAACCACCCTGGTAAGTGGCATAGCGCTGCGTCGACAGGAACGCTCTGCCCTTCAGTGCAGCGCAGTGCGGACGGCATGCAGAGGAGACACCGCAAAGTCGACGGGAGATACACAAGTGATTTACATCATTTGCGTATCTCCCGTCGACTGCCGCCAAATCCCAAAGGTAAGTGTAAACCAGGCCTAAATGTATCCAATCTTTTCTCCTTCCTCCCAAACTCTTGCCACAGCTTTTGTATGGTTGTAACTACCTCAGTTAGTGGAGTGATTTTTAACTGATATACTGATACAACCCCTAATGCGAACACAGTTACACCAGTATAAGGGTGCTCTATACAAGTATGGCTTATTCCCCTGCCATATGAGAATCTCAGTACAGTTAAAGTGGTACACATTTGGTATGCAGACAAGGCCTCTCTCTCACCTTCACGACCACTCAGCAATACACATACAATTTAATACAACACCCATAAGCTTGCAGACCCCTTTATTCTTCTCAAGTAAGGTTAAATGAGGGACAAGTTTATTCAAACTTCTTCAACTCTTCTATCTACCCAACTGAACTGCTGGCATCAGCCACACGTTCCACCTCTCTTTTCAAATCTTTGTGTGAGTTAAACAATCTGACTCATCACTAATAATTAGGTGTTTTGTTCCCCAATACATTGTGGTTTGGTTTTGCTTTCGGAGTATATTCCATTTCAGTTGGAAGCAGAAACATTGGCTCCCCGAACACTCATTGTACATGATCAGGATTTTGGGAGGATGAAAGGCATAATGTCATGACAGGCAGAAATCAGCCGAAGGAGACACTTGAAGTACGTGTTCATTGCAGCTAGGAGCAAGCCTCGCAGCTCAGGCAGATGGACTCCTGTAAGCCGGTCTCCATCTAGCACTAAAGGTAGAAGTATGGATGTCCTGGCTCAGGGTGGAGCTTGGGTTCTCAAGCCTAAGGGCTCATTCCCAGCAGCACGTAGACATACCCTATTCCTCCTTCACAACAGCTGATTGCTGTGTCTGACTGAACAATTATTAAAGAGCCTGCAGGTGAATTAGAAGGAAAAGATAAATTACTTTATGAAGAGCAAACAATTAATTGATTGAACTTAATTGGAACTTCATGAGCAAGAGGGAGGCTTCCAGTTTTTTCTGGTCCCACAGAAACTCCATCCACATAACCTTAGCAGCAGCAGGACATTGGAGGATTTAAGCTTTGTAACGCAAAAAAAAACAACCCACCACCTCCTATTGGCTTCTTTACCCACAGGATGACCCAGAGGGTGGGGCACACCACCTTTTTTGGAAGCAGCCAGCTTTTAGACATTAACCCTTTCACAATATCGCCAATCCCAAGCATTCAGAAAGCACCAGGAGACAGGCCCTTACATATCCTGTGATTTTTAAAATAATAAGCTTCTAAATCTTTTATTTGCATCCTGGTTTCTAAGCCTTTAGAGCACGCTTGGCTTCACATTTGCTGGTGGCTTTTCTCCGCAACTGCATGGACTAGCCACTTTTTTGTTTTTTTAACTGAAAGCTGAGATTCTCATCTAATCAGTTGATTTCAGGAGCTGGGGCTTTAAGAAAAGAAAAATGTATGGCATGATTCACAATAAAAATCACATGATCTGGCAAGAGGTAATCTCATGCACCTCACTGATCACATGATCAGAGACAGCACCATCATATGCCCTTATTTTATGATGCCACATTTTCTCTACCATTTTCTCTGCAAATAGGACAAGCAACAAAATGGCAGCGTAGACATATTGGTCATGCTTACCTCCTGCTAGGACCATCACAACACTTATCGCCAAGAAAACCACTTGACCCTAAAATAAAAGCAAAACCAAAACTAGTCTGTTTAGGAAAAGAAAACAGCTGTGTGCATTGATCTATACTACTTTCATTTTCCTCATCAAAAGCAGCAACTACAAATATCCACTAAGAACAGCATGTTTCTCAAAGAAATGGAGGTCGCAGTAATAGAGTATGGGGTTTTGTTTTAATGAAATTGCAAAGTGTAGAAGCCTCCTGAAATTACCTAAGCAGTCTGAGTCAAATATTCAATACATAACCATCATTTCTCCATGTGTTACTTTGCACATGGAAACACTAATGCATGCGGCTTTGCACACTTCTATTTCAGTGCTCAGAAGATAGACTTCACACACACAGTAACCTTGTTTACATGCATAAAGAACAAATGGGTTTTGCTTAATGAACAAGTCATAAAAAGGAGCAAAAAAAAGAACTATTCTGGCATGTGTAAATATCCATTTTTTTCCCACACAAATTAAGACAAAGATGAGGCCCTTTGAAAATTTGACCCTCCAGTAAAATTATACCTTAAAATCCTTCTCCCCCCCGCCACAAATTCACCATGCCAGATTCTCCCCTCTGTGTCTTGGGATGACAAAAGAAGCAGAAAGAATAGCTGTGACCAATGCAGGGAAGTAGTGGTAATGCCGTGTGCTCCTGTTTTCCCATGAGTCTTGTGCCATGGGCAAGATGTAGTTAAGACTCAGCAGAAAACTTCGCAGTCATGCTCAGCCAGAAAGGCATTGGAACTGAAGAACAGCTACTAAACCCTACCCCCTATAAAGCCCAGCTGAAAAATCCCCTCAGAACAGCATCAGCTTTGGTTCTACGCCTTTCAACATCCCCTTAGGCGGTCAAGAACCAAACAGACATGGCAAACAGACCAGTAGCAGAAAAACGAATGAGCCAAATATTCCAGAAGTGCTGAAATACCGGCTTGCAAATTATACAGGGAAGCAGGCACTCCATGCAGATTCCCCTTGATCTGCAGGATGGGGGACTTGTGGAATCGGAGGCGCACGCTCCCTGTGCTCTTCATGCATATGTGCCCTGGAGCACTCTGACATGATTCTCTGCCTACACCGGGTGCCACATTACTTTGCTGCATCGTAATGGGTAGTTTGTGCTCATTAAGTGCGTTGCAGATTAAAAGCGTAGATACAAGTACTCAGAATTGCAATTATTATGATTACATAATACTATTGCAAAGGGGTAAGGAGGAGTTGTTTTCTATAGTTATAAATGGGGAAAGCTTGTCATTTGCAAGAGAAATGGGCGCTTGGTCCTTTCCGTGAGAGAATAAATGTGCTAAAACCTGTGCTAAATCTAGTGGTGAACTGGAACCGACCTTTTTTTTAATCAGGCTACGTCCTTCCAGCTTTTGAGCTTATTCCAGCAAGGTACTGATGCAGAAGTCTCAGCATCTTGCAAGGTCGATCCCTTAATAACGCACAGAGGGGAATCTACTCATCTGAGAAATAAATTAACACAAACAGCAAAAAGATCAATATTATAGCACCGAATCCTGAAGTCCCTACTTAGATTTTACTCAACCCTTTCCCGAGGACTTCAGTAGGGGGTTCTGCCTGACTAAGTACAAAGTAAAAACACAGAGCCATATCTTTGGCATTGTTAAGACTGGTTTGTGCTGCTGGAAGCTGGCTTCACCAGCTAATGCATTGCCAAATCCTTCAGTGCTATCAGGCTGTCATAGGAGAGTTTATCCCAGTTCCCCAGCCTGAGAGTTTAGCCAGGGTAAAGAACACAGGGCAAGGGCGTCCACGCATTCCCTGGCTTCCGGCATAGGCAATTGAAAGAGTCTGTGGCAGCCAGATGTAAAGCCCAAGGAGGCTGCTCTAAATTACGTCAATGCCGAGCTGGCTTAAAGTCTGTTTGCTCCCCACCTCAGCTGTGTTGATCTTTGGCCTTGTTTGAGGACATAGCCCCGAGCAATCGCTTCAGAATTTGATCCATAGCAAAGCATTTAACTCACTTCACTGTATCCTTGTGCATTAATAACAGAACTACAGCCATGGCAAACCCCTGTGGTCCTTAAACACACAAACCCCCCTGAAATTTATTGGGATGTTTCCCAGAGAAAGAACTGGTTAAAAACTGAGGCCTCCCCTGTGTTCGCTTGCTCTGAAGCAGCCCCGAACCCACAGGGGGTGTGTGGTCTCCATTCCATGTACATGGAGTGGATAGGTCAGAAGATAGGCTGGGTGTAGTGTCTGATGTCTATACTCATGGGACAGAGCAAGTTTCAGCCTGCTTCATAGAGTAGGACACCCCTTCCCTCACTTTAAGAGGGCTTTTTGGAATTGCTGGCAGTCGCGGTAGCCCTGGCAGTAAGGCTTTCGCAGGGACTGATGAGCAGATGATCCTTGCCTTGGAGGATCCCCACGATCCTGGATGGAGACGTGTTGTCTGTTAAGCTTTTATTTAAAGCCTGCTTCTCTCTCACACCCTTTCAGTGACATGCACGCTTGAAGGGCTGCTCCCCACTGAAACAAAATCAAATATATCATTACAAAGGAATGGAATTAAATACAACCAAAGAGCTGAAATAAAACAAAGCACTAAAAGTTCTCTCCCGAGATGCGCGGACAGTTGCAATCATTATGTATGTCAAGCACAGTGCAGCATTCTGCAACAGGTAAAGTGCACCAACCAAGCCTGATTATGGAAGGTGCTAACGTCTCTGCAGCTCCCCTTGACTTCAATTAGATTTGTGGGTATTCAGTACTTCTTTGGAAATGAGGCCATTCAAATCCAGAACAACTTTCCTGCTCCCAAATACTCAAAATCTAAGGGCCCGATCCAAAGCCCACTGACATCAATAACACTGGAATGGCAATTATTTCAATAGGCTTTGGCTCAGTGGAGCAATTCAGAATGAACGTGGATAGTCTTGCAGCTTCAGACTTTCACAGGCTAGGCAAGTTTTCAAGAGTTCTTGTTAAGGAGGTGCCAGGGAGACCAAGCCTGGAAAAATGTTAATTAGGAAGTTGTTCTAAGTGTTTGCAGTGCCACAGAAGAATGATGGTGGTAGTAGGCGAAAAAGACAAAGGGAGTGGCAGAAAAGAAGCTTGGGTGGAGAGTAGGGAGCAGAAAGTGGTGTGGGAGGAAATATGGGAAAAGATTCAGGGCAACTCATTAAATTGCAATGCAAATTGTAAATTTTGTCCCCAAGCAAAACACCTCCATATAGCTGGCAGGTCAAGCTAATATTGACAACTTAGTATTCCCTCTCTCACAAAAAAAAAACAAAACAGCTTCTGTATAGCAATTCAGCTACTATGTTTCAGTTTGCATCATCACCTATGGAGATTGCAGCAATCCCAATAAAATATGCCTTATATTTTACAGGGATAGCTTCTTCCAACCCAGCCTGGTCCATAGTACACAATACAATACTGCACATGGTACATGGCAAGAGTTGGGGTGGACATTTATCGTAAAGGACAGTGAGTGCATTCTGTGATCTTGCACACATTTCTAAAGCATCAGTGCATAACATTAAGCATGTGAAAAACTGTCTGCAGGATCATGGTCTAATATGCAATTTTCAGTAGAATGTAACTAACAGACAGACAGATTAGATACATATACACAGCAAATGCAGAAATTGCTAAAATACCTTCCTTTTCTCTGTGTCCATAACGGCACAAAAAAATTAGACCAACCCAGAGCTAGCCAAAATCATTACTAATAATTTATTTGACAAAAGTTGGTGTTTTTGTTGTTGAATAAATATTAGCAATTTGTTTTTGCAATATTTTATCAACTCTAGAGATGGTCAAGGAATAATTGGCAAAGAATTTATTCAATGATTTTTCTTTCCCATTTATTGTCAAAGAAATTATTTGCTAATACATACTTTCAGTATTTGTCCGGAGCTAGACTAAACACATTCTACGAAACTTCATTTTCAGCGTCACATTTCAGTTTATAGTTACATTTTTCCCTGGGCAAAGTGAGCCAGTAGTTAGGCAGTACTCACAGATTCCTACTGAATATGCTTGATAAAGTTTTTAAAAACTAGAAATGATAAAAGATGGGCCAGATTCAGCTCCCATTCAAGTCAATGACAGTCTTTCCATTGATTTAAACAGCTGTTGAACTGGGCTCTATCATATTAACAGTTTTGAAGGATTATTTAAGTCAACTTTTGTACTGAAAAAAGCTATGACTGGCCACCATTTCACATTGCAGTTGCTAACAGATAGTCTTTACTCTGGAAATAGAGGGAGGTCGGTTCCAATGCTGTGGCTAGGCTGCAGCAGATTTTTTCCCTGTGGTGCTTAAAGGCACTCGGTTGCAAAATACATAAATGCCCTATGGCAGAGTTGTCCATACTGTAAATATGTTAACATTTGAGTGTCTTGACTCCTGTGTAATTAATTGCTCAGCCTCAGTGCTGAGCTGGAACAGGTGTTTACATTGTAATTTTCCTGAGCCAGCTGCACTGCTGATGTAATTCAGTTTAGTGATTTGAGGATCTGGCCCCATTTTTAAGGAAAAGTAGAAAGCAAAAGGGAGAATAAAAAAAAAGGGAATCTAAATCACAGATCTCTGTACCAATTTAACTGCACTTCCCTAGCTGTACAGGGTTAGTCAGAAGGGCATGCAGTCTATGGCCTTCTGCAGTGAAATAGCCACACAAAGGCCCAAATGAGGATCAGGCCCCCATTGTGCTATGCACATTACACCTAAAATCAGATACAGCCCCTACGCTGTAAAAATTACAGTCCAAAAAGCCATGGTTGTGATGGAGGGTTTTCTTCACTCCATTCAGTATATGGATGAAGTGCAAACTCACCACTGGGAGGGAAGCATATGAATCGCCAGACAAAGCATTACCAATTACCAGAGAAAACCTAATCCTCAAATCCAGCCTCCTTTTAAAGAACTCTTCTGACTAGCAGGATAATTGCAGATATAATGATGTAGATGGCAAATATGAAAGCGAGCAAGATGATTGGGCTTAATCCTAGATCCTTCTCCCTCTCTTTGCAAACTCATTTGGCAAACTCAGCCCAGAGCCAGTGCAACAAGCGTCTTAGAAGGCCTTCTCCATAGCACTGTTAGTATTCTGTTAATCCTGAACTCAAGATTTAGTCTTCAAGCTTGAACCATAAACAACTAGCTAAGAAGGAGGTACTGATGTAAGAAACCATGTAACTAATGTCTAACTTTCCACCTAAATATGTTGCATGTTTCATTTTACAAAAAGCTTTGCATCTGAAGACAATAGGGCTCTGAACTGGCTGAGGCTTCTAAAAGTATACTTTAGGAGACATCCCCAGCACCACTTTTCTTCTAAACATCCAATGCTCAAATCATTAGGCATGTGTAAATTAAGTGGTGTGAACCCCGCTACGTGCTTGCTCGCGCTCTTTCTCTCTCCCACACACGCAGTTTTTCAAAAGTGGCAAATTATTTTGAGTACCTCAGTTTTGGGGTGCCTGACTTGAGGCACCTGAAAATGGACTGATTTTCAAACAGTGCTGAGGAACACCACCCTCCCAGAACCCCATCCATCTTTAAGGTTTCTCAGGTTGGGCACCTAAACTCACTAGTCACTTTTGAGAAAGGTACTCATTTATATAAACAAACCCACACATCATCACAGGCAGCTCACTCTACTTCATTTAGACATGACTCATCAGGTAATCCACCTAACTGGGATACCTGAATTGAAAATCAATGGCATTTACTAGCAATGACTTCATCTTGATGGGGATGGTAATTCCACTTAATTTGGTATCTTTCCAGGTGTTTTGATAGTTCTTAATACTGCTTGGGTTTTTTGTGTGTCAGTCTCAAAATGGTCTTGTTTATCTTCTCCTCTTAGAACATTTTCAGTTCTTCCTTAGTAATAAAACAGGCAGAAACTGAAAGAGCTCTGTAAGCTCTAAAGCTTGTCTCTCTCACCAGCAGAAGTTGGTCCAGTAAAAGATATTACCTCATCCACCCCATCTCTCTAACAGGCAGAACTGGCTATTAGTAGGTGTGCAAAGAGCAAATTGCCTGCCACTGAGACTGCAGCAACAGATTCATTCTCTGCCCCTAGCCTGTCCCATATGTCAGGAACTCAGTACAACCTACCAGAAAGCTTCATTAACACTGAAATGGTGTGTTCTATTAACTAATCATTCTGTTTAATTAGAGCAAAAGCAATGTGCAAGGATGTCCCAATTTAGCAATGCCTCATATGTAATTTATGGCATTAAATGCCATAACATTTACCAAATATATATATATATATATATATATATATATATATATCCACCCAACCACAAATATGTCACATACCCATATGCATAAAACCTGATTATAAATGTATGCATTAGCTGAGATGCTAAGAGTCTACATTAATGCTACCAAACTAAACCCTTAAAAATAACTACCTTTTTAAAAAATTATCAGCATTTTCATCTGACTCAGTAAAAGACAAATGTGCATTTGCAGCTACAAAATGCAATGCTTCCAAGTTGATAATCTGATGTCTAGAATTAGGTTTACAGCCTCTTCTGCTGTGCAAAGCAACAGAGGCAGGCAACTTGGGCTCAAGTGCCTTCTCCTCTTACATGTACCTAAAGATAAAGCATCTTGCCCACCACAGGTGGGCAACCATTCTCAGCAGTGCTTGAACTTGGCAGATATAAGTAAAATGACCAAGCAATACTTCCATCAACTGCTGGTTGGGGGCGGGGGAGGGAGAAACTAAACTCTTATGCTAAATGGTAAAGAATCACTCCTCAGACTGAGCAAAAAGCTCACTTAGAAAAAAAAACCAGTAATATATTTAAAGCTTCTCTGGCTTCTTTAGTGCAGAACTTCTGTCTCGAACCATCCATAGTCCCACCCTGCCTGACTTCCTGCTTCAGATTTAAAGAACTATAACACATCCTTAAGGATGCAGGGAGAAGAGAATTGGAAAAAGTGGGAAGAAAGTGCAAAGTGGTGTGAGAAGCGGATGCCTTAATTTTTAATATGTTTGTGGCCTAAAGTAAGAGTCCAGATAGCTCTATAATTTAATCCTAGCCTAGTGTAAACTACAGATGCTATTCTTAGCCTGAAGCAGAAAGTTCCATGCATTAATTATATGTTGCATTTTAAAATCCTCATATTTTCTATGTCTGTTGCCTTTTAATTCAATGTCCTCTTGCTCCTGTTTTATGGGAAATGATAGATAGGAAGGTTCAATCAACTTTCTCAGTACCATTCATTATTTTAAATTCTTCTGCCTTATATTACCCTTTTACTTTACAAATTAAACAGTCTTACCATAGCTAGCTCTTTTTCTGTGTATAAACATCTCTATGTGTATTGGGACTACTTGTGTGCAAATACCTGTGCTAAATAACTATCTGTGGGTGAATATCTGCATGAAGCTATGTATGTGCATAAATGTTATTCAATTGCTGTGCTGATAACTGTATGTACCTGAAGTGAGTATGTGTGTATAAATGCCTCACTATATGTAAATGTGCATGTTACTGCCCCCTGGAGTTGCCAGAAGACGTTGGCTCCTCCTTAGCACTTAGTTTTCTGAAGCTTGTTGTTTGGATGTTCAGTGTTTGGTAATTAGAAAGAAAAGGGGATGGTTAAAACACATTTTTCTGGAAACCAGCACTTTTTTCTTTTGCAACTTTTACTGGTAAACCTGGCCACCAGTGAAAGCGTTCCTTGTCATTGCCTAGAAAAGCATGACTGTGCTAGAGAGTGGCATTACTTTCCTGAAGTGGTCACGTGTAATAACTAGAGGTGTTTCAAGAAGTTTGTACCTTGTGGCTAAAATTTAAGCTCTTCCACTGAAGAATGGCCTAGAGATTTTCCCCCCCCTTTTTGGAGTGGGGAAGAGGGAGTGGGTGTCATCGAGTGTCGGTGTTGGAAGGGCCAGTGCTGTAATTGGTTAATGTGCATTGAGGATGGCTGTTTGGTGTTTGCTGGGTTTGGGTAGGACTAGGGGATGCTGAAGTGGGGGAGCAATTGGCTGGGTGGCTTATTTGACTGGTGTGAGGTAGTTTGGCTGAGAATACTTGGCGACTGTTGGAGGAGGCTAGCTGTGCTGGGGAGTATGGATGTGGCTAGGCAAGAAGGTGTGTTTTGGTTGAAGAGGTTATATTTCTTTTGTGTCTCTGGGTTGGGAGTTATGGTGGCTGGTGTGGTGTGTGTTTATGGGGGCAGTTTCCAGGTTGGGAAGGGAGTGTAGGCTAGTGTGGGTTGTAGGGGCGTTGGCAGGATGTGTGTGCGCATGTGTGCTTGTTGTCAGGGAGCACTGAGACTGTCCTCAGGGGGCATGAGAGAGACAAGGTGCAGGAAGTCATGTCTTTTATTGGCCCAACTTCTGTTGGTGCCAGCGGCCAGCGCTGGATAACACAGAGCTCTTCTCCAGGCCTGTGGAGCTCCTAAGCTGGTCTCTCTCACCAACAGAGGTTGGTCCAATACAAGATATCACTTATTACCTCACTCATCTTGTCTCTCTCATATCCTGGCACCAGCACCCCTGCAACACTACTGGAAACAACTGGGGAGGCATGTCCAGCTCAGAGTCCAAAGGGGAGGCCCCCTCATACACGGACTGGAGAGGGTTGGGCTCTCATTGCTCAGTGAGGCGCCTGCTCAGCGACCCTGCTTAAGTCCTGGCTTTCCTGCCACTTGCAGTTGCTGGAATGGGCGGCAAATGGAGGGGTGGGGGACAGCGGACCCCGTAGGTGGAGGCGGAGGGAAGAGGGCGGTGCCCTGGGACTCCAGGAACGCGTCTCCCCGGGCCCATCAGGGGGCGCTCCAGCCACACGAAGCGCCTGACCCAGGTGGTCGCCAGCTGGAAATGAAAAAGGGCCGAGCGACCGCCCCGGAGAGCCAGAGGCTCCCAGCCCGCTGGGCGGCTGCGTGTGCAGCGAGTCCCGCCCCAGGCCACGTGCGGGAACCGGGACATCATCGCCCCCGGGAGGAGAGGGGCGGGCGGGGGGTAACAGTAGCAACGGGATACGTGCCTCGGACGCCGCGGGTGAGCCGCGTGGGCGACGGGACTGTACTCGGGGCGGGGATGGGAACTGGACTCGCGTCAAAAGGCAGGAAGGCAGAGGGGGCCTGAGGGCGAATGCGTCGGGGCTGCTCGAAGCAGCCACGGGGAAGAGAGACCCAGAGGCGAGGCTCCGCGCGTCCGCCCCCTGCTTCTTGCTGTCCGGGCCGCCCCAGCCCCTCGCTGCTGTGCACCGCCGGTCCGCGGGTCCCGCGTCGGCAAGTGCCTGTCGCCGGGAGCGGGGCTTTCAGCGTGCGCAGCGGATCGCTCGGAGGGCGAGCCGCCTGCCGGGGCTTGATTCACTGCAGCGGGGGACGGGGCTGTTAAGCCAAAGCCCAGTCCCGAGGACGGGCTTCCAAAGGGGCGTGTGGAAACCCAGTGACTCACGCACCCAGAGGCGCATGGCAAAGTCCCTTTGGCGTCCTCCCCCCGAACTGCCCGCCTGGCACCCCCCGACGCCAGCAGCGAGGAACCGGCGCGTCACTCTAAACCAGCTCAAACAAACCAGCCTCTCCCTTCCCCGCCCCTTCGTTCCCGCAACCGGGGGAGGACCGCAGCGGCGCAAGACGGGATCTGGGCTTCGAACAGGATTTGCCAGCGTCTCCGAGCCACTTGTCAGTGTGCGTGCACAGTTACCTTTTCTGCCCCTCCACCTTTTCTGCCCCTCCCTAGAGTTTTTGGGAGACAGGGAGAGGAAGGAAGCCAGGAAGGAAAGGGAATACAAAGGAGACAGGGGGTGGACCTTGAAGAGAAATCGGAGATAAATTCAGCCCTGGATATTTCTCATCGTTTTAAGAGAGACCTGATTTCCCATCTTCCCTCAGCTAGTCGCACTTTCCAGATACCAAGATTAGAAAATTCCCTGAGTTATTTTTTCCCCTGTGAACTTGCATTTTTAAAGCGCTTACAGCTGCATTTCAATAACTGACTAAAAAGATCCAGTTTCCTGGAACACATAGGTATTTTTAGGGGGTTGATGCTATATTCGTGTCATCCTTCAGTCGCCAACTATTTTTCAGAGGACAATATTTTGTATGTAAAACCAAGTAATATTTTGCCAAGACAATTCCTGTGGGAAGATGGGAAGCACCGTTTACAAAACAATGTGTGCGCCCGATTTTTCTTTGTAGATTATTAACTGTATCTACCTTGTAGATTTAAAAGACGACATTAAGTTATTCTGGTTATTAAATAAATCACCAATTCCTCTTATCACTGCTCAAATGGAAATTCACTTCTTATTCCACTGGAATAGGAAGCCAAAGGATGCTAGAGGTTTTTTATTATTGTTTATTTAATTCAGATGAAAAACTAAGAAGTTCTCCCTGGCTTCAAAGACTATCTAACTGTACAGTAACAATGGGCAATACATTCATGAAATAACAATCATATTAGCTAACGATTATTAATTTGGTTAATTATCTGCCATTAAAACGGACTTTCTCTGGCGTTTTCTGCTGTTAATTTTATGTGCAAAGATGGGAAATAATGTATTTGTAATAACTACAATATAGATAGGAAATTACCCATTTCTACCAGCACTATAGATCGATTTGTGTAAGCTTAACTGGTACACGAGGTTTACAGGCGCTGAACTACAGTATATTTTCCCCTGAAAGGACACAGTGCAGTTCCCCCCAAATGAACTGCACACGGTTTGGGAAACATGGAAATCCTTATCCTGAGATTCAAGGACTGGGTAGGGTGATAGGGGTGTAAATTGCAGGGATAGTGCAGTGATGTTGAAGCCAAGAGCGGGTGAAGCTCTGAGTAGATACAAACATAAATACCCTGAGGCTGAAGACCATTTCACCGCTAGGTCTTTGAGCGCCGAGGAAATTTCTTGGGATCCACCTGTTGGCGTTAACCATTTAAAATGTTATTCCTTCATTGTGTCTTTGTGATATTATCTTTTCAGCGTCTAAATAAATACTGTTAAGAGTAAATGCAATAAACGCCCCCAAAACGACTTGACTGCGCTTTGCGCAGCTTTAACAAGGACACTGAATAGTTCATTCCAAGAGGGATTTTGGGTCCACAATATGCACGATTGTTAGCCTTACTCAAACTATTTCGTTTCTATCACACACCAAAAACGTGCCCCAAACTACTCTTTCATCCAGAAGCCATGGTGGGTATGACAATAAATAGCAAATAAGTCATTTGAAATTCATTCCGGTCCTGCGCTTGAGTATGTAAAACACAAACAAATTACTTTTCCTGGATTGTATCCAAAATTAAACCAGTAAGGAAACTGATCTTTCTGCTTCTCTAAAACTGTTTTTCCAAAAACTGTTTGCGCATGCCAGTTACTAGTTTCACAATGGCTACTTTTGTACCTAAAGTAGAGAAGCCAGAGTGCTACAGCTTTCAGATATGTAATTTAACACACACTAGTTATTGCATCACTTCACAGAAATATAAACGCGATAGTAGCTATTGCAAAATATATTAGATGCAATATATTTGGATTAAATCATCCCAAACTATTAATCTCACGTTGGAACCGTGAGCGTTAAACGTAAACTGACCCGTTAAACGTATAAACCACCGAAAAAATAGGGATTTTTTTAAACAGAAAAGTACAATGGTTAATGGAAATGAATGTGAAATACATGGAAATCGTTTTAACTGCAGGTTAAATCGTGGGAAACGCTGGATGGCCTGGGTTCTACCTATGGGTTAGAATGTTATTCTTCCTAGTAAAGTGAGAGTTTTTGAAGACATAAAATGTCGCAACGACATCGAAACCAATGCATAGATCAATGCTTCTGAGACTATTAATTCTTCAGCATTTGGGGAAATGTGGAACTGGACAGGAACAGGTGAAAGGATTCCAGAAGATCAAACACAACAGGCAAAAGCGAATAACATAGTCACCATGAAAGCGTTTACCTCTAGTACAAAAATAGAACAGTTATATTTGAGTATGAAATGGAGGAAAGGTTAGACTATATATATATATATATATATATATATATATATATATATATATATATAAACGTTTTTCCTCTTTTTCATCACATTTTTAATTGAGGATTACCAGTTGATTAATTATTCAAAAGGCTTGATTTAAAATACTGCCAAGTAAATCATGTCCCCTTACCAAGTTCACGTTCCTGCTACCTGTTGAGGTTTCAAGAGCAATCAGTTATTGTAAAAAGTGAGGGGGGGTGAAATCAATGAAGTCAAAAGAGTCTCTTTTGGCTCATCTTCAGAGTGAAAGTTTGTCCCATACCCAGGAGAGACAGAGTGTGAAACTCGTCTCTCTCAAACACTCGTACACAACACGATTTTTCCTTAACAGGTTCCCAACCGTCTGCGCTTCGGCTTGTCCCCATCAAATGACCGGTTATTAACTGTAATGACATTGTAGGGGTAAAGCGCACTAGGCTAAAAACCACCCAAACAAAAAACAAAAGGGGTGTCGGACTGGATTTCAGTCAAATCAGTATCTTTGACAGCTGTCATTGTTCAACCCGCAAGAAACTCGTCATTTCCTTTAGCAATGTTCAAAAGTATGAAGAATTGTCCTCGGTGGTTCTCTCGCCTCATTCTTACTTCCCGTTTAAATGGCAATCCAACCATTTCTTTCCAGCACAAATAGGATTTCAGTCATTTAAACAGAGGTGGCGTTAGCGGACACCAAGTCCTTCCAGTGGGACCGTTAAACAATTTTGGACACCTCTCTTTTTCTCTTGGCACCACACCTGTTACGCCCCTGCTTCCGCGGGCTGAACTAGCTTCCACACAAAAGCATGCTCGCTCCAGCTCGCCCTGCAAAAAAATAAAGGGGGGGAGGTAGCGTAGCCCGTTCCAGCAGGTCTGTAAAGATTACCTGAAAAAGACAAGGCGCAAAGAAATCTGGCCGTGTTTATAAGCAGCACAGGCAGCCGGCGCTTGCTGTTGCAAACTGACAGAGGGAAGCCCTTCATGGCTGAGTAATACAAAGGCGCTTTGGAGGACGCGTCAGGAGCTTGTCAAATGCAAGCATGGACTCCCTTCAGCAACGCTGGGGAGGCAGCGGGCTGTGAGGCGGCGGGCGCTGGTGAGGAATGGGTCTCGTTCTTCCCCCGTCCCCTTTCTCCTGCCTGGGGCGAAGCTGGGGGGGTGACTCAGCGCTTCCGTTGCCAAAGAGAGCAGAAAGCGACCTGTGAGCGCGTCTACACGGGTGGCCGTGGGCTAGGTACACACAGCTCCGAGGGAGGTACGCGTGAGAAGGTGGGGGGAGGTGAGGACAGGAACGCGTATTTGAGGGGCGGGTGAGAGGCGCCAGCTATACGCGGGGGGCCTGTGAAAAGTTGGGTCCTCCGAGGCAGTGCCTCTGCGGGGAGGACTAGGCAGAACGCGGTGTCCGGATGCACGACCTGCATAGGAACGTGTGTGTGTGTGTGTGTGTGTCTGTGCGTATGTGTGCGCGCGCGTTGGTGGCCGGTGACGTGCGTGCGAGCGGGAGGCAGCTGTGGAACGCGGGAGAGCCGACTGGGTACACGCGTGTGGCTGAGCGGCCGGGTGAGGAGGGACGGGCGCGCGGCCCGCCCCAGCGCTGCAACTCTCCGGGCTGCCGCGGCGGCTGCTACAGGCCAGGGTTGGGTTGGTTCCCCCCCGCCTCTCCGTCCCTCTCCATTGAGGGCCCGGCTCTCCCTCCCCATTGGCCGGCCGAGCCAGGCGGGCGGAGCTCGGCAGCCGGAGGAGGAGGGAGGGCAAAAAAACTGTAAGTGCGTAAAAAAGTCCTCGCCTTGGTGACGGATGCTCAAAAGTTCCGAAGTTTTCCCCCAATGCTGCCCGAAGCCGCCCGCGGCCGGGAAAGAGACTGAAAAAGCCCAAAGACCCATCCCCGAAGTTTGCATCGGGACAACGGGAAGGTGGATTTTTTGGTGACTTCCCCCCCCTTAGCAAGAAACCACCGCGCCCCCCTCCGACCTCGGCTTTCCTGCCCGGCTCGGCGGACAGCTCGCGGCCGATCCCGGCGGAACGCGGCGCTGGGCGGAGCGCGGGAGCCGCCTGGCCCGGGGCTTGGTTTCCACTTGGAAGTTGCTCTTCTTGGCGCTCCGCGGCCAGGCTGTCGGCCGAGGGCTGGCGCGGCCGAAGACAGAAGGCGGCGTCTCGTTGCCCCCTTTCTCTCCGCCGCGTGCGGGGCCGGGCCGGGGAGGGGAGGGCCGCCTGAGCGCCGGCTGCCACCCGTCCTGGAGGGGCGGCCGTGGGGGGGGGAGGGCAAGTCGCTCGGTCCGGCGGGGAGGCTGGGGGCAGCCGACGGGAGGACATGCAGGCTCGCTACTCGGTGTCCAGCCCCAACTCGCTGGGAGTCGTGCCTTACCTCGGCGGGGAGCAGAACTATTACCGGGCCGCCGCAGGCGCGGGCTACACAGCCATGCCGGCTCCCATGAGCATGTACTCCCACCCGGCCCACGAGCAGTACCCGGCCGGCATGGCCCGAGCCTACGGGCCCTACACGCCGCAGCCTCAGCCCAAGGACATGGTGAAGCCCCCCTACAGCTACATCGCCCTCATCACCATGGCCATCCAGAACGCGCCGGATAAGAAGATCACCCTGAACGGGATCTACCAGTTCATCATGGAGCGCTTCCCCTTCTACCGGGACAACAAGCAGGGCTGGCAGAACAGCATCCGCCACAACCTCTCGCTCAACGAGTGCTTCGTCAAGGTGCCCCGCGACGACAAGAAGCCGGGCAAGGGCAGCTACTGGACCCTGGACCCGGACTCCTACAACATGTTCGAGAACGGCAGCTTCCTGCGGAGGAGGCGGCGCTTCAAGAAAAAGGACGCCGTCAAGGACAAGGAGGAGAAAGACCGGCTGCACCTCAAGGAGCAACCCCCGGCCCGGCAGCACCCGCCGGCGGCGGCGGCCGAGCAGGAGAGCGGCGGGGCTGGGGGCGCGGCGGGGAGCGGAGCCGGCTCGCAGCCGGTGCCGGTCCGCATCCAGGACATTAAGACCGAGAACGGCACCGCGTCCCCGCCGCAGGCCGTCTCCCCTCCCGGCGGGGGGGCGGCCCTCAGCAGCGCCGTGCCCAAGATCGAGAGCCCGGACAGCAGCAGCAGCCTGTCCAGCGGCAGCAGCCCCCACGGCAGCCTCCCCTCCAGCCGCTCGCTCAGCCTGGAGGCGCCCGACCCCCAGCACCAGCCCCCGCACCACAGCCAGGGCTTCAGCGTGGACAACATCATGACCTCGCTGCGGGGCTCGCCCCAGGGCGCCGGCGAGCTCAGCTCGGGCCTCCTCGCCGCCGCCGCCTCGTCCCGGACCGGCATCCCCCCGTCGCTGGCCCTGGGCAGCTACTCCCCGGGCCAGAGCTCCCTCTACAGCTCGCCCTGCAGCCAGGGCGCCAACGCGGGCGGCGGGGCGGCGGGCTCCGGGACCTACCACTGCAACATGCAAGCCATGAGCCTGTACGCCGCCGCCGCCGCGGCCGCCGCCGGGGGAGGCGAGCGGGCCGGCCACCTGGCCAACAGCGGAGCGAGCCCGGTAGAAGACCCGCTGCCCGACTACGCCATGCCCAGCAGCAGCAGCAGCGCCTCCTCGCTGAGCCACGCCAGCCTGAGCACGGCGGCCGGCCACCAGGAGGGGCACCACCCGCACCCCGCCGCGCACCAAGGGCGCCTGGCCTCCTGGTACCTGAACCAAGCCACGGCGGCCGGAGAGCTGGGCCACTTGGCCAGCGCCGCCGGCTACCCCGGCCAGCAGCAGAACTTCCACGCGGTGCGGGAGATGTTCGAGTCCCAGCGGCTGGGCTTGAACAACTCGCCGGTGAACGGGAATAGCAGCAGCTGTCAGATGGCCTTTCCCTCCAGCCAGTCTCTCTACCGCACCTCAGGGGCTTTCGTGTACGACTGCAGCAAGTTCTGACCCAAACGGGCCCCGTCGCCCTCCCCCGGGAAAAACGAAAGCAGGCGACCTTCAGCCCGGGACTACATCTTTGCTTTAACAAACCAAACCAAATCTTGCCTCCGGAGCCGCCTCCTGCAAACAGAAGGGGGGGAAAATTCCAAAATAAAACCAAAGCAAACGCTCAAATATTTTGTACAGAGACAGCCCAAAATAAAAATAAATCATGCCTTGGTTTGTTAAAAGGACAGTGTTACTCCAGATAACACGTAAGTTTTTTTTATTGCTTTTGAGAAATACTCTCCTCCCCCCCGCCCCAGTCTCCCCCATCTCATAAGGTATTACTATGCCCCGTGTTTAAAAGAGGACGAAAGATATGCAGTATAGATTACAAGCTTCTCCCCTCCTCCTACCCACGGACTTGTTTTAAAATGTAAATTGCGACATAGTAATTTATTTTTAATTTGTAGTTGGATGTTGTGGACCAAACGCCAGAAAGTGTTTTTCCCCCCACCCGAAAACAGACATGAAAATTGCCTGAAACGTTGATTTTTTTCATTATATATAAAAAGGGAAACTGTATTAATCTTATTCTATCGATTTTTTTCTCTTTTTTTTCTGTTGAAAATATTCTGAAGGTATTGCATTGTTTGTTTATTAATAAATTACCATTCAGTCGGAATACTTTATACGTCTGGATGCTTTAATACACTTTTTTTTTTAAAAAAAATGAAAGACTAACTTTGGCTAACTTTGGCGATGAAACAGCTCATTCCCCCTCTGCACAAATCCCAAAGCCCGCTTAGAAACTGCCAGGTTGGCCTTTTTCAGACTCTTCTGCAATATGTTCCACTTAGTCAGCTTGCTTTATCCGCTAGGAAAAAAATACTTTCCCATGGCAGATCTAACTTGGCAAATAAACAAATACGTTTTCTTAGCAATGAATGGACGAGACCTGGGAAATATTTGACCATACATATTACAACATTCCGTATGTAATATATGCCTATATTGCTTGTAGCGATAGCAATAATGTCTCCTATATATACAATAGATTTTCCCCTCTATGTTGTGTGTCTGTGTGTATATATATACACATATATAATCTACTCTACATAGTACATATTTATCCCTAAATGTAATAAAAGCATATTTATGTGCTCTGTAGAATTAATAATTATACGACATATGAAACAGGTTACAGTTTTAATCCCTTGTTTTAAAAAATGAAGCAGTTATTTTTTTAAAAAATCTCCTCCCTTTCCTCCCAACCTCAGACCAAAGCTATGAGTTTAAAAAAAATTGCTGCTTTGTTGGAAATGGCTAATTTCTCTTCTGAATAAAATTATTTTAGGAGAACTTTTTAAGGGAGAGCTGTCCTTAAATATTATTTTCTTTCCCACTCCCCCCCTTCCATTTATTTCTTGAGTCAGAAGAAAATATCAGGGTAGATGACTGTTCCAGAGTCACGCCTTGTCAGATAAAGAATCTCGCCTTCTGGTCAATTTACAATTAGATCTAAGGGGCAGTCAGAGTCACCTTCTCTCTTTGTAAATAAATGTAATAAATGTATTACCTTAGAATGATCGGCCCTGTCAGTCAGACTTTGGAAGACGATTATTTGATTACAGCTATTTAGGGCCTAAAGTTTGCTTTCCAGATAATACAGTTTCCTATCAGTCGTTCTTATCTAAAGGCAACACTTAGTAGTAATTGCTGTTGCATTGTTAAAGATTGCACCGCAAATAAATACAAGGTAATTTCAGTAAAATCTTATTGTGGAGCTTCTGGGTCTCCTCTCCAAAGCAATAATTTAATATTCAGAAACCTTTATAGACAGCGAATAAACGCTTCGATTTTTTTGCGCATAAAGGTGATTTGGCATATATTTAATATAATCTCCGACGCTTAATTTTCCCCCTTGTTGGCTCTAAATAGATATTAGCTGTTGGTTTGTTTTTTACAATTAGAAAACGAAAAAGTTTACTCGGTAAAGATGAAACTGAGATAACAGAAGGTTTTGTTTGTTGAGAAGCACAGGACCAGTCTAATCTCTGCCAATTATTTTCCAACCAGAATGTTGGAATAGGGAACCAAAACGTTGTATAGCAAATTTTCTAGGCTTGTTGACTTTCCTACTGACAGAGTCACGTTTACTAATTTTGAGATGGGAGTCGTTTGATTTTTAAGGTTTTAAGCAGGTGCTGATTATTTTGTGACATAAATATTTTTATGTTTGGAGCATAGGCTGACCAGAATGAAATCAGTTCCTGGCGGAAGAGGGTCCTTGGCTTCTGTAGAAACGGAGGGATATTTCCACACTAGTTTTTCCAGCTCTTTTTGTTTTAAAAGCAGATCAGAAGCATGGCGGCGGCGGGAGCAAAACTGTACTGCAAGTGTCAGACTTCCTACCGTTGTGAATTGTGTTTTTCGTGGAGCTGTGTGGTAACTTATTTTCCATTTCATTAACTTAATTATAAACTGCAGCGAGATAATTGCCTGCGCTGTTTGTCTGTTGCCTGTTACTGTTGCTGTTTGCGTTGGTTAAAAACCAGGTTCCAAAGTTTTCAGTTGTGGTCTCAGCGGTCCGCAGAAATAAGTTGTTGGGGGAGAAAATAAATAGCACAGCAAGGCAGTGTTAGCTTTGATTGTTTAATCACCCGTTGGATTGCGAGTGGGGTTAGTTGGAGGGGGAGTTTGAACAAGCGGAGATAATTACTCCTACTGTCAAAGCAGCCCAGGGGCTCTTATAGAGACGACCTGCTGCCCCATGAGTGACTGAGCATCAACGCCTGCTGAAGAGGGGGTTGTGATCAGGGGGTTTTCTCTCACTGCCCAGTCTGTCTCTCTTCCGTGAGCTGAGCCTGACCCAGGCTGTTATTAACTATTTACTCATCAGCTGCCGCCTTTTGTTTTGAAGACACACGTGGGCTGAGGAACACAGCCACAGGTGGAAGGATCAGAGACATTTCATCCTTCACGCCTCACAGAGATAGCTGGACTTTGCCTCGCTGCAGCAGCTCTTCGCTTAAAAAGGAGAAAAAGAAAAAGCAACGGAGGTTTCCCATGTGCTGCTGGCGGGGGCGGCGTGAGGGGCCGATGCATTAGATGGTAACATCTCAAAGCGCTATCGGTACTGCACTGATTTGGGGGTGCGCTCGCCCTGGCGTAGTAAATACAAGTCGATGATAGCGCTGCGACAGCGAAGTAAAGGCAAATGTCTCGCCCTCCTGGCGTTTAGGAAGGATGAGGTGGATTTGCGAGCCACACGCTTTTTTAAGCACAGACAATGACACTGTAAATAAGGAGTGGGTGCTTGGATTCCCAACAGTAGACGGTGGCTCAGAAAACCGGCGAAGGCTAACTCAATAGACAGGTAGATCCTTAGCGAGGTGCTCTCCTACTGCCGATCAGCTGTGCGGACACAGCTTACCCTTGCGAGTAACGTTGGGAGGCCAGGCAGTCAAAAGCTGCTCTGTGGCTTGTGGAATGCTGCTGCTGGTAAAGGCTAAAAGGCTCGGAGACCAGGGGGAGTCTGTGTTAGGAAAGCTTTCGGTCTCTGACACGTGTTGACAGGGGTTCTTCTGTGCCGTTTGCTGCGTTTCCCTCCTTGTAGGCAAACATTTTGCCTTTAGGACATAAACTTCCAGCCTAGCTCGGAGCAAGAGATCACCCTTGACGTTCATTCAACCAATAATAGATTTCATCCCACCTCCCCCTCCGTGAGAAATAGGAAAAGCAAACCGTACATTCTAATACACGATAATCACCAGGAGTGATCGGTCTGACACCAGCTCAAGCAGAGATGAGTATCAAACCCTGCAAGGAATTTGCAAAGGACTGGATCCCGTGAAGCAGATGAAAGTTGCATCTGAGCCCCCTATCCTTCACACAGAGAGGGCCACATTCTGCACTGACATACATCTCTGGTATCTCCATTAACTTCAGGGGGATTGATTAGGTAAAAGGTTAGTTCAGTGTTTGTCTCAGTACTTTTAAGTTCAAACTAAATTTGACTACTTGCTTTTTCTCTCGGAAAAACCCTTTGCTCTTGTTTTTGACCCTGGATTATGTTATATTTTAGCTGATTAAAGTTGGTTATTAATATTGGTCAATTCAACATTTAAACTAAGCCAAAGCTAATTTTAAATTGCATTAAATGGAAAGGGAAAATGCTTCTTTCCTAGATAATTTCCTCTTATCTTTAAAAAAACCACACCCCAAAACGTTAGTGACAGTTCTATTTTTCACATAGAGAAATGGCGCATTTAAATAATTTTAAAACCTTGTTAAACATGTTTACATTTATTTGCCCCCCACATATGCCAGGTAAGAATAAAACTAAACTGGAGGGTATATTTTTGTTCAGGATGCAACATATTCGTTAACATTTACAAATATTGATTAAAAAAACCTCAAGGCTTTACTGAATACTCTCGAAGTTCAGAGAAAATATTTTTCAAATGAAGCCTGAGAATATTTTTCCCTATGTGGACTTCGACGTCATAATCTTCTCATGTCATTAGTAACCCTTGTGGTTTACATTTTATTCACAATCAGTTTTTAGTTCCAACAATAATCTCTCTTTTCCTTTGTCCTCTCTTGCCTCCGCCTCCTTCCTCACCCCTGCCCCCCCACCCCAATGCTAAAGCTGAATTAAGTTAACATTCTGTTAATGGAAAACCATCTGAAGGCTTCAGTTATATATTTTGAGAATGTTCCAAGTTACATTACATATAATTACAAAACTTATTTTTTGACATGGGCTCATATTTTATGGCAAATATTCTGAATGTAACCAGGCACTCAGCATTAGGATATAGGAAAAGTGTATTGTTCCAGTCTGGTGACTTATCACATACACCTGAACACTAGTTATGTATTGAATAAGACAATATTAGCTACTTTTATTGCATCTGTGCAAATGTGTAGCGTCTGTGTATAGCGAAAAGGTGAGCGTTTTACATGACTTTTACAAATACTTGCTCCGACTACAATATATTGAGTCATCGCATGCCCTCCAGGTTTATCCAGATTTCACTGATTTCCTAAGTAGAAACTGCTTTTAAAATTGTCCCATTAGTTTTAGCTTGTTCATTTTTTTTCTCAGTAAGATGCATTTGTTGCTATGCAGTCCATTTCCCGTTTTTTTTTAAACCTCTCTTTTTTTTTTGTAAGCCGGGTTCATTAACAAAGTAAGTGGCTCAAATTAAGTGTTGCGAGGCTTGGGAGAGCCTTGCAGTTTATTGGCATACGTTTAAGAGTGTGTGGGTGGGGGGGCTGTTTTGTGTGTGAGGAAGCTAGGATATGGATTTATCAGGACGCGAGAAACGTGCTAAACAAAAGCTTTCTCTACATTCAAAACGCTAATGAGCCCGCTCACCTTTCCCTGGCTGGAGTAACAGCTGTAGTGGAATGGAAGTCGGACCATTTTCTGTCCTAGCCCAGAGTCTGCCTCGCTAATCTGTCTGTGGCTCTCCCAAACTCCCTCGCCCCTTTCTCGCTTCCACGGCTCCCCATGTGTTTCAGAGGCTCTTGCTCCAGAGGGGTTCGCAAAGGTAGCGCGGTGCGGGGATGAATGTGGTGCCTCCCGGTTTAATTCGGAGCCGCCTCATAAAGCCGGGCTCCTCTGTCCGAAGTAATGAACAAACGGCGCGTTAGGTCGCGATTGATGGTGGCTCGTGCAATAAACGCAGGCCGGGTCAGGAAGGAATAAAATTCAATCGGAGCTGCGGAGTCATTTTTCAGGGGCTGGAAAGACAGAAAGGGAGACGGAGGTCAGAGGGGAGGATGCCACCGTTTCACAACACGCCAGAGGAGGAGATGGGAAGAGCTAATGAGCAATTGTTTTTTTTTATCAAGGGGTGTCTAATTTAATCAAACAATCGCTAAATTAGTGGGGGAGGGGACACCAGGCCTACGGGTTTCCAATCCCAGTTCTTGGAGTATTAACACCTCAGCGCCCGCTCTTGCCGTCTCTATTCGGGTGATTCCTTACTCAAGTGTTCAGGGGGAGCTAAAAGAGTGAGGGAGCCTTGTAGGAGTGTCACTTGCGGCCATCTATAACCGCTCTGGCTGTGTTTAGAAGTGGCTTAATCGCGTGTTCGCCAGAATTTGGCAAAATAAAACGTGATTATCCAAACCATCACGCTCTGTGGGGACTGGAGAATAGGTCAGTGACTGGGGGGGCAGGGAATAAATTTAAAATTTATGTTTAAAAATGGCCCACTGGGAAAAAAAGCCAAAACCCTCTGGAAATCATCATGTAAGCCTTAAACGCTCTTGGCTTGATGGTGAAGACACTTTGCGGGTTCTTTTGTCCTAAAAACCCACTCCCGTCCATCACTGTTTTCCTTTAATTGTTAACATAACGTGGTACGAGCTTTCCCGGTCTTAGCATGTGCGAGTTGTGCTCGGTTCCGATGTGCTGTTTGCTTGACCCGTTAGACAAAGGCTGTTGGAGTTGATGGGCCGAGCTCGGCTTCAGTGTCACGCCGGTGTAAACGGAAAGCAGAATTCGGCCCAACCTATTGATGGGGGTGTGAGGGCGCTAGTTGAGGGAGAGGTTTAAGGGGCTTTATTGCACCGTCCTCAGTGTAGATGCCACTTTCTGGGTACAGCTCACGCAGTCAATGAAAAATCAGCAGAGGACTAACAAACGAGCGGACGAGCCAGGTGTTTTGGGTTTTGTTGTAAAGAACGGCGGAAACGCCGAACATTAGAAAAGAGATTAGGAGTGTAAAATGGACCACAGCCGCCTTCCTGAAGGCGAAACGTCGGGCACGAAGCGTTCTTTCTTTGTTACATTTATTTCCACACATTCTAGTTATTGCTTGGAGGAGACCTTCTGCTTTCTATTAGCTGTATATATACTATATCTATTTGTTTACTTAACTGTGTTCCCTGACCGGCTTTAGATTTGCTAGCATGTTAAGGGGGACAGTTGGCAACTGGAATGCTAAGTGTCTGCGCCCCGTGGCGAGGGACTGTTTAGACGCACAGATTATCCAGCGGTGGAGGCTCTGCTTGGGGGTGTCCCATAGCTTCATCCCAGAGGTCTGGGCGCGAGACACTGCCGTTCCAGCCCAGGGGGACTAGTTCCCATTTCTGCTTTAGTCACTGCGCCCCTTACTACAGAAATCACGGTGACCCTGCCAACAAGGCGCGCTCTGACTCCAGCGCCTCTTCCGCTGGACTGAAAGCGGTTTACCTAGGCTGCGCGCACCCTGCCGAGACGAGACCCGGCTCCCCCATTCCCAGAGCGCGGCGGCCCGCCGCTCTGTGAAAGCTTCCTAGGGCTGCGGCGCTGCAGAGAAAAAGCAGCCCGCCACACGCTCAGCGCTTCATCCCCTTCCTCTCCACTCCTGCCCATCGCCGCCGGGCTGCGCTCTCCCCGGGCGGCGGTCCTCGCAGGGTTTGCCCGCAGCCCGAGCGGGGTTTTCCCGGGGAGTAATGGGAGAGGCGGAAGAAAAGGCTCTGTGTTTACTCTGTCTTCTTCCCCACTCCGGCACGCGGGGCCCGTTGTGTCGCAACGTGCATTCTTCAGTTGTGTGCCAAAGCACAAATGCGTGTGTCAGCCACTTCTGCCTGCAAAGGCGAGAGCTCGCAGGTCGCCGGCTGGATGGGAATTGGGTGGTCGGCAATTTTTTGCCCCCTAAATAAACACAGCTTGAATCGACTTGGGTGGGCAGAAGGGAACAATTTGTGAGCTAGGAAGCGAGCTCTGGGCAGGCAGCCGGCCCGGGACTTACCTGATGGGAGACTTTCACCTGACCTTTAGCTGTCAGGGGGCTGCTCAATATATTACCCTGAGTTCAGCTCAACTTTCTTTCGAGGCAGATTTCAGCAACAAATTTAAAAAAGACAGAATCCCTCCCCCCCTTACCTCTGGGGAAAAAGCAGGAAAACCAACACATTTGGAGCCATTACCTCTTAAAATAGCTGCATTTCCTCCAGCATGAAAGAAATTCAAATTATTGCGCTCATTACTGGGTGCAGGCTAGCATTACACCTATTATATATGAATATACAGGGCCTATACATAAAAATGCATGTCTGTAAAAATACAAGTATTCGATTTAAAACAAATACCATTCCCCACCCCCTCCAGCTTGGAATTTATTTAGTTGCCAGAACAGCTCTAAGACGTGGAGTGTATTTTTAAAAAAATAAATATTTGAAATAAGGAAAAGCAATGGTTTTTTCATAGAACGATAATGTAAAAATACTGATAATATCGTCCAAAGCAGAGGAGAATTGTTTAAACAATGTCGGTGCTTGCGAACTTGCCTAAGATAAATACGTTCACACTGAGTTTAGGTTTTGATGCAAGTTCTGCCCTAGTTTTCTGATTACAGGGCCGCAGCGGAGGGACCCCTTCCCCCTTCTGAATAGCGTTACTAGTTTATGAAATGGGGGGGAAAAATCTATTCGTACAGGATTGTAGTACAAGATAACAGACACCAGATAGGGGGGAAAAAAGCGCTCCCTATTATTTTGTAGTAAGGCACTGACCACAGCTTGCTTTCAACGCGTAATTATTAAAATGCTCAAGAGCAACAAGTCTAAAACATGGTCCTAATAATGGAAATATATATTTTTTTAAATAGAAGGAATTATAAAAATATACAGCTTCCTTCCAAAGGCCTCCCTCCTCTCACGTAAGCCTCTGTTGTCCTCTCTATCAGTCCTCCTGTTTCCTCCCCCCAAATAATTGCGAAGTATCTGTTGCTGCGGTTCTTACACCCGTCAAAACGTTGGAGCCTTCCCTGCTAACATGCGCCTTTCTGGGTTTGTTGTGTCTGGAACCAATGCTGCGCCAGCCAAATGTCAGAGGTGAAGGGGGGTCCCAGGGAGACAGTGAGCTCATACCTTCAGCTAGCTGTCCACTCCCTCTGATACAGTTGAAGGGCATCAGTAAAAGTGCCCAGGGCCAGCCATCGTTCTTTCACTACCTTCAGTTTATGGCACCCTCCCCCCCGCCCCAGGCCTCCTTTTCCAGCCCTCGGTGGTGGTGATGGCCTGTTTCCTAGGCCTTGCAGGGGAAAGGGCAAGCCAAAAGGATGAGACTCAATCTGCTCCAGTCTCCACCAGAAAAGCAGCTTCTTCATTTTCAAGGCAACACGAGGGGACTCCATTCTCTAAGGTTGAACCTTTTTTTAAAATCTCACACTTTAAAAAAATCAATCCGTCTCACCCTTCAGTCATGGCTGCCTTCAGAATCGTTTCTAATCACCTATTAGTTTCGGGGGGAGGGGTGTGTGTGTGTGTACTCGCCCAAGTATCAGATAGCGTTGTGCTGATAGGGTAAATCCTGTACAAAGCAATCTCTTTGAGGATTGCAAAGCAGGAAAGTATTTTTTTTAAAGGGAAGATCATCCTTTGTCAAGGCTAACCTTAGAACACTAACTTGTTTTCAGTAGCAGCAATAAGAAAAGGGATCTTGAGAGAGGTGTGTGTGTGTGTGTATACATGATCACTGCTGGGCCCAGATTCTGATCTCGCTAGTTATAAAGAGCTGGCAATGCAACCAGTGTGAGATCAGCACTAGGCCCCTGTACCTAGTCTCTTCCAGAGGTGAAAGGGGCTTGAGTTCTTGTGCTGAGCCCTCATGCTTTATCAGGTGCAAATGTTTAAATGTCTTCAAGAAAAGGTCCTCCTGCGCATGGTTCTATTCTTATGTTCGCCTCACAGATACGTCTTCTTAGCTACCGTGTGCTCTCCGCACCTTGTGTGTGTGTGGTGGGAAGAAGGGCCCAGAGAGTCACGCTCCCTGATGTACCTTGAAAGATTTTTTGTAAAGTGTTAAGCTTGACAGAGAAGCCTGAGAAAGCGGGGGAGGAGGGGCGCTAGAGAACAGCAGCAACTTTGAAAATGCACTTTACTCCCGTTGGACAGTGCAACACACAGAGCCCGTATTTAGGCTCGCTAATTAAGATACAAGCTTTTGCACCCGTTCAGCTATTGCTGCAAGCCTTCAGCCCTCAGCGGCAGTCTCTCTCGGACAAGTTATAGAGAATAGCCTAGAGCTACATTAGCTGTATAATCCTTGTTTTATACACTCCACTTTAACAAGTACAGCAGAACAAAGTGTCAGAGCCTGGTTACAGCTAATGCTTTCATTACACACTGATTTGCTTGTATTCTGATCCCCACCCTCCAGCCTATTGTGATGGGTGGGGAGAGGCCACAAAGAGTGACACTTTTCTGACTCAGCCCTGAGAAAGTTTCACAAAAGATGGAACTTTTTTTTTTTTAATTGCAGTCCCCCCCACCCAGTATTTTTGCAGTGATGCGCCGAAGTCAATTGGAAAACCGCGGAAGTCTTGCTGACCTCCTGTGTTTCGGTGTAGCAATACAGCAGTGTCTCTCCACCAACATACTGTGACAGACGGAAAGGGACTGCGCATAGCCGCTGGAGTCCTGAAAAGGAATTGGGCAACTGAAGGCAGACTGGCCCTCTAGCCCAGTCCTGCACTGAGTGTTCGACTGACTTGCAAGCCCTTTTACACACACAGCGGCGGGTCCTATTTTAGGGTCAGCTCTTGCATTTCTTTTTCAGGCAAAGTTCCCGTTAGCCTCACCGAGATCTGTGCTCTCGTGGGGAATACAGACTCGGGCCCGCACTGCAGGACGAGCGGCCCCTCGCCTGCTCATTGATTTGCAAAGGAGAGTCTGGGAGAGGGTTTGGAGCAGTTTTCTTTTCTATACTCTGATGTTTGCTTTCTATTTCTCCTTCTCGGGAAGACCCAATAACTGAAGCAAAGGGGAGTTTTTTGCTGAGTACAGACTGCAGGAGCAGACTCATAAATATGATGAATTATCGTCAGCAATTACTTTTTAATTCATGAGACTTTTTTACAGTTTATGTCTAGAACGCCAGTGGGCCAAAACCGTGCAGCCATCCATAGATACACACACATAGTCTTACAGCGAAATGTGTGTGTGATTTGATAGGTAGTGCCCATCTTATGGACACAAACATATAGTGTACAAGCAATGTACAATGGAAAAACTGCATTTTATAACTGGCACATTGGTATTCACTAGCTATCTTAAATATCTGTACGAAATTAGAGATTGGGTCATATACTTTAGTAAGAAGTAGATTAGTAGGAGGACAATGAATAATGTAGTAAATTACAATCAAAGGCAATTTTCTCACATTAGCGACCGTTTGAACTCTTGAAAGCATGGGCAGGGACGTAGGGGGCTATTTCTGGAGCGCACAGATGTAGTTCTGGCGATGTTTTTCTTTGAACAAAGCAAATGATCGGAACATTTCGGTTTCCTCATGTTCCTCCATTTTGTAATAATGATACTACACAACAAAGGCATCGCAACGTGCCAACCCTAGAGAGGCTAAACACGGGGAATAAGGATTTTACTCTTGGATGTGACTCTTCAAATTGCCGAAGAACTATTAAGGGGTGGGGGAGAGACAGAAACAAAGCGTCGCAGCTGATGCCAAACATCCGAGTTTGTCTCGCTAGGTGTTAACCACTATTCCAGCGCAGCGTTTGTAGTGCTGTGTACAGCGAAACGTACCCGAATGAGATTTTCCCCCCAGTAAATTGTCCCCCGTGATACAAAAGCCCCTTGTTTCAATGAACGCGCCTTGTTATCGGGTCTTTCACCAAAGATCTGCAAAACGTGACGTGGTGATGTTATTACCGGGGCAGAGCACATTCGGGGGTGCAGTTTGCCAGAAAAAGAGGGATCCTGGCCTCCTTTCGCAGGCAAACCTCTCACCGAAATCCACTCAGGACCGATCTCTTGGCTACCCCAAGAGCCGCTGGAATCGAAGCCGTTTCCATGAGATCATTGGCCAGCCCATGAACTACCCGTGTCGCTTTCACCGGCGTGAGACAGGGTCCGTGCCCACCTCGGCAATGACGTGTGGACGGTACAGCTTCTCTGACGGGTAGGAAACCTCTTGACCTGGCGTGTTAGTTGGATCCACTCTGCCGGATTAGGGGCTCTCGCCTAACGTGTAATGCAGTGTAGGGGGGTGGTTTGCGCCTGTAATTCGGTGCGTGCGCGCACTCCGAGGGACCCATGAAAATACCTTTGTGTAGCTGCAGCCGCCGCCACGCGTGTCAATCCACACGGTGAGATTTAGCCAAGTGACCTACGCTAACGATTATTTTTAAGCAGCGCCTCCCCATCGCTGCACAGGCCGTTCTGTGGCGATTCCGGCTCAGGGAGCCCACGAGGAGCGCTTTGACTGGAAAGCTAAAAAACGCCCCCTGGGACAGCCAAGCCGGTTTAGCAGCATCACCCCCTTAGAAGGCCAGTGCATGAACAACAACGGCAGCCGTCCTTGGGGAGGGCTTGAGGCTCTGAAATGACTTACAAAAGCCAGGCAAGACCATCAGTATCTAGAAGCTGACACGGAAAGGAACACGCATCCTTGCCCGACCCTCTCCCCCCCATACGCTACTCCAGCTCGAGCATTACAAAAAAGCCCTTCGCCCCTGTACGCGTGTAAAATCTCCGCTCCTTGCTTGGACTTGTCCCAGAGCAGCCTGGAGTAGCCGTCGGGGTAGCTTTGAATAGCCCAGCGCTGTTTGCTGCCCGTTTCTCACATCTCCGCAGGCAGCGGGGGGCTTTGCAAATCCAGCAGTGCGAAGACGAGAGGGCCGCTCGCTTGCAGCGGCCGAGGCTGAAGCGCGCTCCGTGCACCTGTATGGAGTGATGCAAGCTGGCGGGCCGTGGGTGTGTACATACATTGTGCTGCGACTCTGTCCTGCAGGGCCAGCCCGAAGGGGAGCATCTGTTTCCAATTAGCAGCCCTTCGAGCGCCACACTGTTCCCGAGGTGCCTTTGAGCAACCCGCCGCGTTCCGCGCAGCCCGGCCCCAGGTTTGCTCTGGATCACCCCGAAACCACCTCCTCCGGCGGCACACGCGCTTTTTCCATTGCGCCACTGGCAAGCGCCTGCCCTTTCACGCCGGCACACAAAGAGCCCTCTCTCTCCGGCTACGGTTAAAAGCGCGATCAAGTCACCACCCGCACATCAAGCGTCAAATGGCTCTTGAAGCCATTCAGAAAGGTTTCTGGGGGCGAATGCCATGCGATCGTGTTCAAACCCCGGTGCTGAATTCTCCACAAATCTCCTATTTGCCCTCTTACCTTTCCTTTTACAGACTTACACTTTCCCCTTTCTCCTGCTAGTCCTATAGGACGTTACTTACTTGATGTGGCTTTTACACACACGCACACACAATATACTTTATGTGGCTCTCTCTCTCACACACGCACGCACACACACGAGAGAGAGAGAGATAACATCAGAGTCCAAATTCCTTTGCCCGTGAGTTCTGTGTATGGCTAAAGGATCTAATGTTCACGTTTCTAAACTGTGCTGCCTAAGCCGGAAGCCTCGCTAATTTTCGAGGCAGAAAGTTAAGAAGAGTAATTGCTGGGTGGAAGATCCTAAACCAAAGGGACGAGTATGGACGCCACAACCTCTGGATAACCCGGGTACCTTGGCACGGCATCTTTCAACAATATTGACTTACCTTGCAGTTGCTATTTTATTTATTGACTTAGCTTTTATTTCTTAAGGCATCTTTCGAGATGGTTGACGCTCCTGTCTGCGTTCTAATTAAAGCAGAACCAGGATGGAACAGGAATGGCTCCGGTCTGGGAACTGGATCTTGAAGGTGCTGGATGGAGCAGCTTACTGTATTTCTTCTCTCTCACACACACACTCAGGGAGACACGAACTGGAGTTTTCAAAACGCCTTCCAAGCCCCTCTGACTGGTTTGGAAGATATTTGAGCAATTAGGAATTAGTTCTTTATGGTCCTGAGGCAATTCCACTGTAAGTTGTATCGGTTATCCAAACTTGAAGGCGTTCAAGTGGTGGAAATGTTACACTGGGGTGGAAGTAAGCAGCAGGAAATAAAAACAAGGCGTGTACAGAAATGGAAGAATAGGGGAAAAGAGGGAGTAAGAGTCGGAGGAATGAGCAGCAAATGTTAGTGCCAAAGCTTTTTTCGTTTTGATTTTCTGTCATTGTTTGTAGGAGAAAGCACTACAATGCACCTCAGGTCCGTTGTAGAAAGATGATTTTTAATATCAAAAGGAAGTTAATTGGAAAGCCCATCGGTCAGATCCCAGCCATTATTTCAGGTACATGATCAGGCGAAATCTCACATTTAAGAACGTTAAGCAGGAGTAGCAGCAATGGTGTTTGACATCTCTTACTTGCAAATGAATGAAATGGATCTTTTACACAAGCACTGAAAATAAAATCAACCCCCTCCGTCCCCCCCCAACCCACAGCATTTTACCCCGATCACGATTCTCCCCCAGTCGATTATGTCCAACTAAGATGCAGACGGCAGCCTCAACCAATCGTCGGGAGTGATTTCTCTAGGGAAGCTGAAAAGATCATGTGTAAGCAAGAGCTCCGGGCAAGCCAGCCTCAGGCATTGGGGTTAGTCCTCATGAGTTCCACATCAGCTTCCACCATCTCCTTCACCAACTCCTGGAAGAAGGAATAGCATGTGGTGTTTACGCTCCTCTTTTAGAAGACTCAAACACCTTCTTTTTTAGTTTAACTGCCTGTTCACTGTGTGATATTTAATGTTCCCCCACCCCCAAAAAATCCACCCTTCCCTCCCCTATTTTTTTTTTTTTTTTTTATAATTTCAATGATTATTTCACTCACAGGGAAAAGTTAACTTGAAGGTTAACAGAAGTCTAGGGAAGCAAACTCCAGGAGACTGTCAAATCCAGAAGCAACTGAACAGTAATTTAAAAAATACCATGATTTATGAGAAAAATACCCTCTTGATGGAGCGAAGATTAAAATAGCAGTGACATTAAATGTCAATGCTTTATTACTGGAAACCTGTATTTGTGTATACCCTTGCTTTGTCACATGCCTGCTGTGCTGCTTTCATTGTTTTCTTCTGCCCTGGCGTGGCTTTTATCACTGGGACCATAATTCAAAGCTAACTTTCCCCCCCAATGTGCAGCAGGACAATATTCAGTCCAATGAATATTGCAGCATTCAATCCACCAATAGGAGCAGCTGGATTTTTAAACAGCCTTCATGTAATTATTACTGAAAGAGTAATTTCTTTTTGTTCAGTGATGTTTCCCCCCTAAGGCTGATTTCCCTCTTTTTACAAGGCCACATACACACAGTTGAAATAAAACAGTCCAGTAAGAGAACTTACATCAAAAGTGACTCTGGGTTTCCAGTTTAGTTTTTGTTTTGCTTTGGTACAATCTCCTTGAAGAAAATCCTGCGGAAAGGAAAAAAGAAGAAACATTGCATGACCTCTTTATTTGTTCCTTGTTGCAGTGTGTAATGCTGCCCACTGCCTGGCTTGCTCCTTAACTAAAGTTTGAATATAAAGATTCATACCTAACTTAAGCATTTTGTATTTAATTGAGATTAAAGTCTGTCTTGAATGGGGGGAGGGAGAGAACAAACAAACAACAAAATAACTAAAGGATCTTGCGGCCCTCAGCAGTTATAATTTGTCTTTAAAAGAATGAAGCTAGATCAAAATCCTTCAGGCTAAAGAAATAATCACCCTGGCTCCCTTAACAGGTTGCAGTTTAGGTGGAAAGGTAAGGCGAGGGCTACACGCAACTGCTGACAGCTATTGTCTAGTACTATTTCTAGAAGAGATTCCTCTGTCTACACGCATTTCCCTGCAAGTACTGTGCTGGAGCAGTCTTTACATGCCACACTTAGAAACTTTGACCAAAAAACCTTTTTTAGATTGTGCAATTTCAGCTGAAGCTCAGATGCCTATAAATCATCAGGAGGCACATTTAAGAAATCTTGCACGGGCATTTAAAACGTAAGGAATAATTCTCCTTTACATCAAATCTTATTGATCCTTTAATGGTGAGCCCTTTGCATTAAGTTGTCATATGTCCTGACCATGCTACTAAGAGAGCTGTTTCAAATTATTGCATTTTTTCCCCCTTTTGGTTAAACAGAAGTAAATCACAAAGCAAACATGACAACTGAAATGTTCTCTTTCAAATAAAAAACATGTGATCATGGAAAGACTGTGCTGAATAACTGTTAGAACCTTTGTTACTGCATTGTTATAGGGCAGTGATAGAATGTCCAGCTGATATTTGGAGAGTGAAAGCTTTTGGCACGAACATCCACGTGCAAAGAAAAGTAACTGGATATATAACAACTAGATACACAAAAACTACTCTGAAATAGTATCACGGGAACCTAGACACTGTTTGTCAAGCACATCTTCGCTGAGCAGAGCCTATTTAAAGTCCGACAAACACACACACTGCATCTCTAATGGAAGTGAAAGATATATTGAATTATTAGTTGTTTCTAGATTAAATGTTAGTTCTATAAATCTCCCTTTGCTTGAATTTATATATCAGTTAACCTAAAACACAATTAAAAGCTTTCTGTATGTGAATATAAAGGATAGCTGTATAGTTCGATAGCAAATTGTCTTCTGTATTCTTGAGGGTGCAGCTTGATAAAGCCCTGGCTGGGATGATTTAGTTGGGATTGGTCCTACTTTGAGCAGGTGGTTGGAGTAGATCTCCTGAGGTCCCTTCCAACCCTAATCTTCTGTGATTCTGTGAGGGGAGGAAAAAAACCTTGGAGCTAAATTCTACTCTCATATTTGATTTCAGTGATGTAACCCAGAAGAAGCATTTGGTGTCTCTAAAATTGGAAAAATGTGTGCGCGCGTGTGGAGGGAGGGGTGTGGTTCTCCTTTCTCCATCCTTTCTGCCCAGTGGTGGAGTTAATGAGCGTTTTGTGGCATTAGCTCTCCAAAAGTACTGCTGCACACAAAGCATTCCAAATACCATCTTCTTGTGTGCCTGTGATCAGGTTAACTTCCAGAAATTGCCTTGTCCTGTGCCAAACATAGGAAATTCTTCTTCAGAAGTGTGCTACATAAAACTAGACAGTTCCCTTCCAGGAGCAGAGGAAAATCACCCCAGGTACTGTGCTGCAGACGGGGATGTGGAACAAACAGGTCTGATGAGAATGTTCCAGGCAGCATTTTTAATAATTCAGTTTGTATGCTAAAAATAATGTTAGCTTCCTCCAGAAAACAGTAAACAGCCATATCAAAACAAAATAAAATGACAAACAAATTCATTTAATTTTCCTAAATTATCCTAAACATTTCCTATTGCAATTCTATCATGGCGTTTGGAAATTGCAATAGACATTTGGGGCCAAATTCTGTAAAACTCTTACCAATTTGCATAATTCCTATTGGATTAATCTGATTATTCCTCTGCATAAGGAATACCCACTCAGTGAGCATGCATTGAAAATCTGGCCCTGAAATAGGAAAGACTCCCATTGACTTTGATGGACTTTGGATAGGGCTCTAAATCCACATGGAAATATTAAAATGTATGGCCTCTCTGGTTTTAGTTTAACATGCATTATATATGTCTAGAAATAAGAAAACCCCTCTTAAAATACAAATTTCTGTACAAAAATAGTTTATTTTTAATCAATACTAATGCAAGCTGTTTTAAACATTTAAACTATTCGCTAGTAACTTAGTATTTTTTAACATAATCTAATTTTAAGTCAGAATAAAAGGGTATATAATAAACACCAGAGTTTCATTTTTATAAACACTGTATAAAATAATAATTTTATATCCACAACCTTTATTTCAAAAATAGATTATTTTAAACCCTTACCCAATCTCGGAAATTGATTTTTTTTACTCATTGTGAAAAAGGTCAAGAGGCAAGGATGTCATTGTCTCATTGCACAGCAAGTAAGTTTTCAGGAAAACTATATATATATATATATATATATATTATATAGCTTATATATATATAGAGCGAGCCTTTTTAAAGGTTTGGGAGCTGTCTTTAAACTTTCTAACACAAATGTTCTTTAAAATAGTTCATCTCCACAATGTTTTATTCAATTCAAACCCTCCATTCAAAAATGTAAGTGGCTCAATTCTTGAGATAAGCAAAAAAATATTTTTTTTTCAAATCAATAAAAGTTGTAAAGTTACAGTAAGTACAGATGGATGGTATATAAGATAACAAGAACTAGTATATGAAATCCACTTATAAGCCAAAAAACAAGAGAGAAATCTTTAAGAAGTTCACACACTTTTAACAATAAAGTAGTAAAAATACCATAGTGCTTAGTTTGTAAAAAGATTGACTATATATCATAATACAATTTTTCCTGTCTGACTCAGGTTAAGACCTATTAAATGATTTTCCTAAAGACGTTTATATAATTCCATGAAACCCATTTTACAGTAAGATTTAATTAAAAATAGCAGTATACAAACAGAATTTCTTCCTATGGACATTTTAAACTGTTCAGCTATAAAAGTTAGTAGATAGACAGAAGATAAAATGGATATGAGAAACAATACTACAATTTAAATCAACCATCATAACATTACACCTAACTTGGAGGATTGAATGTATTGTTGGTGAAAGCCTGAAACACAGAATAGAACTGTTCTTAATGATGACTGGAAAAAGCTATTACTGATTAAAGGATTGTATTGCAGTCATGTTTCCTGTATTTTTCTACAAGTAGCTCATAATATGAAAACAATAAGGTAATTACAATTAAATAAGAATATTTGAAAAAACTCTTGGAACTGAATCACTGCTTGTTTATATAATTAAAGTCTTTCATTGAAACCAGAGCTGCAGCTATTTAACTTTCAAATTTACTCTGAATGGAAGCCCTACTTTACCAGTCCAGGGGCTTACTGCCTTTCAGTCCAAGGGCTTTACTTTCTGGAGGCACAACCAGACCAAATAAGTTTATGAAGGAAGAGGATGAGATCCCATGAAGTAAAATGGATCTTTGTGGCTCTTAAAAGACAGCTGCTACTGAATACAGGCCAGCCAATATTTCAGTTTCTGATAACATAGTAGGTAAACATTAGATTTTATACAGTGTATTTCACATAGTCGTATTTTTTTTGTAGGATTTTTTTTATCAATGTATAAAAAGAAAGTTTGACTTCATGAAGAATTTGGGTCTAGATACACAACTAAGAGGGCTTTTTATTATTTTTTACAAAAGCTGAAAATTATGTTAACTGTTTTGTGTCATTTTTCAATACTTGGACTTTCCAAATAAAATAACAGTGAAGTGTGTTTGTTAAGTATCCATTTTAGAAGCAAGTGACACCAGACTCTTATTTTCCATGAAAAAGAAAATGAAGCATGTAAATGGCAAGTTTTACATGTGAGTTACAACTTGTTCTTGAATATGGAAAGCTGAGTATTCAGTGAAGTAGCTAAAGGGGCAAAAGGCAACAGCCAAATTGTCTGTTGCCATTTAACACTATTGTAAAAATCTCCGACAGATTTAACTTCACTTAGCTGTGATATGATCTTCTCTCTAGGCCAGGGAAAAGAAAGAGTCTATCAGATATGATCTTTTCTGTTTGACTAGCCCTCTCCTCCTGTTTATAATTATAGCTTAAAGCTCAAATGTGCCAAAAAAAAAAAAAAATCCCACCCCTACATTTTATTAAACCTGATTTTATGAAGATTTGGTTTATAGTCCAAACCAAACCAAACCAAACAAAAAGGTGCACACAGGAGTACAGAGAAATTTGTTGTGCAGCGTGGCCTGGCATTAAAGAAAAAAAAAATATAAAACCCAGAGAAAAAAATGTAACATATTTCTGTGTAAATATCACATTTCCTAAGCTCTGGTTCTGAGTGTCATCACTGCTTTTATTTTGACTCATTAGGTGAATGATCTGGTTTCACCGTGCAATTTATTACTGTCTAATTCAATTAAGTTTAATTGAAAATTTGAAAAGCCTCAAGACAACATGAGAATAAAAAAAGATGTACACATTGCTTAAAAGTACTGTAAGTTTTCTTCTAATACTACAGTTGAGCTGATCACATTTAGAATGTTAATTCATTTAATTCAGCATTCAGGGTCAGATTCAGTCCTCAGTTACACCAGTGTAAATCTACAGCAAGTCCAATGAGGTTATGGGTGCTATACAACACTTAGTGTGAAATCCTGACTCCACAGCAGTCAGTGGCAAAACCCCCATTGACTTCAGTGAGGACAGGATTTCACCCCTAAAATAGATAGATTTGACCTGAATTGTAATAGTTCTGCAAAGTCAGAAAGTTGTCTTGGTTACATTCACATTTCATAAGATGATACATAAGGCTTTTCAGGAAGGTGACTTTTTATGTTGCAACTCTTTTATAAACAGATAAAGGGGTAAGACCAAGCTCTGAAAAGTCACTGAACTAATTCCCTGGTCCTGCTGTGGTTTGCCTGAGAAAGGTTGTCAGAATTGGGCTCATAGGCTACATACATTTTTCAAGAATCTAGTAGCCTGAATACAAGATTTTTCAAATCCCATTTTTCTCCTCTACCCTATATATTTCCTTCTTGAGACTGCCTTCTCATCTTTGACTCATGCTATGAAACCCTTCTCCCCAACTATTTAATTAGTCTGTATTATTGTACCATCTGATCTTCCCCATATGTATTTTATTACACAGAATATGCTTCTCTCTTCAGGTACGTTTTGGAGCAGTTTTCATATTTATTTTTAATGAGAGACCTTGTAATGCAGCTCATTGACAGGGTCAGCCAGATAGCACGTTTGGGTGTCTGCTACACTTCACTGTTAAAACCTAGCAGACTTTGTTAAATCATTTCCTGAAATCAGTTAGTTAGAGAGGAGGTTGATCCATCAGACAACCCCGTGATAACTCAGGATACAGGCATCGCTTACTGCAGCAACTGCATAATTCAATTGTTGTCGCCGTTATCTTCAATTCCCCTAACACTCTCAGTACCTGTCACCAGGCTGTGTTATACTGTGTCTTAACTAAGGCCCTGTTCCAGCAGCACGTGAGCAGTCCCATGAACTTCAATGGAAATATTCACTGTGTCACGTTAATCATGCAGGATTGGAGCCATAGAGCCTCGAAACACATATTACTAGGTTTAGTACGACTATCCACTGAGCTCAAATGAAGAAGTAAATGGAACTAGTCACAATAGTAAGCACTACGTCTGGTAGTAAGTGCTTGCAAGATTGAGTCCTTATACTCTGAGATCTTCAAGGCAGGGGACATTGTCTTGATTTGTCTGTAAAGTGCCAAGCACGCTTATAACAACATAGAGAGAATAGATATATAAAAAAACAGCTGACTCCTGTGAGCACTGTAAATTAGAAAGGAATGTGAAGATGAAGTGTGTCAATGAGAAAAGCCCCAAATCCACACAGAAACGGAGTAAACATCCTGAGGAATTTCAGAAGGGCAGTTACGGAGTGGCATTCAGTTTTCATTTTCCATCACTGTTCTTAGAAAAGCAAAGTTGTGGAACAGCTAACATATCAAGGGAATAAAAGAATGCCAGTGAATCTGGTTCCCTATCTAAATTTGTTTTAATGTGGCATGAGCAGGCTAGCTTTCATTCTCCGGTCAGTGATTTTTTTTTTCTCCTCCAAAAATACAGTACTCTTCACACAGAGCCACAGAGAAAGACAAAGGCAAATGCCTAAGCAGCCTATATGGTGGAAAAAAGCTCAAAGTGAACTCGGATATTGTGAAACTCCATTTGCAATGAAAATCCTGACCTTTTTCCTCAGTGTACTTTAATGTGCAAATAGATTTTTTGCTTAGGGCACTCTTCATATATAATAGGAAGACTTCAGGATGGGCCTGATTCTGAGAGGTGCTGAGCACTTGCATGTCCAATTGACGTCAGGGGGCTACAGATGCTCGGCATCGTCAGGACAAGGCCTAATCAAAGGGTTCCATTGTACTTGTAACGTTAAGAGTTAATATAAACTAAGCATAAATCAAATCCGATCAGCCTTTCCTTTCGCTCCACAAACCAGACACGTTACAGCAGTGTCTTTCATTTACCCGTTTGATAATTTTCAATTTGATCAGTCTCCAAAGAGGCAGGCATGAGAACTCCTAGAGGTAGCAAACAGACGGGTGATTACAACCCTAATGAAAATTCTCTCTCCCTTCCCCTCACTCCTTTCTTTCCCACTTTATGGCTGCATATCAGCACAAATTGAAGCTGAAGCCAGCCCGCTCTTTTAATGACAGGGGGTGATAAGAGACAAGAAGAAAACAGCAAACTGTCTGGTCTGCTCAGGAAGCTGGGAATCAGTGGCATTGTCCGTCAGCAAGGCCAGCAGAATGCCGTCAGTGCTAAAACAATGCTTCAGCTCAACTGCAGGGAACTTGAGTCAGTCAGCACTGGCTCTGAGAAGCACACTGACATTGAAGATAAAATGGCAAATGGAGCAAAATAGAGGGAGCTGGCCCTCTGCACGTTATGATACTCGTTGCCAGCACTGTATCGTTTTGATGGAAGCAATGCACAAGTTAATTAACAAAAGAGCATAATGCACATGTATCTCTTAGGAGAGCATAAGCAGACGTCAGGCTACTATTGTTGTTATCTTTGTGCAAAAGTCAACTGAGTTACATGCCTAAGAATGTTAATATGGTCAAGTATTATCCACTCTTAAGTTGCCAGATGAAGCCTTTGAGAAAATGTCTTGACATAAATTATTCTTTGGTCCAGATAAAATTCCCTGAGTTTGGGCCTGATGAGAAAATCACTGACTTTAATGGGCTTTGGATCAGGCCTTCGGTTGCTCAACCCAGGTATTCTTTACTGGAGATTTGTGTCACCACAGGCACAAATGGATCAGGCCAGCTACTGTTACAATGTATCACGTTTGAGCCCAGAGGACTCTTCAGGAATGTGAGATTTATGTATGGACAGTGACATATGTAAACATGTGCAATAGTCTCCTAAGGAGAGCAGAAGCCCCACAGCGCAGGGTTTTTGAAAGATAGACTGGACTGAGCACTAGAGGTGGAATACTGGCCCCGTTCAAGGCAATGGCAATGGCAAAACTATAATTGACATCAGTGGATTTCACCCTAGAAATGTACCAAAGGGCACAATCCTACATTGCCGGGAGATAAACTGGATGAGCCAACTCCAACATTATGATTCTATAAACATAATGATAATCTCATCTCGTGACACTGCAGACGCCAATGAAGGCTTTCACTGACTGAGATTTTTTGCAGTGGAACAGATGCCTATGATAAGAATGGTGAGAGTTCTAGGGACGATGAATAAGATTAAATCAACTACCCTTGCACGTACCATTTATTATGTAAATCTTGAGGATGGTAAAAAAAACAACTGAAAACATGGGACAATATACTATTTTGTATGTGTATGTGCATATATACAAACCTCTCTCTCTCTCTCTCTCACACACACACACACACACACACACACACACACACACACACACACACACACACACACACACACACACACACACACACACGAGTTCAAAAGCCACACTGCAGCTGAAGACCAAAATCTTCATTACAATGCATTGACTTTGCTGCCCCCATTGCAACACAGAAAACTTATTCAAGCAGGACTTGTCTACATTAGAAAGTTGTACTGCTTTAACTACACTAGTATTGTTAAAGTGAAACAATCCCCCTAGTGTGGAGGCAGTTACCATGGTATAAAGGTGCTTTATAATGGTCTAGCTATTCTATCTGGAGGGCAAATAATTACAAATCACCTTTATACCAGTCAGGGCCCTAGACAAAATAGTGACCCCACCCCCATTTGTTAAACTTTTGAAAATTTCAGCTGGGGTCTCACTTCACTTTATTCTTATATCTCACTGACTGATCGGTGATGTCCCACTCCTTATGTATCCGTGAGGGCATGGCTGAGAGCTTTTTAGGAGGTTTGAGGAAAATGTAGTTCTCAGAAAGTCTGGAAGGTTCCACAAGGTTCTACAAAGGTCTAGACATTCCAGGAGGTTAGTGAAAAATGAATCCACATATGGAATACCTGAAACATTTTACTTCAAACATTCTATTTCCCCTTTTGTCGCTAACAACAAAAATAGCATCCCACGCCCAGCACACCCTCCAGCCCAGCCTTCTGGGCAGTCGCCTGCCCCGAAATCCAGCCCTGATACCAGTATAAGTGCATCCTCACTAGAGCTTTTGCTGGTATAACTAATTCAGTAAACAAAACAAAACAAAAAATCCCACACACACGTCTACTGAAATAATTATACCAGTAAAACTTCTAATGGTAGACCAGACCTTAAAGATGTATACGCACGTACACATTCTTTTTCTCAGATATTGTGTATCCACACACACACAGCTAAAAACCTTTGTGTTACCTTTAAGTTTGCAAAAAAATCTGAAAAGTAAATGACTGGAAACCACATTTTATTGCAAACAAAAACGAGTTGTTCAAATCTTCTAGAGAAATTAGTAGGATTCTTTTATAAAGCACTAGGGGAAGGCAAAATGAGAAAAGGTTAAAGATAAATCATTTCCAATTGAGATAGAAGTGTCCCATTCTAGCTAACAGCACACCTTTTCGTTAATTAATGAATATTTTGTGTTTGTTAATTACCGAACTGTATTATGTTGTATCTTATGTTCTATTATACCCTGATCTTTAGAAAACTCTTCTGGAAATGAATGGGCATTTTGCCAGAGTAAAGAATGAAGAATTGGGTAATGACAATCTGATCCTACAAGCACTTGTTACCTGGCATACAGCTTATTATTGTGAGTGAAATGCTCTTTAAATGTAATTGCCATGGATAATTTTTAATTATGTCTGAATATTTTCCTCACCCTTTCCCCTTCCTGTCATGCTTTTCATATTTTTGACTACATTGTTAAAGTTGTTTAATTTCAATGGGATTAATTGTATAGTAAGAAATGTGAATGATGGAGACAGAATCAGGTCTTGAATGCTCAGGAGGCAAACTGCTGATCCATGCTTAAAAGCCTTAAATACATTAACTGAACTGTGCATCAGGATGAAAATGAAAATTGGTCTCCAGCTATGTTACTAAATTTTAATTTTGCCACAGAAATACAGTGTACCACTTTTAAAAACTATTTATTCATTTAAGAATTTTAGTAGGTTTGCCAGTCATTGCTATATATAAAATATCAGAAACAAATATGATAATCAGAATAGTGAGTTTATTTCTTTGTTTAGAGAAACATCATAAAGTAATAGAATTATGAAATCTCTGTTTAACAGGATGTTACCATATTACAGAATGAACCTCTTTACAACATCGAGGCCCTGTGGTTTCTGGTGATTTCATTAAATTGAGTGAAACTACTGTCTGTTCTCAGATTTAGCAAATCAGGCATATCTAACGAAAGTTAATATTAAAAAAAAATTGGACAGGTGTGTTTTGTTTTTAACCTTAGGTGGATGTACTTTGTCGGATTTTTGATTAAACGGTAACCAAATATCTAAGTATCTATCTGCCTTCTGTCTATTTTACTGGGTACATAACTGATATGTTAATTGTTCCATAACAACTGCCTATATTTTTTGGAACCATTTCTCTAGTTATGAGCTATTTTTCTTTTTCCAATTAGAGGTTATCAGTAGGCTAGCAGCTGCTAACACATGAAAGATTAACTCTTCATTTCTTTAATCATGTCCATTTCTGCTAGGAAACCTCAGGAGGTTTTGAGACAGAACTAGAGATGAAGCATTTCATCACTAAAAAAAACAACCCCTTGCTCCTCAAAATGGAGAATGAAATCTGAGTTTCATTTTGTCTTTGGACAAGTCATCTCCAATATTTCCCTTTACAGACTCACACGTATATCATGACTGCTTGACCAAAAAAAAAAAAACCATTTTAATTCTATAATATGTATGTCTAAAAGTACATCCCTGTAGCTATTCTACCATCACTTCATTATGATGTCAATGTGATATCTGATGAAGAAGAATGTAATATACTTTCTTATTCAACAAAAACCTGATTTTTAAAAAATGAAACCAGTTTTTCCACACAAAGATTTCAGTTTAATCGAAAAGCCATTTTCTGTCTAAAAACATTCTGATGGAAACTTTTTGACAGCTGTAATCATCATATATCATCGCCTTCTCTTGGATATATGTTTAGCTAATAACTTCAAACTGCTAAAGGCTAGATTGTGACTTGGACTATTAGACCTGGGCAGGAAATAAAAACCCCTTTTACACAGCTACCTGGGCTATATTTGACTTAGGCCCGGTCTACACTTACCTTCCGGATTTGGCATCAGTCGATGGGAGATATGCAAGTTAGGAAAATCACTTGCATATCTCCCGTCAACTTCACTGCGTCTGCTCCGTGCGCCGTCCACGCTGCGCTGCACCACTTACCGGGGTGGTTTTCCTGCGTTGACTGCTGGATCGACTGAGCGGGTCTGCACAGACCGCTCAGTCAATCCAGAGCAATCGATCTGATGGCGGCAAATTTGCTGCCATTATTGTAGACCCAGCATTAATCTCTACCCAGGAGCAGATGGGCAGGAGGAGAGGGAAGGAGTAGGGAATGGGTGGATTCTTGTCTCTACCCCTCTGTGCGTATATAGATCCAATATAACCCCCTGAGCCACAATTCCTTTCCTAGCACAAAATGGCTATATGCTGCCCCTTGTTATTGGTTCTAGCCCTAAATGTCTTCATTACCAATCATTCTTGATTCATGGAATGTAAGCACTTCTTCTACCTACATCTCAACCAACCACTGACAACTATTAGATTCAGATATCAATAGACAATAACTGGAGATAATGTAGGATTCTAATGTTTAAAAGGGGTGCACAAGAGTTACTTTTATCTTACAAGACAAACAGTAACACAAATTACCTGTACTTAAAGTACGCCAGTACTTGAAATGTGTAAAGAGAATCACAATAGAGTGCTATGGGCCCCTCCATGAAGCTGGGACATAGGTTGTTTTATCCCCCCTCAAACAATTCTCATCGCAAAACAAATGACCCACGAAAGGGTTAAAGTAAAATATGGTAGGATAATTTTACATTCTGAACATGTCCTGAACATATTCTTCAGCATGCTCGATAGAGAAGGAAATACAAGCGGTGGCTTTTCACATGACATCATAAAAGCCTAATTTATCACCAGCCACCAAACATCTACAAAATCATAACATCCTTTCAGGAAAACCATGTGCAAAATAATCAGATTTACTTTGATGAAAGCTTGAGAATGCGAGTCCAAGTAGGACGCTACAAACAGTAACCCTTTGCAGGTATTTGCTATAGCTAACACCTCAGACACATGCTTTGCCTAGGAGGAGACTGCTGCGTTTCCTGCCCATAAATAAGTTTATGTTTACATTGTATAGGTATCCCACCAAATCAGACCGTTGAAGACAAAGGGTCAGATCCTGGCCAATGTGTCATCTGTTGTGCACTACTCTGGTGGTACAAAGCAGGCTTAAAGGTGGCCTGCGTGGCTAGCTGAGGGCTCCCTTTGCATCGGAGGAGCCCTCCAGCAGCAGAGAGATGACTTAGATGGCCTTATGCTCCTCTCACTCTCGCTATCCTGGGGCAAGTGGGGTTGTGGTCTGAGCACTGCTTTAGTGATCCTTAGCTGTTGCAATGGCCACTGGGGCTTCTTGTAGCCAGGTACGCATTAGAGCAGCTCCTGACAACCCCACAGTTAGGGGTGTAAATTTGGTATAAAGACACTATTGCCTCCCAGATTCTTGGTTTCTGTGCTGAGCATGCCCGAATAGCCACAAAAGCTGGGCTCAAAGTCTAATCCGTCAAAGCATGCTCATTTGTACACGACACAGCCATGTTTTCAGGGCTAAGCACTCACAGCTTGCTGAGTTCAGTAGGACTTGTGGGTGCTCAACACCTCAGAAAATCAGGCAACGCAGTCACATCAGAGTATAACTGGAGCACGAGGGAATAGCTCCGAGTTCATTGTGGATCAGCCTTAAGGTTGGCTGAAGTGTTCCACCATCTTCATTTGTTAAACACAATGACAAAAATTAGAATTCTAATTTGGGCTCAAGGAAGCCCTGCACCCACCATTATATATACACTGCATGCAAGTTGCACGTTTCATCTGAGGATCCCAAAATACTTGACAAAGATGAAAGATGGTTTTGTCTGTATGTCTATCCAGGACTGAAGGCATTCTTTGTATTGTAAAAGAGTGGTTTTTCTGGCCCCGGGTGAATACACACGAACTTATCAGACTGGTATTCTAAAACTCCAATTAATATTAATTCCAGAAGTGAAACATGCCTGCAAAATCAAGTGATCTTGCATCTATAAAATAAATCAAATTAGTGCATTTCTTCAGTTTAAAAATTAGACATTGTAGAACATAAAATATGTGCATGATCATATATTAAGTAAACAATGTATTTAAAACTCTCATTGTCTCTTATGCGAATTGGCCAGCATTTATACAACGTTCCTGGCTTACAACAATAAATTCAGCTCACTGAGCAAAGTGCCTTAGAATCTGACCTTTGAACTTTTACTGGTCACTGCCTGAGTCTTGCTGATGTGATATGAAAAAATAAGCTGGTTACCCACAAAATTCTTTGTAATTTGTTGTTTTGTGTTTTCAAAGATTGATAATAAAAGCAGTTTCATGTGGTACTAGTCAACTTTTGAGAATGAAAACAAGAATACTGTTTATATTCACAAAAGGTGCTGGATCCAGGGAAGGACACAAGCTCTCTGGGCAGAAAAGGCTGGGAAAATTTTCAGAATGCTTTTCTCTCTCTTTTTTCAAAAGAAACAAACAAGCAAGCAAACACAACAACACAGCAAACCACCATCACACCACAAATACAATAAAGCTAATAAAACTATCTTTCTATAAAATAAGACCAACAGTTCCTCCTTTGTTTATTCCATCTTCTCCTTTTTGTATTGCTCTTATGAGGTTTTGTTATTTTCATACATTCTTTCTTCAATCATTTTTCAGTGTCTGTACTTTCCCACAGACCACCTGGGCCAAATTAAGTGGATAAGAGGTTTCATTCTCCACAGACTTTTGGGGAGTTGCACTTGCTTCCATCAAGTCTGAATTTGGCCCATTTTCCTCTTTTTTCACTCTTTTAAAATGTTTGAGGTTTTTCCTCCTTGTAAAACCCAGAATCTCTTTTTTTAGACTTTTTTTTTCTTTTCTGATTTGATGTTTCTCTCTAACTCCATCTCTCTCCCATTTCTCGTTTTAGCACTATTCCTCCCATCCCAAACATTTCCCATACCTTTGGCTCCCTCCATTTTTCCTCTCCAGGCTTTCCAGTCACTTCTCCGTAAGATGGCCCTAGTGGTCCCTTCCTTCTCATTTCTTTTACACTGATTTTTTATGCTTTTCATCCTTATTTTTCTCCATAGATATTTTCCACCTCCAACTTCTTCTGCATGGGTCTTCTTTCCCTATTCCCCCAACCTCAATTCCTTTTCACCTGTCTTCCAGGGGACTCTTCTGGGTCAACAATATGGGGAAAGTACACACCAAACCTCATCATTCTCTGAACTCTGATGAGAATGTTACAGAGGGTGAGAGACAAATTGCAGTGGCACCTACACACTGCAGATAAGCTGATAGGGCTAAAACTACGGTAGCATCTGGAAGCAAGTGAAAAAAAGCGCACAAGATTCACTGAAGTCTAAGATACATCTTCTCACCTAGAGTAACAAATGCAGACATTTACCACTATTACTGTTCACAGAAGTTGCCTAGGAGTATGGCTTCCACAAATTTGGCAATGCACTCACCATATATACGTGAAAAATATACATAACATGCTCCACTCATTTTCACAGCATCGCCAAACACAAATAACACTGCTTTTATTTCTGTCCTCTCAGCTTAGCAACCTTTAATTAAATCAATAAAGGAATTTTTGATCTGCTACCAAAAATATCTTGATTATTTCACCCTGTAACAGTCGAATGTGACAGCATTGCAGAAAGGAAAAGTTAGTATTTTCTAATGTTCCTGCCTTAATTACTAAACCTCCTTTTGGTCCAGGAGGTAAAGAAGCACAAAGCCATTTTCTGTGGAGCTCCACACACAACAGTGGGCACTGGATTGGAATCTCCCTAAGCCATCATCTGTGTGATACTTGAATAGCCTCATCCTCCCTTGACATTCAATGGTCTTCCACATTCTTATTAGTTTTCATTTACATGGTGGCAGCACACGGAGGTCAGGCAGAGATTCCACTGTACGTTCCCAACACACATAAGAATGACAGCCCCTACTTCAAAAAGTTGTCAGAATCAAATGCACTTCTGAAAAATGCAAGCAGAATCCTTCTAAAATCTCTTAACTTCTCTCCAGAGCATGCCACTTATAATTCCTACCATTTGGTTTATTTGATTGTATCCATTTCTAAAGTCATAGGGCAATATTACCCAACATAGAAAACAACGAATGACAGAACTGTCATGTACCTATGGAGAAACTAAAAAGAAGCTGAAATAATGGCCTAGATAAACATCTAGGTAGTTCTATTCTGTTAGTAATTTGAGCAAGGCTCAACATAGCACTATTGCTGATAAACCAAAGTAGTTCTGGATTAAAATAACAATCTAATGTAACTACAAGAGACTCCTAGAGAAGAAGGACATGTGTGTGTATAATAAAATAAGAAGAATGCTTACACTTATCTATACACCTCAACACACTTTACAAAGGTGGGTAAGATTTAACATCCCCCATTTTACAAAGGCTGAAACTGAGGTATAGACAGATTATGTGATTTGGTCAAGTTCACACAACAAGGCAATGAATGGAACCAAGGTCTCCCGATTCCCAGTTAACTGCCTCATCTTCTGCACCATACTACTTCGCTATAATTAAAAATACAACTTAGTACACATACAGCACTCTAAGTATTCAAATCAGTGTGGGCCAGATGGTAACCTGTCCTGAATGACTCCTTATTTACTTGTGCCAGTTACCTCTCTCTCATTTAATGTTTACTACAGCTGTCATTTCCTTGTTTGCTTCTGTAACTGCTCAGAGATTAAATCACATTCTCAATACCGCCAACCCCAAACACTGAAAAATCACCAGATCCCCCAAAATAATAAGACTGGCTTAAATATCATAACATATTTTAAAAACTAAATGTTGTGTTCTTATTTGCCTTTTGGTTTTTGAGCCTTTAGGATTAAAATGTTCAAACTTTTCTCCACAACAAAAAAATTACGTTTGAAATTCCCACGTGATTACAAGACTCCAGGAGCTGGGGCTTTAAGAAAAGCAAGGACTGTTGGAACACTCATTACAAGACCGCAAGAGCTGGCAACACTTACTGTGAACAGAAAGAAATCTGTCATTCAACTCTTTAGTCAGTGATTCCTTCACTCATCTTCTGAGAAGGGCCCTTCAGCGTGTTCTATGTCATGGTCTAGGGGAGAATAGTTTCCATTTTCTACATTTTTATTGCAATTAATATGATGTTGTATGAGACTTTGAAAAAAGTTCACCCAGCACTTCAATGAGCTTATTGCAGAGGCAAGCTATTCACAAACTAATAATTACACCATAATTTACTAAAGTACTGTTTTTACTAGCTATTTACTATCCTGGATATATATCACTGGATATTTATTATAGTAAATTATTGTATATACTAGTAAAGCATCATGAGTAAAGCTTTCTCAGTACAAGCAACAATCAGAGAAAGCTCTAGCTTTCCACTGACTCTTGGTCTTTTGGAATTGTTTATTTAAATAGTTACAGTTGTCACAGTTTTCACTAACGGGAAAATGGACTTCAAACCTAACTGAAGGTTGCATCACCTCATGGCGTTCGATGCCTGTGCAGCACGTAGGTAGCAGCTGGCTCTGCTGTGGCGTATTGGTTACTACTCTTCTTCAGATCATGCCCATCACACAGGTTAGGACAACAGGAATAATAAAACAAAACCAAAGTAATAAAAGTAACAGTAAAATAAATCCAAGACAGTGCTGGGGACACCTCATTAAATCACCCTGGATCTCTGCCCCTTTTCCTCTGGCAGTTCTCCTACGTGCACTTTGTACTTATTTCCTTCACAAGACCTTCAGGGTAAATAAGTTTGAAGGGGGAGAAAAACTATTAGAACTGATGAGAGAAGCGATATGCAAAGAGGAGAATCAGTAATTAAGATATTCTCTAAACTACTGTAGCCTGCTTCTTAATTGCTTAGGGCAAAGATTTGCTTCTTAATTGCTTAGTCTTCTTCCTATAATCTTAGTAAAAACCAATGTGCTTAAGCGCTAAATTTCAGAGGACCTTTGTTCATAGACTCATAGACTCATAGGTCAGAAGGGACCAATATGATCATCTAGTCTGACCTCCCGCACAAGGTAGGCCACAAAACCCTACCCATACACATTTATAACAACCCCGAACCCATGACTGAGTTATTGAAATCCTCAAAAGTGAGATTTGAAGACCTCAAGCTGCAGGGAATCCACCAGCAAGCGACTCATGCCCCATGCTGCAGAGGAAGGCGAAAAACCTCCGTGGCCCCTGCCAATCCGCCCCGGAGGAAAATTCCTTCCCGACCCCAAATATGGCGATCAGCTAAACCCTGAGCATGTGGGCAAGACTCACCAGCCAGCACCCAAAAAAGATTTCTCTGCAGTAACTCAGTTCCCATCCCATCCAGCATTCCCACAGACCATTGACCATGACTAGGAAAATCTACCATAGGTCATATTTTGCTCTTCCTGTTCAGTAGCCTTGTACTGTAGGTTGATGGGATTTCCAGGTCTGCACTTCTGCCAAATATGGTCAATGTTTAAATAAATACAGGTCAATATAGAAATCTCTGCTTTCCCAATTTTGTGCCTACTTTTGTGTTTTGCTCTGTCTGACTAATCTTAAGAATGATTTCCAACTCACCTTTCTTTTGATATAATGTAAAACAGCATAGCAATTTTGACTGATATTTTAGGCTAGATTTTCATCACACAGTGTATGCATTTGCTGGCCCATTTGCTGGCCAATTGTGAATGCAACTACACATTAAAAAGGCCAGTTATACAACAAACTGGCCATTTGCATATGCAATTACTACTGTGTATGATCTGTGTGATAAGTCATAGGTACTTGCATGCAAACATTAGGCACATAGGACCTGATTCTCCATTGCCTGGTATCTTGGATAGTCATTTATACACCTAAGCAAAGTGGGTGTGAGATGCTACCAACGTGATTAGGTACGTGTTTTATACTCATTTTGCACATGCTTTGCACAGATGCAGACTAGTCAAGGTGCAATGCAGTGAAGATACATGCTCATAAATGTATGCACAGAATTATGAAAATCTAGCCCTATATGTTCAGCAGAATGGCAATGTACAACACATCCAATTCATGTATGACCAGATAAAGCAGTATATATCAGGATTACCCAGTTCACATAGGCTAACATATGCAATTTGGGTGGCTAAAGCGAGGCACCTAAATTCATATTTGGATGCCTAATAAAAAGTGGATTGATTTTCAGAAGTGCAGGTATTTTCAGAAGGTCTGTGGGATCTGTGGCTTCTCAGCACGTTTGAAAATATATCCTTTTTTTCCAGATGACCAAATATAGATTTAGGTGCCTAATTTTATATAACCAAGGTTGAAAGTTTTGAACACATTGTGTAATCATAACTTTTAGAATCACAAACTAAGTATACTCCAGCAATTCAGCATACTTCTCCAATATGTCTAGCACATATTTTGTATAAATAATTTTCATTCTTTTGTATTCTCATATATATGGTCAAATCCTAAATTCACTGCTTAGGCAAACTCCCACTGCAATATACAGGAATGTGGCCAAGTAAGGACCAAGTAAACTAATGACTAAGGACATAGGAGCTTTTGGATATAAAAATAAAGAGGAGCTTTTTAATATTCATCCTGAACATTGTCCATTATTGTTAGCTTGCCATCAGGCTAAGCTCCTGAAATGTAATAATATAAATAAAGTATATATTTTTACCCTGTGTCTGTCTTATTTCCTGCTCTTTCAATCTCCTTTATTTATTCTTCCTTTATCTGAGCTTGATGCAGAGCCCATTGAAGTGCATGGCAATTTTTTGATTGTTTTCAGCAGAGTTTGGATTAGAGGTCTTTTTGTGGGCATCAGCAGCACACAAGGATCTCCTTCCCAATCTTTTTTTTCCTCTCTACATTGGCAGCTCTTGGCCATCCCCCAGTGCATGCTGTTTCATGACCTTCCTGCTTTCCACCGGTGCTTCTCCATTGTGATCATTCTCATCTTTCACTGTTGCATTTTTTTCTCCGAATTCCAGATGGATTTTGCTCTTCTCTTACTACAACCCTACCTTCAATTTCCCAATCTATTCCAATCCCTGATCCTACTTTTCCATGAATCCCTGAACATTTTCTTACCATCACACACATAAATAGCAATCCTCAGTCCTTGGTCATTTATCTGTATACGCAGCAGGTGTATAATTAACTTGGCTTCTTCCATTAATGAGATTGACAGTAGGAATAGCTCCTCTTTTGCAAGGACTGGGGTAAATTATATTCGATTAATTGTTTAAGATTAGTAAATATTAAAATGAAGACTACTGTATCTGCCACAGATGAAAAATCTATGTATATTAATCAGTGTGATCCATTCATTGGTTGATGGTCCCAATTATTTCTGGGAATGTCACAAGTCTATAAAACATCTTTACGTACTAGATTTTGCACTTGGAATTCTGATTTAGCGGAAGGATGCGTAAAAACACATGCAGTTAGACAATTCCTTGGCTATACAACTGAGGAAGCTCTAGAGCAGAAATTATTGCTTCCAAAGTCAATTGTAACCCATGCTCACTAAATTGGCTCCAGATCTGCCCTTTTCAGACAGTAGCAAAGGAATAATTTATTTTTTTGTGTGAAAATCACCCTTTTTAAACTTAAACAGCCCCCTTTTGATTCATTATCAGAAATGCCAAAGACATGTGGACCCAAAGATCCACAACTTTTTCAGGACAGCGGAACAATGGCAAATGAAACATTATGGGTTGTTGTGTCTGTCAGCACTGCAAACTACCCAACCTATTTCAAATACAGGAGATCTGCAGTGTTCATCTGATACCGGAATTTGTACCTTGGGCTCAATCATCCTGTTTAATGTTTAGTTTGCTTTCCTCTTTACACCAATGAAATTTATACCAAGAATCTTAAAGATAATTATCTTTAATTATATAATGAATTATATTAATGAATTATATAATTCATTATAATGAATGAGCTGTTCCAGCTTATAGTGCCTTTGTGTTTTGATCCTAACACACAACATGCATACAGTTTTCTCACATGAAGGAAACTTGTATATAAATAGACAGCTATGAGTTCAGCTCAGACTGAGACATTAACCTTGCAACATGACAGGATCCTTTGATGGCCCTAGCCATCTGTTTGCTCCACTGTGAATGATACTTAATAGACTTAATTCCCCAGAGAGAAACTGCTTCACAGACGATTCACAGAAATAATATCCTACCCCACACTCTCAGAAAGACTTCTTCCTAGGCCATCTTCAGCAGCACTAACTATCCAGTGGGGATCTCTGATAACACCAGTTGCCTGAAGAAGGTAAGCTCCATAAAAGCACTTGTTGCCAAAATGTTTAGTTGAATGGAGGGAGGGGAAGCAGAAGGGGAACTCGCTTCTCAGACAGTGTTTGCTAGGGGAATGAGCAACTGAGGTAGCGTTCAGTCCGGTGCTGAAATTAGATAGGGAGGTTTTATGATGGGAAATCTATTCCTTATATGACAGCTACATTTCTCATCACGGGTCATAAAAACCAGATGATCCACCAGATAACTGCTCAATTGTAACTTGTGTCCACAATAAAAATGTCAACTTTCTCTATTGTTTTATGACACTGGCTAAGTTTGGAATGCTTTCAAGCAGGATATTGATATTAGCTATGGTACGAACAGACCTGGAGTATTTATAAATTGCTATTTATGTAATAATTATTATTAGCAGTGGTAAGTGTGAGGAATAATAGCAGGATCACTGACTTCAATACTATCACCAGGAAGATTACCAAAACACCAGCACTGTCATGTAAACAAATAGCTCTATTTGTAATTGACAGGAAAGGGTATATGGTAGCCACTAAATTTCTGACTCATTTCCCTTCCCCCATCAAACAAACATACTATTCTATTTCCTTTTATGTTACAAAGCTCCTCCACAACCATCAATTCAAGAATATACAATTAAAATTCCAATAGTAAATATGAATATTAATAATGTCATTCCTTGCATTTCAACAGATAATTTAAAAGCGACATGGAGACACTGAAAGGTTAATTGACTCTTCCAAAGATATATCCTAAGCCAGTGTCAGACCCTGGAGTAAAACTCAAGGTCAAGCCGCTAGATTATGCAACAGAAATGTGAGTTTTACAGCAATTCAACATCACTGAAAGACACGCTACTGAATGCAATCATTGTAATGGATTCTCCTCAAAGGTTATTGTACAGTTTAGGAAAACACTAATGTGGCAGAAATTCTGTGACACAGAAGGAAACCCCTACAATGGAGACTAGAGGTAACCAATGTAGCCAGCTTTGCCAGCAGAGCCTGTAATTTCCTTGATCCAACAAGTATTCCTAACTAGGGGGCTGATCACAAGCCCACTGAAATCAACAGACTCCTATTGACATCGATTATGCACAGAGGTGCAGTCTTTCTGTGTTGGAGTGAGATGGGACTAAAGCTGTTTCTTTTTTGTGCGTGTGATTATTTTTAAATTCATTTTAATAAACAGCCAATGAAAAGTACAAAACAGTAAATGACTTACAACTTGTGTATGTTTCCAAGTACCACAAGTTTCACAGGATTGTCAAGAGAATTATGCAACTACACAATTTTACAACTTGTCAAAGCTGCAAGACAAGAGAGTACTGCACAGACATAACAGGTTTGGATGGGGTTAATAGTAATATAATAGGAGAAGATATACAAGAGTAGGCAAAAGAGAGAAGGAAGGGACCAGTGGGGTGATGGGAGAGGGAGGAAAAAGTGGAAATGGCTAGGTGGAATGGAGGTCTGGCATTATTTGAGCCATCCCAACTTTTTTAAATAAAAAGTATACAGAAATAGGGTCCAAATTTCTTCAAATTCATATAATTGCTCTCTACAGTGATAAGCTATTCTTTCTTTGGCTGCTGCTAACTCAGACAGGTCTGAAGAGACTGCCCTATTCTGGACATAAGCCCACAATCCAATTTTTGTAAAAATCATGTGCTTAGTGATCATTGTAGCCCAAAGGCTGCGTGGTGGAGTTAAACCCAGTTTCGCAGGCATATAATCTAAGATATAGGTTTTTTGGCTGAGGTTTGGTTGCTCAAGTTGTGCTATTTTCACTTCTTTCCACAGCTACCTGACTGCTGGACAGTCCCACAGTCTATGCATCAGGGTTCCTTTTTCTTTGTTACAGTGCCAACAAACCTCAGAGGATAAGCCGTATGCAGCGTAGTTTGAGATCAACAGAAGCATTTTTAACATTCTCTGCCACTGGGATACTTTTAAGGGCTGTGATAAATCCTTTTCACAAAGAACTTCAGACCGATGGAGTTGCTCTTCAATAATTAAGTGTATACGGTGGACACAGGCCTGGAGAGTTCACAAAGCATTTCTAAGGACATGTCTATACAGATCAATGCCACAGGATCGATTGTGCAGGCTGTGGAGACCCGCTCAATCGATCTTGGAAGTGACCTCTGCTTGACGCCATAAATCCATCCCTGTGAAAAGCATAAGGCTGAATCAACCAGAGGGCATTTCCCATCGGCGCAGGACGGTGGAGATGCTGCAGTAAGTAAAAGTTAGTAAGTTGACGGGAGATACACAATCTATTCTACGTAGCTTGTCTATCTCCTGTCAACTGTCGCTATTAGTGTAGTAGACCTGGCCTAAGGTTCTCAATAGTTTGAAGCCTCTAACAGTCTTCGAGCATCTGGACCAAACTGATAAGTTAGCAAGTATTTTAGCTGTAAGTACCGCCACTCCACTGCGAATGGCAGGTTGTAATGTTGCTTAAGTATTAGAAAAGGGACAAAGCCCTCACAACAAACTAACTGGGAAACCTATAGGATGCCCTGTTCAACCAGTTCTTCCAAATTATAGATTTGTTCTCAGTTTGCAAATCTGCATTGTTCCAGATACATAAGGCTATTTCTACTATCCATGATAAGAACATATTTCCCAAATGGTACAAAACCAATTCTCTCCCTCCCCCCAAACACACCAAAGGTGCCAGGCTGCAGTGAAGACTTATGTCCATGCCAAGTTCCAAATTTTAGCCAATTTTTCTTTAGCTTTGCCTAAACAGGATGGTTTGACTATTTTAAAATGGAAAAAGGGTCAATAACAAAAGGGATTCTGCTTTCAACTGGGTAATAATATTCACCGTTGGACAGAAATGAAGCATGGAAAATTTCAGCCCAAAAGACAAGTGTTACAAAAACTCCCATGTATGCAAAGTTGCATGGTGTAGGAGCAGGGTGTAAATAAAACTGTTCTGCAGACTCAAATTCAGCAGATGGTATCAAGCTCCCACAATGTCAGACCAGAGGAAGAACAGAGTCCCAATCTCAGAGTTTACAATGCAGTCCTTCTCAACTGTCTCCAGGGATGATTTGATGAACTGTTCACCCCAAACCTCACCCTTCTCTTACGTGGCACCAGAGATGGGTTATGCAACCTATGTCTCTAATCCTCCTTTTTTCAAGGCTGACAGGGTAATCCAAGTTCCTCAAATACAATGTCACTCCAACATTCTAGTGAGCAGGAACACACCTTCGCAGCTCAATGCCAAACTCCCAAATGTTATATAATTAAAATTTTGAAAAATGCCTCCAGAACAGGCATGCCTGGTTGGCAGGGTGACTCCAAGCCAGAACACAGTCCTCTGCACTACAACTGTCCTCATTTACCTGGTAAAGCATGGGCTATTGAGGTGCTGTACTAAGTGCCAAAGTACATTTGCATATATACCAGATTTTGGCCACTGTGAGCGTACTGAGGTGCCAAAAATGTAAATCAGGTGATTGACCCAACCGTGTCCTCCCCTTGTCTCTTAACTGGCTAGAGATCTCGGGAGGCAATCAAGAGGGAAAGAAATTGGAGAGGACAAGAGGTGGCCTGTACCTATGAAATGTAGCTAAGCCACCAGACTGCCATGGAAGATCCTATAGGCTCTGACGTACTATAACTGTGATGTAGGGAGCTCTACCAGTCATGGTGACTGTGTACAGAGGCTATACCTTTAACAGCTAGAAGATTCTGGAGCAAATAGACTACTTGTCACTTGGATGCCAGCGTTGCCATGGTTGAGGCTAGAGAATGAATCGGAGAATTAAATGGGGCTGGATATACTTCGTAAACATGACACCTTCTTCCTTCACTTCTTATGTTTCTTCAGTTTTTTTGGACTGAACTAAAGTTATATTTGAGTTAACAGGCATAACTGGAATTTGGGAGAGAACAACTAATTCCCTAATTGTGTCCACAGAAAGAAGTAATAATGTGTAGATGTGCTGATTCTCCATCCTTACAGTCCTCATATTGCATGTATTATTTTTATTTTACTATCTAGCTGAGGCACTGTTGTTTCCAGTCCAAGGAATTATTTCATAGCAAAGTTCATACGCTGAACTGTCGTTTCTAACTTTAATCAATGAAAAGTGGGCATATATTTACAAGAAAAAGTGGGTGGGACGTCCATTGGCTTATGATTTCAGATGTCTGACACTGAACTATCAATTTTCAGTGAAACCATTACCAGACAACTTTCTTCTTCTTCATTATTAATTATTATTATTATTATTATTCCAGTAGTGCCCACAGTGTGGCTAGGCACTGTCCTTACAAACAGGAAGGTCTAGTTCCTGCCCTGGAGAGCTGACGAGCATGAGAACCCCCTAAGTAAAACCTTACCGTGCTTTAAAAACATTGTAACTGGTATGTGGATGCTGATTCTACACCACACACAAGAGCTCTCTAACAACCTCTCCCTCCGCGCCCTGCCTTTATATCTTCAAGTGCAGTAATGGCAAAAGCTTTAGCAACAATCTGGTATAGTCCCAAGAAAATTGTATATACCATGACACGCATTTGTATCTGGCTGTAGTCAAGACACTTCTTGTTTTTATTTGTATATGGGCAAATGGGTTCTGCCCCACCCCACTCTCTCAACACAGCACTTCCCCGCTCACCCAATGTCCGAAACTTTCTCCCTATCTTGGATTTACCTTGTTAACTTAAACACCACCATAAACTAGCTATTGCACTTGGCTTGCTCCTACACTTTCTCTCTGAGACCTCTCTATTCTTACCCAGAGGTGCCTCTGCCCCATCTAATCCAATGTTCTCCTTATATCCTGCTTTGAGCTAACTGGACACCAGCTACCAGCATGACTCAGCCATTACCCTGAACCGCAGATTCAATCCATTCCTATGGAGGGTCTTAGGCTACGTCTACCCTACACACCATTGGCTGTGGTGTGCAGAGTATGTGTAGCTGCACGCCGCTGTGAAAAGCCTGCTGTGTCCACACTGCGGTGTGTAGCTACACATGGCAGTGAAAGGCTCTGGCAGAGAGAAGACGGTGGGGAAAAGCTTCAGCAGCTCCCTACTGCTGGAGTCTTTCACTCACTGTGGTGAGAAAAGGCTGTGGCAGTGGGGAGGGGGAGAAACAGTGGGGAACGGCTGGTCCCTGCTAGGGGAGTCTTTTTCTGCTGAGGAGAAAGACTCCAACGATGGGACACTACACTGCTAAAAACAGCAGGATAGATGGGGAAGCACACCTGGGGCAAGTAGAGGGGACATGTACCTTCGCCCTTCAGGTGTATCTTTACTTGCTTTAGCTGTGCTTCACAGGCTACATGGGCTCAACAGCGTGTAGAGTACAGACCCACTTAAAGAAGCTTGCAGTGTAGATGTACCTTTAATGATTTCAACACTATTATAATTTAATGCTGTTTGCTGCTAAAAATGTATTATATAAAGATATAGATAAAAATGTACAATAATTTAGACTTCTATCTAGTAATAAAACCCAGTGATGTGACTGGTGATACACTCCATGAAATGGAGTTTGAAATTTTTCATAAAGAGAGACTCACACATACTCATCACTGCTGAAAACAGGGGGTCTCAAACTTTGTTTTCTGGGACCCCCTTTGAAAATATTTCAGGCTGTGACGACTTCCCCAAAAAGTGCTGACCCCCTATGCCATGTCACCTCCCACCACGCCATGCCACCCTTACTTCTGCGCTGCTGCTGGAGGCAGCAGCTGCTGCTCTCCGGCCACCCAGCTCTGAAGGGCTCTGGCTGTCAGCCATGCATGGGGCTGACAGCCGCAACCACAGCATGTGCAGGGAGCTGATAGCTCACAACACCCCCATAATAACCTTGCGACCCCTTGAGGGGTCCCGACCCCCAGTTTGAGAATCACTGATCTAAAACAAGTGGGCATCAGTAACTGCCAGTGTTTCATTGGTTGGTGGCTGTCGTTATTTATGCTGCTAAAAGACCAATACGTATTTTGACAATTTAGTTTTACTTTTTTTTTAGGCCTTGACCTAAAAAATATTTTTGGGTCGTATCTGAGTCGGTTGTTGCCACTGATTATTGGGATGTTATCATTCACAAACTTCTCTCCGCTGATATTCAAAGTGCTTAAAACACAGTCAGTCAGGGTTCAAAAGGGGATTTACGGGAGGATAGGTAATTATGGTATTTCTCCACGTCTCATTGCGGCCGGCTGAATGGATGGCAAAATCTGAAATCTGAGAAGGGGGAGTCAGAAAAAAATTAAAACAACAGGAGATTACCGTCATTTTTTGCTGGGGATTGTTGGATCATACTATTACTTCCCCACCCCAATTTGACACGGCATAGCTACTAAAGCACAACCAAAGTGTATTATACCTTTAACGGCTATTCTAACACTGCGTACGTTATAGCCCATGGGGGAAACTATACATTAAAAACATAATAAAGGATCATATACACCGAGCAGTCCTTGAAAAAACAGAAAATTACGCTCCAAACACCACAGAATAAGGACTCTTAAACAGGGCTGGCAACTAGTGGGAATGATGGAGTCACAGACATGTAGATCTGGAAGGGACCTTGAGAGGCCATCTAATCCATCCTCCCACACTGAGGCAGGACAAAGTATTCCTGGACCATCCCTGGCAAGTGTTTGTCTAACCTGTTTTTTAAAACCACCAGAGACAAGGATTTCACAACCTCCCTTGGTAACCTATTCCAGTACTTAATTGTCTTCATAGTTAGAGAACTTTTCCTTATATCTAACCTAAATTTCACTTCCTGCAGATTAAGTTGATTATTTCTTGTCCCACCTTCAGTCAATATGGAAAACAACTGCTCACTTTATTGCAGCCCTTAACATAGTTGAAGATTGTTCGCAGGTGTCTCCCCTCCCCTAGTCTTCTTTTGTCAAGACTAAACGTACCCAGTTTCTCTAACCTTTCCTGTAAGGTCAGGTTTTCTAAATCTTTTATAATTTTTGTTGCTTTCCTCTGAGCTCTCTCCACATCTTTTCTAAAGTGGTGCTCCCCAAACTGGACTCAGTACTACAGTTGAGACCTCACCAGTCTTATGTACAACACCTGGTTAATACACCCCAGAATATTAGCCTTTTTCACAATTGCTTCATATTGTTGGTTAATGATCAATTTCTGATCCCCTATAGCACCCACATCCTTTTCAGCAATACTATTGCCTAGCCAGTTAATACCAATTTTGTAGTTGTGGATTTGATTTTTCTGCCTAAGTGTAGTACTTTGCATTTGTGGCTATTGAAACCTCTCTTGCTGATTTCAGACCAATTCTCCAATTTAGCAAGGTCTTTTTGAATTCTGATCCTCTCCTCCAAAGTGCTTGCAACCCCTCCCAGCTTGGTTTCATCTGCAAATTTTATAAGCATACTCCTCACCCTATTTATTATCCACGTCATTAATGAAAATATTGAATAGTTCTGGACACAGAACTGATCCCTGCAGAACCCCATTAGACATAACCTCCCGGTTTGACAGTGAACCATTGATAACTACTATTTGAGTATGCGCGTTCAACCAGGTGAACAACCACCTTATAGTAAATTTTCTCTACACCACTCTTCCCGAGTTTGTGTATAAGAATGTCATGTAGGACTGTGTCAAAACCCTTACTAAAATCAAGATACATTACTTCCACTGCTTCCTCCTATCCATTATGCCAGTAAATCCTCCCTTGTGGCCTGAAATAGTGCTGCAGGCATTCCCCACCTGTATTTCCCCAAGTTGAGCAGCAAGAGATTCAATTTAACCATACAGGGCAAGGAGAATCTACCATGCATTAACCAAACAGCATGTCCCCTTTCAATAAGGTTTCAGGACAGGAATCATTACAAGACCATTTTATCATAACCCTGGTAAGAGCTCTCCAAAAGTCCACAAACTCAAGTCTGCGAGTCAGATTAGGCTGGTCTCCAGGGGCCTGAGAGAGAAACCATCACCGCCCCAGCCTGTCGGGCTTCTAATTCCCCTCAGCTTCTGGTTCCTGTATTTAACCTCCTTCACTATCCCCAGCCTGTAGGCTACAGCCTGGTCCTTAAAGGGGTATTACACTTTTTTCCCCACATATTCTTTCATTCCCTGTCAAAGAAGGAATTAAGCTGGTTTGGCAAGATTTGTTCTCAACCAATCCATGTTGGCCATTACTTATCTTATGATCCTCTAGGTGCTTACAAATTGATTGTTTAATAATTTGTCCCAGGATCTTTCCTGGTATCAAAGATAGGCTGACTGGTCTCTCATTCCCTGGATCCTCTTTGTTCCATTTTTAAAGACAGGTATTATGTTTGCCGTTCTCTAGTCTTCTGGGACCTCACCCACCCCCGTGAGTTCCTGAAGATTTTCGCTAATGGTTCCAATATTGCTTCAGTTAGTTCCTTAATTACTCAACGGTGAATTTTGTCAGGCCATGCCAATTGGAACACATCTGACTTACCTAAATATTCTTAAACTTGTTCTGGCTTGTGATCTTTTCTCCTTGTTGTTAATATCAATTGTATTAAGTATCTGGGCACAATTAACCTTTTTAGCGATGTCTGATGTATAATCGGCATTGAATACCTCAGCCTTCTTGGTGTCATGCATCATGAGGAGAGAAGCTCTCCTTCTCTGCTAAGTAGTTATGTCAAATAATAAAACAGAACTAATCAGATCTATCTTCCTACTTTGAGTGTTACCAGTAGTAAGGGCCTGATTCTGATTTTATGCAGGCATAATTCCGTTTGCATCCCTGTTGGCATCACTGTAAAGTCAGGACCTGTCCCAATGTGTGCAGCCATGCAATTCTTCCTAAAATTTAGTTTGAACGAGGATTAATGTGAAGAAATACAAATTGTGTGTGGGACATCAGGTCACAACATATTAACTTCCTTTTCTAAACACTTATGGACTATTATTATGTGTTGTTTATATGGCTGCTGTGTTTCACCCCCAAGAAGGCTGTATTTCAGTGTGATAGGTAAAGGGGTTTTTGGTTCCATTGGGATGTAAAGCTCTGTATTATTTGGTTTAGCCCTAACAATCTTTATTCTGATGTCTCCAAAAGACTGACATGCATTGCAAAGCATGATGTACACCTCAAAATATTTAAGCAATAAGGAACAGTACTGTGTGATGATACCGCAAGATAGTGTTGCATGTAGGGTGTGTTGTTGGCCTTGAAATAACCTCTCAGAGCATAATCACACCTTAGGGTGTCTAATCCCATTGCCTCATTGTAATACTGAACTAAAAAAACAAAACAAAAACTCTGAAGAAACCTATTTTTAATGAGGAGTAAAGAGAGTGAGTCAGATTAATGGAAGCTGGTGGAGGGTGCAAATTAACCCTCCCTATCGCAGCAAAGCCCTTTCAGATATTCAATCAAAGGCTGGGCAGATGGTGTTACCACTGACCTCAGAGTTCCTGCTGGGTGTGTGTACGGGAAAGCAGCTTTAATTCCCCATGAAGATGCACAGGAATTCTGAGGGTGGGAACTCCTGAGGGAAGACCAGAGCTAAATCTCTGCACTTCCCAGTCATTCAGGTGGCAGTCACTTCCCCTTCCTAGTCAGAACAGCCCACTTGTGGTGCTCTGCAGGCACTATAGAGCTCTCCCCATTGCAAGGGAAATGATGGCCACTTTCTTGTGCTGCAACTTCTTTCCCTGATGGATTTTCTGTGGCTATGGCCCTTCACTGGTATTTGCATCCCCTGAAGCTGGCATAAACTGAGCATGAATCTAGCCAAAGTATTTTAAATATGATTCCACTGAGCCAATATTTTCAGATATCATCCTAACTCACAGTTTTCCATATCCAATTCCAAATGCTTCCCCTCTCCAAATTCTTTTATAAGCATTTACATTTGGCCATCTGCAGAATCAAGCCAATGGGCTTCAATCAGGGTGGAATTCAGCCTATCATCTTAAAAACATATTTTATTTGCAAAGGTATCCATCAGTCATCAGGTCACACTGAAACCCATAGGGCAGCCTGCGGTTGAAATTGAGCTGCTAACCTGAGTCAAAAGTCTTCACTGCCATTTTAACCCAAGTTAGCCAATGTGGATTAGCTAACCCAAATTAAGAAAACACCTTTTTGTCCTCCCGCAGTGTGACATATCCTATGATTGCAAATGGCAGAAATATATCTTCAATTGTTTTAGATAAATACAGTCACTTGTATACTATGCTAAAATACTACCGTATGTCTAAAATATAAATTAAATTTGAGATACAGATATGGGGTATCACTTAAATATCATTGCATTTATCTACTATCAAAATGTGATTATATTCTAGTGCAAAAATAAATATCCATTATGCCATCAGTTTGCCAGATACTTCTTACAGAGAACTATTACTGTATTACAAATTATTGTATATGAACAGGAAAATAAACATTTCCTTTTAAATTGTGGCAATTTTATTGTGTTAAACCCCAAATACGTTGAATGGCACGGTAATCTGACCCAGCAAGTTGTGACACAAATCATTATGATATAGAATAAATGCTTCATCATACAATATAAGTACCCTAATAAAAATAACTGCCTGTTTATCTGCTAAGGCAAGTTTTTTAAATTGATCTCTTACGAAGGTACTGATTTAAGGCATGTCTGCATTACCACTTAAGTTGATCTAACTTACATTGCTCTGGGGTGTGAAAAAGACACCCACCTGAGTGATGCAAGTTACATTGAGATAAGCTCTGTCCACACCACCGCTATGTTGATGGAAGAAGCTCTCCCAAGCTTCTGCCTCTCACAGAGGTGGAGTAATTATACCAGTGGGAGAGCACTCTCTCATCAGCATAGTGTCTTCACCTGCTGCATCAGTGCAGCTGTGTAGCGCTTCTAGTGTAGACCTGCACTTAGCTTAGTTTACTAACATCTCTAACTTCCAAGTTAAAACAAATATGAAAGGCAGGAGGGGCTGATCAGTGAGTTGAAATCTTTGTTCAATGACAACGTGAATATGAATTTAGGGAATTTTGCCTTATCGATGGATGTTTGTCACTATTACCAAACCACCCCCAATGGGGCATGTTTGACATCCTTTGACAGAGTGAAGATGAATGGTTCAATTAAAAGACACTGGCTGAATTTTACAGAGAAGCATGCAAGGCACAAGACTTCAAGATATCTTGGTATATAGTAACCAGTCTTACTAGTTCCATAGTAATATGAGCTCTAAAAGTCATCCTTCTGTATTCTCTTCCCCTCCAAAAAGCTTTTCTTAAAAACTATGTTAAAAGACAATTTGTGGAAAAGTTTGATTTTCATCCAGTTCTCTGTAAAAAGCAACACTTACACTCATTCCATTATCGTTGCATTTAGAAAAGTTTACTGTGGCTCTTGTACTTCCACAGGAATGAAAAATTCTAAATTCCCAACTTATGTTCTACATTAATAAGAAGAATGAAAGCAAATTACACCTTCTGGTATGAGGGTACAATCATACAAATAAATGTAATCAGTAAAATGATGCAAGCAAGTTTTAACATATTTCTATTTCACTTTTTCAGGTTGGCTGAACATAAGCTGCAAATATAATGAAAATGCCTGTATTCAGTCTTCACTAGCTAATGAATTATGCTGCAGAGATTTAAAGCATTTGTGAGAGTTACAGGTATATCTTTCTCAGGGTATCAATAATTCAAAAACCTTAGTATTACAGTACTAAATGATTTTAGGGAATATTTACACAGTAATTTGTACCAAGAGGAGATTCATATTCTTGAGCTGAAGTTCCAATAATTTAAAACCGCAAATACTGCTTTTTTACAAGCTACTCTATATAGAGTTAAAACATCATCTACTTATTATCAGCAGACTGAAAAACAAGCATAGATAAAACAAAGACCTTTCTTCTCAAGAGTCATTCTTTTTTACTCCTTAATTTGATTGCCTGAATATATCATAAATCAAATTTTGAAAATGCAGCTGTACATACATATATACACTTATCTGCTCCTAAGACTAACCAGATGTAAGCATGCATTTATGTGTACCCACACACAACTTAATAGTAGAGTTAAATTATTTGGTACATGAAAAAGGTTGCTATGAGTTTCTAATGTCTGTTTAACAAAGTCTTTTTTGACGAAGGTAGCAATTTCAACAGTTTAGCACATAAAATAGCCCCTAGAGGTCAATATGCTGCTATGACAGTCATTTTCCCCTTTTATTTTCCATATTAAACATCAGTGACTGAAATGGTCTAGAGCAGACAACTATGAAAGAGCGACAATGGGAGAGTTCTCCTTTTGAATGCGTGTGAGATGAAAGTTAATTATATTGGCTACACAATTTTTTTTAACTGCTTGATTAATGTAGTACAACAGCAGTAGCCAAAATGAGTCTTGTAGTCACCCTCATCTGTAACAGGGAGGTGCAGACTGCACAGATTACACAGTTCCTGACCTGTCTGTTTGGATTAACTTGACTCATTGCATGTCGGTACCTGTAGTGTCTATGGGACACACCTTTGTATTAAGAATGAGGGTGGCTGCAATGTGCTCCATTTAATGCAAATCAGGTGCAGTTGCCCTCAGGTTCCTGTTAAGCTGTCAAAGCAACCCTCAACTCCCTTATTAAGATACTACCACTACAATACTCTACTGTAATCATGCAAAATACTGGTTTCCCTAATGTAAGGTTTAGTGTTCTGGACTACTGGAGTTGAATTGGTTTTTTTTTTAAATAAGGACTGAACACATTTTGCATGCTCCTGGCTCACTACATCAACATCTTTCCACAAGTGCAAATGAATAATAAAAATAAAACATATTCTGTGGTTTAGCTTTTAGCATTTTGCACGACAGGTTAGAGAGACAGCTTCTGCTACTGATAAACGGGCTCAACCCTGAAAATATTTATTGTACACTGCATTTCTTGCACTTTCCAGTACTGGACTAGCCAGATCACTTGTCTGATCTGGTATGGCAATTCCTAGGTTCTTAAAAGTTCATCTCCTGTTGCTTATTTTACATGCAAAGTTATAACCCTCTGTGACATGATAACTAGTTGGTATGGAAATTAACATGCTGCCAAATTGGTGTGGTAAAGGGTAAATTTCCAGTGCCCTGTTAAGTGGACTGAAGGTACTACTGACTTTGGGCTGAATCCTGCAAACCCTTTTGCACATGAATAAATTTACTCACATGACTTGTCTTCTAAAACTAGAATATAGGAGAATAATTTGTCACTAGTAAAGTACGGTTGGTTTATAAATATCAATAAGACTGCACCCAAACCAACAGGCTCACAAATATCTTTCCATCTCTCCTATAATACTTACAAAGATACATAAAAACACTGGCCCAGATTCTGCCCAGGTTTCAGGATATACACAGGATATACAGGTTTCAGGAGACATAATGTTGCTGGCCGCAGGAGAGTCACTCAAACAAAGATGGATCCTCCCGTACAGCAGAGACAGCAGAATGGCCAGCAGAAGGGATCTTGGCACATGGAGAAATGATCCCAAAGCTCTCCTGCATGCCAGCTACTATTGAGGCCCCTTGGGGGCCATTGAAAGCTGTGCATACGTTACAGCAGCCTTCAGACACATAGCTGTCTCAGAGTCAGGGGAATGGGTTTAAATTCACCCTTGTACTCCTCTCCAGCAGTTGTGGGGTACCCACCCACTTATAGCAGAGGATTTTGGCCATTCTATCTATAGGTCAATATAAGCTAGAATCCACACTGTAAAAATCATATTAAACCTGAGCAAGTTATCTTCCATCTCTCATATGGTCTCCTATAGTCATCCCACATGTTGAACCAGATCTCCCAAGCTCCACTGTGTCCTTTAAACCCATGTCCCCTAATATACCATATAAAATCAAACACACTGTGTGTTTTTTTATATTTATTACATTACATGCAACTCAACACCACAAAAATTCAAACCTTACTGTTCTAAGTCCTTGTCTCTCCTTATCTTCATTCAGCTTTTTTCTTTCCTTCTTTGCATACCTGGCTCTTCCATCTGCCTTTTCCCCCATCTAAATCTCCCCCTCTTTTTTCTCTCTCTCCTCCCACCCCTGGTGCTTGCTCTATTCATAATCTCTTGCTTCTCTATTTTCTTCCTCCAACTGGGGTGCATAAGATTTTCTTTTCCTTTCAGATTCACTTCCCTCTTTCATTCACTTGGGTATTTTCCGCCCTCCCTCTCACATTGGAATTTCTCTTTCTCTTGTCTTCTATATGGTTTCTTTCTCTCCCCACTCTTCCTTCTAGGAATCTTGTCACACCACCTCTACTTACGAGGTTCCAGTCATGTTCCATACCTTCCCCCAACAGACCAAAGTGTTAAGTAATGAGGATGGGGCCAAATGTTGTTGGTGGCAGAGCAGGTATGGAGGTTGTCTCCTCTTCCTGTTCCAATGTATGGCAAGAGACCACTCAGAGTGCAGAAAGTAGTAGGAGCTAACAGAGAGACCAGAGGATTAGGTTCTCACCTATGGTGTGCCAGTAGCCTGGTTGCACTTGGCAGACCATCTGCCCCAAAGCAACTAGCAACTCTGGCTGAGCAGTGCAGGTGAACAAGGAGGTAACAACATCCTCTGGTGATAGGTCTTTTGATTATCTATCATTTCTCATAAGAATGTCCTGCTTTGAGCAGGGGATAGGACTGGATGACCTCTGGAGGTCCCTTCCAACCCCCTGATTCCATGATTCTATGAAGGGTGGTGACAGTGGGAGCTTCCACGGGGCATGCCTCTCATTAAAAAAAGTTCCCTATGCTTAAAGACAAAGCCCCCCCATAAATCTGTTTTAAAGGTAAGGCATATCTATTACAAGGAACACACTGTAAAGCCCACTTAAAAATATATTTTTGAAATTACACATGGAATTTTTGGACCTTCTATTATGGGTGACACATGCACAAAAACAATTGAAAACGATGTAATTACTGACACTACCAGTGTGGAAGCCCCCACTGGGAGATACTGTAAACCATTTCCCATTATGCTTTAACACAGGCCTAGGAATTAAAGGAAAACCTTAATGTTTAATGCTTAAACCAAATGTTTAATTTTGAACATCCCCACAGAGTTTCACTGTAGTGCAGAGGTTGCAGTTAAGAGTCCAGGTTCCTTTATCTTGCCGACATCCAATCTACACTATAACAAAAACATTTCGAAACTAATGTTAAAATAGTTCTAACTAGGGTATTAACATAATTTACTTCAGCAGTACTCAACAGGATCATTTATATCTTACACATGTGGTGTATAAATAGACGCCCTCCATATACATATACAGTTGGATTTTCACATATATCTAAAACACTCCTGTGCAGAGCATGATTAATTGAATTAACAGTTGGTAGTTTAGCTTTTGCTAATATGTTCAAAGGCAGTTTATACTTCTAGCAGTATGATGTATATAATCATTATTGCTTTAAAAGGGTCCCATCCCATCTGCAAGAGCAGGAACATAAATGGGCTAATCTCAGCACTGAAAACAATCAAGGCAATCCAAAAGTAGTGGAAAAAATGTGAGCCAACCCTTGGCTGACCATTTACTAGGCAATTAGTAAGTATTTTATTAGAAGATCTGTAATTATAAACATAAAAACCATATATTTCAAGCTTACAAAGATAACAGAGGTGGAAATTCTACCCCATATCATGAAAACAAGCTAGACTTGCACTAGGATGTAAATCACAAACCAGAAGGGGGGGAAAGTAGTTTAATGATTGGAGCACAGGAATAGAAGTCTGGTTCTACCACTGACTTGCACGTGACCATGGGCAGGCTGTCTAATCTCTCCAACCCTTGCTTTTTCCTTCTGTAAAATAGTGATATAACTGTAATGGACATACCATTACACATTGCACATTGTGAAGTTTATTTAATGAATGTTTGAAAAGCACACTGAGATCCTCAGATGAAAGTACCAAAAGTTTTACTGCTATTTTCATCATATGAAGACTAGACTCCACACAGTCCATATATGCTGATTAATAACACTGAAATGGAAACATCCTGTACTACACACACACAGAAAAATACGAGAACAATCCTCATGCAAATGCCACCAGACTGACACAGGCCCAGACATACACAAACACACACAAAAAGGTAAACCTTGTGTCCCATGAGATTACAAGAGCATCAAGGTTGAATTAAGGCAACTCAGTACCTTAGGCATGTTCAACATGTGGCCACACAGGGTTCTTGAGATTTTTAGGCCCAAAGTGTCTCTGACCCTAGAACCAGGGGCCCTATATACAGATCCATTGAACGTAGATGTTCATCCAGCCACAAAAAACATCATGTCTTACAACTTACAGGAAATCTGTGGAAATGTTATAGAAGAGTAAATCCATACGTACCTCTGGAATCTCCTGGTAATTTTTTTTAAAGGGTTTATTAACTCTATTTCAATATAATATATTAACGTTGACTTGATTTTAAATTTTAAAATGAAATAAATAGAAGTGCTCTCCATAAACAGGTTCTTTAAAATAGTCACATATGCAGCATATAAGATTTTTAAGACTAGAAGGGACCGTTATGATCCTCTAATCTGACTTCCAGCGGAGCCATAGAATAGATAACTGGCTATATAAGAGATTGTTACCTACTTTCATCACTACCCATATGTCAGTGAAAATATATCAGTCAGGTAAAAATGCCTGTTTTATAATCACTCTGGATTTTCAAGGCATAACTTGGAACAAGCATCTTCCTTTTTAGCACATATGCCAAAGAGGAGCCCCATTTGCCCCAACACCTGTTAAGCACAGAAAGGGATCTTAAATGGTAGACACAGATCTCCTGATTTTAAGCCAAAATAAGTGCCTTCAATTTTGTGGCAGAAATCTGATGTATGCGAGAGAGTTACACACACAGACTGAGGACAGCATATGAACTTATGTGCTGACCTATGACTGAGAAATTCAAAAAGACACTGTGCTTACATGTCAATTTGTACCTTCTTGAAAAGTGTGTGCATACTACACCTAAAAAACCCACGAAACAAACAACTTACCTTAAAAGAACATTAAGATTGCAAAGTCAAGTTCTTACAAGAGAGGAAATGCCAGAATTAAGGTTGCCTGATGACCTTAATAATCTTCCTTTCAAGTAGTTTTTTGGTAAGACATTTTCTATATTTAAAAAAGGACACTAAAAAATAGAAATGCTATGATGTGGCACCATACTGACAAGCCCATGGGTCAGTAGCATGGCTGAAGCCTTCAGATCCACTGCACAGACCTCTGCCACTTGAGCTAATGGAATAACTGATAGCAGTAATAGGCTGTCATATCCTATGTGGAACATCACTAAAGAGGGATGACCTTTGCTGATGGCAGAGGCATGGTGAGACTCAGGAATCTTGGGTTTCATTCCACGCTGTGGAGGAGAGAGTTCTCTAGTGGGCAGAGATTCTTCTGCCCGCTCCCCGGAAGACTGATTGCTTCTGTCTCATCCCTAACATCCTGTCCAATCCCAGTCCTGTCTTCTCCCCATCTCTGGCTCTTTGTCTCAGTACCATTCTCCTTTTCTACCCAGTCTCCACTTCTCATCCCAGTCCGAGGCTCCTTGATCAGATAGGGTAGTTTCACCCTCCAGGCTCATTGCCTGAGTCCCAATCAGCCATGAACTCCCAGACTTTTTCCTTTCCCACACCCAATCTCCTCGCCCAGCCAGTCTTGGTTTTCTCCTCCAGGCTCCTCATGTGATCGGTCTTCCTCCTCCCCCTTTCCTTGGCTTCTAGCCCTAGACTCCTTCTCTGGGCTCCTCATCCAATCTCAGTCTCCTCCCACTCTCTCCTACACTCCTTGCCCCAGTGCCACCCATCTGGCTCTTTGCCCAACTAGTTCCAGTTTTCCCTCCACACCCAGATCCTTGTCTGATCTGTGTCCTCTCCCCGTCACCCTCATTTCCCACACACTATTTCCTAGTTCCAACCCTTACCTAGCCAGTTCTAGTTTCTCTCCACCCTTTCCCGTCCCACAGTTTCACCAAATTCCTTGTCCCAATCTACTCCTTTCACTCTCCCCAATCCATTTTTGTCTTCTCTGCATTCAAATCAGATGGCAGCAGGGGGGAGGAAGAAGGGGACATGGATAACGCAGGAGAGACAGATTCCTTGCTTTCAGTTCCAGTGCCCGACCCCCACCCCAGCCTGCAGCATCAATTGCAGGGAAAGTCCAGCTTCATCCATGTAGCCCTGGGCTAGAACATGCTCTGGTGGTTTCTGGGGATGGGGCATATGCACTCCACTCACAGGGAGTCAGTGTGAGGGGACAGAGCTTGAGCCATTGCTCTGTGGGGATGGTGCATGGGCAAGCTGGTCAGCCTTTTATGACCCGTGAGATGCCGGGTCATGCTCAGTCAGGACGGAATCTTCTGAGATTTTAGCTGCTACAATCAAAGATGTCTCTACTGACAAAGTGCAAACTGTGGTTTTTCACACGCTTATAATGTTGCCAGACTTGGGTGGATTTTCCCAAGGATGGTGAAACTTACATCCGTGACACAAAGACCACTTCCTGCCAAATTTCAATTCCCTGTTTTAAAGCGAGGCTCTCCCAGAGCTGTTCAAAGAAAACGTTGCCAGAATTTTTGAACACGATCAAAACACCTGTTTTTATTTGGCCTCATTCTCAGAAATGGCCAAACTGTTTTGGCTGAAATTTTCCAAAATACTTCAGCGTGGGAGGATACGCAGCATGGAAAATTGCAGCCCAAATGTTTTGCAAAATTATAAGCAACTGAAAACATGGTTATATATTGGAAAGTGTTGGGCAACCTTAATAATAGGAAGCACTAACAACCCCATCTAAAATAAAAAAATTCTAACACATGTCAGAAATTTACTTTCTCTTATATTTTTGGTCCTACAGTTTGGCACAATCCCTCTAACTTCAGACTGGCTTAAGCAAACATGTATGGCATTAGGAGACAGGAGCTGTCTCATCACTCTTTGTACCATCCTCATATTAGGACAGGTGCCTAACAAACTGCTCAGTCTAGCACATTTCCTCACACTAGCCCTGGTTGCCTGGTGCATACTGAACGTAATGCCTGCACCATTATCTGTGAAACTCACTTTGAACAAAGAACTAAAAAGAGAACCTTGAATGAGGACAGATCTTGGCATAGATCTGGTTTTGACCACACAAAGCTCTTGAACTGGCTGTACTTTTCTACTCTGCAAGGATGTCTCTGCCCCAAGGTGCGCTGAAGAAAGACTCTTTATCAAAGGAATGGATAACAGGTCCGAGATTGATCAGAGTCTGCCAGTTCTAGTTTATCTATCTGGAATCATAATTCAGGAATGAAACTGCCCCTAAATTTTCTCTTCCCCACCATTAAATTACATTCAATCACAGCACACAAAATGCAGCCCATGCGCTAGCAGCCAGATGTTATCATTACAGGCCTTTACTTATAAACTGATGCTGAAACCCGAGTGGTTGATGAGACTAGCTAAGCAGTTGTACCTTTGACCTGATTGCATTAAACTTGCCCTATCAATTTAAGCTTAGTATAAACACCATTTCCTAGAGTCCCTCATGAGTTCAGTGGTGAGAAGAAGCTGACTAAGCCTAAACATTTTTTAACAGCAATCTTGTCTTACAACACCAAGGGGATTTGCCATGTATCTGGGGCTTTATAAAACCATATGAACATGCTGAAAGAATTAAAGTCCTTTAAAACAGAAAAATTGATGGTGACAGTCCTTTTTGAAAATCGGGTTGTAGAATGTCAGCACAAGAAGAGCTGGAAACTAGGCTAAAATAGTTTTTGAAAAATGTGACAGATTTCTGTTTGTTTCAAACAGTTGCTCCTAAATACTGATTAAACAAATCCAAACAACAACAACAAAAACATTAAAAAATACTTAAGCTATATATCTTAGATTAACCTGTATTCTCTACAGGGACTGCAGCCTATCATTCCAGTTTCTAATTCTAATAAATCTTGGACTCTTCCACCTTCAGGATATCTTGATTAACTCCAGCAAAAGTTTCTCCATAGCAGCACGCCTACCCTACCACATGCTTAACTATAAGAGATGCTGCACTGGAAAAAAACCTATTATGTACTTAGTCACAATATTTCCATAAAAATAGGGAAGGATCCTGAAAGAAACGCAATCCAAGGACAGAATTGTAGATACACAGTACTGGAAGGGACCTCAATAGGTCATCTAGTCAGGTCCCCTGCTCTGAGGCAGGACTAAGTATTATCTAGAGCTTCTTGATTTATTATTTTCTGTTCGTATGATTAGAATGATAAAATACCTTTTTTGCACTGTATAGATATAGAATGACATAATGCCAGCAATGAATGAGACAAGGGAACAGACCTTCAGTCTCCAGCCTGCCAGATGCTGACTACTTTGGGCCCAATCCAGCAAAAGCACATGCATGTAAGTGATTTTAGTGGAAGTGCTGGAGTGATTTGCAGGATCAAACCCTTGACCCTTAATTAGAAAACACAGGAAATAACAACAACAACAACAAATAAATCCAGTCCACTAATGGCCAGACATTCTGCAATGGAAGAATTGTGTTGTCTTTGGTTAATATGTTATAGCAGACGAGTCATTCAAACCACTGCCAGTATTGTAGAGAGGAAGTGAATTAAATGAGATTGAACAACTCCAGTCCATGGATATTTATGCAAACCATGACTCGGTTCACTACATAAAAAAGTTAAAAAGCTAACTTGCTTCACTCTTCACAAATCTGAAGAATCAAGGAGACGCATGAATTTAAAACTATGTACAAATGTATAAAACTAACCAACCACCAAAAACCTCCCAGTACCATTAAGTAACCAAAGAAAGAGAATATTTTTAGGAGTTAAATTACCTGACTCACTACCTCAGTTACTCCTAGCAGCAACATCATCGGATTTTCATTAAACTAAACAAATGCCAATATACCATGGTAGGAAGAAAATGTAAGGAAAGAACTATCTGGTGCATAACTGTACATAATCCAGAAGAAAAAAGTACTCTAGGATTTGAAACTCAGCAGTGTTGTGATTCAAATTAAAGTGGAGTCCTTTATGCTGGTAAGTGAAGTACACACTAAAATGATGAAAACTAAAACCAACATTTAAGGGAGACTTGGTCAAATAGCCTGACTGATTGAAAGCATCTCTGTTCATTTTTCCCTTCAGGAATAGGGTGAGACAAAACAGACCCTTAGCTCAGTCTATAAACATCCATTCAGGGAAAGAAAGCTTTGGTGATCTTTCTCTCAACCAATTTTTTATGAGAGTTGCGTGATGTTCAGTTGTAGCATCCTGTTGCCCCACATACAAATAGCTAAGCATGAAGTCTCTCCATTTCACTTTGCTCTCACTACTACTTATTAAGCCACCAATTGGAAATTTAAGTTTGACAAGAGACACTGTCATTTTCTTTGTAAATGGTCCTAGATCTACATCTCAATGATTTGCTCCTAATAACTCTCACCATCCCATCCTACCTCACTCAGCTCACTGTAATATACAGAGAGACTGTTTTCAGCATTCTTGAAACTTTTAGGGCCGAATCCAAAGACCACGGAAGTCAAAGGGAATCTTTCCATTTGGATTGGGCCCTGTAAGATGTAGACACAGTTTAAAGTGAAAAATTAAGAACATCTCAGTTGCTTCTTGTGTGTGCTTTCTATTTGCATTGATGGCATCTGTGCCTATAAACATCATCTGTGCTTATAAACAGCATATAAACAGTATGGCAATATGATCAGTGTTAGTATCTGATAATGCTATTCTTCTTAATGACATAATATCTTAAATATATAGGGCAGTTTCATGCCCGGGATCCCAAAGCACTTAAAAAACTTAAATAGCTATACAAACTGTGAAGAGGTGGCTTCAACCAGTACAGAAATACAACTCCTCAGATGAAAGGGAACAACTGTTTAAAGTGTGGTTATACTCAAACTATAAACAAGCATTTACATTTTCTAATGGGGACAAACAAAATTTGAGGACAAATATTTTCCACTGAAAAAAATAAAGCCTCTGTATTTTCTAATTCTCTCTTATTTTCAGGAAGTAGCTTTGTTCAGAGCTTTGATGTCATGGAGGGATCAAGGTGCAGCCGTTGCAGTAGGGCTGAATAGTAAAATCTGCTTCCTGTTGTTACAGCTGCTGCCCATAAAAGGAATTTTGGCGTGTGTGGAATCTGTCACCAGTCTCCTGCTTATGGGACCCTCCCTCCTGCTTCAGCTGAGTATGGCAGATCCAGGCATTGGGAGTCAGTAGGATCAGATCAGACAGGCCTCCCTAAGCCATCATTCCTGCAGCTCTTCTTGGATATGGATGATGGGGTTAAATGTTCAACAAGAGCCACCGCCCTAAACAATACCTCTCCAAATACATAGGAGGCTCACTAAGTTTGGAGACCATTCCCATCTTAATTTAATGGAATAGCTTGTACAGAGGAAGGATCCCTGAAGGGAAGACACTCTATTATTCCAGACTGCATCATGCACATTGCCAGGGGAACGTGTGGAGGAGAGATCCATTTCGTTTATGAGACCAGCAATCATAGCAGAGTACTCAAGGGCAGTGTCAAAAGCCATAAAAACCCATTCAAAAATCATAAAACAACACTGAGACAGTCTCAAAAGTAGCCTTAGACAATGAACAGCTGAGGGAAGTTGCAGTGTCCCACATAAAAGTTTGAACCCCAGCCAATGTGAAGGAACTTTGAGGGTTATAGCTTTTCATGAGCAGCCTGAATTCAGGATTGGTAACAAAGCCAGGCTAAACTCACCTTGTTTCAGGTTTTGTTATGCAAGTTTTGCACAGTTGTAGTAGCTACTAGAATTGGATTTTGGCCAGTTTACTGGAGCTAATTAAAAAACCTCAAGAGATCAATATTGCAAACCCTAAGCATTCAAAATTCATGTGTCTGGTCCCAAAATCATAAAATTGGCTTAAAAATCATGAGATATTTAAACTAACTTTTGGAGTCTTTTCATTTGCTTTCTTATATCACAGACTTTAAGAGTCAAGTTTTTAAACTTTTCTCCAATTTTCAATAGGATATGAAGCTTTTTTTTTTAAATGAAAGTGGAGAGTCTCATGTAATCACATGACTCAAGGAGCAAGAAAAACAGTAAATATTGTGAGACTCTCAATAAAAATAATAAAAACTGGCAACTGTGTAGGGATGTTTAATGACTTGCCATGGATGGCTACCTCTTGCCAAAATTGACTGCAAGAAGTATTTGGGGATTATCTCTGCTCAAGGGTAGCTTTAGAGATTTAAATATATTGTCACCAAACTCTGCTTTATCTGTAGAAAACACTAAGGAAAAATAGTTGCTCCCTTGATCCTTTTATCTCAAAAGTAACATATTAAGTCATAGCATACTAATAAAGGCAGATCACTGTTAAATTAAATCCCACCTCAGTTATGATTCCCTGCAGCTATAAAGCAACAGTCAGGATTATGAGGATTAAAAAGAAAAGGGTTGTTCCTATTACTTTCACTTAAAACAATGGACCAATTAAGAATATCAGCTTATCTCTGAAATTTGGAACACCAACTACATTTAATTATTGTAGGAACAAAACATTTTTTATTAGAAAATTATGGAAAGTGACTCAGTAAAAAAACTGGCCCGGAGCTCAAACTTTGCTATATAAACCAGTATGAACAGATCATGTGGTGAAATCCTGGCCCCAGTGAAGGTAAGGAGAGTTTTGCCACTGACTTTAATGGGGCCAGTCACCCATAGCATGTTTAGACAATCCAATGACCACTAGTCTTTCCTTTTATTCAAGAGCAGAGGAACAATTCAATCACCAAGTCAGACCTGTTTATCATAAGCCTATAAAATTTACCCAATTGTCCCTATATTGAGTCTGGTAACTTACGTTTAACTAAAGCATAGTTGCTTCATTTGGCTAAAGGATCAAGGCCAAATAGGCAGTCTTCATCTGAAGACATCAAGAGATGGAGAATTCATCACTTCCCTTGGGAGTTTGTTCCAATGATTAATCATGTTCACTGTTAAAAAAATGTGTTCCTTATTTCCAATATGAATTTGTCTGGATTTAGCTTCCAGCTATTTGTGCTCGCTATGTCTTTCTCCACTAGATCGAAGGACCCTTTGGCACCTGGTATTTTCTCCCAGTAAAGGTATTTATACACTACAATAAAAGACTTCTTCCAAATCTTCTTTTTGCTAATATAAACAGATTGAGCTCGTTAAGTCAATCACTGTAAGGCATTTTCCCCAGCCCTCAAATCATCTTTCCTGCACCCTCTCCAATTTTTCAACATCCTTTTTAAAATGAGGACACCCAAACTGGACCCAGGATTTTACATCAGTCTCACCTGTCTTGTATATAGAAGCAAAATCGCCTCCCTATTCCTACTCACTACTCCCCTGTTTATAATTCAAGAATGGCATGACTCCTTTTTGCCACAGCATCGCAGTGGGAGCTCATGTTGAGCTGTTTGGTCGCTGTAATCAGTAGATCCTTTTAAGAATCACTGCTTTCCAGGATACAGTCCCCCATTCTATAAGTTTGCAATTGCCTATATTAAAATGCATTTTGATTGATTGGGCCCAGCTGACCAAGTGATCCAGATCAATGTGACTGCCAGTCTTCTTTCATCCACAATTTTTATTTTATTTTTAGCGATATCATATTTATTTCCAGCCCATTGATGAAAACGTTGAATGGCGTTGAGCCTAATACCCATCCCTGAACAACCCCACTAGAGTCATTCACATATGATGATGACTCCCCAATGACAACTACTTTTTGGGATCTGTCAGTAAGCTAGTTCTGAAACCGTTTAACATGCTCCTTATCAATACTGCACAGGGCTCATTTTTTAATGAGAACGTCATGTAGTACTAAATCAAATGCCTTACAAAAGCCTAAGTGTATTACATCCATGCAGTTACCTTTATCAACCAAATTTATAATCTCTTCATTGAATGAAATCAGGTTTGTTTGACAAGACCAGCCATGATTACTAGAATTAATTATAGTCCTATCCTTAAATTCTTTATTAATTGAATCCCATATTAGCTTTTCTTTTCTTTTGCCAAGGATTGGTGTCAGGCTAACTGGCCTATGGTCACACCATAAAAGGAGGTACACGAAGAGAAATATTTCAAAATGAAAATATTAGGATGGAAGTCCAAGTCCATGATGTGGCTGACAAAATCTAGGAAGCATGACTTCACTGGTTCGGACATATACAGGTGGTGAATGGCCTGGTAGGAGAGCGTGGCAGGAAAGAGACCCTGAGGAAAGGTGAGGAAGCGACGGATGGATTGCATCAAAGAAGATGGTAAGCAGATGGACCTTAGTGTCACCTCAGACAGACAAAGACGGCCGGTGCCTGCATACCAACCCGGCCCAGTTGATGGGATAAGGGAAAAAAGAAGAAGAAAAGCTTCACTGGAAATATGCCACTAAATTATTACCATTATTAATAACATTTGTATCAGTAGCAGCCCCCATAAGAAACAGAGTCCTACTGTGCTGGGCATTGTAGAAACATACAATGAAAAGACAGTAAGATATTAAGAATATCAGCCTACCTATGAAATTTGGAACACCAACTATATTTAATTATTATAGAAAAAAAACACTGTTTTATTAGAAAACCATGAAGAGCTTACAATCTAAATGCACATGTTCAGTATATGTAAACATACCGACATGGTGCTTCTAGACTCTGATTAGAAAAAAAGAAATCTAACTTCATATAAAAGAATCAAGACCTTTGTTTTAAATCATCCAATGTAAAGAGATTTCTATAATAGACAACAAAAGTCTCCCTGAATGACAGTTAAAGTAGTCAGAGATGATCTTTTTACTCATGTCTTTTTTCTACTGCTTCACTTCTTTGCTGTATTCTGCATTCCACAGTTCCAAAGGCAGAAGTCATCTGCAGGTCACACTATGGCCTGAGGTGTTCCCTAAATAATTTTAAAAAAAATGTGTCTCCATACTAACTATACACAACCTGTGCAGGATGGATTTCCATGAATAGCCTCTCACTGAACCCCCACCCATCCCACTTCCTGCTCTTCTTCAACTCTTCAAAACTGACTTTTGCTCAGGGCTTGGCTGTCACAGCACAGCTGTAGGGCTTTTGGAAATTCTAGACAAGGCGGATCATTTCCACGTACCTCATCTCCCAACAAACACGGTGCCCTCAAGTTGCTTTCGGTCCACTAGTTCAGCCTGAGTAACTGACAACAGCTTCCTTGCAAATTGCAATAACTGACGCAATACAAACCACTCTCATGAGTCAATCAACAGACTACAGCTTATTCTCCTAAATCATCTGTAACCTCTAGAAGTGGTCGGCTGCTTCAGCCTGGTGGCAGGCTTATCTTATTTTATAAATGTAGAGACAAGACAGGTTCAGGGGTAAAAAGTAATGCATGTGTCGTCTTCCTCTTCCAACGAAACGAACTGCACAATATTAGTTTACCACACTGCTTTTCTCCTGGACACACGAATTCAACATTAAGTTGCATTGTGCAGAGTGAACCCTTTTAAAAAGGTGTTTCAGAGGCCACATTTTCTAATGGGCTACAGGAGGGATTGTGCCTGCCTGAGGCACAACAAGCCAGATTCATTGCTGCGCTGATGCAGTTTCTGGGACGGAGGTGAAGTTGCTTGTGCCGTCTCTCTGCAGGAGGTCTCATTTGGCCTCTGGTGACCATCTGAAGGCTGTCCTAACTAGTGCTCCTTTTGCAACAGCCCTTATGGGTACTGCAGGGATATAGAATTGCCCAGGTATAAGAATGCCACAGTCATGCTCTCTTCTGCTTCTAATCCAATCCCGCCTTCTTTTGAATGGGAGAATACCCCCTACGGGGGGGATGATCTGGTGGGAGGGGAGTGGTGGGAAGAAAGGCCCCATGACCTGGGAGCCTTTTGCCTGCCCTATGGCTCCTTTCTACTAGTCTAGCTGGCACCAAGGAATCACAGTATGTGACCCCATTCTTCCAAGAGCTCCCATGCGGACTCTGTATCTCCACACTGACTTGGTGGCAGCCTGTGGATGAAAAGTGATAAATATGGCAGTAGCTGATTGAAAACAAACGAATGTAGCGACAGAGGAGACATTTTTCAAACAGCAGGGCCTTATTCTGTGAGGAGCACTTGCTATAATATATTGACTGTCCTCAATCGTTACTGAACTCAATGGGGATTGAGGGCACTGATCACTCACAGAACTAGATCCAGTGTTAGCACAGAAAATTTTCAAACACAGCTACTACTCAGTTGGAAGCAGGATTTTTATCATGGAAGAGATCTGTACTACATACACAGCAAACAGAATGGTGCTACCACTAGTCCAGAAAGTAATACAAGTGTATGCTTTTATCTATATTAGTTACCTACATGCAGTAAATAAATGATAGTATATATTCTGATATATTTTATATTTTGTCCTCTTTCCAATGAGAATATTTCTATTTATTCTCAGTTTGCATTAAAAAAAATAAAAAAATTCAAGTGCCAGGATTAAGTAGCAGCCAGTTTGATTCATCTTGATTTTAGTAAGGCTTTCTACACCGTGCTACGTGGCATTCCCATAAGTAAACGAGGGAAATGTGATCTAGATGAAATTACTATAAAGTGGGTGCACAAATGATTGACAGAGCATAATCAAAGAGTAGTTATCAATGGTTTGCTGTCAAAAGGGGAAAGCGTATCTAATGGGGTCTCAGTGTTGCTTACGGGTACTATTCAATATTTTCATTAATGACTTGGATAATGGAGTGGAAAGCATGCTTATAAAATTTGTGGAAGGCACCAAACTGGGTGGGGTTGCAAGTACCGCGAAGGACAGGATAAGAATTCAAAATGATCTTGACAAATTGGAGAATTGGTCCGAATTCAACAAGATGAAATTCAACTAAGACAAGTGCAAAGTACTTCAGTTAGGAAGGGAAAAAAAACCAAAGGCACAACTACCAAATGGAGACTGATTTGGTGGTAGTATTGCTGAAGAGGATCTGGGGGGTATAGTGGATCACAAACTGAACACGAGTGAACAATACGATGTAGCTTTATGAAAAAGGCTAGTGTCGTTCTGGGGTGTATTAATACAAGTGTCACGTGTAAGACGTGGGAGGTAATTGTCCCACTCTGGTCAGCACTGGTGAGGCCTCAGCTGGAGTACCGTGTCCAGCTCTGGGCACCACATGTCAGGAAAGACGAGGACAAACTGGAGAGAGTCCGGAGGACAGCAACACAACAGATAAAAGGTTTAGAGAACATGACCTATGAGTAAGATTAAGATTTTGTCAGGGCTATTTTTAGCAAAAGTCACAGGTCACGGACAATAAACAAAAATTCAGGGAGCCTGTGACTTCTCTGTGACTTTACTAAAAATAATTGGGGGTAGGTGGGAAGGAGGTGCCAGGGCTGGAGGGGGGGAGGAATGCCCGTTGCAGCCCCAATGGGGGAGGAGAGCCCTATAGCCACAGAGGGGGTGCACAAAGCCCTGGCCCTGGCCGAGGCTGCAGCTGTGGGGCAAGGGCACACAGACTTGGCTCCAGCCCCAGCCGTGGGGCAGGGGTACACAGCCCTGGCTCCAGCCCCAGCCGTGGGGGAGGAGGGCTCCAGCCGCAGCCATGGGGGGGGGGGCCACAGCCCTGGCTCTGGCTTCAGCTACTGAATGCTGAAACCGAAAAAGTCACAGAGGTCCGGTAAAGTCACAGAATCCGTGACTGCTGTAACCAAATTGTATCCTTACCTATGAGGAAAGGTTAAAAGAGCTTGGCATGTTTAGTCTTGAGAAAAGCAGACTGACGGGGGATAGCAGTCTTCAAATATATTAAGGACTGTTATGAAGAGGATGGTGATCAATTGTTCTCCATGTCCACTGAGGGTAGGACAAGAAGCAATCAACTTAATCTGCAGGAAGGAAGATTTAGATCTTAGGGAAAACTTTGCAGCTATAAAGGTAGTTAAGCTCTGGAATAGGCTTCCAAGGGAGATTGTGGAATCCCCACATAGGAATTAAAAACGGGTTGGACAAACACCAGTCAGGGATCGTCTACGTTTGTTTGATCCTGCCACAGTCCAGAGGCTGGACTTCACGACTTCTCAAGATCCCTTCCAGGCCTAGATTTCTACGATTCTAATTTAGTTTGTCTGCATAATAAAACTGACATATTGGGGTTGCAGCAGGAAACTAGGGAACCTATGACTTTTCCTAGGGGAGGAATCATAAGCATTAAAGGAGGAGGAGAGTGTAAAAAATCAAGTTAAAAATTCCTTTTACAGGTATTTCATTTTACAGTTAAAAAAGACAATACAAAATCTCTAAGTAGAAATTACTAAGGCATGTGAATACTACTTAGAAATTTAATTTTTCAATTAAAAAACAAAACCAAAAAAACCCACTTGAAGCCTAATTCTAAATAGGCTTTATGTGGCATCGCTGCATTGACCTCAAAGGAATCACTCCAAAGTTAGAGGTTTGTTAACATGGAGGTTAGTGCTTATTGTGGATGAGGATGAGTGGGATGAGAATCAGGCCCATGGCATTCGTTGAAAGTAAGACATGGCAGATTGTTTGGTTATTTGTTAGAAGATGCTCTGCTTTGCTTTCTGCTTAAGCGTTAATTAGCACTACCAAAGAGTCTGTCATCTTCTAATGCATAACAAGGGTATAATAGCAATAACAACAACTGTTGCTATTATTACATCCATTCATGAATGCTGGTTAAATAAAAGATCTCTTAAAACATGAATTTACCCAAAAAAGTGCAAAATACGAAGCTCCCATTTGAGTTGGCATCCTTATGCCAAATGCAGACAGTGGTTATCAAATACTTTAGAGCTGATGCACAAAGGTAGGGTTACAGTTAAAAAAAACCCCAATAATCATCTTTTTGAAGCTTAATTTTGGCCCCAGATTAAAACCTATGGAAACCACCCAACACCCATTTTCCATGCTATATATTGATTGTTTCAGCCAATGGGAGCGGATGAAACAGTTTTTATATTTTGCGCTCTCTCTCTCTCTCTCTCTCTCTCTCCCCCCCCCGCGGGGAGGGCAGGTGATGTACATGTTAGATCTCTTCTAAGATTAATGTGCTGGATAGTTAAACTGAAATCAAGACAGGTCTTCTCTAACTGGCTAAGGGGTGCTGTGCTAGATCGTTCTTGAACTAAAGAGTGGCACAGAATTACACCACATCAGATGGACCACAGGAAGGCAGAATAACTCCCAAAGTTTCCTAGCATGCAAGGGTGGCTTGCCAATTGCTAATCTCTTTCATAGTGATCCTCTTGCAGCCCCTGATCCATGAACTACTGTGAGAGGACATGGGCCAGGACACGACACCAGTCCCTTTGAGACTTCATGAGCTTCTGAGGAGTAGGGATGGGGTAGTCTCTGTGCCCACTTCAGGGCAGAGGCTGCAAATCTGCCTAGTCCTTAGATGGGCCAGGCTTGGGATGATGCACTTTGCACCTTCCTGACCCTTTCATCTAAGAATCTGGCCCTAAATTGGTATTCACACTCAGTTATTTTCACCTTCCCTGCCTTCCATGGCCTCATATATTTTGTAACACACAGAAAATAAGACATATATATATATATAGACATGTAGGTACAGTATATACTGCACACAAGCTAAGACCAAGTACAGTACCAGAGTAATGTCTGATATTGTCCTTGATCTAGAGACTATATTGTGCATTTAAAAGGTGGAGATGGATTTATAGTAAATATTTCTCATCTCTAGTTACTATGACCTGTGTATATATACATTTCATACCTGTGGAATTCCGTTTAGGCGGGTCTCAGTTTGAAAGTGGCTACAGTTCAGCAAAGAACACAGGACTTAATTCTGCAATCCCTTATTCATATGGGTAATCTTTACGTGCCACGTGGCTTCCTTGAAGCCAACAAGACAACTCCTGTATTTGCATGATTGAACCTATGAGCCTGATTTACCACTGGATTGTTCCAGGTTTATGCCAGTGTAATTGAATCAACCTCAGCATAAAATTGGAGTTATGCAGTGGTGAATTAGATCCCATATTCTGATAATATAAAAGGAGTGTTTTATAGCAGGCAGATGAGAGCCTGAGATCCCCTTACAGCAAACAGCATAGCAGCTTCAAAGGAATTTCAGCTCATTTTGGAATTGCCATAACAAAACAAATATAAATGTGATTGTTAGTCAGACCATAATTGGGCAGAGAGTGTGCCAATGCAAACGTTCTTAAAATACCCTTCATGCTTTACCTTTGAACAATTAATTGGCCTTATGGGGCGAAAAAGATAGACAATGGACTTTATTGTTCTTTGATGTTGCTGCATGGACAAATCAGAATTGATATTACGTAAGTAACTGCCAAACTGATAATTATTTACAAGGAGGCTTTCATTTCACACATTACATTGGGTGTAGTAAATGCAAAATATGGTTGATGCAGACTGTCGCTTTATACCCTTCCATTAGAATTGAGGAGGAGGAAATTCTATTGTCTGGGAGTGAAAGTCACCCCTGCGCAGAGAGTCAGCCCAAGGCTTTCCTGAGTCCTATCAATTTTGAGAACTTCAGTGGGACTTAAGTGGTATGTTCCTCCTGTGCACATCAGTGAATTGGCCAGATTCTTCCTTATATAAAGAAAGATGTATTCCCAATGCATAGACTGAACTATGGGAGAGTTCTGCAAATCTGAATTTCTGAAACATCCAGTGAGCGTTCAATATCTGTGGCTATATACGTTTGGTTCACTGGGGATGCTTCCGTTTTGGCTTTGAGACAGAACAGCTCCCCAAAATCCCTTTACCTGAAAGTATACAGCTTATCTCTTAATAGAGCTAGGCATAACAAAACTATGTCACAAGAATTAATCCAAAAGATCATGTTACAATGGATTATCCTGGATATTATTTTGTAAAAATATCAGATACCACAAATAGGCTGAAGATCAGGTAACTTCTCAGCTTGATACACTACTGATTACGGTCACGAAGAAAAGAGATGGGGTTGTAATATTTAGTGGAATTAACTAGCATAACAGTGAAGTTAAAAGTATGCCACATATTTGCTTTTCATTTGCAGCATGCCATTTAGGCTGTGCCATAAGGCTTTTAGTGCTACTGTGCATGGCTTTCATTTACTACCATGCACATCATATATACTGCAATCTTTCACACATTCTTGATCAGCGAATTCCATTACATTCTACTCTCTTATGCATGGCATCCAAAATAGGACACCAATTTAATTTTCTCATATAGCTCTGAATTTATTTAGGTTGAGTAAGGTACTTTTTCCTATTCACTGAAACATACGAGAGCTGGTTGGAAGAAGATGCTCACACAATTTCTCTTTAGTCATTAAATACACAGGAGCAGGATTCTACCCATTGCTAGCTAACAAAGAGATGTTTTTAAACGAACTGAATCTCACAGTGCATACTTCAAATCTATACAAAGTTCTTGAGTGTTAACGTTTACAATGGTATCTGTAAACCAGCAGATCTACTGTATGAACAGGAATTTCAAAAGTGCCCCAGGGTTTTGCTCCTACTGAAGTCAATTGTAAAGCTCCCACTGGTTTCAATAGGAGAAGAGTTAGGTCACTGCTGAGCACTTTTGAATGGCCCATCTTATATGTAAAAATATATTCACCCATCTAATAATTCCCTATCTAAAGAGGTTGCTGCGTGTCACTTTTATTGTATCTAAAGACTGGAATAACTCTGTACCTTTGCTACTTTCTAATCCTCTTGCTGATGGATTCCTATAGTCATTGTATAACTGATTTTTGTCCTGATAAATAAGAAAAATTATGGGATGTGGCTCTCCCAACTTAACTCATATATCATTGGTAGGACACCTAAATTTTCGGGTACACAAATGGAGTAAAATATGAAGTAATGCGTGAACAAGAATGCTAGTGATTCACACGTATGGCACTAGAGCTTTCAATTTTAGAGAAAGACCAAATTTGCTTGCTCACGCGAGTAGTCCTTCTGACTACAATGAATTTCTCATGTGAGGAAGGTGAACAGGATTCAGCTCCAATCTGTCTCTGGAATGCTTTAATGTATGCTGTAGATAACCTTAGGAGTCACTGTCCTTGTGAACGTCATGTAAGTAATATCATAATCTCAAGGTTGAGCTTTTGCGTGAACAGTTGTTCCCTATTTTGGATATTAAAACAAGTATTCCACCTTTTAACATGTGAAGCTCTGGAATGGCTTATCCAATCAAGAAAAGAAGATGCCACTAATAAAAACATGAACTGAGTGTTTCGAGGTCTGTGCCATATCATAAAACCATCCAGATTTTGTAGATCCACAAACACTGGAATAAGCTACATCTTTGTTGCTTTGTATTTTTATAAACTTTTCAAAGATGGTGTTATGACTTGTCTGGCTCAATCCTGCCAAATATCTATCCTGAAGTATGCAGGCAGTGAACCACACCCAGATGCAAGTGCATTTTTGCGTATTTCAGCTGATCTTTTTATTGCCAACACTAGTATACAGATCCTGATGCGTACAAGAGCAATGTGGGGATGGCATAGGGTAATCAATGCATAATTGTAAAAGATCAGAAGAAAGGATTTAAACCATAATGGTCAAGTTTTACAGTCTTTACTCAGGTAAAAATCCCATTAATATCCATGGTGACACAATGGAAATTTGCCTGAGAAAAATAAGATTATGCTTTAGTTAATTCTTAAGGGCCCAGTTCCACTCCCATTGAAGTTAATGGTGAAAGCATCATTAAAACTAATACGCTGCCTTATATTGCATTATTGGAACTTCTGCCTCTCTCCTCCCATTTCTTCATCTTTTCTTTTCCTGTATTCCTTTGGTTTTTTCCATTTCAACTTGTTTAGGAGTCACTCACTAATCAAATTCTGTACAGCAATCTCTTCCTCACTCCCACCTGCACCTTGTAACATTTTGGATGGTATGTGACGCTAAATTGTATGGTGTTGTACAATTTAAAGTAATCTCTGGGCCTTAACTTTAATTCACCTACACAAAGATTTTAAAACGTGTACTTAAAGCAGCTGGATAGTAATTAGCACATATAATGTGACATACGTGCACACTACACCCTCACTCCACAAAGGTAGGATGTAATCATCCTCATAAATTAACTTCAAATTTCAATGTCATAATTGGGTCATATGACTGCTTCCAGCAGTGCCATCTATTGGAGAGCTCGCTGCTCGTTAGCACACTGAGCTGGTACCGCAAGTTTTAAAACGGATGGGCAGCTAAAAGTGTTTGTAGCTGAACACAACAGATGTGTGCTGTAACCTGGCACTTCCATTTCTGACACTAAGAGAATATTACCACAGGTGTCTGGTCTGGTGATCAGTCTGTCTGCACTTGTTAGAAGGCTATACGGTACTGCTCATGCCTATTAATGTAGAAATAATTTCTATGTAGTTTCAGGGCCTTTATGAAGAAGAGAGGAGTTTGAAAGAATCCAAATGGAATACTTAAATGAAATGCAAGCATAGGTATTGGGTCCATTGCCATTCATATCCTCCATGAGAAGCACAGGGATATAAGCACCCAGGCATACAAGCACTTGAATTCTAGGATTCTCAGTCGGTCTAGAGTCTGTCTTCCCTCTAGCCTGTTTTTGCTAGTGAATGGGGGCTGCAAAGCCACTGGTGAACATCCTCCGCATAAGGGAGATTCCTCAGTGGCGCAGGGCTGGCAGAATGGACCTACGCCACTCCCTCACTGGTCCAGAGGTAGGGATGTGGCTGGAGTACACTATGCTCCAGCTAATCTGGGTAGCATTGTTAAGGTAGGGAGTCACAAGTGCTTCAAGCAGGAGAGAGGGGATTCAATTAGTTTTGTGGGGAGGTAGGGAACTGGATGTGGTTCCTTTGGCCAGACTGGAGCCAGACTAGATTCCCCTTAATAGTAACCCACCTATTACCCAGTTTCCTCAGAATGATGCCTTGGCATTATATTGAATTGCCTGATTTGCGACTCTGAGTTGTTATAGCATCATCACTGCAGATGGACACAATGCTCGGACGTGAATGCTAAAATGTGATTTGGTTGGGCCTTTGGTGGTGGTTTTGTTGGCGAGAATTATTATTACATTTTTTGTTATATTCATATGGTTCCTGGGGTCATGCTTTCAGTCAACCACTTACAGAGTGTGTTATGTATGAATTTTATATGTAAGCATTTTAAAGAGTCTGTCGAGGGTGCCAAAGACCTGGAATGGGTGCTCTTTTAAGTAGCTAACACAAAGGAAAATCGATTAACTTAATTTCCAGATATAGCAACTTGTTTATTTTGTAGTTCTCTGAGACATAAACTCTGCTTCCCATTCCTGACTGCCTACAGGGATTCCAGTCAAACTCGCAGATTCCACGAGAGCTGTCTGCATTGCCCCAGACTTCTGTGTACAGCTGTAGAGCTTTAAATTAAGGGTGACTAATCTAGGTAATCAGTGTATTCTTCTCATGAGACATATTGTTTGGAAATGACCACCCTTCACTTTGATATTTTTCTGTTTCTTCCACAACTGCATCTACTGATGAATTATTACATTATTAGCAACCAATGCCAGTACTTTTGTATGCATTTAGTTCTAACTAAGCACTTAACTGTACCATGAATTGCTTCACACTTTTAGTATGTTATAAAAAGAAATTTACAAGAAACAAAATCTTAACAATACTATGTTACGGTCCCTTCTTTTCATTTTTAAACCCACTAATAATTAATCTTGAACATCTTAATTAGACACCCCCCAGTTCAACCTACCATCTATGCTGTGATTTTGCATACATCTCCTGCATATTTCTAATGCTTTTAACTTGTTATTATTTCAGAGGAATGTGATATATAAATTTAAACATGTCAGACAGAGTGTTCAACACTTCTAATGATATATTATCCTCATATTATTGAAGTCCCTGAGGAAGTTTGGCAGACATCATTCAGTCATCAAGGTATCATTACCAGGTTTTAACTTTAATCTTAGGTGCCTAAGAGTTTTGTGCTTCTTAATTCTCATTCTATCATTGTTAGAGGGTAGGGATGAGGGAATAATTGGCTCACCTTAACTGGCCTATAGTTTATCATGTTTGGGTGGTCTATTTTTGCTTTCCAAGCAAGATTGCTTGGTTATGTGATAGCATTTCTGTTTAGATAAACTTATACGTATCTTACATCTTAAGTCCTAAGAGTATCTCAATTACTTAACGTATGACTCGGTTTTATAAAAGTTTCTTCAAAATCCAGGTGGTGTTAATTTGATTCTTCCCAAAACATGTGAAAAGCTAAGCAGCTTGTGAACATATAAATTGTGTAAGTCTGTATGTCTGGCAAAATCACCAAACCATTTTAACACGACTGTAGAAGCTTTCGTTAAGTTACCTCAGCAGACCTGATTAACAATAGCACACCAGGATGGTGGGTATGTGATTTTCTAAAGTAATTCTTTGCCCTAGCTGGGACTCTCAGTCTCACCATCAAGATGGGTTTACGACCCAGTTTGTATGCGTATTTATGCATGTAACAATGCAGACAGGAATCCAGTGGGATTTTCAAAAGCACCTCAGCAGGGTAGGAGCCTAATTTTTTTGGCACTTTTGAAAATCCCACACAGCATCATGCAGCATCCTTACATCCCTAAATACCTTTGGAAATCTGATCGTTACAAACTATGCGATGGTCTACTGTCTGCCTGTGCTCACGTCTACATGTTTTCCTGACAGAGGGCTCCTTCACAAATGGCTAAGTCATAGATGCCCAGCAGTAGCTCAGATGGACAGCACTCGTAATCTGGCAGGCTCTATTCCATTTAATTGCAAACTCCTTGGGGGCAAGAAACATGTCTTCTCTATGTTTGGAAAGTGCAATGGAAATGAACGGCACAACTTAAATGTCCTCCGTGTGCCACAGTTGCGGATGGTGCTGTCAGCATATGCCAAGGATTTACTCCTTGTGGTCCAGGACCCAGGCATCCCAGGTGCGGATGGAGGCCTGCCAGGATGTCTACTCAGTGGCCTCCTCTGCCCGGATCAACTGGGTCAAGAGCTCTGGCCTGATGGTTGGGGCCAGGTGGAGGGCGAACTCCCTCCCACCTGTTCTTCAGACCATCCGCTGGTGCGCAGGTCCACTGCTCTGTCAGGGCATTTGCCTTTCCACCACCCATTCCTCCCTGCCCAAGAACTGGAAGGGTTTGCAGGGCAGGGTGGCTACGGAGGTGGATAGGACCCCAGGTTTCCTGGCCAGCTCCAGAAGTTAATTCTGGAGTTCTTTTGGCCTGGACTGCACTGGGTTTCTGCAGGGGTCCTGAGTCTCCTCCTGGAGGAAGGCGGCCAGGGCCTGTGCTGCCTCCACAGTCAGGTCCATGCCTTCTGCCTCCAGGCCCTGCAGAGTCCCAGGCCTCCTTTATAGTGCAGTTAGTCCGGCATGGAGCATGTTGGTGCACACCTTCTTTCTCTGCTCCGTGTCCCCTTCAGCTTCCCTACTTTTGACCCTTTGACCCTCACACCTGTTCCTCTTTTTTCATTCGTTGTCCCCTGTACTTAGATGAGTCCTGGGCTCATTAGCTCCTCCTCTTAGGTTGGGGAGGGTCCCTCAGCTGTGAGTGGGGGGGTCACACCTGCCCACTTGCCAGAACACAATGGGACTACTTAAATGTTTTAGCACATAGATGGATTTTATGACAATATAATTTCTTCTGCAAATCCTCCCTCAACATAAAGCCTTAACTAGTCACAGATGAGTCATGGCACCAGCTAGTCAACCAAAAGCTAGCTAATGGCAAAAAAGACATCATCTATTTGTTCTGAATGGGGAACACTCCGATGCAGGAAGCAGGCAAAGTTAAGAATGATACAAAAGATAGATCAGCTGGTTCTTTCTGTCCCATACTTAGAAACAACTGACACAGCTGGGTGTGACCATCAGGAGGATTATGCTGGAATTGGCTGCGGGCCAAGTTTTAGCAGGCATAAGCACCAGACATGCCCATTCTTCTCTTTAAGAAAGGTACCCAGAGATTGTGCCTTGCAGAGCCTCTCTTATCCTAGCTCCTTCTCCACCTAGCAAAGCAAAGTCACTGCACTCAGCACGGGTGCGGTGAGCAGGTATGGGTGAAACTTGTCCTTCAGCAAGCAATCCATGCTCAGAAATAAAAATATCTTTTCAGTCAGGGCCTGATTCAATGGCCACTGAAGGCAAGGGAAGGACTTCACTGACTTCAGTGGACACTAGCTGAGGCCCTCAAAGCTTCATTTTGATTTTTAAACTCGACTCCAGTTGAAAAATAAGGCTGGCTGCTCCTGGAGGGGAGAGATCTAACTCCACCTGCACCAATTCAAAAGATTATGTTGCAAGAGAGAGGGAAAGAAAATAAAATTCAAGCTTATACTGTTGGCTTGCTGCAAGCCAGGATGACCAGATGTCCCGATTTTATAGGACAGTCCCGATATTTGGGGCTTTGTCTCATATGGGCGCCTATCACTCCCCACCGCCTGTCCCAATTTTTCACACTTGCTATCTGCTCACCCTATTGCAGCTCTAGGGACATCAGTGTCCTATGGTTTCTAGTATTTTTTAAAATATATTTTAAATAAATGAAAATGAAATCAATGAAGGCTTGTCATTTGAATGAAATTAAATAAGTGGAAAAATAAAAAAATAACACGAGGGAAACTTTTGTTTGTGAGGCTATGAAGCAGAGTTCTCACAAGTCTGTTTTCTATATTCCTGAGACAAAGTAAGTGACGTAATATTTTTAGTAGACCAACTTCTGCTGGTGAAAGAGACAAGTTTTCCAGCTACAGAGTTTTCTGATCTCTCAGTTCTCATCCTCAAAGGAAACCTGCATAACACTTTCAAAAGATGAGCTTGGGAGCTTAAATTCATAACTTTGCTAGACACTACAAGTCATGGACTGAACAGAGATACTGGGTTTATGGCTTATTAAAACAACCTATAATTATAACCCACAAATCTCCCCCTCCCCAGCTACCTTCCTCTCCTTCCTTTCCCTCCTATGACTAGAGGGATGTTAATGGGTCACTTCACCTTGAACGGTCCCTTGAAATTACTTACCAAAACAATCTCTTCCACCTTGTATTTAGCTGTGACCCCCCCAGACCTGAAGAAGAGCTCTATGTAAGCTCAAAAGCTTAGCTTTCTCACCAAAAGAAGCTGATCCAATAAAAGCTATTACCTCACCCACCTTGTTTCTCTAATATCCTGGGACTGACAAGGCTACAACATTCCATACTCCCGACACCTAACTCTATTCCAAGGCATTTTCTCTCGTTCAATATTGGTTATGTATGTTCAAATAATTGGAATTTATTATTATATTTGATTATTAAAGTGTATTCTGAAGTTAATCTGCTGGCCAAAGAGAATTTATCTACCTAAGATGTCATTCTACAATAAAGGGAAATAGTTTATGTTTGACTTGAGTGCCTTCCCTAAGTCTTTCAATGTGTCTTATGTTATGTGTCTGTCTTTTACGCCGCAAGCTCTTTAGGATAAGGACAATCATTATTTGAGTCTTGTATAGTTGTAAGCACATGGTCAATACTTAAATAAACAGTGGTGATAAATCATCATCAACAAACAATTTCAACCCAACAATTTATGATTGATCCAGAGAAGCCAATTTTTCTGGTGTGATCTGTGTTGGCCAGGGATACTGTGTTAGCACCTCCCATGTGTATTAAAACAATTGTTGTTAGGAAGGCACTCATACAGGGCCTGATTCTAATTTTACTTACACTACTTTTACACTGGTGTAACTACACTGCCATCAATGGAGATGTTCTTGGTCTACGAGTGATCCAACTCCCAGTGGCTCTTACAGTGGTGTCAGAGCAGATTCAGATTAATTATTTCCCTGGTCAGTGTGAACAGAGCTTATATGATGTTTCATACAGATTTTTCTCTCCATAGCAGAGCCTACAAGATTTTGTGGTTGTTTTCCAAACACATGTTTCCTGTTGTACTTGGGCCCTGGAGGAATTTGCCACTTTTTCATTAATCCACTTTGCATTAATGGTTCATTTAGTTTTGCGTCCAAAATATTTCATTTTAACAGTAAGAGGAAACTTCCCTCCCTCCTTCTCTGGATCTTGAATGACGATAGATATGTACAATGTATTGGGAACACTGCAGCCACACACAGACAATATCAGCGCTTAGAGGATCTATAAGAACAGATAGAATGATTCTCCCATTCAAGCCACAGAAACAGGGATCGATGTGCTGCAGGGATCCTGGGACTCTAAGTGAAGATTAGATTTAGTGAAAGAAGAAAAAATACAGATATGGAAAGCCTGAGGCTTTTTCTCACATTGACATTTAAATTGTTGGGTTTTTTGTTTTGTTTTGTTAATTCCTTGCATCGAGTGGAGGGGCCAGGGGGAATGCATTCTGAAACATAGCAAGATACCTTGTGGCATGACATTGTACTGCTTGCTGTTACATAAAATGACAGAGGCTCTGAAGAGGCTACAACTCTCAAGAAAAGCTTCTTTTGGAGTCAGTCACACATATTACATCATTCATGGCCACATGTGAATGTTATTTGTGTATATATTTGGGGAAGAAAAGGGGGTAGACAAAGAGATATTCCTCCCACACCCTGCATGCCAGAATCTAGTTTCCTATCCTCAGCTGGTGCTCAAGAGTCTGACTCCAGCAATAACAGTCTCCCACTGAGATTAAAGCAGTGGCAAACGCATCTTATCTTGGTAATGTATACTTTAGTTTTGTGTGTATTATACATACATATATTTACATATATAAGCACACACATATATGTATATATTTATAAATGTATACACAGATACACACACTGTTTATATATATTTGTATATATGATATGTAAAGAAATATTTTTTGAGAAGAAGCTGTCCCTGGGTGGGAAAATCGTAATTAGTTTGAGTCTATCTAGGTTTGAAATTTGACTTCCCACTAATTGCCCACCACTCCTCTAGGGCCAGATGTACGCAAGAGGTACATGTCTGAGAAATCTCCAGCAATGTCCCTCAGAAAACCTTGGAACTAACCACATCCAAAAGCCCCAACTCCTACCGGACTGCTCCTGACCATTCCTGAGGGTTCAGTTCTGCCTCATCGCAGAAAGGAGATACAGGAATTTTACTGAGGCTGGCCTCAGTCCCAAAACCTCAGAGATCTGTGGGAGTCAAAGTGACAGACCAACAGAACAGTAGGATCCAATATACTCCATGGGAAGATCAGCATCAGCTGGATAGGAGTGAGTTAGGTATGATAGACTATAAAGGTGTTCTTGCCAGCAATTGTTTTGTTCAGTATTTCTTCAGTTCTATGAAGTCTACAATGCTTGGGCTACGTGTACAATTTTACTTTGTGGGATGGTCAAGTTGGTTGAATGTGGATCACTCTAAAATGACCCACCTTTCAGTTTTCTTTATTTTAGAAGAACAAATTTTATCATCATACAAGAATCGGAAATATTTTGTAAATTATACGAAACGTATTTTTATGGTACGTGATCAACTGGATTTGCATTTACTGGACCACATTTGGCTCTCAACTATCTTGTGTAAATTCATAATAGCTCTACTGATAGAAATGAACAGAAAGCGCCAACTGCATTTCATTGGCAAAGGGAACCTTATTTGGATGAAGATTGCATGTATTGTGCATCTATTTTATATAGTTACAAATGATAACTCACTATCACATGGTGACAAAAAGGATTATACTTCAGGTCTGTTAAGTCCCAACAAAATGGGTTATCAGAGTAAACATAATTTCACCTTTAACTGTGGATAGGTTCTGTGGAGTTTACAGTATGTGTATACCTACAATATATTGTTTTACAGACAAAACAAAACCCAAAACCTTTCACACAGCAAAAAAGGTAAATTTGGCAGCATTTACTATTCCAGATTCAGTTTTTGGCAACAAAAAGAAGGCGGCACGTGAGTGCTGTTAAAATCTAGAGCCACATAAATAAATTCATGAATGTAGCTCTAGATTTTGTAGAAATAAAAATTTAGTAATGAATTGAAAGGACTGAAGTGAAAGAAAGAGAGAGAAAAAGACATCACAAGCCTTGCCACTGGTCCATATGGGGATGGAAACATGGAGGGAGGAAATAGAGAACCCTGATTTTGAGAGCTGGAAATAGAACAGCAGAAAAGTTAGCGGAGGAGGCACAGCCAGGAAATAGGCATCCTGAAAAGTGGACCTTTAAGTGATAGGATGAAGGAATTAATATAACATACTCAGATACTATGGTGATGGGCAAGGTATAAGGACTAAAAAGAATAGAAAAAGAGGAAACCCTATACTGGACTCAGCTGTGGTAGAAAAGTTGGGATGAACACAAAAAGGAAATTCTGGGGAACAGATCTGATAAAGAGGTGTGATGTCATAGGAACCTGAGCTATTTGAAGAAGAGCTATAGGATTAGCCCATCACCTTTAGCCAGCCTTGAGATAATCTCAGTGCAAAAGTTCTCACTGAATGAGCAACTTTGAAATCTTTAGGCCCCCAAGTCATTCAAATGACAAAGCAAGGTCAGAGGCTGCATATGAGGGATTGTATCATATTTAAAATTCCTACAAAAGACAGGAAAGATTAATTGCAGACATTAATAACCCACTGAACTGCAAGAACAGTACTCAGAAGAGGAGGATGACCTGGAGCAAGTGTGTGCTTGTTTGTTACATGGTGGCCTTGTACTTCACAAAGACTGGTGCCTATTTAAGACAACTAGCCAGAAGAGTGAGCTGCCTAAATCAATCCCTAATTTATCAGCACACCATTGCACTAATAAATGCTTTCTTTTCTCTGCAAATATTTGCTCAGGTCCAAATTGTCACTTAGGAAGTGCTTCCCTGCAATCTACTAATATGGATATCTTCCAAGTAGCACCAGCTCACGTGAATGGCTCCACCTGATTTAATCTATTTGAGCTTCAGTATTGGGCATTGGATTTAGGGACTTCTCTGGAAAAGGGCAGCTGGAAATCAAACAGTGGGAGTGGGACTAATTTATCCTTTTCATAGGTCTTGGTAAGAATGCAAAAAACTTGAAAGGCAGTTTAGGGTGTCCTGTTGGCATGTGCAAAAAATGAATCTGAAAGACAACTTTCAGTTTTAAAATGAGCTCTCTGCCCTCATAGATAGAGGGGGGGAGTGGGAGTCAGGAATAGAGATTAGCTAAACTAATGAACTGGGCCACCCATTCTTTTTGTCGGTTGTCTTATAAGTATGCATGAAGGCTGTTTCTTTGCTAACTACAGCAGCCATTCTTTTGGCATGGCAGAGATGGGCACCTCATGAAATGGGTAAGTGACATTCCTGTGTTTTGATTTCTCATGAGCTGTAAAGTTTAAAAACTCATTCCAAATCCCAAATTTTGTGAAGGGAAATATTTATCCGCTGAGATTTTTCAATAAATGATATATATCTAAGGATACTGAGAATATGTTCCTCCACGGTCAAAAAGGAATGTTACCTCTCTACAATACTTTTTAGCTTTTAAAACCATCAAGTGGCTACGTACTCACCCTGAGATATCTTTTGTGAGCCAAGGCTATTCCAGCCTTTCTCTTCCTCTTACTTACGCACAAACCCCACTCCTTTCTTTCCATTCCTGCTCCCTCCCTCTCTTTCACTGAAACTCAGCAACACTCCTCCCGCCTCCACGGCTCTTCTCAGCCTCCCACCAGCACAAAAAGACTCTACCCTCCTCCCAGTGCACTAAGTGCATTATGACTTCAACTAGACACCAGGTCAGTTTTTCTTCGCCCCTGGCATGTCTGGCTTCTTCCCTGGCTGTCCCCAGCCTCAGAAGTTGTCAAGAACCCGTGATAGGAGGAAGCAGGTCAAAATGGACTTGCAGGCCAGGAATGCAAGGAAAGTTCCCAGAAGACAGGAGGGTCAGGGTGAATTTCATGCAGCAGTCCGGATCTGCCATGTCTCCCCAGTGTGCCAGGTCTCTTTCTCCTTCCTAGCACACAACCCTCAGTGATCTGGTGGCAACCTCTGGAAACTGGATGGAATGAAATGCATGGGGGCTAGTTCTCCTAACAGGTGTGCAATGAACAGTTAGGAAAAACTAGTATCAAACCAAGCAATTGACACCCAAGCTCTTGCAAGATGGGTGTAAATTACACCAACCTTGCCCCCTGCATGAGAATGAATGGGGGGAGAGGCCATAATGTGGGGCACAAGGCTTGCCTCATTTGCATGTACCCTCTAGGAAAAATGGACAGTGACTTGCTGACTTGCATGTTGCCTTTAAAACCACAACAAAGAAGAAAAAGGGAAGTCAATGGAGCTACACTAATTTATACCAACTGAGGATCTGGGCCCAGTTCTCATTAAAATACTGCATTTGCTTTTCAGGTACATATGTTCACATACAGCTAATTAGTTATTGCTGTTCAATTTGCTATTGATGACTGACATGTAATGCAGCCAACCCGATTTTTGAGTCAAATGTGCTCATCTGAAAAGAGAAAACCATACTGAAAAAAAGACTAAAAGCTGATTTTGAGAACATTTAGCCTCTCAATGGCGGACATGATATTGTAAATGTAAGCTTTCCAAGATTCACAGGCTGCGAGGGATTCCTTAAAACCGACACATCCCTGCCCTTGGGCATTGTCAGATCTTGAACTGAACTGGAAAACAAATACTGCTCCTACCTAAATAAACTAGATGCCAAAAGGGAGAAGATTCTGCTAAAATCATCAATAAGTGACTTTGCCAAGAAAACCTGGTTTCTCAGTGAGAAAGGACACTTCTAATTTGCTTTTGTCCAGATTAGTAAGCAATTTTTACCTTGTACATTTTTTGTTTGGGACACACAGCATCAGTTAGAGCTTTTTCTGCAGTAAGGGGGCCACTAGCTTGAGGTTGGCTTGCAGGCCCAGTGAAATTCATAAACTACCCTTGAGGTGAAGAGGGAATTCAGTACGACATACTAGGTTTTCCCAACACCAAATTACCTGGATGAACGTTTGTAAATGATTTCTCTCCTACACAATCAACAAGTTTAAAAGGGTGCCCTGTTTTATAATACTGCTTAGCTCAGGGACAGAAGCCGAGAGAAATCACAGTTATTTGCTTTACAGAAAGGAAACAGTTAGAGAGGAAGAGGGGGAAAATGCTTGTGTTTGCAAGTCTGAACTAGGACTGTCTGGTGGCAAATGTGGTCAGTTGATAGACTTTAATGTTTCTGGATGTATGCCTTTGCTTGCGTCAAGGCTGACAGCATTAAAATTGAACTTCTTTTTGAACAAGTAAAGTAGGCTGCACATAACCACACAGCCACACTGCCCCACCAATGACCTTAACCTTAATCTAGAAGGAACTAGCCTGTCAGTGCAAGACAGTTAATTTAGTCTCCATGATAATTTAGCCCAAAGACTGCTGTACATAGAGACTATCAATTGTGTTGAATTATGACTGTTGGTTTTTGTGTCCCAGATTACTATCCACTGAGGCTTTCCTAATGTTATTGGATTCTAGCCTACATAGGCAAAAGACAAACTGAAGTGTTAAATGAGATGCTTGTGCTGAATTGGAGCTCCTTCTGCATCCAGTACACACATTTCCACTGAGGAAACCAACTCCTTTCTTAACTGCAGAGACACATTGTATATTTTTACTTTATAGGCAGTATTTACATGCACACACATACAAAGATTAGTGAAATCATAAATTTAAAGTAAGAATTAAAGTTTACTGTGCACTTTACAGCAGCCTAATGTAAAAATATAAACCTGTTTAAAAGCAAAGCCTTATATATGTTATGGTATGAATTCTGGTGGTAGTGCTTTAACCTTAGCTGCACTGCACAATCTTACTTTCTTTGCTTGTATGTTCTTTTATTCTATAATACCAAACTCAGATCCAGAACACACATTTTAGTACCTTATTCACAGTATTTGTAATGTCTTCTCAAAACTTCTTCAATATAAAATCTTTCCAAGAGTAATAATTATTTGTTTCACTTTTCTAGGCAGCATTTTTTACTTTTGAGAAATATCTTATTTCTCCAAAAATATGCAATTGATGGGGGCAATGAAAAGCTTCAATCAGTCAATAAAGCCTTTAAAATTTACATTAGCTGTAATCAGCAATTCTGGTTGTTCTGTATGTAGTCATGTTTCTCCATTTTAGTGTCTAAATTGTTACTGAACATTAGTATGGTTTTGTGATTATACCTTTCCATTTTGTGTAGGTAAGAATTTTTATTCTCAGCTCAGAGCTACTACAAGTAAAATTCTGTTCTTTTTGCAAAGAGAAGGAAACTGAATGAGGAATTCAACAGAACCCCCTACCTGGATGACATGCATGTATGTGCTAAATAAATTAATGCTTTGGCAATATTGCTTGTAGTAAACAAACAGCCTTCCCATAAAATCTGTCTGATGCCAGTTGGCCACAATCTGACTGATTCGATATGTGTAGATCATGAGCTTATAACAGGGATGTGGCACAACTGCGTTTGTTCAGGAAGAATATTTCCTGAAAGATAAGAAGGATAAGAATTTGGAGTTAGATCAAGCCTTTGCTCAATGGCTCTGCTCTTCCCTGACTCCTGGTGGGGGAAGTAATTTGCTACAGCCCTTTTCCACACTGCCTTAGCTCTGCTGGGGAGACAGAACCAAGGTTCCAGTCTTGCTTTCCTTGCCCACCTGCTTGAGGGTTGTTCCCGTCTTGCATCAGGACCCATTGGCCAAAAGTAGCACTAATACAGCTGAGGTGTCTTACTCTGCTGAGTGGTGGCATTAGGTTCAGGCACAATCTGGTCTCATATTAGCATGATTATCCGCTATTAAAGCATGATTGAGTTTTTGGGGCTAAAATAGTTTTAGACCATACAGAACAGAACCTCTGAAAGCTGGCTTCAGATGTGACTGAGGCAATTAGTAAAACCAGCGTAATGGCACCAGAGATTTGTTGTAACATTATGAACAATATTCTAGCCAGAAGGGGGGAAGTTTTGTAAACTCGTTCTTCAAATCACTGCTTCAGAGCAGCCAGTACCAGCTGTCCATTATTCCTCATAGGGATTTCAATTAGAAAAACGTAGATGGAATAGATGGTGACAATTACTGAACTGCCAAAACACGACAGTATATGTGGGACTTGTTCTGAAAGTACAAGTGCACTATATTTCCATTTCTCCCTCCAGAGATGATGTGCTGCATTTCCATTCCTCTCCCTCTCCCTAGCCCGCCACAACGGTTGTAGCCTCTGAAGGAATCTTAATAATGCATAATGCTTATTATTATGGGAAGTCCCTTTCAGTGCTCTCTAGTCCTCTTCAATGCAAGGAAATACGAAGAGTGAACTATCCTGGGTTCCTTAAAGTCAGTGGCGAAACTCCCATTTTGAATTCTGTGGGGCCAGGATTTCACCCTATAACTGGTACTACTTGTTTGTAGGACTCGGTTCTTAGATTGCAAGATATTCTGATCTCGGATACATCTTTGTATAGTCTGCAAAGTATATCACACATTTTGGGTGCATATAAATAATAATTACAATACTAAATTAAAAAAAATCTCAAGAACATAATTGCACAGATACATTTATTTGGTACTATATACTCCAAGTATTAGCAATTCTGTTTTACAAGTCCCAACCTACAATTAAATAAATTAAATCTGTTTTCCCGAGAAGATGATTTATGCTATAAATAACTCTACTTTCTAATTCTCCTGTAATAACTATTCAAGAGCTCCCACCTTCATCAGCTTTTTAACATGTGGACCTGGCAAATGTCTACAAGCAGAATTGTGAAGTACAGGAATGTACTGAATTCCAATAGGCCAAAGTCCAAAATATTCTCAGTCAGGTAGTAACTTGTAGTATCATGAAACTCTTCCTATATCTGCTCTACTACAAATCAGAGCAGTTACTTTGATATATTAGATAAATACACCAACAAAAGCATAACAAATAGGATTCACTATCAGCCATAATAACAACAAAATACACACATACAATCATCATTTTAATAATGGGTTATCATTTATCATTTGTTTTGCTTAAATGGTCACTATTTGGCTCATTAAGTAGAATATTTGACATTTAATTAAAATATAGTCCTAATAAACAATGGTATTTACGTTTTTAAGAGTACTCACTATACATATTAGAATTGGAAAAGGTAGAAAAGGGCAAAACAAATGATTAGGGGAAAGGAACAGCTTCCATATGAGGAGAAATTAAAAAAAACTTAGGACTTAGCTCGGAAAAAAAACGACTAAGGGATGATATGATAGAGGTTTATAAAAATCATGAATCGTATGGAGAAAGTGAATATGGAAATGTTATTTACTCCTTCACATAACACAAGAACCAGGGGTCACCCAATGAAATTAATAGGCAGCAAGTTTAAACCAAACAAAAGGAAGCACTTCTTCACACAACACACAGTCAACCTGTGAAACTTGCCAGTTGTGAAGGCCAAAACTATAACTGGGTTCAAAAAAGAATGAGATAAGTTCATGGAGGATAAGTCCAACAATGGCTACTAGCCTAGAGGGTCAGTGATGCAACCCTGAGTCTCTGACTGTCAGAAGCTGGTACTGGACAAAAGGGGGTGGATCACTTAATAATTGCCCTGTTCTGTTCATTCCCTCTGAAGCATCTGGAATTGGCTACTGTCAGAAGACAGGATACTGGGCTAGATGGACCACTCGTAGGACTTAGTATGGCCATTCTTATGATCTAACTCTCTCTAAATTGCCTTATAAATTGTACAGTATTCTATAGTAGTAGTCTCAAATGTTTTGGCTTACAACAGTGGTTGGGGAAATTACTCTGTAGCACTGAGGTATAGGTTCATATAGCTCTAAATCAGTCTAGTTATAAATATGCCTTAGCATATTACTTATTTTAATAAAATAAAGTTCACCTGTTTAAAATACTTGTGCATGCGAAGACAAATTTCTGTAAATAAGCCCCAGGCAGGTAACTAAAGACCTATAAACATGACCTTAGCAATGGGAAAATTCCTGGACTCTCAAATCACAGCTCGAGAGCTGTGTAAAAATATTCACACTGTTGGTGCTCCTGGCAGGGAAAAAAAAAAAATCACATTGGTTCTAGAGTCACAAAAAAGTACAAGACTTGTTACTTTCACCCGTGTTTTTGATATTTTTCTCCCTTGTGGAGCAAAACGCAGGTTTTTGCAGGTGCCTTGAGTTTAATTTGAAGTTGTGAAATTCCTTGTCAAACTGAAATTGAAAAAAGGAAAGAACGTGAAGTTTCTGCTTTTGTTTTGGCTCCATAGTACCTATCCCTGGCTAAGTGCAGAAACTACATCAGACAAAGACTTTGTAAGCCTCATATATAGTAAGAAAAATATTTTTCAAAAAGCCTTGCCTGAGTTCTACTGAACTTTGTTTCTCTCTTATAGCGCCTATCTGACCTGTTTTAAGGAGTCTCTAACTCCTTAACTGGTAGCAAAGTATTCTGAAGGACTGTTTCACTACCTGGTGGCTAGCCCATGACAGATTTGTGCATGGATTACAACTTTCAACAGCCATGAAGTATTGCTTAAAAAGGCGTAGCAAGAGAGAGAGGTAGCAAGAGGAAGATTAATACTGAGTCAACTTCTGTTCCCTTTCTTTGATTTGGAAGAAAGAGGGTGAAGTAAAATGAAGATATTTAGTGAGAATAGCAAACTGTGGGGAAGAGGAAGGGAAATAAAATTAGAATGTCTGAGGGAGTGAAGGAACACACGTTATTAGCTGACTCACACTATTCATCTAAGGTGTGAGGCTAGGGAGGAAAATCAAACAAAAGGAAATTTATCTCAGTAGTTAGATACAGTGACTCAGTGTACAATCACTCAATGAGTAGGAGCAGAAACTAGGGACAAGTAGCGGTCAATTAGGCCCCATGTCCTCAAAAAAAAATTTTACACCAAGACTATCAGGTTAAGTTTGTGCCTAAGGCTTTGTCTACACTAGCACTTTTGTTGCAAAACTTTTGTCAGTCAAGGGTGTGAAAACCCCCTGACCAACAGAAGTTTCACTGACAAAAGCACAAGTGGATTAGCCCTCTCCTGGCGGCACAGAGTGGCTACACAAGAGACGTTACAGTGGCACAGCTGCAGTGATATAGCTGTGCCACTGTAAGGTCTGTAGTGTAGACATAGCCCAAGTCTTTGCCAATTCCTTAAACTCTAAAGGGCTTGATTCTCATTTATGCTAAGGCCATTTTACATTGCTCTAGCAGTTTAAAGTGGGCTTCAAGTAAGAGTAAATAAAACTCCCATTTTAAAACCCCTTTAAACGACACACAAAACTTTCTGATGTTAAAATGATAAAATTAATCAGTAGAATGGTACTGTCTGGAAATTTTTACAAGACTTATGAGACATTTGTTCTTTTCTTCCTACTGTTTGAAATGTTCTCTTAGAAGCATATGATTTCTTTTTCTTCTACCAATTTTTTCTTTTTTCACTTAGCATACTTAATTGTTCCCTGTGTTTTAAATGGAGCTGAAATTACCATGGCTGCATTTAACAACTTCAGCCTTTTATTCTTCTTTTCTAAGCAAATACAATTGTGCACTAGAATAATCTTGAATATCAACCTAATGATGGAAACAATGTTTGTTCGTCAACTGATCGTAAGCAAGTCACTTGAGCTGTTGTGGAGTCTACAAAACAAGCGGTACTTCTGTTACTTTTAATTTCGCAGTGTGGTAGATGAAATAAAACTTCATAAAATAAAATAAACAACAATACTTAGCACTTACAACACTTCATAAATTCAAACTGGAGTGAAGATAATTATTTCTTACTACATCCCTGTGCAGCAGGTCTGATAAGTATTATTACCCTAGTACTGCATTTAATTTGATCATAGATGGGGACATGGTCAGAAAGATGAAGTAACATGCCTAGGATCACACAGTAAATCTGTGGCAAACACAGAATTAGAACTCACATCTGCCCAATTCCTAACCTTGTGTTCCGTTTTCCAGAAGACACTCCCTCTCCTAAAGCAAGATAATCAGAATCTAGGTCTTTCCTTTCCTACTGTATATTAGACCAAATTTTGAGCCTATTACATATTGACAGCATCCTTTTGAAACTAAAAAGCTGGTGTAATACAAGCTAGATCAGGAATAAGATGAGACTACACTTAAATCTTTAAAAGGCTTCGATTTTTATGTATATAATACACATCCTTCTAAAATGATGCCGGCAGGAATATTTGTGAAGGTTCCTCATAGTTACTACAAATGTGATGATTTCACATTTACACTAACAGTATCAATCTAACATTTGTGTATTACAGAAACAACCCACGGTGTTGTAACGCTGACACGTCTTTTCACCCTGTATATTAGAATAATGAAGTTTGGTTACTGAATTGATAGCAGTGCTCATGGTCACATTGCATATCTCCTCACCGCATGTGATATTCCACCTTGCTTAAACTGCACAGATACATGAGTGATTTATATGTTAAATACATGTCAGTCAACGAGGATGTAAGTTTACAGACTTGGACCATTAATTTGAAGCTCACACACCCTACTAATGCAAAGAAAGAAGGGTTTGGCTTTCAGAACAGGCTTCCTATTGAGCCACATAAGACTGGAAACTATGTACAGAAATACAGTCAAACCTTTTAAGATGACATACGAAGTTTCCAGTAAGGGGATGAGCTCCCTGAGACTGGAAGGCTCTGAAAAGCTGTCTTGTTGCCTAGCCAGTCAGGCTCCTATATTCCATTTGATTTTGCATACCGATGGGAGCTTGCATCCATGGGTCATGGTTTTTAAGAGAGAAAACCAACAAGTTTCCATAAAAGTTACTCTAAAAAGCTACAGTATTTAATAGACAGTAATTTCCTTTCTATAAGTTTTCCATCCATCCTACAGAATTTTATGTCCTTGCTACAGAATTCTATAATAGGGCTAGAAAATATGGCTACAGAAAAGAAATCACTCTGCAATTTAATATGACGTTCTCATATGTGTTTGGATGTCCAGAACTCAGGTTTGTGGGTAAAAGGTACCTCCTGAAAGTCCAACATTTGGTTTTGGGGTGGGGATGCTTTCTAAATGTTTTGGACTTGGGTATGGGGTATTATCCAAGGATTGAAACCTGGTGCTTGGGGTGACAGGTCTAGATATCTATGACTAGGGATTGGGATGAGGATTGATATTAAAATAACTAAGAGTGGGGTGTGGAAGGAGGAATGCTGCCCAGGCAGCTAGACCTGGGATATTGGATGAAGGAGGTAGCTGGATATTTAGGACTCTAATTTGAAGGATGGGGTGCTACCTGATTTAACTTATTTATTTTTATGTAGCATCAACCACCCCTGAAGAGCCTTACAGAAAAAGTAGGAAAGCCCTGAAGAGCTTATAGTCTTATCAGGCAACATAAACCAAAGGCTGGAGCAGAAACGACCCATGCCCACCAATAGTGTGTGTGTGAGCGCATGGAGGGGGGCGTGTTGTGGAGGGCAGCAGAGTGAGGGCAGCTGGTTTCAGCAGTGTTACTGAACATGCTTGGTCAACGTGAGCATGCTCAGTACAAGCCAAGCAGAAAATCGGGGGCAGAGGGAGGATGTGACCCCACATGCCCCGCCCCTTGCATCATCTTTGGCTGGAGGATGTGATGAACGAAAAGAAAGCAACATTTAAGACTTTAGCTTGGATGAATGGTGCTGTCTAGATAACTAGCACTTGAATTTGGATGAAGCCATCTAGTTATACGGCTGGGATCAGAGCAGGGTCACTCATGCATGTTATTTGAAAGGCAATATTTTCAGTCCAAGTTGATACGAGCTCCAGCAGGCCCAGGTCTCGTATGGGTGTGTGCATATGTGTGTGTGTGTATATATATATATATTTTTCAAGCAGGCTACACTTGCAGCTGAAACATACTCAGTTTGACTCAGAACGTACATTTGGAATAATGTATCCAAAACTGAATACTAGCCCCTTTCACAGCAACAAGCTTAACTGTACAAATGTTCCTGGAAATATTTAATAGAAAAAAGTTTATAAAAAAAACCTCCACTACAGGCACTGGTATGTACTTATCTCTCTCTCTCTTTTTGTTTTTAAATAATCACTTTTATATTGCCTAAATCCCTAAAGTCAGTGTCTGGACTATAGCGTGAGGCTTCCCAAGAATTACTGCTTGTCAGCACCCTTTCTACAGAAATGGGGTTGTTTACTTCCACTTGTGTAATGTCAACTCATCTTTGCCCACTCACCTGCTGGAATTCTCCTTATGGGAAAGGCAAAACCTCAGTTTTCCCTCTCCAACATATACACATATAATCCAGATTAAAATAAACCATCTGTGTCAGTAAAATGGGTTACTGGCTGCCTTGAGACAGGCCTCAAATACCACCTATAGCTTTTCAATGCATAAACATGTACAGTTCATTTTAAATACCTGGATATGGTATTTTGGGATGACTGAGGTTACTGGTAATGGAAGCTTCTTGGCCACGAGTTCAAACCTCAAGCATACTGTCAGTGATTACTAGTGATGAGCAAACCTTGAAAAGTCCTGAATTTGTGTTCATTTCGGTTCCTTAGTTCACCAAACTTTCTGAGTTTCTCTCTTCCCTCTACCTTTGCTGTGGGAAGCTTGATAACAGTTTTCTTTCCTCAGCCTCAGTGAACTTCTTGTGGTTCTCTGGCTCTGGGAGGGGTTAAAGGGAAGTGAAGGGTATGACCATTCCCCCCAATCTCACCACATCATCACATGAGACCGTGGTACTGCTGATGTCCTCTCTGAATGAGGTGTTTCTGAGGCTTCCTTGACAGAAATACCATAGACTACACGGTGTCCCTTCGAAGCCTTCAGTTCACCCAAGATTTGGGTGTTTTATAGGAGTGCTATGCCCACTGAGGCTTCATCAGCAGGAAAGCCTAGATAGCAGCAGGATGAATTTCTGTCATCTAATGATGAGATAGGAGGCATTTGTGGTGAACAAACTTTCCCAAGACTCAGAAAAAGTTTGTTTGGAGAGAAGCAGAAAATTCTGGTGGGCAGGGATGGGATGGACTGATTTTGAATGAAATCAGTTTGTCCATCTCTAGTGGTAACTAGTATTTGGTGACCTACACGAAAGGAGTTGTTGATCACATTCCTTTGACTAGCAGTCAGAAGTCCACATCAGAAAAAAATACGATTGGTACATTTGCTATCAGTCTCTGCAGAGAGGCATAGAGACCCAACTCATTTTCTTTCACCTCAAGCTGGTCCCTCCAGATCATGATTGTGGCCAGCTAGTTCAATAGTGTGCAGAAACTTGCATCAGTACCAGCCCAGTAGATAACTCAAGGATCTCTGTCAATGGGACACTTTTCAAAAACTCTATACTGACCTAGAAAAACCCATTCAGTTAAATGTGGCACATGCACACCTTGGTAATAGTTCTACAGGAACTACAGCACATGTGGTGACAATCATCTCCACTTTATATGGAAAATCTGCTAGTTTCTTTCCGACAAGAACTTCATCATCATCAGCCAGGCCTTTGCCACCTTCTGGTTAGATTATAACGTGCTGCCTAATTGGACATATTCTGAAACTGATCATTGATTGAAGCAGTTGCATGATACAGCCATTTGCTTCTTAAGATAGGGAGAGGTTAGTTGTAACGGTCACAAGCTATGCTGAACACCAGGATGTCAAAGGATACAGTTCAAGGTGTTAATATTAAATATGAATGCCTTCACAATACAGGATTGAACTATCTGAGTGAGTGATCACATCTTACTTTTTGACTATGCCCAGCAATAAAAGTCAAGCCAGGATAGATCTGCTTTTGGACCTTAACACTGGAAGAAAAGTGTAGGACTTTCTCTGCCAAGTATCTGAGGAGTGAAACTCCCTTCAGAGGCCATCTGCCACAAACCCCTTACTGGCTGCATTTAGAAATACATAAATTTCATATGTTGGGCTTAACCCGTCCCTGACCATTTGGCAGATTCCCTCCCTTGGTTTTTTTTGCTCTTGCGTTCACCTCCTCCCATCTTTTGCACCATCTCTTTTGTAGGTAGGTTGCGTACCTATAGGGCTGTTTGGCTTTCTCCTGTGCCCACTTCCTGAGTTTTGTCTCATTGGTACAATATTTGAGCTGGCTGGTTCTTTTCGGTAGACTTTAACACTCTGGATTTTGACTTTCATTTTTCTGCTCTTGCAATAGGCACCAGACACATATATTATATATTAAGATAATACCAACAAACAATTTATTTTCGGGGGGAATGGGGGAGGGAAGAACACCTGAATACAATTTAGGAAACTCCTCTGCAGCCTCTTTAACCTATGTGCAGAATAAAAGACTGCACTAACCTTATGGGATTAGTACTACAGAAGAACTGTTTGGAGTGAGTAAATGTCACAACACAGTCAGTGGTGACACAAAGTGATATAAAAAGAGGGCTTGGTAGGGTTTGTTGCTTAGTTACCAATACAGCTCACAGAGCAAACCTGGTCATATCACTAACCTAAGCTTTTACTAATACCTCACATTTCCTCTGTTTGCAATTCCGTCATCATATCCAACTTTCTAATCCCCCCAATGCATTGAAATTGAGCCTAGGATCAAGAAGGAAACAATGACAGAGATTAGAGGTTTGGGGATTTACAACTGGCATCTAACAAAAAACTATAGTAGGAGCCAATCACTTTGATCAGAGCTCCTGGTTGTTTTAGAAAAGTTGATTTTACACACACACTCTCTCTCTCTCTCTCTCTCCCTCTCTCTCTCTTCCCCCTCCCTTAAGGACCAGAATGTGGAAACTGTATTTTGCAGGTTAAACTGAAGAAACCAAATAAAAACAAAAACATTTCCTTTCTCACTCACTCCACATGGAAATCCTTTAAACTAAAGTCTGGAAAGCTTAGTAACAGATGTAGTGAATTATAAACATATATTTGTCACAGATTACTGTACAAGAAAATAGGCAGCTATCCCACTTTAAAATACATTTTTTGTTTTCATTATTATTAATCCATCTTTTCCGCATGTAGCTATTCAATATTAAGCATGACTAAAATGCAGTACGGTTCAGCACTCAGGCAAAAAGAAAGTCTGCAAAAAATATAAAAAGTTTGCAAAAAGGAAATCTGATTTAAAAGATATTTTTGGTAAGCAGTCAGGTGGTTTGCTTTGAATTTCAATGACTGTCGATAGCACTGTAGTTTAGTGTTACTGCATTTGCAGAAGGGCTGACGAGGAGTTTTAGTTTACTCCATGCTTAACCACAATACAATAGATAAAATTCTAAAATCACTAGTCATCTGAGAGCTCTACCAAAGCTTTTAAAACATACTGGCAAAAGCTGGAAAGAAGACATTTAAATGATGCCAGGTCAGGTGTTTCCAAGGGGTTAGTGACTGATCCTGTTTTATGTTGTGCCAGATAATGTTAACATCTTAAACAGTATCTCTGTCAAGTGACAGATAGATGTATTATTGTCTGTGAATCATTAAAACAACTTCACCTAGTCAACCGTAGCCCTTTCTGGATGAAAAAAAAATTGCCGAAGCAGGCACTCACTTTTAATCTATTACTAAATCTTTTTGAATCTTGGTAATATTTTTCATGTTGTCTGCTTTGGCCAGCTGGCTGGATACTATACCTGAATATTGGCCATGGCCACCAGTTCATCCAAGCATAATACGTTTTATTTGTCTGTTTTTGAGTCCCTCCTGCTTGCTGATAGCTACCATCTCCCCTTTTACCTATCCATATGGGAGACCAGACTATCCAAGACTGGCATTAAGATCCAGTCCCTGGTTCGGGGAAAGTACTATAGCTATTATAGCGTTTTTATTATTATTATAGCATTTCCAGGCTTTTAATCAATAACATTTTTTTGGACTGAACAGATAGATGTCTCTCATGCATGCCTGCAACCCACACACACAAACACTCCTTGTAAACACTGGGAATGTGGCATGATGCTAAAATCAATTAGTAGTGTGGTTTAAAATTTCTCATGTTTTATCACTGGCAGCCTCACTGTCACAGACTATTCTGAGGTCATGCAGAGATGACAAATAGCATGAGCCAAAGATAACATCCATCCATTGTATCGATCAAGCCGCAATCGCTATTGTATCAGGGCAGCGCCATTAGAAACATGCCCCGCATCCGCCTGTCTCCTTCCCAGTTTTACCAATTTGGTTATGATGACATAAAAAGGGATGGATTCTTAAGGTTTTAAAACAAATATTTCAAACCGTCCACCCGCATCAAACATTTTCCCAAAGTGAAGCAAGAGAAAAAATTTAAAGTGAAAAGGTTGGAGATGCTGAGGGAAAAAAGTAGACTACTAAAAAAATTTCTGTGGAAATTTTTTTTTTTTGACAGAAAATTGGGTTTTTGATCAAATTAAAACTTTCACGGAAAGTGTCTGCTTTCCCCCCAAATGATTATTTTTTGTTAAAAAACTGAGTATCTGAAAATGTTTTGGTTTTTGGCCATATGTGTTTCAGCTTTTGCTTTTTCCAGTGAAAAGTCAAACTTTTCAAAAATAAAAACCACTCAGGTTATGATCAGCTTTAGGATGAATAAAATTCCTCAGAACTGGATGCCCCTTATGGATGTCGTTCAAGGTGGACTGATTTAAATCAAAGCTATTTATATCACCGATTTTAATGAGCAAGCAGGAAACTCCGATTTAAATAACTGATTTAAATCATGTTTTGCGGTTGTACTTTTTAGTTATTTTCCTACAAAAAGGTTGATTCTCATTGGTTGGTAACCATTAAAACATTGATTTGCCACTAGATATAGCCTTTGTGCTAAATTTAGTGCTTCTTTTTGTTAACCAGGAGGATACACCGTATCTATGCACAGCTAAACTTTTCTTTTATTCAGATTTTTAATTTTTACTTTTTTATGTTAGAAATGGTGAATCACACATTTCGTCTTTACTAGATGATTATTGTTGCAATTCGTGTCAAGCTCTGGATGGAAATTCAAATTAAACTGAAAAATCACAAAACCAGGATTTGATTTGATTTTTTTAAATTATTATTAAATAAAACTACATTAAATGTGCTGCACACAGAAATTTTGCACCTATCTAAACTATTTATCTGTAGTTAATGAACTGACCTAATTGTTTCTGGGCACCATGCCCTTAAGGACTTTAGAACTAGTAGAGCTTTTCCTGTCACACTTAGTTTTTATTCAGAGATTGGAAGAGGAACATGAGCTTTTCTGATTTTTCAACTTCCAATTGGTTTTTCAACTCTGAATGAATTAGTCATTTAACTAAACTAGTTGAATAAACTAAAATGAAGAAATTTTTCTCTCTGTACCTGCCAAAGAGGTTAGTACTATCAAAAGCTGGTTTAGCACTTCTCAGCGAACTCTGGGTCCAGATGCTTAATTGATGATTTCCACTAGTTCAGTGGTTTGACTTTCTTTAAAACTTGGCAGCACACATGTACTGCTTATTGGTCTTTTTAATATATATATTTAATTTAAACTATTTTGAACAGATTATAATAAATTTAGGTCCTAACATAGGTTATAAATTTCAAATATAATTTTAAATACATTTATTTAAAATATATCTATTTAATTTTAACTAAAAATCCAATTTATATCAAATCTAATTTTTTTAATTAAAAAAGCATAAAATTTTATCCACCCTGGTTTCGTTACAACTTTATCTATGTATATATGGTCTCAGGGTATTTCACAAACATGAATGAATTCACTGTCAGGAAGAGCAGTATCCACAGGAATTGAACTCAGATCCCTGAGTCCTAGACTAGCATTGGAACCACAAGTGTATCCTTCCTCAACCTAGATGTAAGCAAGTTAAAAGTCTCCCTTATGTTGGACTTTGACCTGTTTTCTTTCTTTTACCTCTTCCTCTGGTAACCAAGCCTGGAATTTTATTCTCTCCTTCATACCATTCACATAGATGGCCTGATTTTCAGAGATTTAAATGGGAGTTGCAAGTGTCAAAATCAGTCAGATTCAGTTGTCAGTTACGTGGAGAAGAATCTTAGGCTAAACTGTGGCTTTACCACAAGCCCCATGTTTATTATCGCACTGCTAGTTTCTCCTTGTCTTGAAACAGACCCAGCTCTATATCACAAAGGGGGAGGGGGAGTACCATCTCTGCTGAGGCAGCCTTCCGCACTGTGTTGCTACCTGCAATGTGGTATGGGAGAAGTCAGGGGGGTTACAAGATGTTTTGTGGACCTTTGCTTGCCAGTGCAGAAATGCTGGACAGGCCACAACCTGGCACTTATCCAGTTAGTCTGACTATATTCACCCTTTCAGGAAATATGTTGCTGTTGTATGGTATCAGACTGCGGCATGCACCCGAGAGGATTGTTCTCTGCGCTTCAGAAGAGCGGGCACCCGAGTCCCTTTTCAGAACAAAAAAGAATGACTACACTTATAAGGATCTTTAAAAAAGCTGAAAGGGAGAAACAAAACAAAAACTCTTGGTAATTAAAAAGTATATTTATCTTGCTGATAGGATGAACATAAACTGGTATTTCCCTGATATTGCCTGTAAAAGGGGATTGTTTGGAAACCAAGTGTACAGCCATGTGTCCCGAGGACACCCTTGAAAACCCTCCAAATCCACATCCTGTTGCAGAAACACTCACTGTTTTACGGGAAATCAATGTCTCGTTTTCACAGAGACTTGCTTTTTCATTTATTTTTAAATGTGTAATTTAACCATCCAGTCAATACAAAAAATACGATGAACTCCAGAGAGATCAGGGGAAAGGACGAGAGATCCGGGGTTCTACCTGAAAATAAATACTGTCCCTAAAAGATGAAAAACATCGTGTGCCAATGCACATACAGCTACATCGATGATTGGATAGCCCTGTTTGAAAGACTTAAATACTAAGTAAACTTATGTTGAATGCCAATTTAGCAGAAGGCATTTTTAACATCAATATTACAGCATAACGCTTCATGTGTAACATGCTGGCATTTTGTAGTTGTCACTTCCCTTTCTACACCCACATACATACAACAGAAAGAGACAGAGGAAAGTGAACGAGATTCTGGCAATCCAGTACCTTATTCCAGGACTGATCGAGAAAACCTGGCCCCATATTCTCTCTCTCTCCTACATCAAAAGTCCAGAAGTGTCATTTTTCTTTTCCACACAGTTCATGCCTTTAATGCATTCTAAATGCACAAAACACACTGGGAGAGTTCCATCCGGACTGTGAGTAAATACAGATCTGAAAATCTACCACTAGGGAAAAATTGTGATTTCTTTGTTATTAATTATTTTGTCCCAGTTTTTCATAAAAAAAATTTCAAACATTTGCTGACAATCTTCTACAAAAAGCTTCTGATTTTCAAAAAATTTCAGCTCCCATTTAGGTACCAAAATAAGTGGCCAGACTTTTAAAAGAGCCCAGCAAATCAAATACCGAACTCTCCTGAAAATCTGACCGTGTTACAATGGGTGCTGAGCACTTGAAAAGGTGGCTCTGGTCTCTTTTGAAAATCTCATCCATGTGGGTGAAAAGAAAAGGAACAGAGCTATCCTTGAGTTAGGAAGTGGTTGGCAAACTAGATAGGTGGCAAGATGCTTAAGGCTGTAGCTGTCCGAAGCAAGAGCTCTGCTATGTATTTTATGTGGTCCAGTCTCTCCTACTTCTCAGTTCGTTCTCTGGTGAGACTGTGCTTCTTCCAACACAGCGGCTTTAGCAAGGGGAGCCTGTGCATCAACAGGATAGGACAGGCAGAATAAGAAAACAAAGCTTGGGGAAGAGGGTGAGAAAACAGATTGAAATAATGAAGGAGGGAAGAGGGCCAAATGGTGGGGGAGGGGGTAAAGGAAGGAGGAGACAAGGGGATAACTGGTGAGCTAAGAAGAGATGTAAAACATAAACAAGTACAAATAAATACATAGATGGGGGGAAATCCAAAGAGGAGGCAGCGAAATCAAAGCAAAGAAGGAAGCAGGAGAAGAGTGATTGAGATAATTTAGCCTGATACTGACAGCACTTCTTGTCAATCACAGACAGGAAGCACTGCCTGAGGAACAGATGATTAAAAATAAAAAGCTATCTGAACTTAATCTGATCCTTTTAGGTTTGCAAAACTGGGCCTGGGAATCTGGTGAGAGCAGGCTGTCTTGGGATATTTCAGCATGTCCATTCCAAACTAGCAAGAGGTATGTGGACATGAAGGGAAAAAAAAGTCAACTGACGTTTTTCTGAATCTCCACAAAATATTTGGATTGATTGGGTCAGTTCTGATTTGAGCGGAATGGCTTCACTTCATCTGAAGCTTTGGCAAAGCATTTAAGCACCTGCTTAACTTTAAGGACGCGAGTCATCCCATCAATGACTCACAATCATAAAGTTAGGCACGTGCTTAAATGCTTTGCAGAGTTGGGGCCTAATTAAGAAGCTATGGTTTGTGTAAACTAGCACTTTCGTCCATAAAACTTTTGTCCAGCAGGGGTGTGAAAAAACACACCCTTAACCAACGAAGCACCGGTGTGGACAGTGAGAGTGTCTCAGGCTGACATAGCTACTGCCACTCATTGGGTGTGGTTTAATTATGCCATCAGGAGAGCTCTCTCCCGTCAGCATAGAGCAGCTACTCAGGAGACCTTACAGCTTCGGTACAGCTGTGCCACTGTAGGGTTTGTAGTGTAGACATACTTTTAATAACCTTCAATTCTCATTCTCCTCTCCCTCAGTTCCAATCCTCCATTCTCTCCGACTTGATTTAAAACTGTTTTCAAGAGTTTGGCCTAGATCTCCTGCATTTCTGTAATTACCACTAATTACTACTTGTCAGCCTCATTTAGAGGAACGATCAAGTGGTGATGGGATGCAGTGCCCTTTTGCCTGGGTGGCAGCTCTGTCTACAAACTAATCTTTCAAAGGATTTGCCACAGCAGAAAATTACTACCTAAAGTCAGTCAATTTTCTTCAGCCACTTTCACCATTTCAAAAAAAAAAAAAAAAAAAAAAAGGCCATGAATCTTGTAACAAGCACAGTGCAACATTCAGAGTGCAAAACAGTTCTGACTTAGATCAGAGGAGTTAAGGGAACACTTTTCCTTTGTTAAGGGTTGTCAGTTAGTTGCAGTACTAAGGGATCAGATGGCAGATTTAGAGAGAGATTCTCAGGAAGATCAATGAATACAGGAAGTTCACAGATCACACAGCTCATTTTAAACCTCAGGAATGACAGCAGGGCATGAGGAGGAGCAGGGCCAGCTGTGAAAGTTGCCAGAGAAGTATGTTGGAGGCACAGCAGAAGAGAAACAGGACGACATAAAGGGCAGCAACTGGTTAACTGAGAATCATAGCACGGGACAGCTAGAATGGTAGCCTCCAGCAGGATTCCAGTATTGAGTTTCACTGAGGTGGATTTAAAAGATGGGACTGTCAACTGTGATGTAATGAGCAAATTGTGAAACAGCAACAAACAGAAGAGTATCTGAAGCATGAAATGTGGATAGCTGCTCCTGTAAAAAGGGATGAATGCCAGGATGATAGTTAGTGTTACAGGAGAAGGAAAGGACAAGGGTATTTACTAAGAGCATTAATAAGGGAGTCTGCAGAATTATTCATGAACCTGCTAAAGATACGGAGGGTGGAAGGCACCTTGCGAAAGAGACAATCTGCTAACAAAAATGAGCTTCAAATACTTCACCTAAAAACAGGAAAAAAAGAATGTAAAGGAACACAGGAGAAGGAAAAGAAAAGGAGAGAGAAGAAAAGAAAGCAAAACAACTTCCAACTATATACATACATATATATAAGGAGTGGAGAGAGCAGGTTCTAGGTGTATTTCAGTATGTGCACTCCTGACCAGAGGTGCATGGAAATGAAAAAAAAAGAAAAAAGAAATCAGACATGTTTTGAATCTCCACAAATATTTGGCTCAGTTGAGTCAATTCTTATTTAAGCTGAACTGCTTCACTTCATACGAAGGTCTGACAAAGCATTTAAGCACACGGTTAGAGCACATAGCTATTAGGGTCTATTCCAGGCTCTACCACTAACTAATGAGAGTGGGCAAGTTACCTAGCTTTTCTTTCCTTCAGTTTACTCACTTGTGAATCATGGAGGCAGGAGTGCTTCTTACCTATTTCACAGGCTTGAGATGCTAAAGTATTTAAAGATTGTCAAGTGGTGAGTTAGCTGAATTAGAAACATAAGTTGTTAATGGTAATTCTGAAGCATCTGACATGAGAGAGACATGGACTGAAATAGAAAAATGTCTGCAGGGTTTTAATACCTGACAAAGTTTACCAGACAGAAAAGCAAAATGAAGACAAGAGGTGGGTGGCAATGGAACTGAGAGATAATGCTCAGTCTGAACCAAGTGATGATATAAATATTTTGGCTGATACAACAGCAGAATCAGTTTGGAGAAGAGCTGAGGACAAGCAAGGTCATCATATAACAAGGTAGTGATTATCAGATGCAACAGACACATCTAGGACAAGAAAAGAAAGTAGATCAAAATTTTCTTTTTAAAAAATAGTTAAAAGAGGTCCTGTCATAATGCCAGAATTCTGATAAGGAAGGAGTTTATTTACCTGGCTATTAGTTGGGAGAACACTCAGGAAAAGTCTATGAATTATACTTCTTTCAAAGCTAGCATTTAACTCCTCATGATTGTTAATGCAAATTATATAGTCACACTCATAGGTAAACAAACCCTTACAGAAGAGAAGCATGGGTTTCCTTACACAGATGTTTCAACAGTGTATAAGGTCAGAGCCTATTCTGGACCTAACAGTAGGAAATGAGGCTGGTATGAAAAATAAAGTGGAAGCTGGGGGCACCTATGATTCTGTATTCAAAATTTCATTAGATTTTAATACTCTTTAGAGCAAGAACACTTAGAGGAAGCAACCCCAATATTTTTTTACTTTAGGAGAGCTGAATTTGGGGGAATATGATATGCCTCAAGGAATTTTTATTGGAACGCTACGAAGTATGGGAAACATTGAGATGAATATTTGAAAAACATTGGAAGAGAAAGAAATTTAAAGCTATGTTGATTAAGCAGGGATGTAAAGATTAGGGTAAGCAATAAATAGAAGATTTTAAATATATGTATAAATATACATAAATAAACAAACAATCTTTTTACATTATAAACAAGCGGGCAAGGAGGATTGAGACAAATACTAAAAACAAGCAAGAGCAGGTTAAAAAGATAATTACAGGAAGAAAAATAATTATTGGACATTCTGCTGTCAAGACCATTCCAACTAATGATAATGGTTTGTGTCAAATATAGCAATGCTAGAAAGGTAAACGAGAAAGAAATGGTCCTCCCCCCAACTTGTTAATTGGAAGTAGGGGATATAACAAAAGGAAGAGGTTTAGTATGCCTTTTTTCTTACAAAAGAGGAAGAGGATGGACAACTGCTTGAATACCAGTATCATGCCTTCTCACAAGAGAAGTGTTAGGGCTTCTCTAGATTAGGGAAATTTGCATTGATACGAGCAGTAGTTACACAGCAGTGCAAACCCCTAATGTAGACAGAATGTACCAATGCCACTTAACCCAGAGCGTAAATTTCCCCGTCGTAGACAAGCCCGAAGATACTAATGAAACTGTGTGGAAAAAGGGATCCCCCTTATGATATACAAAGTGCCAGATCTAGATTATATATAACATTTCCACAAGGTGGAAAGAGCTTCTTTCCTTTCCTTGAAGAAATGAAGACTGAAATTAATGAAATCCTAACTGGTATTTTTTTAAGTTCTCTGATGACAGATCAGATTCCTGAGGTCTGGGAAGTGTTAAACATCACCGTTGCAACAGAGGGCATGGGAGCAAGGAAGCAATTATAGAACAGTTAACTTAACATCACTTGTGGAAAAATATTAGAAGCAGTTTTGTTACATCACCTCAAGAAGCATAATTTGATTATAAAAAGCCAGTGTGTTAGTCTTGTAGGGAGGTCTCTGCTTAACTACCTTACTGAATTTCTTCATTTTGTTTTGGGTCTTTCATTGCTTCTAATATATGTAAATTAGGTGCATGAGAAGATAGCAAATGAATGATAAACCACGTGTGCAGCCAATATTTTTCTAATGGCCACTGGAAGTTAGTATTTGTAATTGTATTTAAGTACCTCAATAAAAGGCATGGTTTTTCAGACATGCTCTGCAGTAGGCAGCTCAATCCCTTATTTTGGTGCCTACACATGTATTAAGGTGCCGACTTCAAGCATCCAAATTTGAACGTTTTGCCTACAGTAAATAGCGAGGGCTAATGAGGCCAAATTCACAGGGATTTGAATTCTGTAAGTAACTGAAATAATAAGGAAAAGTTATTGCTATATTGTCAAAGCCGTCCATAGGGTTTTAGTCATGCACTTCTTGGCAAAGGAGCCATGTGCTTAAAAAGCTAGCACACTGTTTGGAAACATACTCCCAGAACATATAAAAGCAACAAACCCATAGAGAGGGTATTTGTGACAGCACCACGTATTGTCATTACCTTACTTGCATACAAATCATGAACTGATTTTTTTGTTACCAGTTCACTATTTAATTACAACAAACAAATTTATTGGCCCAATATTGCAGACCCTGCTTATGGTTATTTTCACTGACTTCAATAGGGGTACTCGTGAATAAAAGTTACTTGTGAGAGTAAGAGTTTGCTAAGTGGGACCCTGTAAACAGCTTTTTTTTTTTTAAATGAGTATGTCATAACTTTTATACTACTTCCAAAGGTCACAAAAATGGAATTTTTACCCAGGCTATTCACTGAGGGAGTTTATAGGTCAAGTTACAAGCTTTTTCTTTAATGTATTGAGGAAATATTTTAAAACGCCAATGTATCAACGCACTTCTTCTGTTCATTTTTTCTAACAGGAGAGAGATGATCAAATACTGCATTTGAAATAAAAAGAGACATTTTGATTTGACTTTTCTTTTTGTTTCTGACAGGATGAAGTTTGATACGTGCACCTTCTGTCCTGTGCAAGGACAGTAACTTAAACACCGCAGCTGTGTCAATTATTGCCTTGCGAATTTGGCCCTCCTGATTTTTTGTTGTTTTGTTTGTTTGGTTTTGGGTAACTTGCTGCAGGGGGGCTGATGAGCAAACTAATTTAGAGCAAAAAGCTGGCAGCAGGAGTGCAATTAGAACCATTTTCACAGACAGCTGGCCAAATGCAGCAATTTATTGGCTGAATGACTGGATTATTCATTTGCAAATCTGAGAGAAGGCATTTTCTTACCACTTCAGTTGGCCTGTAGTATTTGTGATTGACTGTCACATGAATCTTGCCAGTCTCCTTGCATCGGCCTATCTCATTTTCATTCTTTCCTTCCCACCTGTAAAGAAGATAAACATTTAGTCAACCCATAATTACTTTAGTGCTCTGATCTTAGTAGCATTTGGCTTGCTTTCATTTATTTGAGGCTGGTGTCAATTCTCTCTGCAGGACAGTATAAACTCATTAACTCTGGGAACAAAGGCAGCAGTTTGACCAGAATGGAGCAACAATGGCTTTTGAAGTCCACAGGCTTTGGGACTTCCAAGTTAAACACACAAGACTGAAAAAAATTAAAAAGAAAATTAGCACCTTATTGGTATTTCCAATGTTTTATTATATTCTAATAAATATGTCCACACGCTTTTTATTCATTGCTTGGTATGAAGTCGACAAAATTATTATTTTGAAAATATATTTTGTTTTTACAGCTAGGGCAAAACTCACAGGAAACCTTTTATCTGCTTCTTAATTTACCAAAATAGAGCTCTGTTTGAGAGCACTATTATTCCATCATGCCATGTTCTAATTTATGCTCAGTTTAAGGCCAGGTCTCCACGAAAAAATTAAGTTGACCCAACTATGTCACTCAGGGGTGTGAAAAATCCATACCCCAGAGCAATGTAGTTAAGCTAAGTTAACCCCTGGTGTAGACAGCACTAGGTCAATAGAAGAATTCTTCTGTCAACCTAGCTACAGCCTGCCAGGGAAGTGGATTAACTACAGCGACAGGAGAACCCCTCCAATCACTTTAGTGAGCGGCGACACAGAAGTGCTACAGCAGCACAGCTGCAGCACTGCATCTGAGCCACTGTAGCTTTTTAAGTGTACACACAGCCTAAGAAAAGGCTCTTCAGTTTTAAGACCCCAATTCAGCAAGGTAGTTAAGCACATGCCTAACGTGAATGGGACTACCCATGCGCTTAAAGTTAAGGCATGTGTCTACCTGAACTGGGCCCTAAACTACTTTCCTACCTGCTTCGATACTCTAATGTTAGGTAATTTGTAGGAGCTTGTTTGATACTGAAACATTTTATGTGCGCGCTTCCCACTTTAATCCTTTCGACCCAGTTTGTATATTCCAAACTGGCAAGATCTGAAGAATATTACAAATGGTTTGCTGTATTTCTAGACCCAATGTTCTTAACTTTGGAGAATTTGAAAGTCCAGATCTGAAGTTTGTGGATTTGGCCTGTTTCAAAACTAATTATCAAAAAAATATTAAGGTCTGGCTCATGAAACCTACAAAATTCAGAGTTAAGACTGAATCTATCTTTTTCTTTAAGTGTGTGCCTAAGCATGGGAGCTCTGAACAGTGGGTGTTGCAATACTTTGGCACAAAAGGGTGGTGATGAAATTCCTTGCTTTTGTGGGTTTAAGTTAAAAATCCCTGAAATTTTAAAGCAGCACTTGTGATTTAGATTTAGACTATTCAGTTTCAATCATCTGCAGTAAGAGAGAAGTGCCCTTCACCTCCCTTTACCTGACATGCCCTTTACCTCACGTGTTGCCAATTCTTGAGATTTTATCACATAATATTTGGAATTTTTCCTGAAGCTTCAGCTTCTGGAATCATTTCATTCGAGAAGAATCTGAGTTTTGATTAAAAAATAAAAAAGCAAATTTCTAGCCCAAATGGTCCTGGAGAAAACCTGCAAACATGACATATGGGCACCCTAAAGATTCAGAAACCAGAAGGCAAATAAAAAAACAAAGCCATTTAAAAAAAAAAAACTCTCATGGCCAATCACATGATCTTTTTTGGGGGGAAGGGCGGACTCATGGCTTTTGAATGCTTGAGGCGGGAAATACTGTCTAGCTAATTTTTGTATAGATATAAATTGCACTAACGTTTGCAGCAGTGCTATAATGCCTAGAGCACTGTGAAGAGTAACACTCACTGTGAGGCTAAATATGATTTGTGATTTGATTTTTGGTTTTGGTTTTTTTTTTTTTGCAGTTGTTCTGTTTGAGGCCTGTAAGCAAAGTTTTCATTCAGAAGCCAAAACTAACCTTAGCCCATCCCTTTCAAGGGTAAAGGCTGAAAGTAAGCAGGACTCAAATAAGCGTAATAGAAAACCAATGGTCACCACTAAAACAACGGGATGTGCTCAGATCAGGAGACGTCAATTGCTGTTGAGCAGTGAGCCCCATTTAACACCCAACAGTCTACAAAAGGCTCTTCAGAGCCAACACACACTCACTCAGTATTACCATCATCAAAGTTGTACAACAACAGAAATAACTTACGGGAAAACTGCACCCACTTTCTCAGCAATGTGAAAAGTTCATAAGAAAAGAAGCACTTCTCAGTGTGGAAAAAAGGGAAGACACAACTGAAAAATGAACTTTTAATTACAGCTGGCATCTTTGACATTAGCATTACAGCTGTGGCGACCACCTTGCTGAAAAGAGACGTTGCATCTGATACAGAATAGATACGAAGAGCACATTAATCTAACCTGTGACATAAGTTTTTAAAATCACAAGAGAAACTCAATACACAGTGATGTTCCGTTCAGAACAGTTAATAAACTGGAAAAGGGAAAGCCAAGTTTTCCCAAAGTCCTGGGGTCAGAGAAGAGACATCTGAAACCTTCGCGCCACTGTGGTTTTAGATAGCTAGGAGTTTCAGTCCTAATGACCCTCTAAAATTTTGCTTCACAAGGCAGAAGCTTGACAATGCAATAAAACATAATTGTGCAATCTGAGGAAGACTCTAGGCTGACCCAGAGTTTCAGTTAACGGAAGTTGGGTTAAACAGGGTTTGCCTAAATTAAAACAGGATGGAAAGTGAACTCCCACAATGCTAGTGTCCAAACCACGATCTGACAATCTCTGTCCCTATGCATCCATGACACACTTAGGAGGCACTGACATTTGTATATGCTTGGAGACAGTGAATACACGCACGACCATAATGATTTGATCATCACTTCATCCAAACCAAGAGTGGGATATTTGCACTCTTCCCCTGAGGGGAAGGACCTGCCGTGGTGGTTTGTCCTTCATAATGCATAATAACTTCAGCTGCAATTCCAGAACATGCAGCACCGGAAGAGAAGGATGTGGATGGTGGGACAGCACAATGATCTTTTTTTCTGAACTTACTGATAACTTGGATTTGACAGCCTCTGCTTCCAGGCTAGCCCCGCATGTCATCTACACACTAGTGAAGGGGTCTTATAACACTTACATTCCATGAAGTCGTTTTTAAGCACATTGTACACCATCAACATAAAGGCCTCAGAAATTTCCGTGTAATTAAAAAATGGATCAGGTTTCAAATGTGGGTTCAGAGTGTAAAAGGGCTCTCACCTCATGAACATTTATACTGCTGGACTCAGTAGAAGGGGTAAAAATTTATTTAAAAGGTTTTTATTATCCTTGTTAGCACTGTACATATTACTGATTGTAAAACATTATTTTTCCTTGAGTCCTGAAACTTAGAATTCCCTCTTTTTTTTTTAAACCACCTAAGCAGTAGTAAGATAATAAGCAAATAAAAACAACCCACCTTCCTTCTCTCTGAAACATGACTGTGTGTGCTTCCCACATACCAGCCATGAGATTGATATGCACTGAGATTGCAATGGTATATGTGTGTTACTCTGTTTATTTCTAGGGTGCCTGAGAAGTTGATTAAAAATAAAAACTCACAAGAGCCCGGAAAAAACAAAATTTCAGGAAAATCTCACTCCTCACTCACAGGTGTTAGGAGACATAATTTGCACAGACTTTTCAGATTATTTACCACCAATATTCCTTTAGGTTGCCCACTATGTTGGATTCGGTTGGGTACAGTATTGCAGCATACGCAACACTGAATGTTATTGCGTGTCTGTGACAGAGTGCTGGGAAACAGCAACCAGTGCAGCACTCTGGTCACTGCAACTACAAGTGGTGCTCAGGAGTAGCCCTGACTAGGAAGAGCTGTGCCCAACGGGTGAATTATATGGGCTGATCAGAGCCCAAAAGGCTAAATAGCCCATTACCGAAGAGGAAGAGAAAGCAGAGAGAGGGAGAGGCAGGCTTTTCAGAGTGAGAGCCACGAGAGATCTTTCAGGGAGAAAATAACTTCTGTCTCCCCACTCTGTGATCGCTCAAGCTAAGGACTGTATGACATTGTAAATACAGAGCTGTGTGAATTTGTACAGGTGGTGGGAACGTGGTGAAATAACCCACAAGCTGGTTAGACCAGGTCTGTGAGTGGCTCGTTGCATGAAAAGAGACTGGAGTGGAACCTCTCCCTCTCACAATGTCACAAAATTATTGCATATGATTAGATCTTAAGTGTCTCCTGGCTATCAGTTCAAGCCCTAATTCAACAGAGAACATGTTTAACTTAAACTGGAATAAACTTCAGTGCATGCTGAAGAGGGACGGATTTACGCATGTGTTCAAACGGTTTGATTAATTGGGCCCTCAGAGATCTATAATATGATTGACCACAGTAGAGTACCAGAGGTGCAGGACACCACATTCCCAGTATTGTCGACTGCAAGTGTTCAGAAATCATGAGGCATGCCCCAGAACACATAAGATTGCCCTTAAAAATTATGAGACTTTTAAAATAATACATTTTGGGTCTTCTTATTTGCCTTCTGAATTTTCAATCTTTAGGTTTACCTGCTCAAGCTTTTCTGTGAGGGCTAGGAATGTACTTTTAAAAAAAGGAAGCCTGGGATTCTCAAAAGATCACTTGACTACAGGAGCGGGGATTTTAAGAAAACAACCAAATATCTTGAGACTCAGGATAAAGTTGCAAGAGCTGGCAAATCTGCATCCGATTAGGAACACTTGTGCTCAGGCAAATGTTTTCATTTAACAATTGTGACTCTCAAAAGGTCTGAAGGTTCAGATCAGATAATTACCCAAAATGTTTGGATGAATGACGGGGAGCATGATCATTGCCTGGTCACTAGTCTTAACTTCAGCTCAGTTTTCCCTTCCCTGAGCAACTGGACAATGGGAGGAAGAAAAAAGCAACTGAAGTTAACTCCTTGTACGTCAGGGAGCAGATGAGCCACTGCACCCTACCAAAAGATGCTTCTCCATAGTGACCAAGATAACCAAATACCCTTGAGTCTGGAAAATTTCCAGCCCAAATTTTGCATCAGGTTCTGTTGCAAGTTCTTTCAGTACTTCCCGTTTCTGGCCAGGCTAGAAATACCACGTGCACAGCCACTCACCATATTTCAGCACTTTTGGTGCATGAAAATTAATAATAATAATAAAGTTTCCAGAACAGAATTAGTCTGAGCTTTGGGGCAGTTATTTCATCTGCCAGGTCCTAAAATAAATGTAATCAGAGACTTGAGAGGAAGCAGAAATGCCTGTTGGGTTTATAAAGAGGAGACTCGGTTGCCTGGCATGAGGCATATGAAGTGGTACCACAATACCTACTGTAAAGAGAAAGCAACAAATGAAAAAAATCAGAAGAAAGAAATAGCGTGTGTCAATTTACCTAAACAAATACATTCTGCCTGGATTTTTTCTATCCCTTACTCTCACATTTTCTCATTTGTGTACGCTTCAGTTTGCTTCCTTCTGATCTGAAAGCTTCTGAATTTTCCCATATTGCTAAATACAACACACAATCACTGGCCAGACAGTATGGCCTTGTGGGCAAAAGCCAGACATGAAATCAGTGACTCTTCATGTCTTTGGATGGCTCCCTCTCCCCTTCCCCACACCACTTCCACTGCACTGTCTGCTTTGCATTCCTGCACTATCCCTTTCAATTTCTCACATGTTCCTACATTCTAACCTTCCATTTTAAAATAAAAAAAGCTGCTCTCTCTCAGTTCTACCTCCCATTTGCTGTTCCACATCACCGAGAGAGAAACATTCCTGGTCTTCCAGAGGCTCACCTCATCAGACCTTGCTTCCACAGGGAATCTCATCTGTGCTGATCATTAAAGACTAATTGTGATTAACTATCACAAAGAATAAAACATGGAGCCACCGTGAGCGTGGCAAAATGTTAATTTCCCTGCATTAATTCTGGCCCTCGAAGCAATGCATATATCTGTTGCAAATGTACATGCAGTTTTATATTAACAAAAACAAACAAACAAACAAACAAACAAACAAACACAATAAATCTTTCCATTGCCTGGAAAATATATATATATATATTTGCCATTTGCAGACAGCAGTCTGCAAAGAATTCTGAGTGCTGTAGTGGTTTCAGGCTATCTTGCAATCCTGTTCTAATTTAATAAGATTAATGACAGAAAATTAGTCAAGACAAGCGTTTGCCTGTTTGTTTTAACCCTGCTGTAGTTCAAATTATAGGAGGGAAGTGATTCCCCCTAGTATTACTTAATTAGTAATAAGTAGAAGGGAAGGTAAAAAGAAAAAAAAGTGTAACGCTTACAGGGGGAAAGTATTTGTAGCTCAGAGGCTTTCCTGTCAGTGCAAAGGACTGAATTAGAATGACTCTAAGCCATTCTATAAATACAATTCTAAATGTCTTCCTTGTACAAAAAGTGTCAAAAGAAAAATCCAAACAAAACAAACCTGTAAAAATAAACCTCTGTGTGCATTTTATACTAGATTTGAGAGAAATAATATACTAGACTTGTTGCAGCTACACATCTAATTATTTACATGACATGTATTAAAAGTTTCCATCTTTCAGGTTTTAGGCTAGATAATATAGTAACATAAAATGTTGTAATCTTTGAAAAGGAGAGTATGACGTAAGCTGATGGAAAGATTTATTAGTGTGTACTGTATGTTTAGTGCCGCAAATTAATATGAAGGACTAGAAAGACAAATGACTGTACAAATGACGAAAGAAGTTTAAATTGCGGATGGAGCATTAATAACGGTTTTCCTGGCTACCACATGCTGCAGTATCAAGTGACCAAAGATATGCTGCCTATGTCTACACCGAAGGAGAGACGTTTGTTACTGCGCTGACAAACACAAACTAGGTAAGCTGAAGGGGTTAAAGAACCATTGCCGGCTTGCCCTGTTATGAACTGTTTTGTTGCAATGCCTTCTGGATACTTATCCCTCAGTTCCAGGGCACCCCTTACAGAAGCTGTGGATTTCGAAAGACCACTGGTGCACTGTGGGACAGTAGTGGGAAGATTTGCCACTTTAAAAATGTAAAAGGCAGCCAGGAGCTTTCTCCCCAGAGTGCCATGTGAAACTGGGAAATTTCATAACTCCCATAAAAAAACTGATCTTGCAAAGAGGGAGGAAGGAAGGAATCAGCTTCTTCTTGTTGCAGGAGTTGATTTAATGATCTCACACGGTGCATTCTGGAACATCACTTCTTTGATGTGCCATTAATTTTAGAGTAATGGATCAATAGGACCTACTGAAGTGGGGGAAGGGACTGCCTAGTTACTTCCCAAAGAAAATACCTTGAAACTGGAAGAGGTAAAATACTATCAGTCATCCAGCCAAGATGACATCAGTAATAAGGAAAGAGAGACTATGTTTTGGGAAGGTACAGAAGCCATTTTGGGACCTGGAAAATGATGGAGGGTCTTAACAAAACTTTCCCGAACCACAAAAAAGTTTTAGATTTAGTTCAGCTTGAGAGATGAGCAATGGTTTTGGGATGGGGAGGAGGTGGATTTTTACATTAAACTAAGCCAGTTTGTCTATCCCTTTTATCAAACCTGTTTAGCTGAGACTACTTGGGGAAACTATATTAAAATGATCACATTTGTGCTGTTCTCAAAACAAAAGTCATTAGCATCTAAATAATGTACATGGTTTTCTATACAGCCAAACGGCAAAACCTATATTTACACATTACCTTATAGCCATAAGTAAATATATTAGTATTGCCAGATATTGCTGACGGGTGCAGTTAATAAATTCTACATAAAAGGCAAAAGTGTCAAAAGTGCTTAAGCGTTTTAGGAGCCTAAATCCCCAAGTCTCACTGACAATCAGTGGAAGAAAGGAGCCTAAATTCCTAAGTCACTTTTGAAAATGGATCTCTCTCTTTATTTACAATAAGCACTATTTACAAAAGTTCTTTCTTTCCCTTTTGCTTTCCATACAATTATCGTTCCTTTTCTTTGCAGGGTAGATGGGTTAAGATTTTTTTTTCTGCTTACAAGGATCTATACATTTAGCTCTTGAACCTGGAACTGCTGAGTACTTTACCCCAGTCCAGCAAAACACTTAAGTAGAGTGCTTAATTTTAAATGAGTAGACTTGAAGTAAACGGGTGCCCAGCACTTCTGAAAATCAGGCCTAAAATAGTTTAAAAATTTTGGCCACCAAGTCTTCATCTTCTTAATGCAAAGCAACATCCAACAGGAGACAGAAAAAAAGGTTTCCTGATATCGTAAGATTACTCATCTGTACAGAACAACAATTTCCACAGCACACGCTAATGTGTCACGGGCTACTTTTAAAGGTCCTGCTTTCAATTTAAAACAACACTTACCAGTGAAAGTCAACCATCAAAAGGAAATGTAATAAATACAGAAAAAGAAAAAGAAAAAAAAGAGAGGAAACAATTCCTAGTGCCCTTGAAAAATGTCACTGTTGTTAAAGTTCACACTGGTAACCATGTAGGAGTAGAGAAGAAGGGCAAGCCAAGCTGAGAGAGATGCTAAACATTTGAAGAAAAACATCCTAAAATCAAGCTTTTGGGCTGCAAGTTCATTACTATAATATCCCTCTGAATTCTTCTGAAAGTCAATGCCAAAAATTGAAACCAGACTAAAAGTCACTGAGGGAAAATGTTATCTCCCCAACCACCCACTGACTGTTCAAATAATATTGTATATATCTGTGCACTTCTGCATATTTATGGAATTTGTCAAGTTTTTGTTCCCAAGTAAAATTTACTGGCCCAGTCAAAAGTTCACCAGCTGCACTGGTGATTTTGATGGCCTGAGGAACAGCCCTGGCGCTAGCGTCATGGAAGAGCCTGTGGCTTTCCTCTCCCTCTTCCAGCTGAGATTGGTATGTTGATGCATGGGGCCCTGAGATGATACAGAAAGGAGGGATATTGAAAAAATAATAAACAATAAAAATATAAATTACGGAAAGCATTCACAAAGCCATCCTGATTTTATTATCTGGCCTCAAGAAGGAATTTTGTATTTTCAGTCAAACTATGCAGAATATGCATTGTAAACATTCTGCACCCACAGCTCTATGTTTTTTATAGCTCAGTAGGACAAGAGCTAATAAGAAAGCCGAGTGATGCTGCTATATAATCCCAGCAGTGTGATCGATGTGCTGTCACATGGAAAGGAACTGAGTTTAACAGGTGACATCTTAAACTGGCAGTCTGGGAATATGGCTGAAATGGCAGTTGCTGCTTTGGGGCTGGTGATGATGAGAGAAGTGCACCAACAATAAAACGTGTCAAACATCCATCCCGTATGAGTCACTGCAGAAAGGTCCAGTACTGTAATCTCAGCAGAGGTGGTCAACCCTTCTGGAAGGGAGAAGAATAATGCTGGAGAAATGAGGGGAGAGATGTGGCATTTACAATGGAAAATGAACAGCTTGTAAGAATGAAGAGGTGAGATCCCTACAACCTATCCCACCTGGAGTGGATGAAATTCTGCAAGATTTGTTTTTGATGGAGGGGAGTGCGCTGGAGCTATACCCTGCGGTTGGATAAGGTGAGAGAGAGCCAGTGATTCATGTCCAGAGCCCTTCCGTTACGAAACACAGAAAGTGAAAAAAAGAATACAAAAGAAATATTGCTAAGTAATAACAAAATCAAAGCCACATATCAATAGTTGATAAGGTTCTGAAACCCATTGCTGCTAGCTCATATTCATACTTACACAATCGTTTTCCCAATGTGTTTAAATGACTTCTCCACAAATTCACGGACACTGTGGACCTCCCCGGTAGCTATGACAAAGTCCTCTGGCTCATCCGTTTGCAACATCAGCCACATAGCCTGCAGAAAAATAAACAAATCCAGATTAAGTGCACCTGTAAATGGGCCCTTTGGTACATGATATTGTATTACCATATTTTGATTTGCAGATAACCAGATAGATGTATGCACACAACTAGGGAAATTAGCAATTTTTAACATGGAGCTGTTAACTAGTTCAGGGCAACTTTTACAAGTGACTAATTTGAATTATTTCACATTACAGAAAATTGTCTGTAATACACTTGGATTTTCTCTTTGTTTCACACTGAGGGTTTCTGTGGGAGATATTTTAAATCAAGACATCGTGTTCAAAAGTAGTCATTAATGCTTAGGAGTAAGAACCCATTTATTTTAAACCTTACATGCATTCACGTAATAGAAAGCAAAATATTATATACCCCCCTCCAATTTAAGGGCTGTTGTCAGTAGTGCAATGCAGAGCTACCTTATTGTGGTCAAATACACTGTTGACTATCTTTAACTAGATTTAACCCAAATAAACACAGGACAGAAAAGATTACAAAAAAATTAAGGACCAATATTTTCATAGTGCATTATTTCGAATTCAGCTATTCTTCCTGCATTCTTCACACCTGGAGATGCATTCTAAGGTGTAGCAAAGATTCCCTTTTTGATGTATGGAAATACTAATGGATAAGTTAGGGAAACACTTAACTTCCTATTTCAAAGAGGATAGGCTGTGCAAAGATCAGAACAGCGACCAAAATCAGACTTGTTTCTAAATTACAACTTCACAGATTACTACTATTGTTATCCGTGTTACATTTGTGCCTAGAAGCCCTAAAGGAGATTTTGCAGCTTCATTGTACTCAACACCATACAAACACATACTGAGAGTCAACGCCTTCCCCAAACAGTTTCCTGTCTAAATAGAAAAGTCAGACAAAGGGTGGGAGGGGAAATGGAAGCACACTGAGGTAAAGTGACTTGCCTAAGGTCACATAGCCAGTCAATGGCAGTAATAGACCACAGGTCGTCTTACACCCAATCCAATGCCCTATCCACGAGACCACAGCACCTCCCAGAAACGATAGATGGAAAAAAAAAAACTATGACTCTACGTCAATCCAAGTGATGGAAACACTATTTCCTTAAAGTAGGAACAGGGAGCAACCTACACACAGCACAGCCTCCATTTAATAAATAATCAGTACACAAAAACAAAATAATTCATCTTTCTCCAAATGGTAAAAGGAATTGCCATCTTCTTATAGTGTAATCTGCAGTGCTATTTGCATTGACCTCTTCACTTCAGACTTAAAGAAAACAACTTTAGTAGGTCCCCAGACGCTAGTGGATTCTCTGCAAATCAGATTAATAAAAGCTTTGGCATAGCTCCGTTTCTCTTAGTAAGTACTACCTGAAACATTCAATTCTCCCCCCTCCCCCTTAGTAAATTAGTGTCAGGCAAAGTAAGAAGATATACTCCCTTCAAATTATTCTATTTGCAAGTCATTTTGCTTCCTGGTTATTGTTTTGCGCATCTTTAATATTTCTGCAAGGTTTTATTAACATGCTCCTTTTGCATCTAGAACATGCACGGAAAGCTGTATTTTGGGCAAAGACTGAGAGTGTCCTTGACATTAATTGTGCTTGAGGGATGCGGCATGCTGGGTGGGACAATGGCAACAGCTTTATTTTTCCTCCCCAGAGTTGAGCACTCTAGTTGATGACGCAGCAATATACGACTGATTAAATTCCTTCTGCTGGCAAGAGATGTCTTAATTCCTATCTTTTATACTATCTTTCTTGGAGGATTTGGGCTTTTGTTTTGATTCATGAGGTTACGGTAAACCACTGACACCCTTTCTTTTGTATCTAGACTGACTAGACTTGTAGGGTTCATAGCCATAACAGATTTCAACAGAACAAAAATGAATATTTCAGTAATGAGGGTGGGTGCGGGGAGAAGCAAATCCTAAAGTCCTAACTCAGTCCCTGATCCCACAGACCTTTACTTACCTAAGTAGTCCTTGTGAAATCAGGAAGGTTGTAGGCATATCTGAGTGAATAAAGGGACTGTTGGATCAGATCCTCAGACCTTATTCAGTCAGCCAATATTGAAACTGACTCTCCTATTGCCGTCAAAGGGACTTTTACATGAGTAATTAATTCAGGATACGGCCTATGATATTTGGAGATTTGTAGGCAATTTTCTATGCTTTCATAACACAAATATTTTAATTTTCGCACACGGTTAGTATGGCAGAGCATTCATGTTGCCAAATTAAAATCCAAAGCCAAAAAAACCCACTCAGTATAACATCAGGTATTTATGTAGTCACTGTTATTTTTGTGTGATGCTTATTAAACTGTTGGAACTTTACATTTCTCCCTTGCTATTTTAAAAAAATGCATTTTAGCTTCCCTGAGAGAGCTACAGAAATATATATATTTCACACAAAAATAACAGTAACTATATAAATGCCTCATACTATATTGACTGGGGATTTTGGTTTTTGATTTGGCAACATGAATTCTCTCTCTCGCTCTCTCTCTCGCTCTCTTTAAAATCTTCCTACTAGCTTATTTGCATTTGCTTTGTCATGCTTTTCTACCATTTCAAAGAGCAAGCAAGTCTTGGAGCTTACATTGTAGTACATTTCTACAGGGATAGACTGGTAATGATCAAATAACATAGATGCTGTTAAACTAAAAGTAACTTCTCCCTGAGTTTCTACTAGGAAACTGGTGCTTGCAATATTCATTATTTGAAAATCTGTCGGTTTGCCCTTTTATTTTCTTTGGCATTCGGTCCATTTTATAATTAGCCCAATCAAGCTAATGAAAAATAATGTTCTAATAGTAATGAAAAAAATCATTTCTTGTTTTAACAAAGAGTCAAAGTGTTGTTCATCTGAACACGTCTGCATGTAGTTTTTGTAAAATAAAGTCAAAAGCAAGCCAGTGGGCAGAAATACTTCAACGAACTCGGCATTAAAAATGTTCATTTCTGCTGGTATGTATTATGTAAGTAATCAGAAATCTGCGTACAAGTAGTAGCTATATACTTTCCCTATAGTAAGTGCCAGGAATGTGCTCGTTTTCATCATGCTATCAGAGGCTCTTGATCTATCAATTTCTAGACATTTCCCATAAGAGATCATATTGTACCACACTCCAGGCCGAGAACAAGAATAAAGAGGGAGAGGGGATACGCAGGTCCAGATTTAATTGTCATTACTGAATGGTTTACTGGTTTTAACAGAGGGGAAAAGCTTTGTTTAAATTTCCACTGAGCATAATTAATGGTTATTGACTGGTAAATGAAGAACAGGTGACACTCTGAATTAGAAGATAAATGATCTTGTGTTCTAGCGTGATAATGGCTTAGTAATTGCTACAAAGCCACAACCTAGCGCGCCCCATCATAATGCTAGATCATGTCCAGAACACAAAGGCCTCTGTGTGAGAAGTATTCAGCCATTCACCTCCTTATACAGCTGCACAGTGATTTGGTCCATTTATTCTCTGATGGAGTGCACAACTGAGGCAAAAGTTCACCAATTCTCACCTTCCTGTTCACATGCTGAACCACATGACCCATGACATGGCTGGGCTGCAATCTGTGATAAAATCATTGCCCAGCTTGGCTCTGGGCTATCTTTTAACCATCACGAGGTCACATATTTTAGGAATTTCTGTGGAGTGGAAAGAGGGGCATGGGTTTTCCTGAATTTCTCTGTAGGATTTTTTTATCTCCCTAATGGGCTGGCAGAAAGTCACTTATCACAATACATAACTATAACTCTTTTCTTTCTTTTTAGATGGATTTGGTTACCAAAATGTGATTAATGCTGAAGAAGAAGAGGAGGAGGGGAAAACTATTACGGAAACTATCCTGCTCTATTTCTCTTCAAATTGCATTGTTCCTTTAATGGCAAACATAAAAAACATATTTTTCATATCTGAACTAATTTTGTCTCTGCTCTAGTGACTCACAAAGTTGAAAGGCAATACTATGTCATTTACATTTAAAGACAAAACTCACTGCAGAAGAATACATAATAGCAAGTTTAATATGCGGATGCACTTTTGTTATATTAGCTGGATACCTGTTCTGCAAGTCTTAACTACAACTGCTGCCAAAACATTTTTTTAAACGATATAAAAAAAAATTCCCTCCAGGTGAGGAACTCTAATTTCAAGCAACATTTCTAAACCCCAACCAGTTTTCTTCCAGGCCAACACCCATTTAGAAGTCTCTTGCTCATAGTGTTGTTCACGCCTGGATTAGTGAAGGGGAAAAACTGAACTGGATTAACACATCAAATACATACTAATTCTGTACGTCTCTTTTACAGTGATTGTGATGCATGTGTTTGTCTTGAGAATCTGCCGTCTGTTGTAGCTGTGCCTCACCATTAAATTCCAGTCCAGCATCCCAGCCAGAAAACATTTATTAACTGTGCTGTCATCCATGAATAACAAGACTTGTTAATCAAGGTTATGTTTAACTATATTTATATGATTCCTTTCTTTAAATCATCCACTCCAGCACTGGTGGCAATGAGCACAGTATATTGTTAGAAATCAGCTTAATTAGAGACCTATTTAAGAAAAAAAACAAATCCAAACCTCAAGGAGTGCCTATGGTTTAAACAACAACTGATGATTTCTGTAGCAGAAATAAAATGCTAATTGTGGCTTTGTCCACAAAATGAGCAAAGCCTTTTTTGAGTCTTATGTGGTGGCGAGTCCTAAATTCTAACAATGTCCAAATACACACAGACAGATAGATGTGTGTCAAACAGAAAATACCTGCATCCGATGAAGTGGGCTTATGCCCAAATAAATTTGTTAGTCTTTAAGGTGCCACAGAACTCTCGCTGTTCTTTTATAGAAAATATAGCTACCAGCGATTGGGATATCTTTTTGTATTCCACTGCTACAAAACATCTGCATCACATGAAGTCACATTTCTACGTGCCATCGACAGTCCTTCAAGAAAATGAAAAACATGTTCTAACCACAAATCAAGTGTACTTACTACAGGAGACTTAACAGATAGCGTGGGTCTGAAGCAGAACGCATTATCCTTATGGCACAGAGACAGACATACTGACTGGTGGCTGTCTAGTTCTATTTATTTTGTGTGTGTGTGGAGGGCACAGGTTACCTCAAGGCTGCCAAAAATTAGGGAGTAATTTGTGACTAAGGCAAACATCGCCACTCAGAGAGACTCAAGCGTACACTGGCATTATTTATAGCAATTTTGTTTGTATAATCTTTCATGCTCCATTGTCTAGAAGTGGACAGAGGAATTCAGTGGGTTGAACAAGGCACTGTCTGGTGATTCAAAGTCTATCTACTTTGCTGAGATCACCACTGGGCAGCGTAACTGAACGTTTCTGGCCTAAAGTATGAGAAGCCTTTGTAGGAGTTGCATGGTGGGATGGGAAGTCAAGTATCCTGTGCCCCCAGTGAGGCCAGCCAAGGGTCTAGCACGAGTGCAGTTCCTGCTCTCACAGTGAGAGACTATTTTTGTTCCACAGCTGACCCACCTCTTTCTGTACTGCACCATAGAAAAGGTCAGCTGCCTTGGGGGAAAAACAGGCTTCCCTATCCCCTGCACCCTGGATGGGATGCTTGGGCTCCTCTGATTCATTATTAATTATGCCCTCCTCTGACTCAATCCCCATCTGAGCTCCCCATAATGAGAAGTGGCTCCTTACTGTCGCCTTCTAAGCCCAGTGGCTAAAATGCATTATTGGGCCCTTGAGGACGGAATCCAGACTAGCAGTCGTGGTTTCTGAAACTGCTAAAGAAGTGGATATGATTGGCTGCTTATGAGAAGGAAACATACAACGAGAATTTGGGAATGATGGCTAATATTTGTTTTTTGGGCTCTCTGACTGCTGTAGTTTCAGACCTATGTTGAAACGGTAGCATCCTTTAATTTATTTACTTTAGGGAGGGTAAAAGGACGTGTTAATGGTCTGAGGCACAGAAGTTTGACTGACTGCTTACACCACACTGTTAAAAGTATAGGTGTGTACTAAGTATACAAGCAGCAGGCATGAAAGCACACTGGATAAAGAGAGACAGTGATACACACACTTTCTGTATGAAGGCAAGTGTGAAAAAATTGTGATGGTGGGGGAGGGTTAACTGGGGCCTATATAAGAAAAAGCCCCAAATATTGGAACTGTCCCTACAAAATCAGGACATCTGGTCACCATGTCTGTTTGCCAGAATGAATAGCTTCAGATATAGATACTGTACAAAATTCATACAGAAACACAAAAGACTGAAAAGATATTAGTGAAACTTAGTTACAGTAGAAAACACATTGTGAGTCAATAAAATATAAGTCGATTCTATCCTAATGCCAATATAAAACCACTACAGTCCTTACCACAATTGGAAGCTCTAACTAAAAGCTGGGATAGTAGCACTTGGTCTATTAATTCTTAACACTGACACTGAGAATGTTATTTGGACAAGATTTATTCAGCAGTAAGATTCTAAACTAGAAGTGTGTTCTGCCTACTATGTCTTATCAAAGAAAACAGCAGTGATGTGCTGGCAGTATTTTAACAAGGGGCTCTGACATAAAAAAAAAAGTCCCTTCCTTTAGCCTGTGATATGAGGGACATGTGAATATGTGCAACTGATCTCTTCATTTGTGTTCCCATTGAAACAAAAATAGTTTGGTGTAATCACAATCGAGAAAGAAGGCAACACACCTAAATTAACCTGCAATTTGCTAGAAATAGGGATCATTTGTATTTGAAAGATATATTAACTATGCTAGAAATACAGAACAGCGTTCAATCTGCAGAACACCAATGATGAGGCACTCTACAACAAGACCAGACTATGCATTTTGTGTCCCTAAAATGAGGCAACTAATTTTCAGAAAGTGCTGAGCTCCCCACCCTTTGAAGATCAAGTCCCTCTAATGGAGCTCAACCTGAGCACCTAAAATCAGCAATTTCTGAAAATTTGGGCTGCTCTGTAGACAAAGCAGCACTTTTCATGAGTACTAAATTCACTACAAGTTTTCATGAATTTTATTTAAGTCTATCTACCAAATATAAGTAATTGAAATATATTTTGCTTAGTCTGAACTATTGTTTTCTGTATTCCTTTCTCACTAATGTAATGCAGAAATGCAGAACTAGATAAGTTCCGCATTTCATTGCCTACTATATTCAGAGGTTACCATTTAGTGCTCACAACATCACAATTACTTCCAGTGTGCAAACAGTGATGTCACATACCATGGACTGTGATATCACTAACCAGAGACAGTTTAAAAAAAAAAAAGGAAACAGATTCAAGATAAGAAAAATTTCTGTTGAGAAAAATCATAATACTTAATAGAATAACGGGAAATGAAATACAAAACAACATCTAATACAATTTTAACAGGTTTTGACCAGATATTTAAGTCCATCAGAGTGTACTGAGGAAAGTTTTCTAATATGTCACCTCCTGCCTTATAAGCTTTGTCAGAGGCCCACAAAGTTACAATCAACAAAATGTCACAGAAGCAATGTAAACATTTTTCAGTGCTGTACCCAAGCCACAAAGTTGGGATCCAGATGTGAACTTTCTCAAAGTTCAATTATGTTCAGATACATGGTTTTGGTTCAGGTCCTTTTCTGTTTTTTTTTAAAGTTTCAAGAGGATAGCCGAGATATTTAGAGACAATAATCCAACAATTCTAACGTTGCTAAAATAATAAAATATCTAATAATCTTTGTGGAACATCTTAAATGAAAACAATATCAATGTCTAATGAAAAAAAAGCCCTCACACCAGTAGGAAATACTAGGAAACACTGTATAACGCTTCTCTTGTAAGCAGATAGTTCAATTGTTTTACAACTCTCAGTAAGGACTCATGAGACATTAATAAGGCAGTATTATTAATAAAAACCACAAGAAGTATAATCCAGATAAACTTTAAAGGTCAAGCTCTGAGTAACTTCAACTTCCTTGTCAATGCAACACAACGCTTTTCACAATCATTTTAGGTGAATGCACAATGCTCTTATTGTGTAATTAAACACTAAATTAGTGTGGTTGGTTGGTGTTTGATTTTGTGTTGCATTTTTTTTGCCTGTGTCAATGAGTGTCAAAATATTGTTCTTTTAATACATAAAACTATTTGTATAAAGCTTTATTACTGATCTTTAGATGACAGCCAGAGGCAAAATAAAATAGTAAAGCCGCTTGTTGCGAAATCTCACTGACAATGAAAATTAAGAAAGCATTTAATGTATTTCATTTTTTCCTGCCAAAAAAACTGAACAGATTTTTTCAGAAGTCCACGACGATTTATTTACCCTTCATGTGATGAAATTGAAAGCGATGTGTGTGACATGGAAAGTAATTTCAACGAAAAGGTACAGAGAAGATGCAAATAAGTTCAGTTGCTTTCTGAGATCATGAACATTACTAAAAAAGTGTTTTAAATCCTAGCATCTTCAAAACCTAAAAACCAAACTATTACATAGAAATATGACAGAGCGCTGAGGCAGAAGAGGAACCATTTTACATCATCAATAGACAGATAAGCCCTAAGGTAATTTTCCTTATTAAATTATTCCTTCATACACCAATTGCAGAAAGTACTCAATTACTTTCCATCATTCATGTTTATCTTAGCTATCCAAAAATATAAAGAAGGTATAAGTTTCCCAGGCTCTACCTAGTAGATAGTTCTAAGAAAAAGATACTTGACCCAATCTCCCTTTTTTTCTTCCAGAATTAATTTTCCCTACTATTTTTATATACATGAAAGACAAAATACCCTTTCATAAAGAAGCAGACTCCATTTGACAGGATTACTCACCACAAAAGTAAAGGGTTGTACCTAGGTTGTGGTCAGAATAGAGCAGTCTTAGGGATTAATGCCAAGAAAGGGCTAGTCAAGGCCATGATCTTACCACAAGAAACTAGACTAGACTTTCAAGTCAAGTGTTGGCTTGTTTCCATAACAACTTGATCAGCTCCAAAATAATCATCACAACGCAGGTATTGATTGCAAAAAGTTTATGATGCAGCGTTTGGCTGGATAATGATTCTGGTTTCCATTTATAATGTTTTTGTGTTTCTGCCTCCTTTTTTGAAGTCAATGGGATTTCTCACATGATTAAAATTTATTACGTGCTCACATGCTTTGCTCAGGTAGGGCCAGAGAGGCATCACAGTCCATGGGTCAAAATACCTAGGTTCTATTCATGGCTCTGTCACGGACCTGCTGCGTGACCTTGGGCAAATCTCTTTTCTCTCTGCATTGCTGTTTCCCTTCCCACCCTTTGTAATTGGGATAGTAACTCCCTCAAGCTAGGGAGTCTCTCATTATGTGTTTTGTACAGTACCCATCACAAAGAGGCCCTGATCTTAGTTTGTTGTCGTTATTACCTTACAGAGACTCAGTGCTCAACATCTTGCAGGATCATGCTTTTAGAGCTCTAAACACATATATATTGACTTAAAGATAAGTAATTGAAGGATCTGATAAAAGTTAACAGGTATTTGAAGGGCATACATATCAAGTAGAGAGAAGAATTGCTTTATTAGGAGTAATGGGATAAAATTAAGAATGAGAAAATTTAGACTGAATATCAGAAGCAACTTTGGGTCAGTGGCAAGCTATAAGGCTGTTGAATAATCTAAGTCAATGGCAGTGGAGGAAGTCAAAGTACGGGGGCCATTTAAAGCCATAATGGACAAAATCCTAAAATGTACTGTAAGGAACAATTCTGCATTGTCAGGGAGATGGAATGGATGAGCTAATAACTCTAAAACAGAATATCTGTCTTCTGCCTTTTAATTCACTTTTCCCTCAGGTACTAAAAATTCTCCGGTTTTTAGCTTTGGTACACTGTATGACTTTCAGTTTTTTTCAAAGTATTAGAGGCTTTCAAGTGATCTCAGACCACTGAATAATAAACTAAAACAGCTGACGTAAATTGTTAATTTACTCATTCTGAGGAAAATGTTTACTGTGCATTCCATTCTTACAAAAATAAACTGGTATGTATAATCAATCTGTCTAAATCAGAGTGTGCTCCATTGGACATTATCAGTAAAACTTTACCTTATAATTTATTCCTATTTCAGTTGTCTGCATATAAAGTTCAAAATACAAAAGGTATGTTTTCATCTCCTCCTCACTGGCCATGAAGCACCAGGAAGAAACACAGATCTAGCAGCGTTTTTAAGCCAACAGCTAGACTTCACCAAAATTCACCTCATAAGGTGGCAAGACGCAAAAGCAGCCTTTATTCTTGGATCAGTGGAATTTTTATTTTTGTTTACAAGATCATTTCAGGAGATAACATTTTGGAATTATATTTCAAACCTATTCGGTGGGGAGCAACTAGGGGAGCAGCCTGGATGGCTCTGGGAACTGGTAATGGGATACAGCATCTTCACCTTAAGTCCTAAGTTCAAATCCAGGTCAATAGAAACCCAGAGTTGATACCATATAATTCAGTGGCCCATGTAAAAGGGGTTTGGTGGTCTTAGTCCAAATGCTAGTAGACAAGTTTCCACCTCACAAATTCACTATTGCAACTGATAATTGGCACCACTGCTGCCACTCTCAGAAGGGTAAAATTCATCCCTGTGCAGAATACCACCACAAAGCCTATGTACCATTTAAGCCCTTAAAAAAGAGCTCAAGGTGGAGGTGAATTTCCACCAGCAAAGGACCAGGATTAAGTGATCATAGACACTGATGTATTTTAGCCTGTATAGTTCAAATATAAATGGACAACAGCTTACCAACAAACTAACATATCGTTCTTTCAAGGCCCCGTTTAAAGTATGTTAGTTAGACTGTTCAACCGAGGCTGCATTGCATCTCCTCTTGCTGTAAGCGTTCTGTGCATTCCCTCTCTATGGCTGTCATTCAGCCATTTTTCAAAAATACTAAATGTACTTACAACTCTATTAGTATTAACAACAATTATTAATCAATTACACCAGATCCCAAAGCAGGGCTTTCCAATTGTGTTATTAAACTGGAGCTACAGCTCCTTTTCATGAGCTGCAAGCACAGTGGAATATAAAGTTTTATTCGTTTTGTTCCCAGCAATAAATACAGTACTGGCCTTTCTGACAAACCCTTTATGAAACAGTGTGTGTTCTTTTATACACTATGGGAGCGTTTCTATTTAAAGCCATGGAATTGTGGGTGTGAGACTGTAAACACAGCCGTTTATCCAAAACAAAATTAAAAAGTGTCTTCTATTAGAGTCAGGAGAGCTGTTACTAAAAATGCAAACCATATGAAGTTCTAAGTGTATTTATGTTTGGTATCTGTCTGTCTCCATATAACACATACAACACTTTCACATGCCTAGATGAAGTGGTGACAAGTGTTTTACCACGTTATCACAGAATAACCCAGCAGCATTACCATACTACAATTTATACTTGTAATAAATCTGTGTGGACAAGAATCATCAGCTATACCACACACAGCCATCATCAGGGATAGAACTCAGAATTTTAGTTCCTCAAACACAGGCCCTTATCACTTGAGCTAAAAGAGAATCTTCAACAGCTATATGAGCATGTATTAAAGCTTGTCTGCGCTATAGGCCAGCCACTGGAGAGCGACATTCCCAATACACGCTTGGCTAGGTCTGACATTCTACCCATTAAAGCACAATGATGGTACACGCATGAGTCATAACAGGCCATCAGAGATTTATCACTACTGTATAATTATTATCCATTTAGTTATATGACTGCCATCACTTCTCTAATGTCAATCCTTTTCTTCAGATTTTTATATATATCGTTGTTTAAATATATCGTAAGGCTTGAATTCAATAGTAATAGCTCAGCTCTGACGTGAATATTATCACCAATTTTACCTTCCCCCACATTCTGATTGTTTGGTTTTTTAATCATCTTATTTATTAGCTTCAGCTTGGTCTAAGCAAATTATGAAGTGCCAGAATCTGTAAGGTTCTAGTTTCAGCTGCACTGATGACTCTCTGCGTGGCCTTGAGCAAGACATTTATCATCAGTTCCTCTGCTCCTCGAACAGGAAAATGGGAATTATGATATTTACATGACTGGAGTGTTGTCAAAATGTTAATCTCTGTAAAGGTATTTCAAGATGAAATGAACTATGTGAAATTTAAGTATTATTAGGTGCATTTATCTGATAATGAAAAAAATAAGTATTACATTTAAAATAGGTATTATTCCATAATATTGACTAGATTCTTTTGGTATAATTACACAAAATAAATAAAATAGCAAAGAAATCTAATCTTGAAAAAGGGAATTCTGCCATTGCCTAGTAACTAGAAAATGTCTGAAAAATAAAGATGACAGAATTGCACATTTACCAGACACAGGCAGTCTCACGATAGTCTGTGAAGGCGTGTTTGTGATCAGATAGCTCGCTCCCTACCCCTCAAAAATATGGATGGGGTCTTCCTCTCTCTCTCTCTCTCACTCACACGCACGCATGCACGCAGTTCTAGTTCTGACTTGTGCTCAGAAATTTGGAAAGAAATCTGGAAAATGATTCCCAAAATCTGTTCTTTTTTAAAGTCTAAATAAAGGACTTCATCCTGCGGACAGGCATGCGGTCTGTCTCTGACCTTGCTGACATCAGTATAAGGTCTTGACTTGCACAGCCTTACTCTAGCTTTACACTGATGTAATCGAGGGGAGGTCAGGCCCATAATGCTCACTACGCGTAGCCCAGTGAAGTCTGTGGGGCTGCTTGTGGTAGTACGTTTGCAGGATCGGGCTCCACAAGCATACTTTTAAAGGCATTTGTAATAGAAGCCTGGTTACAACAAAAATGTACATAAAATGGTCATACTGTTACTGAAAACATTAAAACTACATTCACTACCTTTAACTTGAAAGTGGGCTTTTTCCCTCAGAAGATGGCATTAGAGTGAGATTAGCTATATTATTTCCTTCTATTGCTCTTTTCTATTTATCTGTGTATCCCACAGAATCCTATAAAAGCTGAAAATAGAGTCAGACCTCCCTTGAATTCTGTTCCTTCTAGCTGCCACCTCTTCCCAGTCCCCACGCTGACCTCCTGAGTCAAGCCAGATGGGATTGGTGGAGAGATGTCAAGGAAGTGCTGAAAAGGTGACTTGGGTCTCTGGCAGCTAGTCTGGAGCTAGTTTCTATGCAAAATCTCTGGGGGTTGCTGCTTCGCAATTTCTCAGGAATGTTTAATTCTCCTCATCCCTTTGCTGAGTCTCTCTGGAGGGGTCATGGAGGCATGTGACATCCCTGGAGGGCACTGCCTAACTAAATTAGCATGAGATAACTTTGGACTCTCTTCCAAACAAGAAAATACAGGGGAGAGAATTTCATTAAAAGCAGAAGACTAGGTGATCCAACTTAATCCCAGCCCTGAGCTGCTGCAGAAATGTGCTGTGTTTATATTTTGACTTTACTCTCTGTTACAGAGTTCACTGACTATAATGGAAGCTGTGTTAAGTGCACAACTTGACCTCAGTTGACTAAATCTTAGTTTCATAATAAAGACAAAAAGTGGGTTTGGCGGCTTTAAAGGGTTTGATTAGTAGCTGCTCAGCCTGTTTATGTGTTACTATGTGGAGCACAGAGATCCAATGGCAAAAGATAAACACTGAAGTACTTCAGTCTTTATATAAGCTCTTTAATCAGGAAACATGAACTCTATAATATGCAGGAATATTACACTTCATACATTTACATGCGTAGATTTAGTATTCATTAGGAAAGCAAACACTGTAAACTTCCAAACACACACATACACGGTTTATACTTATGTACACTCATGATTATGTCCTATCAGTGAGGAATAAATCATATCTCATAACCTAGAAAAGAGAGTGCTGATATCTCCTCAGCCCACTCCCACGGTGCAAATCTAAAAAGTCACATGTCCAGTATGAGATACAGTTTTATTCAAACAAGGATGTCTAAACAAAAGCTCCTTACGTCCTCACCTCAGTCTTCCACTAATGAGAAAGTCAGAATAATAGAAAATATCTTGCTGAGCACTTTCAAGTAAGTGCATGTTCTCGCTCTCTATATATAAACAGGAGTAAAAATGAAATCGAAACTTTTCACTGTGATTGAGGCTACGATAGCTTCAAGACAAACAGAAATGGAATAAAAATGTATTTTTGAAGTCCTAACTAATTCTTTTGCTCCTGTGGCACAGCTAGGATTTAAGACCCAGAAATTCACTGTTCACAAAATCCCTAATTTTTCCAGGAGTTGTATATTTGGACTCCACAGCACATTGGGATTTGAGTGTAGCGAAAAATGAACTGGTTTTGTTCCTTGCTGTGCTCATACTATATATTATTTTAAATGAAATAATGCTTGTGGGCTCCTGAATGCATAATGTGGATTTGATATTATGGGACAAATGATTCCCTTTCACGAAGAACACAGACGAGAAAATGTAAGTACAAAAGTTCAAGCAGTTCACCATAGGGACAACCCAAAGTACTCTTCCCTCCAGAAAGAAGCATTAGTATGGCTCCCTAACTGCACAGAGGGCAAGGATCTATTGGTTCCAGCCCACAGATCTTGGGGCATTCACGTGGTATTCCAGCCCCTCTTCATGTTGATGTACACCTCCCCGCCACACAGATAGCTGTCGTCGCCTTTGGCTTCCTAGGGTTTGATCCTGCACAATTGAAGTCAATGGGAATTTTGCCATAGACTTCAATACGAGAAGGATCAGCCTTCTAACCGGGTTCCTACTCCATCCGTGTTTGGAGGGGGGACGGACAGCATGTTAATGTGATGTGGAGCAGTATTACATTTGCAGCGGGAAGGGGGAATGCATGGAAGTCAACATTTAGAGCTTCTGCATAGTGAGTGCTTCCCAGTTCTCCCCCTTTCCTTAAAATGGTCTCACACCCTGACATTACACAGAGCGTCAGACATCTGGAGTGAAATGCTGGTCCCACCAAGGACAATGGAAGTTCTGCTACTGACTTCAATGGGTAGAGAATTTCACCTACAGTGTCCATATGTAGGAGATGTCAGTGGCTTAAGGCAAGGGGAGCTTTCCACATAGACTCTGCTTCCTTCTCCCATGACCCATGGGATAAACCAGTCACTATATAGTAGAAGGGAGCATTTGGCGCAGAGTGTGAGCTTCTGTACTTTTGAAAACAGAAGGAAATTTAAAATATAGATTTGTTACCTTTAAAGTCTGGCACTTGAAAGAAAACAGGTCTGAGCTACTGTAATTTAGTAACTGAATGATTAAAAATAGTCTAAGTATCCACTAGACTGGCAGATATTACTGACTGTCAGACATTTCAATGCAAGGATTTTTTCCTGTTTTTAATTCTAATGCATAAGAAAACAATACACATACTTTTAATGCCAATGTAACTTTAAAGGTCTGAGTTAGACCCGCACGCAAGAAAATCCAAAGTTATGTCTGAAGGCTTTGTCTTTACTTTATCCGAATGTGCTGCTTTACCTAAGTACAGCAAAGGGAGTAGAAAATGAAATTTTAGCTTAGAGTTTTCAGCCTAAACACTGAATTTCCCTGACTGTTTTTAGCTCTTAAGTCAGATTATTAATGTTACTTTACATTCAGCCTACTTAAAATTCTCCCTGTACCGTCAAATGGGCACAGTGGCCTGCGCTGCTTGTCCTAAACCGCTCTGCAACACTGCTGTGGACTGTTAAGCAAATGCTGTGTTTCCCCTCATGGAAAAGAAGCATTTCATGGTGAAGAGATTCCAGTATGTGAGGTATTATTTACATGGAGAGAGAGAGATATGCACACACTATATACATGTCCATGTTTATATATCACACACATACCCCATACTTATCAGTTCATAACGTACTTTAGAACATTTCTGTGTAAAGGTGCAAAATAAATGTAAATCATTCTTATCTTTACCAGAGCGTTTTGTGCCTTAACTATAACCAGAATAGACACAAAGTGACTAAGGTTTTTGTTGCAGCAATTCAATGCCTGAAGGAGCAACAGGAAAGAAACCACGGTGACCTCTCTGAACCTACAGCAGCAGCTGCCAGCTCAGCAGGAGGAACATTACCGATGGACTGCAGTGCCCACCCCTGGAAGAAGCCCCTAAGCCAGTTTTCTCCATCCTTTTCTTTCCACACCCTCGGCCCCAAAATTATATGCATGGACAGAAAGAGGGGCCTTTAAAAATATCAGATCTCAGTCTGACATTACAATGAACAGAAAAGCGCATTACAAGATACAGAAAACACCAAGATCTATATTACAATGAAGAGAAAACACCATACTAGTGTTTCCAATGATCCATATGAAAACGCAAACATTGAATAGTTGCTCTACCAAGCAAGTGAAGTCTGATTTGTGTATCATGTCAAGCTGTAGAAATACTTTTTCTTTTGGTATATTTACATTTCTAGGTCTTTTAGACTTAGACTTGAGCAGGTTTTGCAGCTGATTGGCGTTAGTTTTGTTTCATGTTTGCTAAGCTAAACAATAAAAACAAAAGTAAAATGTTGATTTTCTAATGATATTTCCATAGTAAATATAACAAGCAGACACCTTCGAAAAGCAGCAAGCCATACAACCCAGTGAAGTTCAATAATGGCTTGTTCTCTCTCTTTTTGGGAGAAAACAGGTGTGCAAGAAATAACAAAGAGCAGGTATCTCTTTCTTTGTTTCTTTTGGTAAGATCAGCGCTATGAGAATGCCAAGAAAAACAGAATAATGAATAAAGATCTGATCTTGCAAGCACTTTTACACGTCTTTAACTTTAGGCACAGAAGTAGTCTCATACTCGTGCACAAAATTAAGCACGTGCTTAAATGCATGTGGAATCTGGGCCTAACATGGAGTGGATCAAAGATAGGTGCCTAAATTTGCTTTCTGACTCCTGGATTTTAGAGCTTGGAAATCCTGCATCCTAGGAGGGTACCCCATGGTTCCAAAGGTAGGCCTGATCCTGCAGATACTGGCATATATCAGGTATATGTCAACTGGAACTATTCACGTACTTAAGTGCTTTGCTAGATCGAGGTCAGAGTGTTTAGCACTTGCAAGTTCAATCTTTGAATGTAAAACTCTGAGGTCTGTGGATATCTGACAGAATTGATTACGGGGTCACAGAAAAGGAGGTAGGAAAAAATCAAGAGGATTTTGAGGCATTTAGCCCACATTTAAATCGGTTTTATTTACTTATACAAAAGAAAAAAACCAAAGATATCAGAAAAGCAAACCACCACCACCACAAACTCCTGAGAAATTGCCAGAACAAGACATTTTGCTTCAAAAGCAATTGTAAAAGTGAAAACAGTGTAGTTATCTTCCTTTATAAAACCAAAGCAATTAGAAGCATGGAAATTAATAGTTAAGGACGCCAGCAATCTAAGACCACTTACATAATAAACAAACATATTGATCAATTTCTGCTCAGTTACATTGTCAGCAACTGATGTCAATATTTTTACTCCAAGTTTACACTGGTGTAACAGAGCAGAATGAGGAGCATCATTCTTAGCAATAATAAGGAAATGCAGCAAAACTCTGACTCAAAATACATTATTTCATCAGTAAAAGAAAATGCAAATTTAACCCCAAACTCTTTGGAAAGAGTAACTTAAAAATGTATGTAAGTATGTGCACATTAATGACATTCATTGTTCAGCAGCAAAGCAAGTCCACACACACCATTTTTACAGTAAGTCAATGATTTTATGACTATCTTATTAAACTACATGTACACTATAAATCTCAACTGTTATAAATATTTACCAAACACTCTACTGCTAACTGATAAATATGCTAACTGACTGTATTTCCCATTCCAGAGTGTCCCTTAAAACCAAATACTGGATATAGATACTGAAAAGAATAAAAAAAACACCTCTCTCTCCCTGACCGCCACCCCTGCCAAAAACACCCCCAATGAGTCGGAGTTAAGATTGTAGTGGTGAAAAACATATTTTAAAATATTGGTAAAAGTAATGTGTTTGTTTATTATGGGCAGCGTTAGATTTATAATGTCTTTTATGCATTTAAGTTTTGAAAGTGCTGAGTAACTACAACGCTGTACCACTGTACACTTACGTGTGAGTTTTTTTTTTTTTTAATGAGATTTTTGGAATATTTTCACAGGGTGATTCTACTCCTTAGTCAAGGAGTTCTTCAGTGGAAGATTGTTTTTCTTAACTAGCATGTGCACAAGGGAAACACCTCATCAGATCTTGTCTTCATAAAGTCCCACCCTCCATAGCTATAAAACATTGGGATTTTTAAGCACTGTCAGCATTCTAACTGCTGGCTTGTAATAATTACAGAGGATGAGACTGAGGCTCAGCCTACATGTGTGGGCAACCCTCCTGTGTGGGCTACCTGCCTTAGGGAGCTGCTTCTTCTCCTCCGATATAGTTGGTTAGAGCCTAGACAGGCAGGAACAGGAAGTGGAGAGGGAAGTAATCTGCCACTGGTACAGACCTGAAGCAGATCAGACGACCCTGAAAATCTCTACCAGTAGCAAACTGAATCAGGGAACCAACTTTAATTTATTTTTTTAAAGTCACAGTTTATTTCCTATTCCTCTCATGAGGAAGAGCAGCTACATACTGCCTCTTACTCAAGGGAGATTGCAAATTTAAATTTTGGGTTAGATTGTAACTAAAATTAGTTTGATAATATTCACAAGAAAATGAAAAGCACAAATGTAGCCAATGTAATTGGTTTGCTTTGCTTTACGCAATAGGACTCATAGACTCATAGGTCAGAAGGGACCAATATGATCATCTAG
>ML675601.1:22364940-22385432 GCA_007922155.1 Mesoclemmys tuberculata | reverse complement strand
GCATCCTAAAACCGCATTTGCTTTTTTAACTGCCATATCACATTGGCAGCTCCATCTCTCTTCCCCCTTTCCTTTTTTTCAATTTGAATAGGTTCAGAGGAACAATGTTTCTTAGCTCATTCTCCATCTAGACACAGATCTCTAAGAAGCCCTTGGTGACTAGCAATATATTCTAAAGGTTGCAAATTATGGCTGACTTTTGCTACTTGGTGGGAAAAAAGTGTATAAAATTCTTTAGCACCTAGGAGAACATAAAAATCTGCCAAAGTCTTGAATAAATTCTCATCAAAAGCAAGTCTTTCTTCAGCTGTTATCTCACCAGCAGGAATCACTACACGACTGGAATTCATATAAATTCTTTCTACTACATATTCCAAGCCATGCAATTTTTTTGTTGAAGTAACAATTTCTACATATGTAGGTCTGCTAGGGAAAGCATTCTTTCCCTGGTGTAATGCTAACATTCTCCTTCATAAATTCTTCAGTCATGATCCAGATCACGATATGACATCGAAGAACAAAGACGAAGCACAACACAAGTCCTTGCTTATCTAGTTAGATCACTCTTGGTCACACTGCCAGAGAATATGGTATACAAACATTTGATATTTCCAGTGTTCTGGGATGTGCTGTGAAGTTTAAATATCTTGGAAGCAACTTCTTTGTGATTTCTGTCATATACCTTTACAATATCTCTAAAGCTGGATGTTGTATTCTGTTTTATCATTCAATGCATGCTATATAAAGTCTCTGTGTATAGCTCTATAGGTACAGTGGAACACTTGATAACTTTTTCTATTGATGACCAAATCGGCATAAATTATACTGGTCCAATGAAAAATATTACACCTTCATCCTTACATAGACACAGAACAATGATTTTTCTTAAGATGTTGTTTGTTCCTATTCAGTCTGAAGTCAAAGAATGTACTCCTCCTGCAGACCCTTCTGCAAGTGTACTATCTTCTTTGCCTCTTATTCAAGATGTTTTTGTATTTGCTCCATTTCTCATTGTAGTGAGTGGTGTAACAAATACAAAACAATTAGGAAATAAATCTTACTGTATGGATTTTCGATAGTAGGTATGACTCTCTGAATTAGAGATTCAATTCAGCAAAGTACCCAGGTAAATGTTAACTATAAACACATGCTTAACTCCACACCAATTCAGCAGAGCACTGAAGCACATGTTTATCTTTAAGAGTGCTTAAACCTTACTGACTTTAATTAGACTTAAGCATATACTTAAGAGCTTCATTGGAACAATGATTTGAAATAAGAGATTTAATTTTTGTTAAATCTCAATAGAAAGAATACCAAGGATTAACATTATTATATAATTAAATAATAATTCTTTCTATTTTTAAAGTGCTCTACATGCAGTAGCTATTTCAGCCTCACAATGCCGCTGTGAATAAGATAGATGGGTAAATGCTGTAATCCCCATTTTACATATGGAGAAACAAACGAAGCAGTGAAGTTACTTGCCCAAGGTCACACAGCCAGCAAATAGCAAAACAGAATTAGAACTCAGAGCAGTTTCCGGATTCCAATCCTGTTCATAATCCTCAGTATTGTCTTGGACATCATTATAAAGTGTTTCTGAGGGAAAAACAAAACGTACCGACAATGGTTACTATATTCTGTATTGAACTGATCAATAGCACCATGTCCAAGCTCTAATCCCAAAACCATTATTCTTGAAGTTCTAAAACTATGCTGAAAGGCATCATTAGCTTCTAATGATGGAGGTCCAGCCTCAGGAGATTACAAACCTGGCAATGCACTGCTCCAACTTAATCCAAGCACTATTCTATTGTGGGTCCTCTAGTCTGCATGGGCCACACCTCTATATTAAAGGTGACTGAGACTGTAATCCATGGCACATTATGAAAATTAGGGGTGCCTTCTGGATTTCCAGCAAGACGCCCTTGCAGTCATATATTATGGAACATTTGGACAATGTACTTTTTATAGGCATACACAAATATCTTAGATGTTTTATTGCTATCTTTTTTTGTACCCAGCTAAATAATACTTATCTGTCTAAAGTTAATCTTTCTATGATCTTAATTTCCTTTACTATTACTTGAGAGAACGCAATTACAAACTCTGATGAACTGATGAAATCACTCAATCAAGAAACTAAACCGAACACCAAAAGCTAAGTAGCCTAAATATTGCTGAATAAGAATGTGGCATCATCAATTATTGAAAGAAAAAATCAATAAATTGATTGAGTTTTCAGGTAGTACAAAAGTTTTTAGTAGAGAATGAAAACAAACTCAACACAGTTTCTTTTCCTGTAGCTTCTAACTTCATTTAGTTTTTGGAGTTGGCAGTGTGTCAGGATCAACAGGCTTCCGGCAGGAGGTCATTATTTTAAAACATTAACTCCCGTGTTAATGTTTGATTTTGCTAATGTTTAAATTGGGATATGTTTCTGAGCAGGAGGATGCAAGGGGGAAAAGAGATCACACACACCGCTTCCAGTCTTCACTACTAAAAGTAACCAGCTGTTTCAAAGAATGAAATATCTTATTTCTTCCTTTCTTTGGGAGAGATGGGATCGTCTCAAAATTAATTACTGACATTTCACCAAAATCACACTATTCAAACATACTTCTAAGATAAATTTGTATATGTAGGTAATAGACAAAGTACAATTAATAAATCCAAAATGCATGAAAAACATTGAAAATCTAAAGAATGAATTTATAATGGGCAAAAATATTGTATCAGCTGCACCTTTTATAGTGATGCACTGTCAGTTTTCCATGAGGCAACTATCTGGATGGAAGACATGGAATATGGATGTTCCACGTAACATCTACTGTAGGCATGACAGGAAGTTGGATTGGTGATTTACAAGGTGACATTTTTCTTCAACAGTCAGTACTGAAACCATGTCTTGTTAGGGGTGCAGCCTTTGGAATGTGGCCTAAACTTGAGATCCTGACTATCTGTAGTCATCAAAAATCCCAGGACACTTTTGACAAGAATAAGGGTGTTAACTGTGTCCTGGTCAAGCTCCTCTTTGGGTAATGTATTAGGATGATAACAGTGCAGGATGAAAAGATTATGACTGAAGATACATTGTACAAATAGAAATTCTGTCTTGTGTTTCACCCTCATGTTGAGCTCCATAAAATGGCTGATGATTCCAGCATGCATTTCACTAATTAACCCTTCTACACACAAGAGTCCAGGCTTTAAAAAGATAGATAGGTGCTTAACTCCTATGGGAAATCTGACTTGATCTAATTAACAGCAAAGAACTGGAATTACACAAGGCCAAAACAGAAAACCAATTCTGAGATGCTATGGATCCTTCCAATTATTTAGCCATCATGAATAACATAAAATACATAAGCCATGTGCCCAGAAGTGGAAGAAGAGTGCAATATTACTTCCCTCTCTTGTAACATTTAAAACCGAAGATCCAGATTTTCATTCTCAAATCTTTATTGACAAAAAGAGGCTGTGTCACAGGTTTTTGCAATAAAATGGTGGGAAATTGTAGAAGTAAAAATCACAGAAAACTTGTCAGCAGAATACAATTTTTGTCAAATTTTAAAAGACATGCATAGCCAGCTCCGCATCAATAGAGGATGTTCTCTAGCATATTCAGATTGGTTTGCATGGAACTAGTTAATAAAATGGGGACTCAATTGTTATGCAGTTGTGTTTAGCTTAAAGAATTCTTTTAAAATTAGACAGCATAATTTAAAACTGAAGTAAGAAATGTCTGTCAAGAAAAAACTATGAATGTTTTAAAAATAAACTTGAGGGTTCCTTTACTGCATTTTTCTCCCTGCCTTTGAACTGATAGATATGATCTGAGGTGCAGTATTATTCTAGTCTATATACATTTTCATACCTCCCTCATTCAACATCATATCCGAACACTTTCCAGCACTGACACTATCACTTAGTTGTGGTTTGTTCTCTCTCTCATCCTTCCCTTGGGCAGAACTGTGTGTGTGTGTTTGTGTGTGTGCGCGTGCAATGTACAAGGACATATTACCTATTGTGAATGGTAACCAGAGCTCTACAAGGTTTCATGTAAGATATCCCTAGAAAGCTATTAACATACTGATCATTAATATTATTGTGTGGTGTATGTATGGAGGACAAAAATTCAAAGTTACAAACACATTGGAAATTAAGTTATCAAAGTGTGTCTTGCAGGCAGGGCTAAAATTACCCCACCCAAGACAAAGGATTGTGGTATTGCCACCTAGAAGATATTTCCATGGTACATTAAAACATGATGGGAATGCAATGTATATAAAAGGTAAACAGATCCATCATAGCAGGGGGAAATGATTACAGAAACAGATCAATTTGCTTTTTAGCAAACACCAGCAGGGGAAGAAACCAGCATGAAACTACCTCCACAAGGAAATTCCATGTTGCCTTCCTCACAGCTTGAAATTTACTTTGGGAGAGTAACTTTCAGAAGAATCCATTCAAAGCTTCACCGGACTATAAAAAAGAGGGGCAAAGAACCCTAATTTATCTTTCACAGGAGACGACAAAGGAACTGAGCACCAAAGGGATGGTCAGTCATCTTGCTGGAAGGCAGACTGGTAAGGAAACTACCTTGAACAAAGGCTGTAGCCTGTTTTGTTAAGCTGTAGCCACTCTTATTTGCTTGTACCATTCTAATTCTATTGTTTATGCTGGAGCTCATTTAAAATCCTATCTCCTTTTGTTAATAAACTTGTTCTACTTTTAAGCTAAACCAATCCAGTGAGGTGTTTGATTTAAAGGGAATGTTAACTCTAGTTAATGAGGCAAACTAGTGGCTAATGTATCTTTAAAGGAGCAAATGAACCTTCTCTCTCTGAATGGGCCAGGAGAGGACTGGACATTGCAGAGCATGTGGTTTTGGGAATATTTGGGACTGGAGCAAGTTGAAATCACAACTGGGTAGCTGGGTGATAGACACTAGAGTTGGGCTGTTGTATTGTAGGCAGACTACTGGGGTCAGAGCACTGAACCAGGGTTGCACAGCACAAAGACACTCAGGATACTGCATGCTTGTCTGCTGGCTGGAAGCATACAGACAAGAGAACCACAACAGCAGAGCATTTTGAGGCACTCAGTTAAACTCATTGATCTGGATTGCAGCCCAGAATGTGACACTCTCATCCAAGAGATGAGGTAGACATCCCACCCGTTCCGCCCAGGATTGATGGCTCCTAGGACTCTTCTGGAGCACTGTGATGCATTTTCTGTTGATGGCAGTGGCAAAAAGGAAACCCCTGGTTAAACAAATATGTTTGAGGATCAGGATGTCTAGCTCAGGATATGTCACACTGCCAGCAGCACTGTCAGCAGTACAGGATCAATTTTGTGGGATCGATTAAATGGCAGTGGAGACTCGCTCAACTGATCTGAAAGTTGACTGAATATATCTACCCCTGCAAAAAGATTAATGCTGCATCAACAAAAGAGCATTTCCCCTCGGCGCAGCATAGTGGTGACAGCGCACTAATTAGAATTTAGGAAGTCAACGGGAGATACGCAAGCTATGTAGAGTATCTCCTGCCAACTGCCTCTGAATTTCACTGGCGTGTAGACCAGACCTCCCACTCGTAATCTTGGGAGAAGTGCCTGCTCAAGTCATCAGCTGTAATATTTTGAACACGTGGAAGATAAGAGGCAGAAATGAAAATGTGATTGGCTATGCACCAGTTCCATAGCTTTACTGCTTCCGCTCAAAGAGAAAGGGATCTTGCTCCTCCTTGGGAAATGTATGTAGTACATGCAGCTATACTGTCTGTCTTGATCTTGACAGATTGATCCTTGATTACCAGGAGCAAGTGAATGCAGACATATCTGACCACCCTGAGCTGCAGGAAATTGATGTGGAGAAGGGACTCCTGGGCTGACCATTTCCCTTGGTCAGTCTGTGCATGGAGATGAGCTCCGCATCCCAGAAGGGATGCATCTGAACTTATAGTGTCAGTAGGGAGAGGCTGAGTAAAGGGAACACCTGCACAGACCTTGGATGGGTCCTTCCAAGAATTGAGCAAATCCAGAATTCGATGAGGAACCAATGCCAATTTGCTGAGACTGTATGTTTGGAAGGTAGACAGATCTTAGCCTGTCTGGGAAGCAGAGTAGATGCAACCTGATATATATCATGTGGCAAACGGCCAGCTTCTCCCTAGTGGGTCTCGCACTTTTGCCTCTCGTAGTGGGCCAGGGTGTCGCTAGTTACCCCGTCTTCCCAGGTAGGGGGGTAGGGACCCTGGCCATCCGCTCCTCTGTGTCCCAGCCCAGGGGCCCTCTGAGTAGCAGCTATGTGCTGCTGGCACTGTACTTGTAGCTGCAGACTTTTCCCCTGGGCTATTTTCACCCCTCTATTCTTCTGGCTTCTTCAGCCCCGTACCTTTCTTCAGGACTCCACCTCTCTTCCACACACCACTGTACTCCATTCTGCTCCACTTCACAACTCCACACACCCCTGCTCACCACACACCTACTCCTTCAGCTCCCACTCTGTCTCTCAGGAGCGGAGAGTTTTTATAGGCACCTGGGTGGGGCCTTAATTGGTGTCAACTGACCCTAATTACTATCTAATGACTCTGGCTAGTCTATAGGGAATAAAGCCCGGATCATTCTAGAATTTACATACCGCCCTTCCAGAACTTTCCTACTGCCCTCTGCCCTTGCTATACCACAATAGTTACAAATGTGCAGGCTACCATGTGACCTAGAAGTAGAAGACAGCTTCTGATCATTGCTTGAAGACTTATTTAAATCTTGGAAATGAGGTTTGTCACCACTATAAACTTGTCTGCCAGTAAATAAGCCCTGGATTTAATGGCATCTAGGGAAGCCTCTATAAACTGTATCTGCTATACTGATGTCAAAGTATACTTTTCTATGTTGAGTCAGAGTTTTAACATGTCAAACGGGGTCATAGCTTTTCTTACAATGAAGAGAACTTTACTGTCTGATTGGCCCTTGAGCCCATCATCAAAGTAGAAGAGGAAGACAATTATTCCCAATTGACACAGGTGAGTGGCTTCTAGTGCCAGGACCTTCAAAGAGACCCAGGGGCCAGATGAGAGTCCAAAGGGGAGCATTTGATATCGGAAGTGATCCTAGACAACCATAAAGTAGAGGCATCACTTGTGAGACAGATGGACTGTGATGCAAACCCATCCCATGTATTTAGTGATGGAATTAGGACTTTGACAGTTACCATCCTAAACTTTTGTGCTTTGACAGAAATGTACAACACTCTGAGATCCAAGATTGGTCTCCACCCCGTTCTTTTTGGGAGCCAGAAAGTACTTGGAATAGAACCCCTTCATCTTGTGCTGGGCAGGAACTGGAGGAGGCAGAGGTTTTCCTGTCTTAATAGGTATTCATGAGATGGGTCCCTGGAAAAAGGGATGAGGAATGGAAAGGGGTGGGGAAAATGGAGGAAAAACTGATGGAATAATTCAATGTTATGACCTCCAAAATGCCAGATGGTTTTGGCAGGTTCAAGCACAGCTTCCTTCACAGGTAAGGCCACTCTTCTACATGTGTAGAATGTGTAAGAATTTATTATGAGACTCTTGAATCTTTTCTAATGGAATCTGAAGTGATTCGGTGATCCTTTTCATAAGCTCCTAAAATGGTTTAAAAACATCTGCATAAAAAAGGTGTGTGGGGACAGGTAAGGAGCAACAAAGTGTCATCTGGCGAGGATGAGATTAGTTTGTGGTGTGTCTTCTTCATCAGCTCTCACCTCTTGTTCCTTGAAAGACTCTTCCTGTAACAAACGCTTCGAAGAGGCTGAAGTCTTGGATGATGGGCTCTCAGTACTGAGAAAGCCTGGAGCCTTTTTGAGACATGAGGTCTCTGTGGTCACCTAGGCTTCTTGGAAGCAGCTTTTCTTTGAGGGGATCTGGTACATCTCTTCTATGGAGACTTGGTGTTACCCTGAAGTTTTGTCCCATGAAGGTCTTGTGGGTTACAGGGGTACAGGGTTTGACGGGGCACTGTGTTCACTCAGAAACCATTGTGTGCGCATGAGGGGGTACCTGAGCCTAGATCTGGGGCAGAATTAAGGGAGTGCTCCATCATGAGGAGCCATAGGTTAATCTCCATGTTTTTCCTCGATCCACTCTTGAATGCCAAACATATCTTGCACTTAGATGGGATGAAGGCATCTTCCAAACAACAGATACAAGACAACTCCTCATCACTGACTGGGATAGACTCCTGGCAAGTGGGACAGCATTTGAATCCTGGGAAGTCAGGCATATCTTGGAGGAAACAAAACCCAAAGGGAGACCTCACCCACCCCCCCAAAAAAAATGGAGCAGGTGAAGGGGGAGGAGTCTAATGAAATAAAACCTCCTCTGAGAAAACATATAAAATGAAGAATTCTGAAAACTAGTCTAGAGACATCTAAAATGGGCACCATAATAAACTCTGTATCAGGCCAAGGTGCTTGAGAAGGAATTGAGTTCATCGGCGTAGCTGTATACTTCCTCAGTGGATGAAGTGTTTAGAGTGCAAGTGCAAACCAAATGGACATTGCTACCGAAAATCACTGATCAGAGGTGTATGTGCAACTGAAGTGGAGCACCCATGGGGACACTACTTGAGGAAGAAAGTAGTGTTTTAGTTTGGTAAGGTTTTTCATTTTATGTACACACTTCTCTGTGTTTTTAATAGAGAGATAGACATTACCTTATTTCATCTCATTCCTGGCTTTGCTACTCGAATGTTATAGAATGTAACCTGCATTTTTAATCCTACCTTTTTGTTTCACTACACTCTATCGTATGATCTTCCTGCACTTATAAAGGAAATGTGCAGTGATGAATTTACAAAAGATATGGAAAATATCCCTTAAGTGACACAGAAAGATGGGGTCCCAAATGAATTATGAGGGCCATTCCTTCACAGCTGCAGATAGTTTTCATATGCTGTAAAAGTACCATGTAATCTCTTATTGGGCTATTAAAGTGGATTAAGAACCCATCAGAATTCCCAAAAGATATCTGTGTGTATTTACACGCATGCAGACAGAAACAGTTTATTGACTGTATATATCTCAGTCATCTCATATCTTTCGAAATGTAGGTAGCAATTATTTTGTATATTGCTCTTCACATTTAAAATCCAGGTGTGTGATATTTTTTAAAGACTTAATGTCCCTTCTGATTCACAACAATACATAGGAAGGAACTTCACTGAACTCACTGCAGTTACACTGGTGTAAAAGGGAGAGGAAAATCAGGCTAACTGTATCTTGCTCCTCTTTATAGCCCAGATGTGAAACACAATGTGGCAGGTAAAAAATGAAAGCGAGGGATACATGATAAAGAATAGGGCATGCAGCTTTTTAGACAATGAAGGATTTGTTTGTATAAATTACATTGTTTATAGCCTTGATTCCCCTGATTCAGTATTTTTGATGTAATCAACTTGCTCAATATAGGCTAATATTCAAGCATGGATGCAACTGAACACTGTTAAATATGCAATGACCTGATTTTCTTGTGATAATGCTGTTTTTTGTAAGCGGATACAAAATAAAATTATAATACCCAGCTCTTATAAACTACTTTTCATCCCTAGATCTCAAAACGGTTTACTAAAAGGTATCATTATCCCCATTTTACAGATGAGGAAACCGAGGCACAGAGAATTGGCATGATTTCACCAGGGCTACCCAGCAGGCTAGTGGAGGAGCTAGGAATAGAACCCAGACTACTAATCGAGTTAGAACCAGCATTCCTTTAGAAACATAGTCATAGATTGTTTTTATTACATTTTATTTTAGGGTTTTATATTGCTGCCCATCACCATATTATCTGAGCATGGCCCAAATTTAATACGACTGCATTTCAGAAAAAGTATGGCAAATTTTTTATTTGCTGTAGCTGTTCACATGAAACAGTAAATGAAGAGTACGATGTTATCTTCTTTTATTTTCCTAAGTCCCAAAAAAGCTACTTTAGTTGAAATAAACGGGTGACACTTTAAAAACTATTGTACATCATGGATTTTTTCAATCACGTCAATGACAGCACACATCAATTATAAATTCTTTCATTCTATAAAGGCAATGGATGGGAGGTCAATACCTTCTGTGTATGGGTACAGTGCTGCACCCATGGGAAAATAAACTACTGCATCTATTCAAGGTGCTGCCAAAGCATGGTATGTATATTGGAGGACAAGAAGAGGAAATGAATCAATGGAGACCGCCAGAGTTTGGAGCCCCAGGAGGATAAAGAATGACTTTCAGGAGATTGCAAGGGAGAACAAAAGACAAGAGAACTTGCAGTCAGAAAGAACAGGAGGAAGGCCACAGAATCACACCAACAACAGGAAGATACAGGCCTGCGTGATTGGTGACTCCCTATTAAGAAGAACGGACAGACCTGTCACCAGAGCAGATCCAGAGAACAGAGGGGTGTGCTGACTGCCAGGACCTAAGATAAAGGATGTGGACCTGAGGCAAGAGTACCCTAATGGGAGCAGGAAAGAATCCACTGATTGTCATTCATGTGGGAACAAATGATTCTGCTAGATTCCACTGGAACACATAAAAGGAGATTATATCAGGCTGCGGAAGATGCTTAAAGAAATGGAGGTTCAGGTGTTCTTCAGAGGAATTCTACCTGTCCCTGAAGGAGGAGAGCAAAGGTGAGACAAGAATATGATGATCAACAGATGGCTCAGGCAGTGGTGGACTTTGGGATATTCAACCACTGGGGGGCATACATGGAGAGAGGACAGTTCTCATGGGCTGGACTCTATGAGTAGGGAGGGAAATAGACTTATGGGATGGAGGCTGGCACAACTGATTAAAACAGCTTTACCCTAGGAATCTGGGTGAGATGCTCATGTAATTTCCATGCCTGATTCTAATATTGACCAGGAGGAAAACTGAGAAAGAGAGAATGGAGAAAGGAACACCATGGGTAAGCAAATGGATGTGAAGAGGAAAGACCCATGAGGCTAACAGTCAGGTAAGCAATATGAATGAATAGAATGACTGCACCTAATTGGATGAAGAATCTGGGCCAAGCCAAGCAGAAACAACTAGAGATGTTTGTACACTAATGCAAGGAGCCTGGGGAACAAAATGGAGGAATTAAAACTACTGGTGCAAGAAGTGAAACCAGATATTATAGGGATAACAGAAACATAGTGGAATAGTAGTCATGTCCAGAGCACAGGTGCTGAAGGAAATGTGTTATTCAAGAAAGACAGTAATAAAGGTAAATGTGTGTGAAGTAGCATTGTACAGTATATTAATGATGAAGTAGATGATAAAGAATTTAGAAGTGATGGAATGGCTAACAGACTCTGTGCAGGTCAAAATCACTGTGGGGAAGAAAGGTAATAGGGGTCCCTTGGGATAATGCTTGGGGTATGCTACAGATCCTTAGGATCCAATTTGGATATGAAGAGAGACCTCTAATGTTTTTAATAAATAGTACTGGGAAGTGTGTGATTATAGGAGACTTTAATTTCTAGATACAGATTGGAGGACAAATGTATTAATAATGATGAGGGTCACATATTCTTGGATGTGATTGCTGACAGATTTCTTCACAAAACCAACAAGAGGTGGGGCCACTTTAGATTTGCTGTTGGTGAGTGCTGAGGACCTCACAGAAGAGCTGGTTGTAGGGAGCAATCTTGGTTTGAGTCATCATGAGCTAATTCATTTAAAACTAAATGGAAGGATAAACAAAAATGGATCTGCAACCAGACTTCTTAATTTCAAAAGGGCAAACTTAAAAAAATTAAAGGAATTAATTAGAGAAGTGGACTGAAGAACTCAAGGATCTGAATATGGAGAAGGGTTGGAATTACTTTAAGTGAAAGTTGCAGAAACCATCTGAAACCTGAATACCAAGTGAAGGAAAAAAAAATTTGTAGGGAAAGGTTGCAGACCACGCGGGGAGAGTAAGCATCTCAGACATGTTCTTAAGAGAAAGCAGAAAGCCGACAAGGAATGGAAGAATCTGCAAAGAAAGCTACCTCTTGGAGGCCAGAAGGTGCAGGGGTAAAGTGAGAACTGCCAAAAGCCCAGCAGAATTGGACCTTGCAGAGGAAATTAAAACCAAAAGAAGGTTCAATAGCTATATATATAAAAAGAAAACAAGGAAAGAAGAAGTAAGACTGCTAAATACTGAGGATGGGATGGAGATTAAAGATAATCTAGGCATGGTCCAACACCTAAATGAATACTTTGCCTCAGTTTTTAATAAGAGTAACGAGGAGTATAATGCTGTATGATTAAATATGACCATTATATCACTGATAGTACCACGGCTATACAATTGCAAAAATCTTGTACAAAGTACGTCACATAAGATGTCAATGGAAAAGTTATGATTTACTAAGTATGATTATCCTGTTTATATGCATGTATCATCTATGTATCTGAATTTATGAATACTGGCTACACACTGGTATTTTCCCATGTGTTTTATTCCAGGGTAACACCTATCAGATAAGATTTACATCCAGGTTACGCAGCTATGTGTTGATGATCCATTAAGAACACTTCACTCTAACAAACAATGGGTAAGTAGGCCATTGAAGAAACTCATTTCCCCCAGATAGCTCTTCCTGTGGACGCCTTAGCAAGAATATGGGCAATGGCTACCCTGTGAGTTATCAAAGCATGCAAGGACATGTGACATACTCATGCGACCCTGGACTCCATCTTGGCCCAGCAACTTTCCACAAAGAGAGGCTGTGGGCTTTTTTTTGAGCCAGTAAATTTCCAGGCACATGGCAAAGGATACAAAAGACCACTGAAATACAGTATCTCCATTTTGTCTCCTTCCTGCCCTGATTCTCTGGACTGTAGATTTACAACTAACAGGAGCATTTTGAACTATCAACTGAGGACCTTCCAATCTTTTGGAAGTTACCAGAGAGACTTTGCAAACCAGCTGTCTATTTCATCACTGCTACAAACCTGATATAAGGATTTTCCACTTATTGCTATGTCCATGATTTATTAACCATTATTAACTCTCTTCTTCTTGCCTTTTAATATTAAACTTTTTGATTGTAGGAAGTAAAGGATCGGCAGCAGCATGAATATTGGGTGATATCTAAGTTGTATATTGACCTGGCTAAGTGGCTGATCTCTTGGGATTAGAAGGACCCTATCTCTGATTAAACTGATTTTCAGTAACCACTCATCATAAGATCCAGTGTCTGGGTGATGAATCAATCGCTGGAATACTTAAGGAGACTGCATTTTGGACTCCTTGTTGACCAGTGTGTTAAGACATAATATTTTTGGATAGAGATTCCCCAGGCCCTCTGATCTGGTCCCATTAAGCTGTCTGAGTTTGACTTCCTCCTCTGAATCAGAGGATCAGAGGATGCCTAAGGCGAGATATTTTCTGTAGACATAGGGGAAGTGTTAGTAGCAATCTACGAGGAAGTGGTAGGACCTCCTCTGGAATCCTGTGTGCAATTCTGGTCACTCATGTTTAAGAAAGATGAGTTCAAACTGGAACAGGTGCAGAGAAGGGTTACTAGGATGAGCAGAGGAATGGAAAACCTGCCTTATGAGAGGAGACTCAAAGAGCTCGGCTTGTTTAGCCTAATCAAAAGGCGGCTGAGGGGACATATGATTGTTCTCTATAAATACATCAGAGGGGCAAACACCAGAGAGGGAGAGGAATTAATTAAGTTAAGCACCAATGTTGACACAAGAACAAATGGATATAAACTGCCCATCAATAAGTTTAGGCTTCCAATTAGATGAAGGTTTCTAACCATCAGAGTGAAGTCAAGGAACAGCTTTCCAAGGAGAGCAGGGGGGGCAAATATCCTAAATGGCTTCAAGACTGCGCTTGATAAGTTTATGGAGGGGATGGTATGATGGGATGCCTATAAAGGCATATAGCTGATTTGTGCTAGTAGCAAATATCCCCAATGGCCGGTGATGGGACACTAGATGGGGACAGCTCTGAGTTACTACAGAGAATTCTTTACCAGGTATCTGCCTGGTGTATTTTGCCCACATGTTCAGGATCTAACTGACTGCTATATTTGGGGCAGGAAAGAAAGAATTTTCTCCCACGTCAGATTGGCAGACACATTGAGGGAGGAGGGGGGGTTATCGCCTACCTCTGCAGCATAAGGCATGATTTACTTGCAGATTTAAACTAGAGTAAATGGTGGATTCTCTGTAACTTGAAGTCTTTACCATGATTTGAGGACTTCAGTAACTCAGCCAGAGGTTACAGGTCTATTATAGGAGGATGGGCGAGGTTCTGCGGCCTGCAATGTGCAGGAAGTCAGACTAGATGATCACAATGGTTCCTTCTAGCTTTAAAGTCTGTAAGACAAGCTTGAATCTGAATGAACAAAGGGATGGAAAAGCTAGGCAGGAAAATACCAGGTACAACAATAATTGGTTAGATAACAAATGGAATTAGAATCCTCAATATATTCTTGTCTATATTTTGTGATCAATCGCAGATTAAAACTTTACAGAAGTCTGTTCGCTTCAGCTAGTGGCAACGGGACTGCCTTGGTAGATTAATTGCAAAACATTTTTGTTTGGAGTCTGTTCCTAGCAATCATTTCCCCCCAAAAAAACTATTTCAGTCATTGAAGTTGTGCTGTGATTGGGAAAATAAACAAAACCTCTAGTCATGTTTGTATAAATCTAAATCTGTGCTTGAAGGTGTTGACCATTCCCCTTCTACGCAAATTGCAGAGGACGGTGTAGCAGTTGCGGTGCTAGCTGGCACTCGGGGACACCTCAGTTCAATACCCTATTCCTCCACAGACTTCCTGTGTAATCTTGGGTGAGTCACTCAGCCTCTCTGTTCCCCATCTGTAAAATGGGAATAATCTCTACTTCAAGAGGGTGTTGTAAGACTAAAGACTGTGAGGTGCCCAGGCACTATGATTATGGGAACCACATAAGCACAAATTGTTTTTACCATTTACACCTTTTTGTACATATCTCCTATTCACAATTTATCAGTTTCTTCACACTCAGTTTTGCAAGATGGGAATAGCATTAATGTGTATAGGAATAATTCTGTGTGTGCATCTGCATGAAATATCTGCATTGAGAGTTTGTTAAATTAAAGAAATAAATAATGTGGCATTTAGTAGCCACAAGTGGAAAGGGGGAAGACTGTGAAACAAACAATCTGAATATTTGGGGATGAAATTCACATTTGCAGAATGCTTTTTGAATGCAAAAATGCTTTCACCTTTTATAAAAAAAACAAACTCTGTTCACTCACTCACCATGAATAATGAACTGGGGAATTAAAATCTTTAAAGCTGTTAAAGAAGTAATATTAATTTAGGTATAAATATAACTGAAATAATCCAGACAGTGTTATGACTTTACACCCCCAAATGAAGGTGAAATGCAGAATTCTTTCCCTAGGAATAGTGGTAAACACAGCTAACAGATGGAAGAGCTGAATGGAAATTTCAATAAAATAGGCCACAAAGAAACATTTGTAAGCACAGGGTTCTCACTTAAAAAAAAAAATTAAAAAAAGGCTAAAATGGGACTTTGTTTTATTTTGATAGAGTGCCAAAACAGTACTGCATTCCTTAAAGAGCTGAATAAAGGATTGAGTTAGACTGGCCTTCTCAACACCTCAGCAAATGCTCCCATGGGTCTCATTTTGCTAGGATGACTATTTATATGACAGGTAAGGGAATAATTTTGTTGGATTCAGTTACACTAGGCCTCTATGACCTCTGGGTCAAAAGAGCAAATGCAAAAGTGACAATGTGGATAATTGCCTGTTTAGGATAATGAAATACTGATTGAGGGTCAATTATTATAACACCTGAAAGATAAATGAGCTGATGTGAAAGGTTCAGCAGAGATAGCAAACAAGGACAACTGTCTGTATGCAGTGTGCCATGGTGAATAATGCACAGTACAGGCTGATGCATTTGAGAGCAAAGAAGCATGTTTCCTTAGCTGACCTACTAAAGCCTAGAGGTTTCCAAGATCTAAAATATTTTAGTTTGTAAAACATGCCATTAAACAGAAATTCAGCTCAACTGCCCAAAACTGCAGGATTAAAGTAATATTATTTAACATGCTACGCAATTAATTTCCATTATAGCCCTTGTCTGTGCCTCATGTCCCAGACTCATTCTTTCTTCTGTCTCTTGAGTGAACTTTCCTGCTTTACTACATACAAAAAAAAATGCTACCGTGGATGTTCACATTTCAAATCTCAGCCAGACTGCTTGGATCACCCCCCCCACTGCATAGATGCCCCGTGTTTGCAGGGAATTTACCAATCACCTATTATTTTTTCCTCTCTCTCTTTGTTAGCCCAGCTGTCATTGTCATCTTGCTTGGTGTTGTCACTAGCCTAGGACAGAGATCTCTGAAATGCCCTGCCTTGCCACAGACTTGTGTTGATTTTCTTCCCATGTCTTGTGACTAGAAGGTACCCTGAACAGAGAGAGCCTCCTGGACCATGTGGGGTGTGTGGGAAAAAGTAAAAGGTATTTTAAAGAGAAACACAGAACTGACTTTATGTTTGCAATCAGGCCAGGGGTAGGTCATCAGTCCCCCACATTTCTTTCTGTGTAGGAAAACCTCATTGTGCTCTTCACTACGAGGGTAAACACCAATATCTACTAGTCCTTAAAATAGCCGCATACATGGAGATTGTTTTCCATAGAAGAGTATTACAGCACACAGCCAGCTGTTGGCCAGACACTTGAGAAAAACAGCTCTTTAATGCAAAGTGTTCCCAAATACCATTTCAAAGAGCTACTCTTCTTGTGGGGTCAAAGAACCAAAGGATATCAACCTTCATAAACAGCAGCATACTTTTCACTCAAGGTGGCTATTCTTAGAAGGAATATTGGCAGTCATGAATGAATATGCTTCAGTACTATGGAGCAGAAAGCAACAAAGCTTTGATTTGCAAAATTGTGCCCTGTGTTGTGCGGGTGCGGTAGGGTGCAATGATGACGTTGCTTGGAGCCTTTTTCCACCCTAATACATAGACAAAGCAACAGCACAGGAATCCACACCAGAGCTTTCTTGATACTGTTGTACAGCCCCCCAGAGAACATGGTGATTTTCTTTAACCCAAGTACAGGTTACAGTATGCTGTACTTGTATTAAACCATCCAATATATGCATTTAAATAGGGTTCCTCTCTCCACTGGATTTCAAACACTGACTACTTTGATCACTGGGGACATAGGTAAATTAATATTACTGTCCAAACACCTTCCACTCAAAAGTCAGACAAAGTCAACTTTGTGGCTTAATCTGGTAAGATTTCTCAATGGGTGGATAGAAGGAAAAGCATAAAATGCTCCCAATGTAACCATTCTAAATAGAATACTTCAAAACTGCAGGTGAGTTTTTGGCATACACAGAGCCATTATCACTCAGGGTCCTCTCACAGATAGATTCCGGTACTTGGAAGTCTGCTGGCAGAATGCTGTGGTAGAGCAAGCTCAAAACCTTTCCTCAGCTGGGAAATCTATAGGTACCAAAAGTGGGCAGGACTGTTAGCGAAGGAGGCATGCTCAAGGCAATTGGGAGAACCAGCTGAATTTCTGTGCAGACCTCACCACCAAAGATACATCAAGCCCCCAACCAAAATGAAGACTCCTTCAGGGCAGGTCTCTACTTAAAACTGGCGCAGCAGTGCAGCAGAGTTGCTCCAGTGAAGACACTACTTACGTTGATGGGACAGCTCCTCCCGATGGCATAGTTAATCCACCTATACGAAGCAATAGCTATGTCAATGGATGAAGCCTTCTCCTCGACACAGCGCTGCCTACACCAGGGGTTGGTATAACCGCGCCATTCAGGGACGTGGATTGTTCACACTGCCAAGTGACACAGTTATACCAATGTAAGTTTGTAGTGGAGCCCTGGCCTCAGACTGGCAGATGATAGTGGGTGAAAGGCGCTTGAAGGAGTGAATTGAGCCCATAGCTCAGGAGTTCCCAACCTTTTTATCATCATGACCCCATTTTAATGAAATATTTCCTGCTGGGACCCCAGACAACATGGAGGACGCCATTTTGCTCTTCGCACAGTGCGACTTCGCATGCACCATACATGCAGGGACATGCTGCGTGGAGCAAAATGGCGTCCTCTGCATATTAGGGATTGCTGCGACCCCATTTGGGGTCACGGCCCACAGTTTGGGAACCGCTGCCATAGCTCACTGTCATCAGATTCCTACCCCACACCCCAGATGTATATTTTCCTCTCAGTGAAGATATGAATGTCTGAAACTACAATCCTATTAATTCTTCATTAGTTTAAACATGACCACTGGAAGAAAATACAGCTAATATACTTTTCATACACTCTATATCAAACTAGCACAGGCTCATCTGCACATAATGTAATGTGTCAGAGTGGTACACAGTTACAGACCTTTTTCAGAGCGAACAAAGGGACTACTCACCAGGCACAAAGCCACATCTGACAGCCCCCCCCGTAAATGAACAGATCAATATAATGTGGTATTACTAAGCTATCCCAGACAATTTTTTCATTGATACATCACAACATTTCAATTCCTTTTTATACCATGTAGCTTGGGAAAAGAAAGTTAATTAATGTGTTAATGAATAGACAGATGCTTCAGGTTGTTTTTTCTCCAGCTGCTTCAGAGGAATGTAGCCCTGCTGTTCTGGGATATCAGTATCTATATGAAAAGACACTCTGGTATGGACCAGGAGTTTTAAATCCATAATGAGACTCACTTTCAGTGTAGAGATATCAGTTAAAACAATAATACAAAAAAAAAAAAAAAGACAGTTTGTCCCTTCAAAAACAACATTGGTCAGAACAGTAAGGGAGGAGAATTAGTCATGAACTGTGTAAGAAAACAAAATGGAAAAAACCTGGCACACTGGTTGGAGACTGTCTTACAGTGACTAATTACTGACTAGAACCCTACTGCTTTGGTTTTCCTTTCTCTCAACCAAGATGAATCACTGTGTAAGCCAAGAAAGAAAGGGCATTCTTTTCTTCGCCTTTCCCCTCTTGGCTGCCAAAGTCCTCTTGGTATTCGTGTTTGACAAGAATCCATCCAGCAATGATGAGAGATTTCTAAAATTCACTTAAGTCTTTGATGCTTCAGGGATTGTCTGGTTTTCCTCCAATTTGGGTTAAAATAGCTCTTATTGCACATGTGATATATTTTCTCTGCCACTGCATTTATACCTGACACATTTGAAAGATATGCTCCCTCACAATTTCAAGAAGCATCTCTCATTTTAGTCCCAAAGCTAATTACATTCCATACAAATTTATTGATAAAAATTATTTATATTGGAAACAAAGAATTGTGAAAGTCTGGCTATAGAGTAGTTTAATCTGAAGGGATCGATCCCACAGCATTTGAAGTTCCCCACTTAAATAATTTTTTTGCATCACTCAACTTGTGTCTGTCACACAGGGTGTCCCGCCGTTGAACCCTGGCAGGCTGCAAGGTATGTGCGAGAGAAAGCTTGTATAGGTATGCCACATATCAGATATTTAATGTACATACACTGTGCTCACAGTTCAAAATTGGGGTAAACTCTTGTGAGTCACAGGAATTAGTTAACACCATAAAACTGCAAACTCTCAGGAAAGCACCATTTAGCTTAGTTCTACAGAAACCATGTAAAATCTCATCAAGAGTTCTTGTTCTTAGGTTGACGGCACCATATATATATGTATACAGGAACAGCTCTTTTTTTAATGACTACCGGATAAAGCCACAACATAGAACATGGAAGAGTTAGAATTAGTATTAGATGTGTACATATAAATAAATACCATGGGTAATCACATATAAAACACAGTGGAAGTGATCCGCCATTGTAGATGCAAAGAATGAAAACTGATCTCTCTCCACAAAAACGTAGTTACTTACCAGGGTGGGTGTGGAATGGATCTGAGCAACACATCTCGAAGAACAACTACGTTTTCTCCTTCGAGTGATTGCTCAGATGCATTCCACTTAGGTGATTAGCGAGCCATACCTTGGAGATGGGTAGGAGTCAACGGCGAGCTGCCCTCAGCACGGCTCTGCCGACTCGCGCGTCGTCCCTTGACTGCTGGACGACAGCGTAGTGCGCAGCAAAGGTGTGCACCGAAGACCAGGTGGCAACCCTGCAGATGTCATCCAGGGGGACCCTTTCCAGGAAGGCTGCCGACGCGGCCTGGGCCCTCGTCGAGTGAGCCGTCACCGCTCCGGGAAGCTGGACGCCTGCACGCTCGTAGCAGAGCCGGATGCAGGCGGTAATCCACTTGGCGATGCACTGGGCGGAGACCGGGGAGCCTCTCATCCTCTCTGCCACCGCGACGAAGAGCTGCGTGGTCTTTCGGAGCGGCCTCGTCCTATCTAGGTAGAACGCCAGCGCCCTCCTCACATCGAGTCGAGTGTGCAGTCTCCTCTCGTTCTCGGACCCGTGCGGTTTAGGGAAAAACACGGGGAGGAAAATATCTT
>ML675601.1:22168654-22359940 GCA_007922155.1 Mesoclemmys tuberculata | reverse complement strand
ACACACCTAAGTGGAATGCATCTGAGCAATCACTCGAAGGAGAACAAAGGCAATTGCATTTGCCTCCGGTAACTTCCACCCTAGGGGTTTCACCAAGGAGAGAAGTTTTTAACTCTAGCAGAGGCTGCTTGGTGATGCTCTCAATCAATGCACCAAGAGAGTGCCTGACCACAACCCTTTCCCAACTGGTCCTACCTATCTTCTGAAAAGACCAGTACCCTGAAGAAATAGGGTTTGTGGATGGCTTGCAAAACCATAAAAATCTGGGACTAGGGAGGGACTCAGGGACAAACGTAGCACCTGATCCTACTTTTAACTCTCCAGAATTTTGGATTTTTATAGGTTTGGCATCTAACCTCTTTTATTTTTCAGGACTGTGGTGGACCCTAACCCTAGCACGGCAGATGCAGATTGTGTGAACTCTTCTAGCCAGCTGATCAACAGGAGGGATGGCTTGTTTCTCCTTGATTCTGGAGTTGCTGGAGACTGGCTTAGCTCTCAGTGCAGGTGGGGGGACCCCTGAGGAGAGTGCCCTCTGTACTGAGGACTTCTGCAGAAGTAGTGTCAGGGCAGCTCTGAGCTTGGCAGAGGCGCCCCAGGTGGGAGGTATTTACTGGGAGGGCCCTATGCTGGCTTTATGATTCCTTTTGCCAACGAAGATGATGCGCAGGGGCCATGGGGTAATGATGGGCCTTTTTGCCTGTCTGCAGACCACAGACTTATAAAAGAGTAGACTCACCAATCTCAGGAAGCCCTCAACACATGAATGAGAGGCTCTCCTAAGATCTCGTGCACCACAACACGAAAGTCATGAAGATCTGCCTCGTGTCTCTCACAGGCCAGGCAAAAAGCTTGATAGCTAAAAATGGCCGTAAATGATTTATTCTTCAAATTATTTTACAAGAAGAATTAAGGCATTTTTAAAGGAAAGTTTTGCAGATTGTGTGGCAAAGGCCTCAGAGTATGGAAAGTAAACGTGAGATGATGGAGAGCAAGGTGGCAATGAGACACCTTAGGTTTTGGGGCACCTGGATGGGTAAGGAAGCAACTCATCTCCTGGGGTTTTTATGGAGAAGTATCTGCCATCAATTAGGGATAAAAGAGGGAAATGATCTATTGTGTATAGGACGATATCAGAGAATTCCTTTCACAAGAGTGACTTGGGAAAGAGGCAGAGCAGGAGCCACATCTGTGGTAATGGCCAATATAACTGAGAGAGACGAAGTGCTGAAAGGCAGCAGGAAAGAAAGGAGACATTGTGCATAGCTGAAATAAATTGCTATTTTTTTCCCACAACTTCAGCTCGCTTATGCAGCACAGGAGGAAGGAAATAAATCAAACCAAAGAGATCTTTATCAGTGAAGAAGTTGATGCTGCCACTCTGTACCTGGCAGAGTTCTGAAGATCACTTGTAAGGAAGAAGCCCATTTGAGTTTCAACCTGAAATAGACCTTCCAGGTATGCTGTAAAAGAGAAGGCTGAAGATATGCCTTCCAGAATAAAGAAAGGGTGGAAAGGAGCATTTTCATAGGTGGCAGACTGGCAGAGTTCCTTTTCAATTATTTTAATGCTGCTGGGGTTTTGTTAAAATATTAATTATGTGCCAGGACACCTAGAGATTTAGACATTGTTTTATAAAATCTAAATAAATAAAAATATAATATCAGAACAGTTTGGGACACTAAAGGCTTGATCCTGAAAGGTGCTTCATGTACCTGGAAAACTCATGAGTGAATTTACTGGAAGAAATAAGAACAGATGGAGGTAGGAGTTTGTCAGATAGTACAACAGCTGAGGGAAATTAGAAATTATTAGTGAAAAAATATAAGCATTTTAATAGGGTTTGTTTTTAACTGTTTTTCTCCTTAAAAGTATAATATTTCCAGTGTGTGGTGGAATGTTTGAGAATACTGTTGAAGCTCCACAGTTAAAAGGGTTTGAAGCATATCTGCAGAAGACTGGGTTATCAAAAACTTACAATCCAAATCCTAAAAAACCCCAGATGTTAGATTTATTAAAAATGCAAAAGTTGTGATGCAACCATGTCATTCTGGGTGGCTTTGGGGGCATTTTCTCCATTCCTTTGTGATTTTTTTGCTTGCAGAAAATTATATCTCATGCAGAAAATAACAAACAAAACCTTTGTAAAATGACAGAGAAAAGACGAATACTGCAAAGGGCTATCAAAGCCATACAAAAACACAATCAGCTTTACACAGGGGCCGAACAGAAGAAAGCATAGACACTATTTAATAGACAGTGTAAGATCTTGACTTCGATTGCCCAAGGTTAAGTTTTTCTTGAGAAAAATATAAATGGCTAAAAACCAGGGATTAAAATGCCATCCCCATTTCCAACTGAACTTTAGCACTGCAGCTTACCATACCATACCAGGGCTGCCCCCGGCTTGTGTTTGATACGACACATTCATCATCCCATTCAGTTCCTCAAGACCATGTTCTCTGCACTCATCAAGCTTCTCCTTCCCCCAGTCTCTTCCTTCTTGGCTATGACTCTACATGAACCAAGAATCTGGAATGGATAAGAGTGATAGGGAGGGAAAAGCTGAATTGTGAAGGGTCTTAAAGGTCAGGATAAGAAGCTTGAATGTGACGTTTCAGAGAAGGGAAGGCCTACAGTAGAGAGATTTATTAGCTTGTGTTTTATGAGTTGGGGAGGGGGTTTGGGAGCAGGCATAGGAAGAGAGGGGGGTTAAGATTTCACAGAAAGAGCTAAAATGAACTCAGTCAGAAACCCCAGCTACAGTCTGCTCAAAGGGAGGCTTGGACACAAACATTATTTATCTCAGGACTTTACAGATTATTAAAGTGAGCATTTAGGATTTAAAGCCTTTAAAATGCAGGTTATAATGAAGTCATCTTTCCTGTTGTGAGCCACAGTTTAGAATTTGTACAATGGGTAAAAAGAAGTGATTGTCTTCTCCTTACATGCCAGGTAAAATGTTGAAAAAGAATCTCGGATTTAAAAAAATTAGCAGAATTCAGAGAACTGACAGCAACAGAAAAGACTTCTGGAATGTGCACTTGTATTTTTTCATTGAGGCAAACTAACAGCTTTTATTTTTTACATCAGAAACTATAATGCTTTCTGAAATAAATAAAAGATTGTGGCACAAGATGAGGTGGATACTGCCTGGTCACTGCTGAAAAATCTGAAATAGACAGGAAATTTGAAAACAGAAGGCACAAGTTACCCAACAACGCAGCATACTATATTAATAACAAAGGCACATCAAGGGAGAACTGACCCAATAGTAGGTAGTGACATGTTAACTCTTAAGAATTCGTGCAAAATTTAATCTGTCAGATAGAAAATTGATGTTCAACGGTTTTCCCCTAAAGAAAAAAATATTTATTTTAACAATACTCATTTATTTCAACAAGTCAATGCTGATTTCATTCCTTATTTACAAAGGAAATTTGTATTAAAAATTGCTATTTAGATAACATTCTCTTAGGAGGCAGGCTCTCCTTATCGAAGCTGCCTGCTGGTGACTTAGTCTAGGCTATAAACAGCACATTTGTACACACCAGACTGGCTCAATAATAAATAAATAAATCAATAATGCAGAGAACAACTTTTGTTTCTGAGTTCCTTTCTTCTCTCCTTTCTGCATTTGAGTGGGAGGAGACCCTGGCCCACTTTCTCATGAGCTGAATTAAAAAAGAGACAGAAAAGACTATGATGCTGTCAATTGCCTCCCCCATAGCAAAATTTAGGCAGTGGGTGGAGCATCCTGTCTAGGAATTCATTATCTTTCAACTGTGGTCTGATATACATATTTATAATGGACTTTTAATCAATTCATTCACTAACATGTGTGGAAGCATTTTTACAGTGATAAAACCAATCAAAACATACAAATAGGAACTAATATTTTCCGGTTTTATTCCTTCTACTTTTGTCATAAGTTTAGTTATAACCTATTTTTTCCCCACTGACTAATTTCATCAGGATGAGTAATTCCACCGAATATGTAAGCAGGCACTGCAATTCGGAAAGCAAATTTATGGTAGGCAAGTTCCACATGAAGCAAATGACATTACGTGGACTTTTTTATATGCTCATGACTTTTGATTCCATGCTCTTAAACTGATTGGCAGACTTAACATTTTATTAACAACCGAGAGCTGGCCCTGAGAAATGAGCTTTGTGGGATTGCATCAGTCCTCTCTGGAGCTACGTACAGATCGCAAAAAACATCTCTACAACTGACACTCTTGTTAAGAGACCAGAAGAAAAGCTGACCACATTGAAGCATCAGCAGGGCAATGCGGAAAAGCTTTCAGTATCACTGCCCAGGCTATACCTGTTCTCTGGACAAACACGACTTCAAGGATGTCAATCCGGCATCTTTAAACCGAATACAGCTACAAAAGCATTTTTTAAAAGATCGAAAATAAACCAAGAATTTCTATCTGAGACGTCTGGATTTAAAAACTCAGTGGCTACACAGCAAGATTCACTGCAGTGGGGTCATTCGGTGTGCAACATAAGCTCTTCTATGGAGCTCTCCCCCCCACTTCTCTGTTGTGACAACAGCATAGACTTTGCACCTCCTGTATGAGACTACAAGAGCGTATAAAATATCAAAATTACCATTACCAAGGGATCCATTAATAATCTGTTGGTTTCTCTATTACCTATGCAGCAGCTCAGTGCACTCAGGTCCACCGCTCTCAAAATTATAATCTCTCCACCAAATGATAGAATTAAAAATAATATAATATTTGAAAGGAGTTAATGTTCCCATATGGAGAACAGTTCTTTAAATGTTGTAATTAACCAACTATAAATATGGTGGGATTGTTTTAATAAAATACCCAGCGCTACTATGTAAGTACTGTATTGTTTCCATTCACACTCTTATTCTACACAATAATTCCAGATGTTCCACCCACCATCTTGTGAAGTTCTTTAAGCCAAAAATGTTCACACCTTAATAAAATAAAAGCTAATGTTAAAGACTTTTACATTTATTGCATGCTCTCTGGTTATGCCAATCTTCTCTTTACTAACTTGCACTCATATAAATCAAACCCTACATTATCACGATTCAAATTGTAATAAAAAATAACAATAAAATTACTGTGAGGTCAAAAACTATCAAACACAAGCAAGATAAAATAGAGATGCAAAAAGCAGTTGAAAAGGCCAAGTGCTTTTGGAAAAATTCAGATACTGTACTTTCAAGTATATTGCAGCAGGAGGTGGCTAGCTACCGCTGTTTTATTTAATAAGACTCCACATAAATTCCAGCTGCTAACCGTGTGGTAAGTCCATCTCAGAAAACAAGGGCTTCTATTCTCCTGCCAGTACATGGCCCTAATTTCCATTAACCTTACTGGGAGTTACATCTCCATTGAGGGAAGAATAGGCTCCAAGGTGCTTTTCCCTGTGTGTAGGTTTGATTGTGTGTGTAAACTGCATGATTAAGTTTTTAAAATATCTTTAGGAATCTGCAACCAAACACGTGATTAAGAGGAGCGTGACTACTCAATCTTTAAACTCAGCTTTTAAATATGCTTAAAAAAAAGATAAAAAGATCAACTTCTCTGATTATCCTTATTTTTTCCCCTTAGTATTCCAATTTATGTTTATATTAATTTGCTCTTTATTTAATTAAACTTGCACTTGGCACTTTTTAGAGTCCTATCCTGAAAACCCTTGCAAAGTGCTAAGGGCCCTAAATTTCCATCTTTTCCTAACAAGTATACATGAGAAAAAAAAAAGGTTTTTTTGGATAGGCTGTACAGCTGTTCCACAACTCCTGCTGCTGCCTCTGAAGTACAAACAAAGGTTGTAGTAGCCTCTGTCGTGCAAATGCACATTCTCCAGAGAGAAAAGTAGTGGACGATCCACATGTAGTGCATCCTGTGATCCCACCGCCAGAAGTTGACACGTACGCATATTGAATTTGGACTGGGTAAATATGCATTTTGGATGTTGATCAATTAATGAGCAAAAATTATTATTAAAGCTGGTCTGAATTATATTTTATGTTTTTTAAAAAATCACATACCTATTTTGTTTCAGTTTCAGTTTTCCAGGATTGATTTTATTTTTTCAAGGAATTTCTTGTTTACTTTTTGTCCCCCTTTTCCACTGTGAGGAAAAAAGGGAGTTAAAAGAAAATGAGAGAAAGTGGGATATTTCCCTACCATTTTGTAATGAAAAACTTTGGGGGGAAAATCATTGTTGAAAAAATGTGTCTAAATATTTCATTGAAAACATTTTCATTTAACTGAAAAATATTGCTGAAAACGACATTTTTCTCTGAAAGGATTTTTGGTCATAAAACCATTTTTGGACCAAAAAATATCCCTCTGTCTGTTTTATTTTTACCAGAAGAATGATACAGAATTTAAAAAACCCTCACTTTCAGGAAAGATACAGATAAGCAGACAAACAGCTCTGCATAATAAAGTAGTAAAATGTGGTTTTTCACTTGAAGATTTTTAAGCTGTTTACAATGTCTCAAGAAAACTTAATTTCTTCTCACACAGCCTATAACCTTCCTCTGGAGAGACCTAAAGACACACAAGCAGAAATTACATTCAATGTCATTGTGCCAAAAATCACTCTCTAAAAAGCAAAACCTTTAAAATCATTACGGTGTAAATGTTTAAAAATACACATACAAATGGCAGACATTTAAAACTGTAGAATATTTTATATGTAACTAGTCAGCAGAGAATGGGGCAACATGGTAGAATGGGTTAACACAATGGTCTTTCACCTATGGAGGCCTACATCATGGTCACAAATGAAAATTTATTTGGAGGAATTATCACCCAAGCTGGCTAATAATGTAACCAAACAAGAAAGGGTGAACCAATCAGTCAAAATAACCAGCCTTGGTCTTTTGTACAAGTCTGGACAAAAAATGGACACCACTCCACATTCCTCTAGATAAATTTTAATACACCACCACTGCCCATCCATTTTGCCCTCCGTTTCTATCCCTGATCCTGCATTCAGTGCTGCGCCCTCTTCAGTGTCTTTATAGGGTTCAAAAGGTCTGATGGTCTTTCTCCAAGACCCCAGAACAGTACTGACTACAGATCTGCTAGTTCTCTGGATCTTCGTTGTTACTAGCATCCCAGATTACTTAGTGAGCTAGCAAATCCGCATTCAGTGCTGTACTGGGACCCCTGGAGAAAGGCCACCAGACCTTTTGGACCTGACAGAGGCATAGAAGAGGGAGCAGCTTTGCATGTCGGATTGGGGATTGAATCTGAGGGCAAGATGGGAAGGCAGTGGTGGAATGATTCAGATTTATCTAGAGAAATGTGAATGTGAAGAGGGGTCCAGTTTTTGTTCAGAGTTGTACAAAAGGACCAAGAAGCCTGGGAGCATGCAAGATTGCAGGTTTTGGAACTGTATCAGCAGAAGCTGGAAACCAGGGCACAGTAACAGGGATGACCCAAAGAGCTATCATATTTACAGTGAGTGAAGTACTGGGACACAGTGGGGATGGTAAGAGTCCTGTTAGGGTATGCCTTACACTGCAGCTGGCAATGATTCCCACTGTGGGTACACAGACTCACCCTAGTGAATTAGCATGAGTTAGCATGCTCAGCTAGCAGTGTGGATGTTGCAGCAGGGAGTGGTGGCTTGGGCTCGCGGCTTGAGTCCAAGCCCACTCCAAACCCCCTGTATATGAGCTCAGATGGCTAGCCCAAGCCGCCACCAGTGCCACAATGTTCATGCTGCTATTTTTAGCACGCTAGTGCGAGCTGAGCTAATGCGCGTCAGTCAACCCGTGCTAGGAATCAATTCTCAGACATACCCTTAGGCCTCCTGCGTTGAAAAGTTTAGAAGGGAGAAGAGAGAGAGTATATTAAAAATGAAATAGAGGAAGAAGGTCCACACGATGAGTGACTCAGGCATTAGGTGAAAAGGTCACATAGGTCTGGTGGGTGGAAGAGAGGTCATACAGGCTTAAGGGAAGACTGGAGAGACTGCTGTAGGCTTGGCTAAGGTTTAAGCAGTTTTGGACACTTATCCCAACTGAACAGAACCTTTTGAGGTTTTCCCTTTGCTAATGACAAAGCCCAGTGTGCGCTAGAGTTTCTATGAAATGCTCTGCTTTTTTTCTCCTCACAGAAAGTACACCACCATGCCACAGTAATGAAACCAAATGAAACAAACATAACTAATAATCTACGGTGTATTGAAAAATCATTACTTTGCAGTACCACATAGCACCTAAGGGATGGCTTAGAAAAAATTCAAATACTGGCAATACAGGTCCAAATTTAGCTCTGATACAACTCTAATAAAGTCAAACCTTTTGGGGTAATATGTCAGTCCAAACACTGATCGTGTTACTTCTGCAAATCATTCCTTCATTATTATTTAAGCAACAAAAGTATGCTAATATGTTAAATGATGATAAGAAATTAACTGTATGTGTGTGAGTATGATGAGCAGAATTTGGCCTTCAATGCAAATACATCACAGTATGTAGACAGTATTGCATGTCCTGAATATTTCTTATTTGTGTATGAACAAGAATTTGCAGAATCAGAAAGGATATTGTGTTAGTTTTCTGTTTGCCACTCATAACACATGAGACACAGCACTGTAAAATGTGCCTTATTCCACATATGTGATAAAAGGCAGTCATGGCATGCCATCTACATAAAACATTTTTGAGGTAAAGTGTGTATTTTGTTTTAATGGATACTAATGTCAACAGATGTGCTGATTATGAGATTAGTTCAGTCACATCAGCTTCAATGAAATATTTTTATTGCAAACACTGAACCGCTTTCTGTTCTTGCTCAGACTGGTGTAAAGCCAAAATAACTCTGTAGAAGTCTTTGGTTTATGCTGGTATAAATTTTAAGTTACTTTGAATTTTCACCAGTCTGAGAGGAGAATCTGGCCCATGGACCTTAAACGCACTTTGATTTAAACAGAGCGTGAGCAGACTATAATATGATCCCAAAAAATCATTCTGCATAACAAAGAGTATAGTAATAATTTAATTACTTACATAACAGAGAGTCCTATTATTTAGTTTTTCATAAGTCAGACTGATTCATCAACAGATACCCATGAAAAAAATTTGCCCAATGTTATCATGACTCAATATCAACCTGTAGCTTTTATGTTTCTTTTATTTATATTACCCTTCAAAATACATGAGTGCCACAATTTCATTTTTCCTCCTGCACATTTTTTAATAATCAAGATTTTGAGAATTTTCATCCCAAAGTGTTTTATAAACTGAAATACATCAGAACCAACCTGCACGTTACGGAAATGTAGCCACTTCTGGGGATAATATGCAGCAAGAAAACAGCACACAGCAATACTGCACTATGGTTTATGGTAGGAAGTGAAAAATAATAGACCTTTGAAATTGCAGGAGAAATTTAGGTAGGTAGACAGTAAATACCCACAATGAAATCTGTCAGGATCCAAGACCAACACGCCAGACCCTTTAGCATGTGCCATGAAATCACAAATGCTCAAGAAATGGCAAATTCAAACAATGGCACCTCTCAGAGCACCGTGCCTCCAACACAATGATGGGTCATTGATAGACTTAGAAAAAAAGTGACACCTGCTTACCCATCAAAACACTACTTTACTGCAGCATCCACTTATTCCATGAAGGTTTCCAGCTACAGACACAGCCCAAAGTAGCTAAACTTGAAAGATCTGATGGGTGCACAGAACAAAGGTATGTTTCAAGGGAGGGTAATGCCATCTAAAAACCTAACTTGGTCCCTACTCCATCTCTCTCAACTTTTCTCCTTGCTTTGGTGTCAAGCAAGCCTAAGTACTAGCACATATGTTTTCCCCACTCATCATTTAGGGACCTTTATTTCCTCTCTTCCTTTCCTCCAAACCCTCCCACATTAATTAGCTTCTGTTGCAAAGCTCTCAACCATTAGCCAGAATATGGTGGAGGGAGAGGGATTTTTAAGGTGAAAAGGCAATTAGATGCCCAATTCTCACTGAATTTTGAAGTGGTTAGGTGTCTAACTCCCATTTGTGCTTTTTTAAAAAAAATCTTCCCCTACATGACTCAGTAAGTGTCTGAGCAAAGGAGGCTAAACAGCAGAGCAATACAGCTGACATCTGCTGAAGCAAACATGCCTATACATATGCAAGGAACTTTTGTAATGAAACCCAGAACATTCACGTGATTTAGAAGGTTCACTGTGGTTTGTGAACCCCTCTGCAAACTTAGGCCAAATTATGCTTTCCGGTGAAAACCAGGAAAAACTTAGATGTTTCTTCTTGAAACAAGCAAATCTGGAGAATTCTGGCATCAAGCGCCGAAGTCCAACACAAAATGCACGACACAGCAACAGAAATAGAAAAGAATGTTTCCTATGAACCTCTGTAGACCAAGAAGACTGCCAAGTTTGCATATTGCTACGTGCCTAACCATTGAGTTGGAAGGCAGGGATAATAGTGAAGTGCACAGGAACCTTGGTCAGTTACTATGGCAATAAGCCAGAGTGCAAATATCCCCATTTTCCAGTGGGGATATTGATTCATTCTTACTTTCCATGTGGATAAGAACCAAATAGGGACTTGCACAAATGACTATACAAATGGTGGGTCAGAATCCTGCTCTCTGTAAATCTGTTAGACTGACTAAGGAAGAAATAAATAGGTTTACTATGGTGTAAATTGGGAGCAGAATCTGACTCTAGATGCACAACCACACCTCATTTTTGACATAAATGAGACATGAACACAACCATTTCTACCCATACATTTTTAAAAGTTTCACAACCCTAACTGAACAATTTAATGTGATTGAAAAGTTAATTCCCACCAGCCTCCAGTTTATTGGGGGCTGGTTCATTCTGAAAGGTGGCTGACGTTGAATTTCAAATTGAAGAAACTGAACTGGATTCCAGCTATTTCTTCCCTCCTCCCTGTGAAGACAATAACAGAACGTGGATATATTTAGCCACTGTTGCTAATCCTTCAAACAACTTTGTGCCAGTGGCTTTGGAACCATAGCTAGGTTTTTCCCCGTGGTTGGACTGCTACTGTGGATCTTGTCAAGGTAGCTGGATTCTCAGTTTGAGCACAAGGATTTACAATTCTGTCACAGTCAGGAATCAATCAGCCACAGAGAAAAAAATCACATCTCTCCCATGTCAACATGTGATGAATGTCTGCAGGGCCCATATGGGACAACCCACAGTAAATCCTACTTTTAATGTGCCGATGGTTTTTCTTGCATGTTTCTATACAATCCAACCAGATCTTTCCCTTTGGAACTACATGCTGTCACAACGTGGAGATAGTTTGTTAGTTCTTTTGACACCTACTCTGATGGCATGAGTTTCTGATTGTATTAGCCAGACTATAACAGTAGCGGCTAGATAAGCACATACTGTATTTAGCACATAGTTTATCACACGGCCAATTAACAAAGTAAATGACTGACTATTTAATAGAAATAGTCCCATTGCCAAATCAGGGGTCCTAAAGTCTTTCCCTTTCTTCTCCACTATCACTCTCCTGCATCCTTCCCTTCTCCCTCTGATTTTTTGAGGTTTTGTTTTTCAAAGTCTTTATCTTTGAACTGCTGGCCCGGATGTTAAGCAGGGCCTTGAGATTCTTGCAAGGGATGCCAATGACATGGAGTATCCTCTTTCATATGGAAATCAGGGTCCAAGTCCCCAAGCACAACTCAGTTTCCTTATGTTGAAGGTATGTTGAGTACTGAATTTGATCTTTATTTTTTAACTTACATAAACACAATGTTCGCCACACAGCACTAGCTTACTTGCAAAATCAAGTTAGTTATTCAGTGAAAAAAAATAGCCTTTGCTATAGAATGTGCTTTAATAAAAACCCCACATCTTTCTAGAAGTACACTTTACACTGCCATGGTTCAGCCTACATTTCCTGGTTAGAGTCAGCCATGAGTTCAGGCACTAGAATAGTTCTCAGTGGTTCTTGTTTTAAACTTACTTTGGTTGTTTACATTATTTAACTACGCTCATCCACCACGTCAAGATATCATTAAAGCACCCTCATAACACCGAGACTCTTCAGTAAGATCATTTGTTTTCAGCCCCAATTTTATGGATGACTTTTAGATAGTCCAGTTGCAAATACAGATAATAGGTGGTTCTAAAATTTTTAAAGAAGCAAGGGATGTTTGGGTCAGAAGCTGTAGAACACAAACTCCATAGGTTACATAGATCTGTTGGTATATGTGTATATTATATAGAAATAAACTATAGATATGCAGTATTAAGCCATAAGAGGCTTTCTTGACCCCATCCTCCAGTATAAATTTATAAGTAAATACAGTATAAATAAATACACCTAGTGCTATCAAGAAATAGAGTGTGCCTTTCTTATTTTTTCCCCATAGTCCAGAAATAACTCAAATGTTCTGTTTTTCTACCATACTTGTTTAACATTTCCAGAATTTCTAGAATCAACTATCAAGTACTGCATTCTAGTCACTTCTGAAGTTGTGTGCTACTTTACTACTGTTCCGTTTCCTCCATGCTCACTGTCGTGTATTAAAAAATCACAAAGTGCTCACAATAACAATTTCCTTTACAAAATAGCCAGATTTCCCCTTCCCACCACACATAAAAAGTTTTCCAAAGAGTGAGAGAGATCAACAATAGAGTAAAAACCTCAGAGGACAGAAGGACAGATATGAAACTTTGCATACGAGTATAAGAAGTGCATGTGCATTTATTCAAATGAATGATCCCTCATTTTGGGTTTCAGAGAATTTCAGTAACTTACTTAATTTACACTATTCCTCCATTTCATCACCTGACTAAGTAGACTAGATTTTGGATCAGAAAGAGAATCAAACAGATCAGAAAGCACTACCTCTCACAGAGGCAAACTGTTATACAGAAATAAACACAGAAACACAATGACAAATCTATGACAATTTACACCAGATGAGGATCCGTCCAGGCTTTGCCTTCCATCACTCCAGATTCCTCAGCATGGTTCCTGTGTGTGTTTTATCCTTTGTAACTCCAAAATAGCCCTTTTCTCATAGTCCCCATATATTTAGAAAGTTTTCTTCCATGAAGCCCAAAAAAAGAACTACTGCATTTCTATGTATTCATTTGCCTCTATGGTACATCACCTCCTGATCTGCTTAATGGTTCTCTTTCTAATCCAAAACCCTTGGGGCATTTTAGTAAATGAGTGATTAGAGACATTCCTGATGTAATTTATACACGTTATAAAGCCTAACTTCTGAGTCAAAAGTTTTCTCTTTTTTTTTTAAGTGCCAAATTTAGCAAGCTTGAAGGCACACTGTATGATGTATCTGATTGGTCAGACTATTTAATGAACTATGGCCCATTTTAATGGTGTGGTATACGAAGCCTTTTTGCTCTTTAATTTTAAAATAAAGAGGAGATTCCCAGCTGGAAACCAAGAACTCACTTCTAGCCTTGGAAGGCACCATGACAATCTTGAGGTAGGGAAAAGTTATTTTAAGTATTTTTCATTTTTCGTTGAAATTTTTCTTCAACTAAGTTTCTGGGGTTTCAGCCAAAGAACTGAAAATCATTTTTCAGCTGAATTTTTTGGGTCACTAAGAATTGAAACAAGCCAAACCAAAACAGCTTTTCTAATAAAAACCTGCAAAATTCCATTAAAAAAACAGACCTTTTCCACAGAAATTTCTATTTGGGTGAAAAAACTTGGAACACTCTACCAGTTCCAATTTTAAATCATTTTTCTAAGTCTTTCTAGCTGTCTTCAAGCTCTAGAACATTGGACCCATCGAATGAAAGCACCTGGTTCTAATGATGGAAGGGTACAAATATAGTCTCAATCATTTGTTTTTAAAATCTTTACAATATTTGAAAAATATTCTTTTCTGTAATACATATGGTATATACAGAATACATAGGATCATAGAAATGTAGGGCTGGAAGCCAGCTCCTTGCCCTGAGACAGGATCAAGTAAACCTAGACCATTCCCAGCAGGTGTTTGTTTAACATGTTTTTGAAAACCTCCAGTAATGGGGATTCCACAACCTCCCTTGGAAGCCTATTCCAGAGCTTAGCTATTCTTATAGTTAGAAAGTTTTTCCTAATATCTAAACTTAAATATCCCTTGCTGCAAATTAAGCCCATGATTATGAACAGTGTGGTATAAAAGTTTTATCAGCACTTGCTTGGAATGACCTGCGTATCTCTCACATGGCTTTGCCACTCATAAATAATGTGGCCATCTTAAACTCATGCCAACAAAAATTGTACTTCACCATCAGGTATTTTATACACACACACTGACCCACACAGTGGAAGAGAAAACTTTGCAACCTCTCAGGCACTGCCAATTTCCATAAAGCAAGCAGAAATCAGTTTGAATGAAAAAAATATTTACATCATGTATGTATAAATAAACAGAGAGAGAGAGACATAATAGGCATATCTCAAACTAACATGCAGGAAGTATATATATTTTATGTTTTTGCTTTAGGTATAATGTATTTTGCTTTCTAACTATAGAACAGCTGAAATCATGTATCCTCAGCCCAACATAATTTCATGCCTAATTTATGGAAAGAGAATACAAAAGGACCTTCTGGGAGTGGGGGTGGAAGATAGTATAACATTAGCACAGGAACCTGCTACTCTGTTGTTTGGCAAGGAGAGTAGCGTGTGCAATTTCTACCCTACAGTGCATCACAGTGAGATTCCAGCAAAAACATGTGTTATGGGGGGAGAAGAGGAGGGGTGGGTGTTCAACTGAATGAACTTACTGTTACCTTTTTTTTTCCTAACAAAAGTCTTCTTTTTCCTGATACTGTCTGAATTTGAAACATCTAATTTAATCCATTGAAGGGCCCAGTCTTCCTTTTATTTCCTGTCTGTACTGGAGCAGTCGCCTGTTTCAATTATGACTTTCTCCAGCTCCTACATTTTTCGTGCTCCAGCTGGCTCAAAGTGCACTTCCTTGGAAGGTAAAATGCACTAACTGTGCTGATCGGAGGCTGATAGCTGGAAAGCCACAATATTTAATAGCTGAGCTGATAGGAGGGGTTAAAAAAAATCCCAACATTACTTTGGAGTCTAAACAAAAGGATATTATATAGCTGAGTGTTCAATTAAGGCCCCATTAAAATAATATGTAGAACTGCAGACTGCTTATATACATTCAGACTTTCATGGTAAATTTCATTCATTTCTATGTATGTGTGTTAAATGCTTCTTTCCTGCTTTTCAGTCAGTTACTGCTGATTTGGGACTAGCTCAGTGCAATTATTTCAAAGAACAGGATTGTGGGATTGATATGGCACTATTGCAAAACCCTGGCCTGCTAAAAATAAGATTGTTTTGTAGTCAAGACGGCAAAAAAAGTCTCTGGGCGGTAAACACCAGTCAATGTATTTTTTTTTTTTTTGCTTTATGAAAACCACAAATCTTTTTTTTCCCCTTCCTCCTTACTCACAGGGCAGTTTAATTACAGTTTAATCTCTTCCAGTAAGCACCCCTGGAGACCTTATTGTCCAAGCACTGTATTATCAAGGCTCCAGCTACAATTTACTACAGTAGGCAGGAGCTCCCTTTAGGAAGACCAGAAAGTACCCGTACCCTGCCCCCCCCACCACTCCCCCCAAAAAGTTCAGTTGCTTTATTACTAACTAACAGTGCAAAAGCTTTATTAGACTCTAGAGATACCAGTTCAATAATTAGAGAAACACTACAGAGGTGTTGATCAACACTTGCCCTGTCTAACTCTGCTGCGTCAGGAAATCTGAATGAAAATGTTAAGTTAACAAGGTTGCTCAGTACTCCAGTTGCAGCTAGTATTTGGTTACACTTTACGGGAAACGGGGGTGGGGAGGAGGTTAACGAAGAAACAAACCAACTTGGGGCACATGAAATACACACAGTATAGACACTCTGTGTTGCAAGTCAGTACAAAAGATCTACGTGTGCCAACAAATCTCTCAGCTCTACAAACCTTTGACTTTCGCTTTGACTTTAAACAAATTTTAAAACGTTTCCCAGGGATGTACAGATAACTAAAGTGGTAGAACATGAATCTGATTAATTCTGAATAATAATAGGTAGGGAACATGGGCTAAATTCTCCTCTCATTTACATTTGGACAATTGCTTTAAAATCAAAGGAACAGAGGAGAATTTGGCCCCAAATCTGAAATGACCCAAGAGCTACTGAAAAAAGCATGGTTACCTGATCTTTCAGGTAAGAGTTTAACTATGTGTTTGTATAGACAATTAAAGTATGTCCCAGATGTATTGCAGATAATCAAAGTGTAGTAAAATGTAAGTAATGTCTTACTAATATCCAGAAATGATATTTTTCCAATTGTTTTAAGTTAAAAGGAAAAACCCACCTCAAGTCTAAAATCCCCATCTGCTCTTTCATAACTGTTTACTGTATGTTAATAAGAAGTATTTGCCAACGGCACAGATATGATGTGGATGTAGACACTGACCTAAAGGGAATATTTATTTCTTTGCTGTATAGTAGGTTATGGTTACGGCTATCAAGCTATGTTATTTACTGATTTATTCACCCAGAAGGATACATATAATATTTTTCTAAATCTGTTTTCCATTAACTGTTTTTTCCCCATGGCCAACTCCTTTAGATTCTTAGAATGGATGGAGTCTCTTCTTTTCCTAGCAACAAACTAAGGGATACTGTACATTAAAAAAAAGTCCCCATCCTCTAGGCAATGACCAAGGCACAGGATATCCTGGTTAATGTTAATGGGGAAAGGAGGTTTGCTGATTTTCACAAACCTTTCATTCTACTAGTGCCATTTGAACTAATTTAAGACACAGCTTCCTTTTCGTTTACAGCCAGAAAAAAATTTAAGAAGTCCTCTTGAGAGCAAAGCAGTCATAGGAGGAGGGAGAATGCAACTAAAGATGTACTCTCAACAATGAACTATGTCATTCTTATAGCACACAGAGGCCCAGTCTACACTTATCTTTGCGATTCGGCGGCAGTCGACGGGAGAAACGCAAGTGACGTAAATCACTTGCGTATCTCCCGTCGACTTTGCAGCATCTCCTCTGCGCGGTGTCCATACTGCGCTGTGTCAAAGGGAACGGTGCTCTCTTCGACGCAGCACTACTCCATTTACCTAGGTGGTTTTCCTGCGTCGCTTCCTGGATCGACTGAGCGCATCTATACAGACCGCCCAGTCGATCCAGAGCAATCGATGTGACGGCAGCGAATTTGCTGCTGTCAGTGTAGACCCAGCCCGAGATCTGCAGGAGCTCAGGATAGACGGATGTTCTGTAATCTTAGCTTCCAAAATCCAAGTCTTTTTGATGGTCCCAGGAATTGTAGCTTAAGCTAACTGCCAAGTGCCTGCTGCAGGTATTGTGCTTGTAACTATTAAACCAATAAGGCCAAGATTTTCAAAAGCACCTTGTGATTTTGGTTGCCTAACACGCGGCATCTCAAAGAGGTATGATTTCAGAAACGGCTGAGCACCCATCCTCCAAAAGTCAGATCCTTTGAAGGTGTCTTAAAATTGGGCATTCAAAATAACTATCACTTCTGAAAATCTTGGCCTAAATCAGTACAGAATGTCCTCTAACTTTAAAAAACAATCCATAAAAAGAGTGATGATTACTTTCCTATACTTATAAATATGGTATTAAAAAAAATCGCAGAACCACAACCTTTCCTCTACAAAACACAGGGCAGCCTCTAATAAATAAAAAGCCAATGATACAAACCAACCCCAAGTGTATCTTTATATATTTTAGTGCACAGTGATACATTTTCATCCCAGTTATTCTGGGTTTCAAATGATCTAACTCCACTGATTTTTGACAAATTACTCTGGAGTTACACAGCTCTAAATGCAATAAGATTTTAGCCCACTACATTTCCTGCTTCAAATCTGTTTTACTTCTTGCAGATCACTATGACCATTGATTGGCTGTAAGACCTAATACATAAATGGCAAGATCTAATCAGTGACAAACGCAAGTGAGCTGGAAGACCACAATTTTTGGTCTTTTATAGTGATGATCCTGTGGGCCTAGTTCTCCTCTTGCTTACAGCTGTTTTACATTGGTATAATTCCACTGATTTCAGTGGTCTGACCAGTTTAAATGAGAAGATAATCACAGATTCAATTATTTAAAAAAAATAATTAAAAATATATTTTTTTCTTAAGACAAATTCCTGTGAGAGAAGTGCAATATCATCACATTCTCTCTCTTTGGTGTTCTAAGGCAAATCTTTATAATATTGCATTTGACTAATTTATTAACACAAATGAATAAAACAAAAGAAATTAAACATAAATGACTAGCTCAAGAACACTATTTGGTTCCTAACATCTAATCTCAGGATAACTGCACTGAGAGCAATTTTTTGCCCTTGCTTTACCTTCTTCTGTTTTATTGGGATTTTTTTTTTACCAGTGTAAACCATTAGCATTTCTGCCATTTTCTTCACTACCTAGCTTTACTATATGCCATGCCTCATAAACCAAAGATTTATTTCTCTCTCTGCTCCTCCCCTCACCTAAGGTTTTCACTATAAATGGCTGGTTACAGCCCAATCAAGAGCATAAAAGCAATTGAATAAATAAAACTATGAAGTAAGTGTAAAATATTAGTGTCCAGACATGCAAGATGTATGCAGTTACTATGAAACTTCCACAGCTGTATGGGCCTGGAACTCATGCGGTGCCTCAGGTTTAAACAGGACCCATTACCAATAAGAGTTTTATTTGCTTAATAAATTACATTCAAAAGCACAATAGTCCGGGTTCTTAGCTGTAAAATTGCCAAACATTGTCAATGACTGCTCTCTGGCTATAAATAGTAAAATAATGTACAACTCATTAGATTTTTGATTCCCTGTGCAATTCTTCCTAACCATTACTCAGAAACATAAAAAGTGACTCTACATGACGTTTTATAGAGGTTATAAATTGCTATAAGGAGATGACATGGGATAAATTTGTAGGCAGGGTGAGGGGACCCAGCCAAGCCAAATGTGTAAATTAAGAGTCAGGGCAAAGCGTGGGACTATGTGAAACAATACTGAAATCATAAAGATAGGCAGATAAGGATTAACTGCAGCAAAAAGAGGTTTATAGTGATGGAAAAACCACTAATAGAACACTCCATTGAAGATAGATAAGTTAACTGTCACTGGCGGTATATTAAAATAACTAAACTTCTAATCCATTTCAAGAGACTTTAATGTCTAAAAGAAAGATTAATTAACCCTGAAAAGCAATTAACAATATCCATCTCATCTGGATAAGCAGAAAACCAACGGATTTTCTCTTTACTTTCCTAGATGACTTCTGGCAGCTCTTCAGTGATTTTATTGGAACACAGGGGAAAAAGTTTCATTAGACAACATTCCCAGAAATTAAACAATTCTTTTTCATTTTTAAATAAAGAAACCAAATAATTGTATAAATACATACTGATGCTTTATACCATAGGCTTAAATGCTAAATTAACATATAATACAGCACCTTGAACAAGCAGAGCACTACATAAAAGCAGAATAAAAATGCAATAATAATTGTGGCTCCATCCCCTAGCATGAAGAAATTAAAAAGAGATGTTTCTCCTTATCTGCATATTTAGCATTCCTAGAGACACATCCCTGAATCCAGAAGATACAGCTCAACTATTCCATCACATTACTGAAGGCAGGGCCTGGCTGGACACTAAGTGCTTGATGTGAGCGGCAAAGAAACTTTCAATTCCAAGGCTGAAATCATGATCCATTAAAGTCAATGAAAGGTTAGCCATTGACTTTAATGGGGCTAGGATTGCACCCCAACAGTTGAGGAGCTCAGATCTTGCAAGTGATGCTCAGCCACTTGCAATGGAGAGCCAGACCTGCATTTGGTTCTCACTGGCCATTTCACATTGAGTTTACCTACTGTACTGAATTGCAAGGCTCCCCATGATACCAGTTAAATTGACTTACCATGCCTTTCTCAGAAGACCTTAAAAAGAAAAGCTTCGTCTGCGCTATGTGACAGTAAAGAACACTCTTTGCCATAGGTACTGGAAGTAGGGGTGCTACTACAGCCCCTGGTTTGAAGTGGTTTCCATCATATACATGGTTTATAGTTTGTTTCAATGGCTCTCAGCATCCCCACTATACAAATTGTTCCAGGACGCCTGCTCTTTGCTGGAGTTAAGGTTTGCCCTGGAGTGTCTCTAGCCAAATACTTCTTCCTGAATGCTGTGCAATGTAGTTGTCCACCTGAGCCACCCTCCATGCCATGAGGTACCTACATTTCGCTGGTGAGGTGATATCTGGATGCATATAGCTAGTAAGAAATGTGGGGGTCGTTGGGACAAAAGGCACAGTGTAATACTGTAAGGTATTTTCATTCATATCATTCACAATGGGGACTCAGTCTCCTTTGGGGCCTCTAGGCTCAACCATAATGCAAATTATACAATAAAAGCAAGACAGGGTCTCCTAAAAGATATCAGATATTAAACTGACTTTACAGTAGGTCTTAGCTAAAAGGACAAGAAGAAATAGCTATTTAAAGATTCAAAAAAAGAAGCTTTCTGAGGGCTTCTAGAATTAAGGTAGGATTCTATTTCCCTCCAAAACCATGGAAGTGGTCAGAGTTCATGCTGTCACCACTGCTTTTCAGGTTGGTCAGTTTTGTTTCATTGTGCTCTCTGTCTATTTGTTGTATCTATTGGTCATCTCTTGTCTTACACTGGATTGTAAACTCCCTAGAGCAGAGACTATCATTTTATTGTGTATTTGTAGGGGGGGTCCTGGTCCATGTTTGGGGATCTCATGCACAACCACAATATGAAAAACCCCACCCTAACAAACAAACAAATAAATAATTAGAGTAGACATTGCCCTAAGAAATTGAAAGTGCTTGGAATGGGAACTAAATTATCTTTTTCTCATCTGCAGTTGTACCCCTAGAGCAGGTATCTGAATTCTTAACAAGCTAATACAATTGGTCACTTTTTATATCCTGATATAAAGTGAAATGTCTTATATAATTGGTGTAGGATCCAACAATGGATGGTTTGCAGTATGACATTTATTTCACGAAGAGAAAAACAAAAAGTTCCAAATGCCTTTGTACAACTTGGGCCGTTTTTCTACCGTTACATACATGCCATGATTCCCCTAAAATCCAGGGCGGAGTAGAATGTGTGTGTCTGAGGATAGAATCTGACTCCTTGTTTATGCAGAATCTTTTCAAGATTTTAAAAGACTATTGATACAATTCTGGTAATATTTAGTAGATTGAAGATTTTTCACATTGGGGTAAACAAACAGGGGCCTGTCACAATAAGTCCTTAAATATCAGTACCTTCCAAAGTTTGCTGATTGGCATCTCCTTCATTTGTGAAAAGCAGGGGTCTGTTGGGCCAGTAAGTAGCTATAAATATGATTTTTGACCTCTCACTCTAATATTCCTGGCTCCTGGCCACCTGGATTTGAATAAATCCATCACCAGAAGATTCCACATTTGTTATTTGAGCAAACATCTGTTGATTAAGCTTCCGTTCTCCTGAGAGTAAGGTCTGACTGCTAAACCAATCGATTTCGTGGTACAGTTTTCCCTTGTATGCAAATGCAAAATGCATTTATTAGCTTATATCTTTCTCTCTAGCCATGACAGAACCCACCCTGCTTCCTGACACAGGTTGGAATGCTCTGTCTCTCTTTATCGCTGCATAGCTGAAGCTCTGTTACTCTCTAGGAGGATTGTTGGTTTTCTTTTGGGTCCAACAAGAGCTTCATGACAATTGTTTCTTCATCATCAAGTACTATCTGCAGAGCTGTAGGTGGTAATCACAGGAGAGAGTGTAGGCCAGAGACATAAGACACATTATGTGGAGCAGTTCATTCCGTTTTCAATGACGTTGGTCAGAGTATAAATTTATGACTATCTACCACTCTTAATCTGCCTTTATAACCACTTCTATGTCTACTCTTCCCCACTCTTCTTTCTCCATCTTCCTTTTATTTCCCCCCCCACTTACTTTGTCCCATCTGAGTCTCTCTCCTTTTTATCCTCTGCATTCCCCTCCTGCGGCATTCCCGTTTTTCTTCCCCCATAGTCCGCACTTTCACTGTCTTCTCATCCCCCTTGTTAAAAACAGCCAAAAATAAAATAGTTAATGTTGACATTTAATTTTTTTTTTTTGCCAAACTTTGAGTTAACACCCCAAAAAGAGAAACTGGGGACAGTAAGCAATGCACACTTCTCAGAGATTTGCTTCAGCTTCTCTGCAGCTTCAGGAAGGCAGTGCATTGTCAGTTACACGTGGGTCACAATACATCATATGGGTGTTTTACACCACTGAGTCCAGACTTCCCTCATAACAGTCTCACCTGTGAAGTTATCCCTTGTGCAGAATGCTAGCACATGGCCTATACATCACTAAAGTCTCACTTGAACCCTATTTTGAGAACATGATCTGTGCTGGCCATCTGAGAAAAGCTTTGAGAGCCAGAATTGGCAAACTGCTTCTTATACTCTTAGGAATGATATGATCATGCCTAGAGTCTGTACATAATGCCAAGCTGTGGCTGTGTAACTCTGCAATATGCTTGCCAGTTAGAGCATTCTCTCATGATGGACAGAAATAGGGCTAAACCTTTAGGATGTGAGAAATTATTTTGCTGTAGGCAGCGAAATCTCCTGACATGTTGGGGCTCTTTTTCAGCTTTAAAATGATGCTGAAGTATTCGTGTATCTGAATGGCCTTGGAAGTGCCCAGAATGTTTCCTTAAATAAGTCTGCTTTGAGTAGTATGTTGTCTAAATAATTAAATGTGTGACTTCCCTCTCAACCAAGGCAATGACAAGTATCGATAAGTTTGAAGAAAAACCTGATTTTTTCCTCCTTTTAAGAAAAAAAAAAAAAAGTCAACTAAGGCCCCAACCCTGCAATTGCATGGGATGCTACATGGACACAGAGGTCTGCCTGCATGGACCAAACTGCAGGCTTGGGGCCAGAAGTCTAGGATACAGAATTGGTGCATTCTATTAGTTTATCGAGACAATGACCTCCTATCTGAGCCCGAGGGGGTAGAAGAGCACAAAGCAACAAGATGAAATTCAGTGAAGACAAGTGCAAAGTACTACACTTGGGAAGGGAATATCAAATGCACAACTACAAAACAGAGACTAAATAGGTAGTAGTATTGCTGAAAAGGATCTGGGGGTTACACTGGATCTTAAACTGAACATGAGTCAACAATATGATGCAGTTGTGAAAAAGGGGTGTATTAACAGGAGTGCTGTACATAAGAAAAAGGAGGTAATTGTCCTGCTCTAGTTGGCATCAGTGAGGCCTCAGCCAGAGTACTGCAAAAACAACGAGAGTCCTGTAGCACTTTAAAGACTAACAAATTTAATTTCTGCAGCCATAAGCTTTCATGGGCTGCAACCCACTTCGTCAGAGGCAAGCTAGAGTACTGTATCCTGTTCGGAGTGCCACAGTTTAAGAAAGATGTGGACAGACTGGAGAGTCCAGAAGAGAGCAACAAAATGATTAAAGGTTTAGAATATCTGACCTTTGAGGAAAGGTTTGAAAAGAATCAGGCACGTTTAGTCTTGAGAAAAGAAGACTGGGGAGAACCTGATAATAATCTTCATATATGTTAAGGGCTGTTTTAAAGAGGACAGTTCTCCGTATCCACTGAAGGTACAAGAAGTAATTGGCTTAATCTGTAGCAAGGGAGATTCAGATTATGTATTAGGAAAAACTTTCTAACTGTAAGAATAGTTAAACACTGGAACAGGCTTTCAAAGGAGGATGTGGAATCCCCATCTTTGGAGGTTTTTAAGAACAGGTGAGACACACATCTGTCATATATGGTACAGGGACACGTGCCTTAGCATAGGATGCTGGACTAGATGACCTCTCGCGGTCTCTTCCAGCCTGACATTTCTATGATTTTATCTCTTCTGAAGAAGAGCTATGATATTTCCATTTATATTTAAATTGATTTCTTCTTCTGTAGCAGAGGAGAGACTGAGAACAAGCAACTCCTGTACATTCAGTCTCCCTCATTCCTTTTACATACAAAAATTTACCTTTGGCAGTTCCTGGGAGGAAGAAGTGAATCCGAAAATATCTGCAAGAATCAAGTCAGGAGTTCACATTTCATTTTGATATTGAATACATCTGGTCTGAGAAAGCTAGTAGTAGTCTGAAGAAAAAAAATGGGTAAGTGCATCTGTATGAAGACTGAAGAAAGCCCCTTAGGGATATTTGTGGCCTGTGGTTGAGAGGGAGGCTTCTCCATCTGAGATTCCTCAGATTCATGGCCTAATGTGCTTGCCTGCAGGAAGCAAGCTGGATCCAACTTCAGCTAATGGCTGCTTGTCACAGTTTCAGAGATGCAGCCAACAACTTTGGCTTTCTAGACGGGCCACACATTTCCTGTCCTTCATGTTAATTTTCTTTTTGGCCATGTCTGTTATGATGGAGGAAAAAAACAACAGTGCAGTAACCAGACAATTATCTGAATTCCAAAACTGACTAACCAGACCAAAGTGAAATTAGAACGCCTTACCACCAGCCATGAATTTTGCAAGCCAAATTCTCCTTTAAGTACTATGGCCACCTGGGCTAAACTGCAACTAAAGCTTAGTGCCAGCTGGCCTTGTCACCACTTTCACTTAATGAGCTATGGACCCGTGCAGTAGAGAAACAGACAGCTGATAAATAACAAAAATATTATTCCAGCAAATGAATTTTTTCAGACCAGAGAAATGGACATTTTCTCTTTGAAGGAAGCAGCAGAGCATGTCTTCTTCAAGCTAGGAGAAAGAGTAAATGGGGAACTATCACAGTGCAACTAAGTATATCAGATGTGAAGAGTGGTGCCAAAAAGTCAAACACAGCTGTCTCTGTGATGTGGCGTGACGCTGCCATAGACATCTTGAGGAAATCATTTTCTGACCGTATACTAGCTCTTTAAATTAGCTCTACTTTAAACAAGGCCAGGAGACTGGATGAGTTAAATGGGCTTAAAGGCAATAAACTGTGTGGCAAATTCTGCCCCCATTTAGCATCAGAGCCAGCAAAACATGAGTAAATCTGTTGCAGTCAATGAGTCTTCTCACGTGCTCAAATGCTTTGCTGGATCCCGGTTGACGTCCTCAGAACTTTACAGGATGGATCCCTTACAGTGATTCTCCAGTGCAACTGTACCTTTGCATGCTGATAGAATCAGAAGGCAGTCTTCCAGCTATGTTCTCTGACATAAAAAGCAGTAAAGGAATTAGAAGGACTGATTTATAGTTTAGGAAGATGATTGTTAACTACTTAATTGGTCACTGCCCTGTACATAGTTATCAGACCCGTGAGTCCTTGTCAAGACTTCTTTCTCCAAAATGCTTTGACATGAGAGTTCACAGCATGGGAAAAAATAAAGAAGAAACCGAGCTGACTTCTTAAACCTAAAATTCTTAAAAAGTGTGCTGTGGAATGAAACTTTGTCCCTAAAGTAGCACTGTTCATTAGTTTTTCTACTTTCCTACAGCTTGAAGCAATGATGTGGGAATGTCTAGTCTTGTTCAAGCTGTTCGGATGTACGTTTAGTGGAACATTAATATTCATCACTCAGCAGAAATAGGGCCGCTGAGAAAATGCTTAAAGAGATGGATTGAACTAGAATCCGCTTTTATGTATTTAGCATTATTTAAAATGTGCTCATTCAATGTGCGTGTGCAGCAAGAAAATGAAGGGCCTGGTGCGAAGTGCCCAGAGATAGCTAGTGGAGAATTCCCTGCGGGCAGAGGCATCCCTGTGCTTTTTTCTGGCTGCTGCCCGATTATCCCCAGTGTGAGGGAAGGGAGAGGACTTGGTACAGCACAACCACTGTTGCCGGTAGTGGAAATTAGGGAGGGTACCTTGCTGCTCTAACGTGTGTGGGAGAGGAGGCTGGGCAGCAGAAGATCAGGGAGCTGCAACTGGCTCCCTGTAACCACCACTCTCATTCAAACAAAGTGCAGAATCAGAGCCAAAAACATTGACTCTGAATTTAGTAAGGACCTGCTCACGCGCACGCCTACAATTGTGACTGTAGACCTGAGACATTGAAACGATACAGTACTGATACTCTTACTCACAGTGCATTCAGTAAAGTACCTTTATCCCACAAGTAGTGGAGTAAGGTGCAACTCAGGCTGAAGAAGCTTATATCAGAATCTGTCCCTGAAAAATAAACTTTGGTATGTTTTTATAAATGGAAAAACTAGCAAGAAGAAATTACTGGGAGAATCATCAGCTGTGGTTGCTTTTCATTACCTTTAATCACTGTCCCCCTCAAAATGTATACCACTCAAAAATTTTCCATTGTAAGTTGCTCATCCCTTGAATAATCATTGTAATGGTTCAATACTTCAAACACATTACATTACTTTTATAAGGGAGTAATTTTTTAAATACGTATAATGTCATTCACTACGCAGGAGTTATAATGCCTTTTGAACTCAATGTCTGAAGGATCAGAGAGCCCAACCATGTCCTTTAATTCAACAGTTGCCATATTTACATTACTTACGTGACAGAATTTACCCACAGAATTCTTCTTCCTGTGTTTTATAAATTGAGTAGAAATAATACAACTCTGATGAAATTCAGCAAATTAGGTCTTAACTTGGAGTGGATTTTTATATTTGAAAAGATATTTTTTCATGTCTTATTTATATGAGCTTGCCACAAATATTGCTAATTTTGAATGCTTTGCTTCTATTTTGCAACAGTAAAACTTGATTCAATAACCATATATCAACAAAAACAAAATGGTTTTTTTAATGTGAAACTGGGCAAGCATTTAACTTCTAATACGTTATAAGTCCTTTTGGCATTCTGAAGGGAAAATGTTTAAATAATTATGATACAAAATGATGGAAACTTACTGCTGTGTAAGCTCAGTAACAAGTATTTTATTTATTTTTGTAATGTAAGATCAAAAAAGTTTGCTGTGTACTTAAATAGAAACTGATGTGACAGACTGGAACAGAAATAAGTCTGCCTAGCCCAATGGATAGATGATAATTATTTCCAATGAATTATGTGTGAGTAATAGAGTTCTGTTCAGATTTGGAATTGCTCTGTGCATTTTGAAACCTGATTCTGCAGCATTTACTCCTGTGAGTAGCTCCATTGATTTCAGTGCGCTAGTGAGCAGTTGAATCCAACATCAACAGGACTAGAGATTGGAGAAATTCTTCCCACATAAGTATTTAAGGCCCCGATTCAGGAAAGCACTTAAGCACGTGTTTAAAGTTCAGTGCTTTCCTTACAGGGACGCTTTCCTGAATGACAGCCTAACCAGCTGACCGGGCTTGAACAGGTCAGATGAACGAGTTGATCCACGGACCATCATCAAAATGTAAAGGTCTATAAATACAGTGCAATGGGCAGTCTATGGTAGAGACTGTCTACTTTCTGTAGTCCAGACAATTTCTGCAGCCATCCCTTGCAAGAATTATTCTTGTTTCCAGTGTGTCACGGGGTGCTCCACTCACTGCCGGTCTGGCGCCTCTTCCTGATCATTCTGGGGATTAGCTTGGGGGGCAGACGCCCCCTGGTGCAGTTTTCACCTTTTGTCATACTGACTCTAGTCTGCAGTTCCTCTTGCTCCAGGACCCGCGGCATCCTCTTTGTGACTTAGCCCTCCAGCTAGGTCATGCAGTGATCCCCATTCTGGGGTTCAGTCCATCAAGAATCCTAGGCTGTCTTTCCAGTCACTGCCCCGGTGCCTCTCCCTCAGCGGCTGTTAGGGGAACCTGGGCCCATCCTCTTCTCTGGTTTCCAGTCCAGGGACCCTCAGCTAGAAGTTCTGGGCTTTCCTCTCTTTGCCCTCACTGCTTCTCCCCTGCACTGCTTCCTGCCCCTCTGGTTGCCCTTCTCAGTCCAAGAACTCTCCTCTCTTTCCCCAGCGAATGACTGCTGCCTGTCTTCCTGCAGCCTTATTCCAGAGCTTCAGCCTGTACCCCTCTACCTGGCTTTATGAGCCCTGCCTGTTCCTGAACAGGTGAGCCTGCTTGCAATTACTTAGTTCTCTGCTCCCTGGCTCCTCCTCCTGGTGCAGCCTGGGCAGTTACTTGGCCTAACTGGCCATCTGAAACCCGGCCAGTCCTGTGTGGGGTGGACACCCCATCACACCATGTAACAATTATGATATTATCTTTAGGAAGACATGGCTTATGTGTCAGTATCCTTTATGAGTGTAAACATTCTGCTTTAATGTATCCTTGAAAAGAATCAACAGATGTAAATAAGTGAGCAAAAGGGCATGGCACGGTCTGCTTACTGGATAATTGGGCATACGCTTTCCTACGCAATACAAATAGGTCCGAATGTGTTTGGAGTTCAGAGAGGTTCAAAACCAGACTCTTCACAATGTGTAATGTCTTGAACTAAAATAGCCTCTGAATGGTTTGTTTTCTCCCATTTACCACAAAAAGCAACACAACTGACAAAAGAACTACTCTTCTCCCAACTATAATAACATGTTATTCAACAGTCATGTAAGCAGGGCAGCAAATGGACTTGCCAGAAATGAAAAAAATGAACCCCTCAGTCAAATGTCCATGAAGCAATCATTTTTCTTGTTCCATTTCCAAGCTTAGAGTAGTGAAATATTTCAAGAGGCACACAGTTTTGCCTCACTACAGTAACATACTTATGAAAGGAGTTATGGTTTACTCTAACACGGGTAATTGAAAACATTATCCAGAAAAACATATGAAAATTACAAACGGAAGTTCACTGCAGGGCATCCACTTTGTAGCAGAACAAACAATTTAACTTTCTTTGCCCATTTGAGGGTAAAATTCCTCATGATCCAATGCTTGTAAGAGGCACCAATGGCCTTGCTGGTAAATTCACTGAACATGAATATTCAAATGTGTCTGTCGCCTTTGGATTCGGAAGGGCATTACATTATAGTTCAGTAGACGGCTCCAATCTTATGTAACAGAATTGGGGCTGGATTCTAACCCAGACAACTGTACTACAACCATGCACTGAAAGTATTTTGTGATGAACACACTAGTATGAAGACACATTAGCTTCTTATAGATATATACGTACGAAGATAAAACAAATGTTAGAGGTGAGCCTTAAAAAAATAACAGAGATCCCAACTCCCCGGATCTTTCAGGAAGTTCTCATCTGAATTCATTCCTAACTTCATGCTGGCTACTATTTCTATAACTGGCTGAATCAAAACCCTGAAACTGAACACTCCCAAGCTTTTGCAAAGTTAATATCCAAGCTTTGTGATTCAAACCCAAATCTAATTTTTGTGTGGGATGTTCTGGGGAAAAACAAAAACAAACCAATCTTATGGCAACCTCACTTCTTTTCAAAGTTAGAGAGTTTTCAATACAAAGAAATACAGGTACTAACTTGCTAGTAAAGTTCAATGATAAATCACTGCCACTCCCTGAAGAGGTAAGAAATGACACATTTGTAAACAGCTTAAATATTGAATCTACATGAAGCAGTTTTAATGCTTTCTGTGCCACCAAAGTGTTCTTTGTTCAGTGACTATAACACAGTTTTGGTTATATACTCTTTATTCATGTGAGTAAGGTTTTTGGAGAAGATCCTTATTTTGTAAGCAAACAAACAGTTGTGAAACAAGTTTTTGTTTTTAATACTAACCACCACCATTCTATTAAGCAACCGCCTCTAGTCTCCCTCATTCCTCATCACAGCACAATGTAAAGCTGAACAAGCTGGCAATTTCATAGAAGGAAGGGACTGAATTAACAGATATGTGAAATGAGCAGAACATGTTTCCATGGCCTTTGGATCAGTCCCAAGCTGGGCTCAACATTATAAGACATATGCATATTAACAACTATGATACCACTCTGGACATTTGTTTACAGGATACTATACAAGTTTATTTTGGATAGCAGGTACAATCTGCATCAAAGATGCTTCACAGATTTAAACAGCATGAGACAGAAATTCAAATGTAACTCAAGTCTATCAAATTAGCCCTTTAAAAAGGGTCACCGGTAGAGCGGATTTTTCAAGCCCTGGAAAAGGAAGGGGGCATGGGCTGCATATTAGAACCTTAAGTTTTCTATCTCTTGGCATGTGAAAGGAACGTTAACACTCCATCGATCTGTGTGTATTTAATTTCTATTTATTTTTCAAGACAAAGGGAGAATCCAAAAATATTTATTGTTATTTATCTGAACCTCATACTTTTATTCATTTGTCTCATCAGATATTTTTAATGAGAGAGATGAACGATATTTATTGGGCCAAAATTTGTCAGAAGAAAAGAACCTTGCTCAAAGCCCTAGAAAACCACTCATGAGACTGCAATTTCATGGCTGCTGGGGCTGTTGTTTTTGTTATTGTAAGGGGGGAATAGATACGAAAAGGGATGTGATGACAGTGCAGAAATACTTTCCAAAGCATCATTCAGTGGAGTTTTCCTGGTTATGTTAATGGTGATGCTATCACTCCCTCTTTGAAACTTCAAGGCTGCCCTAAATTGAATGAACTGAGTACAAGCATGGCAGATCAGACTGTTACAGTATGGCTCTTGAGGGAGCCATTTATTTGTGGGTAAATGGGGGACATTTATTTGTGGATATTACAATCCTCTGGGGATATTCCAAATGTTCAAAATGCCCCAGGACATATTCATGGATTTTGTGACTTTATCAGTACTAACTTACCTAAGAAACGTCCAGAGGATATTTGTATCTGTCAATGTCACAGAGGGGCCTATTCTCACTGGACCTACCCACTGTCTCCCCCCAAACCACACACAAAGACCCCAGAGAAAGGTTTACATGAGGCATGGGGGGAATGCTGCTGCAGTGCTGGCGGTGCCCATTCCCCTTTCCTGGGTTGGAGTCTATGGGATCCCGACACCCCCTGTTTGCAGAAAAATATCAGCCCTTTAAAAAAAAATGTTATTCCTCTTCTCAGAAATGTTGGTCTTTGAGGCATTGCATATGTCTATTACACGGTGGGAGGGTGTGCATTCTGTGGACTAGTGCCAGAGCATTTACCCTACTGTTACCGGTAGCAGTGGCCCTGCCAGGGGAGCTCCTTGTGCTCTGAAGCAAGGATATAAAGGGTGGAGTCACCCCACCTCTTCTTCACACTGAACATCCGTGATGGGGTGGAGAATAGCAGTCAGTTTGAGAGTATTCTCTTCCACTAGCTCCTTTTGAATGCCCAGAGAGCTATTTCTCTTGAGGAGCTCTTGACACTCCTTGAAGTCATTTAAAACCAAGAAGAATTCCTCCGGTACGAGGGTTTTATCAAGGGGCAAGGAGGATGAATGCAAGGGAAGCAAAGGAGATAGCAGGTTCAGGAAGGTTCCAAACATGAGCATTCAGAGGCTGACCGATACTGACAGCCATCAGCCTCTCGGTCCTGGCAGCCGGAGGCTCCCTCCTGAGCAATCTACTCATATGTAGTATTTGCAAAGTATATCTTGATGGTAGAGGTATCCCCCAGGACATCCAATAGATTTTATACAGTACCAGGTATGTCTGGACCAAGTGTCCCAATCCCTGACTGAAGTCTTCTCAAACCTATGTCTGTGTGAGAGGGAACGGGATTGGGAGGAAGCCAGGTATAAAGAATTGGAGTAGTTCAAAAGTCAGGGTTGCATGGTACTGGGAGGGGTCACTGGTGACTGAGATCTCGGTCAGCGTCATGGATGCGGCACCAGAAGAAGCATGGATAGCGTCCTAGCTGCCAGTAATGTGCGGTGTGGAGGAGCTTCTACTGGACTTGAAGAGCCCAAAGCTGGTGGCCCCAAACTAAGCAATCCAGTGCCAACTTTCTCAGCAGCTACACCAGGCCCAGATGATTGCGTTCAGCCTGAAGCAAGATGACAGTGGTACAGAAAGGCACAATAAGTCCCTGGAAAAGGTGCAGGTGCCTGGAACAACTGGAATAGACATAAGCTGCTGTCCTGCAGTAACGGCAATTGACTGATACGTTACAGCCAAAGAGGTAGCTGGCCTTGATAGTTCCTGCACTGGCACTGGAGTCGGAGGCTCAGGTCTGCAAGCATTAGCGAGTATACCAGGGACTGGTTCAGCCAAAGGGCGTGCTCTACCATTGGTACTGGATCAACCTTTGGTACTGGAGTGCCGCACTCTGGATGTGCCGACTTCTTTTTGTTTTTCTGAGGCCTGGACTGCTCCAAAATCCCATCCTTCAAAGAAGATGATCCCAGTGAAAGGGATCTCCTGCAGCTCCCGTGAGCGGGCAAAGCCAAGAGAGTACTTTGGGAAGGAGGCACCAAAAAACTTCTCTTGGATGACCAAGGGAGTGCAAACTGTAAAACACTGGGATGTGGGCAATTGTGCATTGTGGCTGGGAGCAGGAGTCACTAGCCAGTAGGCCCAGGGTCAGAGTCAGAGGCCGCAGCCAAAGTCAGAAGTCAGAAATTAGAGCCAAGGTTACTTGGTTTAAAGGCAAGGGTGGGGCCAAGGTGCAAGCAGGGCTGTGGCCAGGACAGGAGCAGGATTACAACAAGGCAGGAGCAAGGATCAGAACAAGCAGCCACAGAATCTAATGCAGCTGTGGGTGAATGCTTTGAGCAGCCGCTGATCTACTGCTACTGCTGGGCTTGAAGAGCTGGTCTGCTGACTCTTACCACCAACTGTGTGGTGTAGCCAATCAGGCTGCCTGCTACAGGCCATCTGTGCTCGTTAGGTGGCCCAGAGACTGGCTCTGCTGCAGGCCCGAATTCCTGACACTGATGCCAGTCTAAGGGCAGCCTCCATGAGGATATAATGGAGATGGCGCCTCCCTTATTTTCTCTGAAACAACGGCCAACAGAGCCCGTCTCTAATGCGACCCTCCGCACCTGAGACACTGGGAATGAAGGTGACTTGCCAGCGTAGGCTTTCTGCAGCCTGCTCCAGGTTTGAACTCTGGGGATGATGGCACCGGCTGCCCCAGCCAGGACCCAGAGGCCCTCCTGACTGGAAAAAAACCCCTAAAGCAAAGTGTTGAAATAAAATGAAGAAATAAAAATTAAGATTTTAAAGAGTGAAGTGGAAAAAGGACCTCTAGGTGAGAGTTCTAAGGTTTTCTGATGGGAACCACAAACTCTCCAAAAACGGACAGGGTGAGTGAGAAGGAACTGAAGGAGGAGTGTGGGGGTGGATGCACTCCTCATACACTTGCTTTGATGCATGTGGAGCTCGGTGGGGGGAGAGGGGATGGTCATCTTTATGGGTACCTCTAGGGAAATCTCTCTGGTACGGGTGAACAGGACAGGCTCACACCTTACAGTCTAACTGTCATATGCAAGCACTCAAAGAAAGAAGTGGATATACAGTACTTCGTTACCGATACTCTATAATGTACACGGGGTGGAGAAATATGGTGGGGTGGGGTAAGAGAGAAACACAAGAAGGGGCCAATCCTCCAAACACTAAGTGCTTGTCTACGTAGAGAGACTCAGTTCATGGGGTGTGAATGTACAGCACGCCAGCCTGCCGAGTAGGCCCAGGGATGAGAATATTCACATGAGTAAAGTTACATTCTTGTAGAGGATCAGACGCATAGGCTCTCATGCTGAATGAGACTGGAATTATATTTTATCATCATTCACAGTAAGTTATATCTCTGTTCCCTGCAAACATGGCTTAGACCTCATCAGTGTTCCAGAAGTTATAATGACTCTCCAGGGTGCACAAAAGGAATCCATATTAAATACTTGGAAGCTTAAAAAGCTTGGCTTATTCCTTTCCAAACTGCACTCTGGGTGGGAGGGTGCCTTCTGCACACAGCTCTGTCTTTTAACAATGCACATTGCGAAAGGACCACCAATATTACATGGTCATTGGCATGGCCAAGTCTTCCACGTACTGTGACCTTAGAATCCCAGCAGGCCTGGGGGCAGAAAAATGAAAGAGAACGTGATGATGGGGGTGGGGGAGGAAGAGGGGTTGGAGAAGACGCAGCATGGGGAGAACTACATATTTTTGGTAACAAAAAAACAGTTTATATAAACTATAGGAGAATTTGTGAGAAAGTAAAAGAGGTAATTGCTCACATTCCAAACATTTTGATATATAAACTGTGCAACCATCACCCATGAATAGCCCAGCTGTTAACAATTTTTTTTCCAAGTTAATAATTAAGCTTCATGCCAAACAAGGTTTTTCCAAGCGAATGATATTTTGAAACTCTGGTCAAAACATAACTGTGACATAATAAATTTTTGAGAGAGACAGACTCTGAAAAGCTCACAGTCTGATTTGAAAGAAGACCCAGTTTATACCCCAATTAGGAAGAAAGCTCTTTCAGGCTTTCACTATAGTGGAATTCTCAGAGAGACTCCCAAAAAAGCCAGTTCTGCAAGCACATCTGTTTCCAGTGTGATGTTGGTATGCAAACTATTGTCTATTGGAAGTGTGTTGTGGTAACGTTTGCCAGGGTTAAAGACTGGGTCAATTTGATCAAGAAGCTAAAATTAGCTTCTGTGTGTTTTCCTGAAAAGAAAAAAAAATACTGTAAAGCTCTTTGTTTTCTTTCAAGTCCTGTTCTCAGATTTCTGTTTCTTCTGTGAAACTATCATGAAATACACAGCTTTGAAAACCTCTCTCTTGCTCCCTCATTCTTCTTAATGAAGAGATACAGTAAGCACTCGGCATTAGGGCCTATGGAAAACCAAATATTCTAACTTAAGCCACATTTTATTAATCAGAGAAGTATTTATCATCAGTGTAAAACTCCTTAAATCACTCATTTTAAATTCTCAAACCAAGGAAGCTTTACAAGAGAGGATGGCTTGGCGAACTGAAACAAAAAAAATAATTCTATCTTTATATTTATGGCAACCTTGAAATTGTAAAGGTTTGTAGAAGTTTCTCATAACCATATGTACCTTTAACTATTCAAAATTTACATTAGCTTACAGCAATACATTTCTTTTGTACTTATTTTCATATCGAATAAGATTTTAAAGTTATTCTTTTAACTTTATTATTTTAAAGTTCATAATGAGGAAGATTTTAAAAATTTGATATGGAAACATCGACACTAAGCTGTGGTAGCACTGCCCTTATGTGATATTATGATATTTGAATTATTGGAAGACAGAAGTAAAATGTTACAAATGAACAAAACATAGGCCCAAATCTTCAGCTGGTATAAACTGACATAGATCCATTGGATTCAATTTACAATTAACATTGATTTAACACAGGCTGAGAATTTGGCCCAATATGTGAAACTTGAAGGAAAACAAAATACAGCACCAAATGAAAAATAGAGGAACAGAAATCTTCACAGATTTGGCTTATACAAATCCTCTAAAGGAAACCTCTGCTATGAAAGTAAAATATATTTTGACATACCAAGAGCAAAAATAAGTTTATAAGAGAAAGGTACAATGTAGATGAGAACGTAAGATTTACTAAATGTAAGCCTAGGACCTGATCGTGCAAGCACTTACGCACACAAAGAACTTCCTGTGTATGAGAAGTCCCAGCTACATCAACGGAACTATTTACATAAGTGTTTGCAGATTCAAGGACTTAAGGCACAGAGCAAAAGGGTACAGAAGTAAGTTACTGTAGATGCTTATTTCCTTAGGTGGGAATTCTATAACTTATACACAAAAACTTTATTCATCAAAGCATGCAGTTCTAAAAATAATTGCTCATTAAACTGAATTTAACTTTGGTGATGCTGATGACCACAAAAGCCCAGTATAATTAACCTAACCTCATCAGAAATGGCAGAGGATCATTAACTTATCTGAAAAATAAAGAAACTGCTGGAAATGTCTTCCACTTTAGCTGCGTTGACATACAGCAGCCTCACCGTAGGTCTATTTCTTTGAGATGGATTTTCTTCTTCCACAGAAGGCTTACTCATCTACCAATTGCAGTCTGCTTTTTTGGTTTTTAAAGATTACAGATCAGCAGGCTTTCATAGGACATTTTGAAATGCTCAATTTCTTCTTGAACTAACAATAATTCAAAAAACAACACCTTTCTTAGTTTTCGTTTACAAGCTTGACAACTAATATCTGCCAAATTCAGAGACGCTTAGAGGGGAATTTGCCAACATTCAATGCAGGCTGTGGGACCCATTGAATTTAATGGATGTTTTGTCACATATTTCAATTAAAGCAGGCCAGGGCTCCCGAAGCCTATATTAATTCAGCAGAACAGAGGTCTTTTTGATTTCCAAATCCTCAGTATGGATTCATCAGATTTTTGTCTGTCATTGTTTCTACACTACATGTACATATTGGCTAGTGTTTTCACTGGTACAAACGCAGACCTGTCAACACAAAAGATCTTTGCTAAAGTACAATGTTTACACAGACCTTGAAAATGTGTAGGAACCTTGTTTGAACATGTCATTGGAGGATAAAGGAAGTTTAATAGCTGAGAAAGTCACATACACTTCTTCTAGCTTTTCAGACTGATACTTTACCAGTATCAAAATCATGTCAAGGAGGGTCATTTACCAGCTAGGTTACCTGAATCGTTCTTGGACAGATGCACATTTAATATAAATTAGACATCTTTTAAAAAAGACGCACTAAGGACTCAGTTCTGCTCCTGTTGAAGACAATGGCAAAACTCTTAATGACATCAGTGAGAGCAAGCCTGAACCCTAATATTGTATAATAATATAGAGCAAGTTATTTTTTATTTTAGCAAACAATACACTTTTTATTCAGTTAAACTAGTTTTCCTAGAAACAGATTTTCCTGTCTAGAAAGGCAAGAAGAATCATAAGTAGTAAATAACAACAGTTAATATTTTATAGCATAATTTCGTTTATTCCTGAAATAACTGTTATACTCTTTGGGCCTGATCATGCAAATTGTTACTTACACAAGTAGTTCCAGTGAAATCAAAGGATTATTTGCTTTAAGGGTTGCAGGATCTAGTTCTAAATCAATCACTTCTTCCATGCGTGGATCTCTCTTGGACAACGTAATTATAGATAGGGCAAGTATGTTCTTGAGAATCAGAAATATAGGCCAAATCCTTGCCTCCCTTGGAATATTCAGCATAAACATCATGTTTTAAGACAAGCACAGAAAATCCAGAAAGATTTGGGGAATTTTAAACTTTATTTAAATACTATACCTAACATACACATGAATGCCTCTCTGGAAAAGCAGCAATACATTTCAACTAGGTGCTTCCATCAAGGTGTGATTCACGCAGTAACTGAACTTTATTTCTCCTTTCCATTCCTATCATTCAGGGATCTGGGTTGCGGTGGGGGGCAGCGAGTGGGGAGGGGGAGGAACAAATCAGAGAATTCTCAAGCTGGATACTCCAGAGAAGTCCATTTTTATACAGATAAGAAAAGGGTGCCACATGAATGGAACACAGACAATCTAAAGCTGCTCATCCAAAACAAGTTATGGAGTAACTCAGGAGGGTGGGATGGGGTATAGTAATGAGTTCTCTGCCTCCTGCCTTCAATACATCCTAGACCATCAATACATCTGTCCACCTCTCATTGTGATGAAGAAAGTGTGGAACTCACTTAATCCCCCTCAAGTCTTCTCATGAACTTTAAAGCTTTACGTGGTGACTGCACTGGGTGAAATCACACATGGGGAAGTGGGCAGTAGATACTAAGCACTAGGTACCGGCAGGGCACTGTGTGACACATTCTGTAGCTGCTAGCAAAGTAGTAAATTTCACCAGGATTCATAATAATTTCTACAGCTGCGTAGTCAAAGGAACTCAAGGAGTTTCCACAGGCCTAAAGTCAAGGAGTCAGCTTTCAAACACCCACTGATTGTATGATCTGCTGCATGTCTATATGGAGAAATATGCTGAATCACACTTCATTCCGAAATTAATCAGCAACGATTTTTATTGTGGCTCAGATTTCCAGCTCCAGCCTCTAGCCTTGCATGCACAAATCAGGTAGTTGAATATCCAAGTGTTACCCTTTGCAACTGCCATTTTTGTACCAACAGAAATCGAAACTGGGCTGTTGCACCTAAAATGCACTTGTGTTCTATAACAAGCACTTTCCTTGCCCCTTCCTACATTTTTGACATGTATCTGTGTCACTCAAACACTGGCCAGGTATTCCTATACAGTTGCTTCTGTAGGTTGTGGCATCCTAATAAAAAAACTGCAAAAGTAGCAAGTTAATGAACCTCTTTAATATGCGTTTAATATGCCTAATCCTGATGGACAAGATTATGTCTCATTACTTAGATTTACTAGTACCTTATTCCAGAAACAGTCCCATTGAAATAAAGGCAAGTAAGATTATCAGATTTTGGCTCTAAAATGATCAGATTATTAAAGATAGTATTTTAATTGTATTTATTGGCTCATGTATGTATATTAGTATGATTTAAAACAACAATTGGCTAAATTAGGTCTCCATATTTAGGAAAACCCAAACATTTGGAGGCAAAGGTTAATGTTAGATTTACCAAGTGAGCTGCATCTGCAATCGCTCTACTAGACAGGCCTCAGAGAAAAACTTTTATATTAAGGAAGTATTATATGTTGAAAAAAGAAAAAGATTTATCACTTTCAATCTTGATTGATGCCATCCAAAATATATGTTTATCCAAGAACAGCCACACAAGGAAGGTCATCTTCAGCTACTGAAGATCGTTAGCAGTCATGAGTGAGGCCACTGTCAGCTTCTTTGGATTAGTCTCTCTCTGGATACTTGTACAAAGGATGGAAAATTGCCGGAACCCACTGGGCCTCTGCCCAGGTCATCTTACAGCTGAACATACGAAATGTTATGCCATGAGAATGAACTCACTGGAAGAAGGCATAGGATGGCTTGAGCCTACATATGCATCAATCACCAAGGCAAGAGGATGAATGCCTTTTCATGCTGGGTTTCACGGCCAATGCTGCTAGTGAGGTCGACTTCTCTGAAAAGGGGAGGCGTCAGAATAACATTAGAAGCATCAGATGTCCTCCCTTCCTTGGGTATGGAAAGCTCATCTAGGAGGTGTCAGGATAAAACATGAGAACTGCAGTTGTACTTAGAGACAACAAGGAGTGATTCACTATTTCATGGCACAAGCGGAGGAGGAGGCTGCAATAAAAACTTTTACAAGGTGAGATCTAAACCCTGAATGCAGCACAAGGTTACAAAGCCTTTTTTGTCTTTTCTTTTTTTTTTTCCCTGAAAGAGCAGAGCATGTTGTAATTAAACTGTAAATTACTTGAAATAAAAAGAGACATATGCTTATGTTCATGAAAAATAAAAGGCTTTATGAAGAGCGTGCACACACACACACTTTTGTTGATGTGTTTTCTTAAGCAGAGGTCTAAGACTAAAACATGAAAAACAGGCTGCAAAAATACTACAGACAAATGGACATTAAACATCTTAATTATTAAGAAATGTACACATTTGTGGGAAGGAGATGAACTTATTATTAAACTGAAGAACTAAATATACAAAGTAAATAAATCAATGTGCTATCATTTGCTGGATGTTTCCTAGAAAAATATTTCTAAAAATAGGTTTTCCCATAAAAATATCATTTATTAATCCATAAAACAATTAGGGTAATTTATTAACGCTTTAAAAAAGAAAGTTTATTTTAAATTCCATTTCATACGTGATTTGGTGAGAATTTTTGGTATTAATGATGAAAAGATTCTCTTACTCAAAGAATCATTCAAATTCTAATTGATAAGAGCAGAAATATACCTAGGTTAATAATGTTTAACGAGCCAATCACAATACTAAAGATTTTAATTACATCAGTAAATTGGAATTTGTCCAATAATATAGAATTCTTCAATTGCTTTATGAATAGTCTATCAGTTCTTTCTCTCCCCAGTAATTCAAAGCTTTCTCAGTCAGAGACATCAAGTTGGGAACCTGCCCCCACCCACACTTTTTTTGTTTTTAGTGTGTGACGTATATAGAAAAAGTCCTCAAATTATTGTCCTCTAGTAATAAAGCTAAAATGAGCACATTTTCATGCACCTGGTAACACTTCTATTTATCCAGAAATTAAATAATTACAAAGGCCCAACAATTAGCAATAATCAGTACAAAATATCAAATTTTAAATATCGCAAAATCACACACCACCTCAAGTTATAGAGTAGAAGAGTTCAATTCTGCCCTCCGATAAATACAGGAAACAAAGATAGTTAAAAAGCCTATTATAGCAGATGAGCTTGTCCACTCCTCTCTTTGCTGTTCAGTGTGGTTTTATGATGGGGTTTTCAAAGGAGTCCGAGTGACATGCACCTAATTCACTGCTGAAAATCCAAGCTTAAAATCCATGATTCTCTTTGGAAACCCTGAGGCAGGCAGAGACATCTCATTGATAGGAGGTCCTCATTGTCCTGATTTTAAACCTGTATTTTCCTAATTTCTTCCCATTACTCAGCGCAGCATCTAAATCATCTCTCTGTTTCTGGGGGCAAAATTCTACCTTTCCAACTATAAGGCATATCGGCAGGATCCTTGGTGGGAGGGGAGGGTAGAGCCGAGCCATCAGACCATATATCAGGGCAGAATGGTCCAAAGTGGTAACATGTTCTACAGCAGTGTTTCTCACCCTTTTTGATACCAGGGACTGGCTTGCTGCTTTCCTAAAAAGGGTCAGGGAGATCTCAGGGACCGGCGCCACTGCATGGACTGGCTGATGAGAATCACTGTTCTACAATGTTTTCCATGCCTCCAAGAAAACCAACCACATCTCCTTTGGGCCTTAGGCTCATAGGCACATTAGCCAGATCTCCTTCACAGTACTCAAAGGGTTATCGTATCTCTTTTCTGCCCTACTATTATATGGGTGTAATAGATAACCCACACACACTTTTTTATCCAGTAGCACACTCACATAAGAGAGACACCAGAATCTTGCCTATGGGGTTTGTGCTTTTCAGACCTCCTCTTAATCATTGCTTAACCAAGGTATAAATATTTAGGTCAAAATTTTCAGACATAGGTGTTCCAAGTTAGGCATCTAAATCCACATTGGTACAAAAATAAAAGCATCCAGATACTTGAGAGGTGGTGTGGGGGGGAACAATTTCTCTCTTTTTTTTTTAAATGTCAGCATTTTGTTCTTTAATACTAATCACTCTCATCTTTTTCACGCCAGCTCCAAAATTCTGTTTGTGCATCAGGATAACTTGCTTCTTTTTTTCGGGTAGGTTTCTTGCCTTGATCACAGGCCTCCTTGGGTTCCTCTACCCTACACAGGGCAGAATAACTATTGTGGGTTTTAAGGTTGAATTATTAGCTACATGTTTCCCTTCTACTCTTCCTACAGCTTCTACTTCTCCTTGATGTTACATTTCTCTGTCTTTCTTCATTTAACACCTCTATCCCATCCAAAATATTAACCTATCATATGTCTTGTCTCATGACCATTCCTTCGGTATCTACTTAGTTTGGCTTCCTTTGTGGCCTTCACTGACAATTTGCTGTTCATGTCTCTATACTGTTTCCTCTAAAACATGAAGCAGTTTTCACTTTGTGCATTTATAGTCCTTATGATCTTCATTCCAAATACAGGAATAGTACACATGTTCTCTTAGAACTGCCTTGAAATGTAAATAACCATGTTCGAAAACAATAGTAGTTTCTTGTTCATACCTCCCATTCAGTTCAAATTTCGTGAGATTCAGTTTGTTGTTCTCTTACGCCACTCTCAGCTCCATTCTCAGTTTCCCTCTCTGAGTTTGTTAGCTGTTTGCACAACTAAATGCTTTTAGTAAGAGCATTCTTACCTTCTCAAACTGACATTTTATGTGACCCTTGACCCAGTAGGGGAAGCAGGGTAAAATGTAAAGACCTGGCTTTTGATTTCAGGCTTATAAGTCTTAGTCTTGATTCAGTGGAGAATTCTGTACTTCAGTAGTTTTGCCTAAATTGTCTTAGAGACCAAATTAGTTGGGTTGAGTTCCAAACACCCAGATGCAACGCCTAGAGTCTTTACTCTGTTTTTATTCAGGTCATTCTTGAGAAAAGATTCTCATTGAAGCTAGTGAGAGTTATAGTGAAACTAAATAAAGACTTCAGGATTTGACTCCCACTGGCAGAAGGCAGTCGACAGTTTTAGAACTATTTTTTTTTAATAAATAAAACCACACAAAATAGAGTTATTTTAAAAACACTAAAAAAAAATGTATGGTATATCTTCTTGATTCAGATTGCTCTTTTCTAACTTTTTCTAACTTTAGGATATTGTTCCTAAAGAAACTTAATAAAGATCTGAGAAGCATTCTCTAGGACAAGCCTGGGGTTTAAATGGCAGAGCATTTTCAGTAGAGGGCTTTGATTTAATAACCCGTTTCCTCACAACACCTAGAGAGTTTGGCAGCTATCAGTGCATAGCATATAGTACATCTGTTTAGATGAGCCTTCGAATTTTAAAATGGCAGTGCAGAAAGAACTCAGTTAATGATCATCTAGCTTCTGTAAGATGATTATATGTATTTTTAGTTTATGAGGCTGCGCCTGCTAGTGTACACAGCAATGCAACAGCTCCGCAGCCCTGTGAGCCTGAGTTGATTGGTGTGGGCCAGCCGCAGGTTTTTCTTTGCTGTGTAGACATACCAACGGAGGCTAAGTTATATCATGAGATGCTCAGAGCAGTGGCACATCTGATCATTCTGACACATACCCAAAAGTCTTTTGCACAGATCCATATCCTAAAGAGGTACTGCAGTGAAGTACGCAGAATAGCAACTCTTTGTGGAAATTCTCTTCCAACAAAAACAGCCAAGTGAGTAACATCACGAACAGTATTCACTTGGTGTCCTTAATCAGCGGAAAAACAGAAGGGGGTTTGAAGAGGTTAATCTACAGATATATCCTTCCATTTAAAATTTCACTCCTTTTCCCATCCTGATAGATGATTTATCACCAACAATGTGTTCTGGCCAATGGGATCTCAACTCAGTCCATTTATTCTGTCAATACCACTCCAAAAATAGGCAGAGGGGTCACTTGAAAGTGCAGTGCAAAGCAATGCCTCGTCCCCCCAGGATCTATCCACAGTGCTTCCATAGTACTCTCATGCCCTGTGTGGCCGTGGCGAAGGACTAGGTCCAAGACTCTAACTTGATTCCTTTATGGTAAGTGCTGTACTACTAAAGGACCACACAGCCACCTCTGAATTTCAATTACTATTTAAATACATTAAAGAGATTTTTAAATAAACATTTAAAATTAGGAATCAACTACTTATGCTAATCAGTTTCTCAGGTAATGAACAAAAGTGTGTTCCCTTTTCATTCTAGCAGGAACAGACTTATTGGATAGTTTAGTTGCATACAGAAACTACAAACAAATTTGCCACCAAGCCCCTTCCACCTTTCAAACACAAACAAAATACCTCTCCTTGCTATTAAATGACAAGCCCATGAAGGAATATACACTTGGGGAGGAGGGTATCATTAAACTAGCTGTATAAACTCATGTTTTTTCACTGATCTTTGTAAATTCTACCTTTTTCCCCTATAAATTTCTATTGGCTCCACTTGTAAACCACTCATTTCCACTGCAGCCACGCATTAATTCAGAATGGAAGACACCTGAATTACATAAATCTCCAACACAAAGTAACATTTTCTGTGCAAAGTCAAAGCTGTCATGAAAAAGGTAATGAAGAAGAATAGCTCGCACAGAGGGCTCTAATGATACCCAGCTGCTACTATATGTTACTTGCTGATAAGACTTTGTTTTAACTTTACAATAGACAAAGTTTGGGAAAGGTTAAAAATCCAAATACAGGAAGTAAAACTCTTTATACTTCATTTGTTAGATTTCCTCCTGAATAGCACTTATTTTGTTACGTACTTTAGGTTTTCTAAAAGAATGCTTATGTATGTATATTGTCTTTAAAAAAAGATAAAAGGAAAAATAACATTTTAAGTTTGTTTTTTAAAGAAGAGTTTTAGGAAGATTTAATTTTAGTTGGGAGATTTAAACGAAAGTATTATGGAAAATGAAGTAGCATAAGAATTAAGACATGTTCATAGTATATGTCACATTCACAGTCATAGGGCATATACGCACATAAGCACTGAGCCTGGAGTCTTCACTCATTTAATTCATTGAGAGTCAGAATGACAGGGCTGTGTAAATTAACTGTTTATTGTTTTTAACTCTTAATGAAACAGCCGTGTGTGTGTGTGTGTGTGTGTGTGTGTGTGTGTGTGTGTGTGTGTGTGTGTGTGTGTGTGTGTGTGAGTGAGAGAGAGAGAGAGAGAGACAGACAGACAGACAGAAAGAAATCTGGAAAATGAATCAGAGAGAGTTTAAAAGAGGACACATAGGACAAACCTTGCCTTTAGGTTTTACACAATTAAACATTTCTCTGCAGTTTTTGCAGTGCAAACATCACAACATGGTTCCAGTGCATAAACACAGGTGTGATATTGATTAGAAACTGACTAGAAACAAAAGTGAAAATGACTCAACCACTTTCATTTCCAAGTAGAGAGAAATTAATAAAACTGAATGGCATAAACAATGACAAAGAAATTTTATTTTAATATTCCAATGTGGTATTTTTTTGTAGCACAGATAATTAGTTTTTCTAAAACATATACATATGTGTATATATACACACATTATAACTTGATAACATCCCTTTCAATACCTTGCTCAAGTTTATAATGGTTAATACACAGCACAAATATATATAACATATAGTGGTAATTTATTACTGCAGTAATGGGAGCCATATAAGTACCTACAATTGATAATGGGTTGTATGTCAGAAAAGATATTAGCTGATAGGTATTACCATAACACAGCAAGAGTGTTTCTTCTTCCCTTGCTGTGCACACGTAATTTCTCATTAAGAGTTAACTAGGTACACTGAGGGGAAAGCAGCCCCCGAAGGAACAAAAACAAGCCACAGTCTGAAGAAATTAAGCTTTATCCAGCATACAAACTACTTGATACATTGTGATCATTTACCATTAAGCCAAACTCTAACTTGCTGACACTAGTCTCCAAAGCATTTGTTAATGTTGATGATAGTCAGACGTGTTCCAGATATTGAAGTCCACATCAATAATGCCTGAATCAGGCACTATTAACATCTCCCTATGGGGTAGTGGGAAACCACAGTTATAAAAATTCTCAAAGGCAAAATTCTGTCTGTGATCATATCAAGAAAAAGCCTGCATTTTGGAAAGGTAAAAAACGCTGTAGAAGCCAAAGAGTTAAAGCCAAGCAGCTAAGTTTTGCAGACGGCTGAAACCTTCCTGTTGGGAGTTCCTTTCAGAGTGAGTGGGAAAGGAACAGTATTAATAGCTATTGCTTTGCTGCACTTTCCCACAAGTCTGGACAGGATCTCCTGATCAACTCTTGCCTCTTGAAAGGAAGACCTGCATCTAGTGCAGACATTGGAAACTATGGGCTGCAGGAGAAGGAAACAGCAGGACCTGGGAGACAAACCCAAAGCTATGCCACACATTATGAGTACCCAGAGTGAGCTCTAAAAACCTTTATGGGGCATGGGAGAGCAAGAGCTATGCTGAGGTCAGCAACACACATCGGTCAGCTTTGATGCTACTCAGACAAAACTGCCCTCTTCCTGAATCTCAGGGAATGTTCTGCTCCAGCAGGAAGTCTACAGGTACAGGAAAGAACGAACAACAAAAGAAACCAAAATCCCCAAACCTTCTCTTGTCATTTATGGGCCCTCTCATCTTACAGCTCTGAACCAAAGTAATTATTCAAAGAGAGCTGTGCCTCAATTTATCTGTAAAAGACCACTTGAAAATATAATCCACTGCACTGGACACTCTGACCCATTATTGCACTCTGTGCAATATTTTAATAAACATTAGAGAGATCTGTACCAGAGGAGGATTTTGGCCAAACATTTTAACAAGTACAATAGGCTTGTCTTCATCTCAATATTAACTCAGGTTAACTCCTCTCAAGTCAGTGCAGTCACAAAGCAAAGCTCTTGAGCTGCACAGTTTTGATTAGCAGCACAGAGGAACTGCATCCCTACTGCCTTACTAGCTTGAGCAGCAACAATACTCAAGCTTTAACCTACCCATCCCTGATGGCCTGGTCTGCTAGCTTGCATTTAAGACACCACTTAACTTGAACTAGACATTTTTGCGCCTGGATGGGAGTCGGATTGTGGGCGACAGACGTGTTGCACCTCTGGCAAATACTGAGTGAAGACAAGCACAATGGCAGCTTCTGATGGCAACTTCAGTGCCTCCCAAAACCAACGTTTTGTGGGATGTTTTTGTTAAATGTAAGCTTAGGTATTCAACACAGGATACCTTCCTATAATAAAAACAATGAGAGTCTTGTAGCACTTTAAAGACTAACGAATTTCTGCAGGCATAAGCTGTCGTGGGCTGCAACCCACTTCAAGGAGTTCAAAGGTGTGAAAGGTATAAATTAAAGTAGTCCATACATCCTGCCTTAATTTACACCTTATTTCAGGTATGCAGCATATAAATGACACTAACTCAGAGTACCTTACGCACAGGTAAAGAAGGCACAAGTAGGGGAAGGAAGTCTCACTGGGGCTAAGAGAGTCAATCATTTTAGGCAGCATAACTTACGTAACCTAACACTTCAACTCTGAATTTGACCCCAGGGTCTGCTTTTCAGAGATACAGAGTGCCCAGAATTGCCAATGAAGTTATTGAGAGCTGCGAGTGCTCAGTACCTTGGGGTAAGAAAGGAGATGGCGGGGGAAGAGGAAGAATCAGTCCTTTGGTGTCCAAAGTTGGGCACTGAAGCGCCCAAAATTAGAGGTCAGAAATGTTGTTGTTGTTAATTTGGTTCTAGAGCTACTAAGGATCTTATTTTCCAGTCTGTAAAATGTTGGTGATACCCATCTTATTATACACAGCTTTTTCACTGAAATGTGGTCTATAAATGTCATTTATTAGCAGTATTCCAAGGGAACCTTATTCAATAGAGCACAATCCATTTGTAAAAGTCTTAGTATCATGTAAAAAAACCACTAAAAAAAGCTAAATTTAGCAAAAGTCACTAGCTACAGTAATAGTCTTACAACATATTTTGTCCTTCTATAAATAACAACACAGACAAAAATAATAGCAGTACAAAGCCATTTTTATAGTTCAACTTTAAAATTTCCTAGCTGCAGTTTGGTGAAATAGTTTTGAATGTATTATGGCCAACTGTGAAACAAGCTTAATAAGCAGTAGTTATTAATCACAGTGAAAATATTTAACTCACAAAAGAAGTTGGACACTGTCTCATGATTTACTTAGGTGATTCAAGTAAGTACAGCCCAAGGATGTTTATTTTAAACAGTAAAATGCTGAAAGATCTGAAATATATACATTGTGGCAATCAGTGTTCTGATGGCTCTTTCTTTCTTTTTTAAACACAGAATAGTTTTCTTTGGTATCGTGCTCTCTATGAGTGAGTAATCATTCTACCTATTACTATTATGTTAACAACTGTAAACCACCTACAATTACTAGCATGATCCCTAACCTCTGAAAGGTGGTAATCCAGTATTGGTTGTTAGCTGTCAAATTTATTTCCCTTTGGTGAAATATACCCTGGATTTAATTACCAGTCATTCTTGATACTTTATGGAGCTGAGCCCAAGTACTGTGGCTTTGACATTTAACCCCTGACCTTTAAATATTTACCAGCTTTTAAACTGGTTGTGTACAATTATCCCTTCAAGTATATCTCAGATCCATCATTCTACCCATAAGTTACTACTCAGTCATTCCAAATCAGCTACATCCTTCCCCCCAATGAAATTATATTTGAATGAAATATATATAAATGAAATTATATTTAATTTCAATTCTGAAGATAAAAAAATATGCCATTTTACTTACTTGTATGGTCTAGCAAGTGTCTGTTAGCTTGTGTCAACGGGATAATAACCTGGGTTGTGAGTAGTGTTGATTAACGAGAGTACCAAATGAAATTTCTGTTACTGATTCTGGGCCCAATGTTCCTCTCTAATAAGAAGCATGGGAGAAGGGGGAGGAATAATAACACTCTGGCATGCTCAAGCCATGACAATGAGCCCATGCAAGCCCTCCATGAGATCAGGGTTTCACGGGTGAGAGGTAGACAGAACCAGGAAGAAGCCACCTTTCAAAGTACATGAATAACTTCATGGAAGTTAATGCTTCTCTATGCTTCATTAAGTGCGTTCAGAATACCTTTTGTAGCATGTAGGGTGGAGGCAGTCAATGACATCTCAGCTCCTTAGCACCAATCCTACAAAATGTGGGAGGGTGAAGGGGTTATGCAGAACACCTAGAGAGGTAGGTTCCCCTTGCAGATACATTGCGTTTGGGATCGGAGTTCCTAGCAGGTAGCTTGAGTCTTTCCATAGCTACCAATGCTTTTCCACTGTAAAAAAAAAAGAGGCGCATCCATAGAGTAAATCTTGTGGATTTTCCTGGGCCTTCTGTCCTCCTTCCATAGATTTTTCCATGGGAAAATATAAGTCATCATAGGGTGATGAAAGTCAGCCTCGAGTGATTAGGGAACTAACTGAAGCAATCTTGAACCACTAGTGATTTATCTTTGAGAACTTACAGAAAATGTGTAAGGTACCAGAGGACTGGAGAAGGGCAAACATACTGCCTATCTTTAAAAAGGAGAACAAAAAGGACACAGGGAATTATCAGCCAGTCAGCTTAACTTCAATACCTGGAAAGAACAATTTATTAAACAATCAATTTGTAAGCCCCAGAGAACAGGAGGGTGATAAATAATAGCCAGCATGGATTAATCAAGAACAAATCATTCCATTCCAACCTAATTTCCTTCTTTGATAGGGCTACTGGCCTAGTGGATGAGGAAAGCAGAAGATGTGATATATCTTGATATTAATACAGCTTTAATACAGTTCTACACGACATTCGCATAAGCAAACTAGGGAAATGTGATGTACATGAAATTACTATAAAGTGGGTTCACAATGGGTTGAAAGACTTTACTCAGAGTGACTATCAGTGGTTCACTGTCAAACTGGGAAGATGTATCCAGCAGGTCTCATGGGGTTCTGTCTCTTATCCAATACAATTCAATCATTAATGAGCTGGAAAATGGAATAGAGTGTATGCTTATAATATTTGTGGATGACACCAAGGTGGGAGGGGTTCCAAGCACTTCAGTGAACAGGATTGAAATTCAAAAAGATTGACAAATTGGAGAATTGGTCTGAAATCAACAAGATGGAATTCAATAACCACAAATGCAAAGTACTACACTTAGGTAGGAAAAATCAAATGCACAACTACAAAATGGGGAATAACTGGTTAGGCAGTAGTACAACTAAAAGGATTTAGGGGTTATAGTGAATAACAAATTGAGTGAATCAACAATGTCATGCAGTTGCAAAAAAGGCTATTATTCTTGGTGTATGAACAGGTGTGTCATACATGAGACCTGGGATGTAATTGTCCCATTCTACTCAGCACTGGTGAGGCCTCAGCTGGTGTATTGTGTCCACTTTGAGAAAGATGTGCAGTAGAAGACAGTCAAAAGGAGAACAACAAAAAGGACAAAAGGTTTACAAAACCTGACCTATGTGGAAAGGTTAAATGAACTGAGCATGCTTAGTCCTGAGAAAAAAGAACTAAGGGAGGACCTGATAACAATCTTCAAAAATGCTAAGGGCTGTGAGAAAGAGGATTGTGAGCAATTGTTCTCTTATGTCCACTGAAGGTAGGACAAGAGAAGGTAGGCTTAATCTGCAGGGAGATTTAGGCTATCTTCACTGACGGCAGCAAATTTGCCTCCATCAGATCAATTTATCTGGATCGACTGTGCGGTCAGTAAACACCCGCTCAGTTGATCCAGAAATCGACATATTAAGACCACCTTCTCAAGTGGTGTAGCACTGCTTCGATGGGAACGAGGTTCCCATCAATGCAGTGCAGTGAAGACAGCATGCAGAGCAGAAGCAGAGAAGTCGATGGGAGTTATGCAAGTTTTTTGCCTACTTTGCGTAACTCTCATTGAATCTCAGAAGTAAATGTAGACAGGGCCTTAGGTTAGGTATTAAGAAAAATCTTCTAACGACAAGAATTGTTTAATGCTGGAATAGGTTACCAAGGGTGGTTGAGTGGAATCCCTATCACTGGAGGTTTTTAAGAATAGGTTAGAAAAACACAACTGTGAGGATGGTCAATGTATCGCCCAGCCTTAGCACAGGTGCTGAACTAGATTACCCTTCCAGCCCTGTATTTCTATGATTCTGTGATGGGTACTACCCATTTCAAAAACAAGACACACACCAATGACAGGGTTAAACTTTGACGTCTCATGACCCTGGAAGTATAAAAATGAAAGTTTGTACCATTGGAAATAGGTTTCTAGCTTCCCAAGGGGTTGGGGGGTGGGTGGGACACAGCATTCACTTTTGAGAGATCACACTTTAAAAAATTATAACTTATGTAATTTTTATATATAATTGAAGAGGTGTTTCAAATATATCAATTTTAATTTTTGTCTCCCACAGAATTCCAGTCGGAGGGGAAACCTCCTATAGACTTCAGCCAGGATTTCTCTCTTGGTAATCATAACATTTTATCTTGCTGGTGGAGACACACACTAAGTATTCCCATTAGCATTTTTAAAAAACTTTGTAAAATACAACTGTTGGGAACTGGGAGGATGCATTCTGTAGACTATCTCACATATCCATAATGTGTGTCAGTGAGAACTGCACTAATATTTTACCAGAATTTATTTGGGATGACTTTAATAGTTTTGCCTTGCATGTGAAATAAAATAAGGATTTAATTAGGGTTGTAGTTTGCTTTTTAACAACATACCGAGGCTTGTCTAAGAATCAAAATTTTCTTTTCAGTATAGAAAAATTGTTATATTTATTTATTAATTTTAGTTATGCTTCTCAGTTCTCATGTTTCTTCTGCAGTAATCTCTATTATATTGTAGCTGCTCGCAATTCTGAAGTAAAGGGTTTCTATTATAAGCCTTTTTTTCCTTCTTATCTTTTCCAGTGTTTTATAACTTGGCAATAAACATTGATATGCATTGAAATCTGGTACCACCCATCTCAGCAAGAATTGTTTTTAATTTTTTTCCTAGCTCATGCTAAAAAAAAAAAAAAAAAAAAAGGATCATATTCTTGGTTTGAGTCACAGGAGTGTAAAAGGGAAATAAATTTGCTAATCTTTCTTCTGTGCTATTATAGCTCACAATTACCTTTAATTAAGATGAAATGTAAAAAGTCATTTTTACATAAACTGTGACATTCCCACAGAGTGACTTTTCATACAATGAAACTTTAGTGAAGTAGACAGAAAAAGTAGTGCCAGTGCATTCCAAAGAGCACAGTGCAATTTTAATTATAGTGAATCTTGTCTTACAATAAAGTTCTTCTGTGTTGGGAGCAGGTTCAGGTGGGAAAATGCCTTCACTCAAGGAAGGGTACACAGCTTTAGTGCACCACTGAAGTCAATAGGATTTTTTCCACTGATGTCAATAGGCTTTAGATCAAATCCTACACTCTTTGGATATTAAAAATATTATTTTGCAATAGTCACTGTTTCACATTTTCTCAGTCTACATATACACCAATTTCTCATGGTAATTTTCTCAACATTTACAAGGGAGGGCTTGTCCAAGGCCCTCTTGCACTACGCATAAGACTCATACTAGCATTTATATTAGGTCTGTGGTATAAACATAGGAACTGGTCCTATGAACACTAACACAAGCTCTTAACAGTACCACTGAGAATCTGAGATCAATGCATGCTTAGCAACTGTATGTAAGTGTTTGCAGGGTCAGGGTTCAACACGATACTTTGTAACACCTCTGAAAGGTGTACATGCTGGTACAGTAACAGTGTGGAGCGCCAATGTCTCTGTTTTGTATGTGAAAACATGGTATGGACTGCAGCTAAAGCTGACTGAAAAGTTACAACGGCAGATGAGCTCTGAAATCAACATATCTCAATCTTGTTTTACAAAACGTATGTATTATTTTTAAAAAGCACAATAGCTTGAGGGAAGAAAGAACATTCATTCTCAATGCTGAATCTCTGGGATTTTGTCATTTTGTAGCGCATCTTTAGATTATTTGAAGTTAATTTGGTTTTCTTCGTGTGTGTATACATATAAAGGCTGTGGAACGCGTTATTTACTGAATATCGTGACAATGAGTGGCATACATTTATGAGGCAGATTACAAATGGAATAAAATCATTTTGTAGTTAGTGTGCACATGTAACATGCACTTTTTGAAATATAACATCTAACCATGCTTCCTTTTTTCAGTGCAGCACATCAAGTGATTGAATCAATTCTGTGCTCATTACCTCTCAATTTTTTTTTTAAATCAAAACCTTTTTGGAGTAAATAAATACGTATATTTAGGCAGTTGTCTAATTTAGATGCTTTTTGATATATGCTTCAGGGTGTGGCTTGTTCTTGTTATTTGATAACTTTCGTTAATTATGTTCTATTTTGAGTCATATCTTGTTGATTTAACAGCAATAGTAAACAAATGTTCTGAGGCTAATATCTCTGCCAGATATGTATAAAGTAATCTATGCCTGTGATCCTGCTGCAAAGACTGATGCATGTGCTTAATTTACGCACGGTGAGCACTTCCCTTGAAGCGAACCACTCAGTGTGTAAAATCAAGCATGCGTCTTTGCATGATCAGGTACTGTCTATGCAGATACTCACAAACATGCAGATGTGTGAACAAACACAGAGAATGTATGCAACATTTTTTAAATGTCTATTTACCACTGAGCACCAGTTACATTTACTGGGGTATTTCCCATCTCCTCTAAATGCAGAATGGGAAATACTTGGTATTATGTATTCTGTTCTGCTGACTTTTAATTTATCTAAATATTCTTTAACCTGTTCTTTCCCTATTCTGTCTTGCATTCTTTCTCCCTTGTGTTAAGCATCTAGTCACAATTTACTTTTTTAGTGAAGACTGAAGCAAAATAGGCATTGAACATTTCAGCGTTCTTGGTGTCATTTGTTTAGCTCTCTTTCCTCATTAGGTAGTGGACCTACACTTTTCTTTGTCTTTCTCTTCCTCCTAACATATTCCTAGAACTTCCTCTTATTGACTTTAATGTCCCTTGCTAGGTCTAACTCATTTTGTCCCTACATGTTCGAGCTATTTTTTTTGGACTCAACGGAACCAAATTGTCAAGGCTTCCACTTTTTGCAGGACTCTGAGGTTCTGATCATTAAAGAGCTCCTGATGAAGCCATTTTGACCTCCTTCAGGTCTTTCTAGCTTTCCTTTGTATTGTGTTAGTCTGTTATCATGCCTCAAACACGGCCTCTGTCAGAAACTTACAGTTCCATTTTCCATTAGAGGTTCTTCTCATGGGACCTTACTTACTAGTTCTCTGCATTTGTTAAAGTCTGCTTTTATGAACTTCGTGGTTCATGTCCTGCTGCTCTCAGTCCTTACTTTCCTTAAAATCTTGAAGCCTATAAGTGTGACCACTTTCCCAAGTTGCCTTCCTTGTCAGTCATATTTTCTTCAAACTTCTGTTCCTGCTGCAGCATGCTTTTTTTTGTTGGTGGTGGTGGCGCTCTTGAATGCATATCTAGTATAAGAATTTTCTGACTAGGTCTGTATTTTACACAACAGAAAAGTTTAAAATTTCATGATGGTTTTTGGACTTCTAAGAGATGCCTCACACAATGGGTTCTGAAATATGGCTCCCAGTGATTTATGGTGTATTTCTACCTCAATATGTTCCTGCCCATAAACACATTCACAATCAGAAATTATTTCCAACATAACATCTGTTATGTTTGGCATCCTGCAAGCATAAGCTACTGGCAATCATATTGCTGAAGGAAAATTCCCAGCCCGTTTGAGCTTTCATTGACTGAGTGCTCTTCGTGAATCTCAAAATATTTCAGTATGGGTGATTTTGTGACTGTAATTCACAAAGCTTTTTGTCTTAGTGACGTTTTGTATTGTCCTTGGGCAGCTACCTGAGAAGAGTGCCTAAGTCTTGCAGACCCTATGGATCTGTCCTGAATTCAGCCATCAATGGCCAGCCACCGGTGGAGTTACACCAGATCAAACCCCTACTATAGGCACGTCAAACTGCTGATGACTTGAACTGGTTCGCTTACCCCAGTTTAAAACAGTGATAAAATTCAACAAGGCAATAAATCATTTTGCTTTTCTACAGTACTAAATGGGTTTTCAGTGATGCAGCAGGCCACAGACAGATGTAATGTGGGCAAATCCCCAGCGTAAATAAAAGCTTAATTTGACAAATTAGGAGTCAATTTGCTCAGATATGTCAACATGCCCATGAATTTCTGTAAGCAATAAGCTCACATCTCCTGAGCTGCCACTGCCTGCTCCAAAATAGAAATTGTTGTAAATAAATGAATAAAGGCAGCAAACTAAGTCTCATGGTTGCAGAGAAACTCTTCAAAATATGAACCAATTTTAACTACACCAGCGATGTCTATTTCTGTGAGTTGCATTATCAGTTTTGTTTTTGTTTTCGATTGTTCATTTATCTAGCAACTGGCAAAATTCAATAATTTCTCAATGGGTCCCCCAATTAATAGAGTAAATCACACTGTTTACCTACCTGAATCCCTACAATGACTTCCCCAGCATCACCCTATCACATTCAAGATTCTTGTCCTGTCCTTCAAGCCCCTCACAACTCATCTGGTCTCATTCTGTTGCCAGCCCACTTCCTTTATTCTTCCAGTGATGCTAACACATTTGTCAGCTTATGCAGTAACATCCCTGCACCTTCTCTCCCTTTCAGACACAACACCCACCCTGAATCCATCTGTACAGTCACTGCTCTGCTCTCTTTCAAACCCTTCCTTCAAGGCCAACCTCTGCTGTGCTGCCCACCAAAAAAAACAAAAACAAAACCAAACCCCATAAAAATCAGCCAATCAATACTGATTCAGTTGTATGTCTGTTTGAGATAGCAGATTATTATTTTTTAAAAAAATATTAAATATAAAGATGTCATCTGGAATCTTCAAGTTGGTTAATAGCTATCTATGTAATTGGTTTTTTATTTCCCTAATGTTCCCTACCCCCTTCTCTCATTTTGTTTGTCAAATTCACTTGTTACATCTTGTCTCAAATTAAACTATAAACTCTTTGGAGGCATATCTGGCCTTTTGCTGTTTGTTTGTAGTGTGCCCTGGACTTCCGTCCTTATTGAGGCCTTTAAGTGCTAGTGTAGTATAAAGAATAAATAATTCTTGTGTTTCTACTGTGGGTGAGTATTTCAAACTGCTTTGAGATCTAGGCACTACTGTCTAAATAGGTAAAATATTAGTAAAACCCATAGCACTGCAATTATCTCAGATATGACTCAACACTGTTTTTCTTGACCAGTATGGATGACTTCTACACAGCGGCACACTGGGAAAAAATAATAGAAAAGGGTCAAGTTTCAGCAGTAAATGGAAAACCCACAGCCATCTTCAGATGGACAGGCCTAATATTCTAAGTCTGTGCCTCAGGCTGTCAATAATTCCTCTACCTCATAAATGCGCACACACACCAGTAGGACAGCGTATGTGAGAGAGTCCCTTGATACTGTCTACTGTTTGCCAAAAACACTAAGTAAAATAATGGGGGAGGGGTAGAAAGCTATTGGACTGGTAACATCATTAAACATTAACCATGTTCTACTCCATTACCAGGGCCAGCTTTTGTGAGATAACCTAAGAAAACACCAGCAGTTTTTAAAATTTTTTTAAATAAATGGCGTATTTGCAAAAATCACTCAAACAAACAACCCAGGAATTACTTCCAGTTCTCTCCTGAATCTGATACTCTAAATTTTATTATAATGTTATTTTTCTATAGAATTCCACTATAACAGCAAAGCTATTATGCAAGATGACTCAATAGCTCATCATGACATTTTATAAAATACAGTATCATCAGATACTGTGAAATAGGAGCGATTGCAAAACCTTGTCTAACAAAGAACTTCTCAAAAGCATTTTCCCCTTAGTATTAGAAGTGCTTGGAAGCAGTGTCTGTTCTTTGCAAAATATGAGGTTCAATTTTCACCATGAGGAAGTTAAATCTTAAAGGCCTTTTGTACCTGTTATGTTGTCTTTGAATATAAAACAGCATTTTCTGATGTCTGCAAGTAAATGATCCCTGAATGTCCTAATACAGAATATTATAACGTATTTCTTAACCCTCCTCCCTCTCCATACCTATTGCTAAAAATAAACTTCCAAATAAAAATATGAATCAACAGCAAGTATACTTTAACATGCTGTAGATTTTTATTCAGTTCAATGCAGTATTAAATACATTACTACTTAAGCAGCAGTCCCCATTTTAAATATAGGGAATATCTCTAAAACTTTGGTTACCACTAACACTGGAATGTACTCTTTAAGTGCCCCACTGTACCAAGCTGACACCACCTACAAATGCCACAATACACTAAATGCTGTCCTTTATAATGTTACCATTTCCATCAAACCTAAAAATTGTTCATTACTGCTGGTAATGTGGGTTCCACCTGATCAGAAATGATAAGATTCATCCATAGTGTAACACACCTTCCTGAGCCCACATAATGTAAAAACCATACTTAAGTGTTAAATAAAGCCTTTATTTGTCAGTTTTCAATTAATTTACAATATCCTCTTGTTTATCAACATTGGAGCTGGGCCAAGCCCTCAGTGCATTTGATGAGCCTGACAATAACCCTGAATGCACCTGTTAATTTTGCCTCTGGGTAAACAGTTGAAAACTCCTCAGCTATTTCCTCAAGTTGGGTGGAAACAAAGACACATGAGATTAAAAAAAATGTCTAGATTAGGGAATTGGAGATGCATTAATTTAAGAAAGGAACAGGGTCAACCTAGGGGCTAGGAGGCTAATAAGTACAGAGCATACAGCAAAAAAGCTCACAGCAGGGTAAGAGTTCACTTCATTTATCCAAGCGATCTATTCCAGACGCAGTAAATGATACATTATTGGATCCAGACCTGCAACTGCTTATAAGACCCACCTCACTTAAGTGTCATTACCCTCCCCTTTAGAAATATTGCTATTACCCAAACCTGTTCACAGTGAGGGCTTTACTCAGCTGGCAATCCACTAACTTTTGTTCTTTATGATGCTCCCTCTAATTTCCCCTCTCTGCTGTGGGAATTAGGCATAACCACCACCATGCTAACCGCAGAACACCCAAGTTGATCTGACTCTATGAGATTTTTAGTACTTTATTACACAGAAAACCAATCCCATGGATAGCAGACTATAAACAACAGCAAATGCTATATCAAGCAAGCAGTAAGTGGCTAAGGGCTTTGAGAGATTTACTAGGGGTTTCCACTCAATCAAAGTCTCATTCTTACAAATTAGAGAATCTGAAAAAAAGAAAAAATGGTAACAGAAACGAAGTATGGAGACACATATTAGAAAACTAAGCTTTGTGTGTTTTCTTTGCACAAAAGGAAAAAGGTCAGATGGTTTGTTGTAATTAATTCTGTCTTCTTACAGTTTAATTGTGACTGATATACAAATAAAGCAGATAATAATGGAAAACTTATGACAGCAAATCTTTTTCAGTGGATGGCTGCTGACATCATGAAGTATTTCATCTTACGTAGTGACCAAGGCATGCAAGGCTTCAGAAATGTACTTCAAGGATACTGTACAGAGAGAAAACCACTGGAAATTTTGAAATACACAGAATATGTGGAATGCTGGGCAGACAGCCATTCTGGGCCCTAGGACAGAACAGTCAATGCCCTTGCTCCCCTACTCCCCCCCCCCCAAAAAGGGATGGCTGAGGTCTGAGTGGGCTTCTGTCGGACGTTTCTACTTATTTATCATGCGCCATGTTGGTTCCTGGGTGGATAAGGAGGCGATATCTGCTACTCAGCTTCCTGGGTTCCTTGGACTCCCTTGGGAGATTACTGATGAACCTGGGAAGCTGAGTAGCAGATGCCACCTCCTCAGCCTGCCTGGGAACCTGCATGGTGCATAACAAATAAGCTTGGCTCAGGGAAGGGTCAGAGATACTGAAGATCACGAGCAGGAGGGGCTTCGGGGTGAAGGGAAGGATGTGTGTGAAGGAAATTCATAAACTTTAAGGTCAGAAGGGACCACTATGATCATTTAGTCTGACCTCCTGCACAATGCAGGCCACAGATCCTCAGCCACCCACTCTTGTAATAGACCCCTCATCTATGACTGAAAGGAGGATACCTATCTATTTTCTCATCTGCCTGGGCCCTTTTAAATCACTGGACCCCTTGCCCTGCCACCCCCACATCTGCGGCCCTGATGCTGGGTATAAAGCATCAGCAAAAGCTTTTTCTTATGAAAGATTTTTGAAAAAGGAAACGAAGTTACAGATTAATAACAGCTTCTGCTTTTCCCTGCCTTCTGTTCCTAAAAAGACAATGTGTGTGCCTCTAACCCAGCAGTGGCCAAAGCAGCCAAGTGTGAGCTCTACAATGTGATCACACAATCCAGAATCCCGCTGCCCTCCATAAAGGTACCTCTCCATATTAAGGATGAAACTGGTTGCAATCTACTGTGTTTTGTGTGAATTAGGCGTGGCCTTTGATAACATTTCACAGCATTATGGGGCCCTCAGCTGGACTCCTGGTTTAATCAATGCTTTCAACATCACCCATGTAAAAAAAAAAATGTTTTACGCAAATATAAAAAATGGGCTAATCAGTCATCAAAAGGCAACTGTTCCAAATGTTGGAAAGTTCCTTCTGACCTCTGCCTCCCCAAAACTAAGTAACACAAAGTTTGACACTGAAAACTGAGCAGCTGGAAGACTGGAGAACTACTGAAGGTTTATTTTGTTAAAAAATTAATTGACTGAAACTTGTATATTCAGCCATTTGCTTCACGTTTGTTAGTTTCCCACAGTTAATAGCTTTTGCAGGTTCCTTTGCATTTCTCACTGAGCGCAATCATCTTTTTATCTCTGGAAATTAGCACCTCCAAGAAGAAAAAATAGTGAGAGGTACTCAACAGAATATTTTAATACAGAGTGTTACATATCTACGAATTGGCATGGTTGGTCTCCATTTATACAACAGATTGCAGTATTAATGAGTATGTTATTTTATCTACAGAAGAGGCGCAGGTATAGTGCTGTTTCACAGGTCTTTCAGTTAGACAGTCTTTTTAAAAAACAAAACCAAACAAAAACAAACACATAACACTTTGACCACTTCTTCATGTTGTCTGTAGCATGAGATTTTAGAGGTTGCACTGAAATGTTATTCGTAATTGGTTAACCAACCAAAAAGTTTGGAACAAGACCTGAACTTCCCCAAAGTTTCTGGAGTGTGTTCTCATCTGGGCTTTTGGGCTGGCCCATTTACACAACAGCAAGAGACAAATCCTGATAAAGATCCAGATCTGGATATGATTTTCTTAGTTCAGCAGTATCTGGTTCTGGGATTTTGATTTGGATATCTCAGTCATGCTATTATTATGATAGAATTGATGACAACTTGAATTCCAAATAGATTCAAACTGTTTATATTCTCAGTACTGCCACCCCCAAGCATTTAAAAATCACGAGTCAGCAGTCAGGAGATTGATTTCAAAATGGGATTTTAAAAATAACGAATTCTGGGTACTTTTTTTCTGCCTTTTGTTTTTTGAGCCCTTGGGATTCACATTTTCAAGCTTTTCTCTGCAACCACAAGGGTGAGAAAGAACTCCGACTTTAAGAAAATGCCAGATATCACAAGAGACATGCTGGTGAGTCTTGCCCACATGCTCGGGGTTTAGCTGATCGCCATATTTGGGGTCGGGAAGGAATTTTCTTCCGGGGCGGATTGGCAGGGGCCCCGGAGGTTTTTCGCCTTCCTCTGCAGCATGGGGCATGCGTCGCTTGCTGGTGTATTCCCTGCAGCTTGAGGTCTTCAAATCTCACTTTTGAGGATTTCAATAACTCAGTCATGGGTTCGGGGTTGTTATAAATATGTATGGGTAGGGTTTTGTGGCCTGCCTTGTGCAGGAGGTCAGACTAGATGATCATATTGGTCCCTTCTGACCTATGTTTCTATGTTAAGTCACATGAGTTCGCAGCAATGTTTGATGGCTTGATTTCTCTTTACACTGAGAATGGGGGGGAAATAAATAAAATAATCATAATAAATAATTAACAGAAAGGATTTGATTACCCCTCTGGAGATTTATAAATCTAAGAAGATTTACAATGTGTATAGTATATGTACTAAATGTCCTGTATTTATCAATTTAATTTATCTGTATTTTACAGAAAGGTCTAGAGTTGTGTGCACAATGATCCAAACTAAATTTATTCATTTCTAAACCCCTTGAGTTTGTGTGACTCATGTAAGGTGCATTTTTAATTTTAAGTTATTTTCCCCCTCTGATATCAGGGCCAACTCTTTCTGACCCCTTAGCACTATTAGTAGCACACAATACCACCACTGTTTCCACAGCATGGACATAAGCAAAGAACAAGTAATATGACGCTGTTCATGGCTCTACAGTTAAAGGTTATGTCAGCATTTCCATTATAAAACCCTGTTTCAGAGGTCAATAACTCAGCTATAAAAAAATCACTCCCATCTGAAACTTGGCACACATGGTTCCAGTCATCGGGCACATTCTTTTAGCAAAACTTTTTTAAAAATTAGATGTGCATACATATATATATATATATGTGTGTGTGTGTGTGTGTTTGTGTGTGGGTATATATATATGAGTACCTATAGTTGCACCATAATTAAGGTTGCAACATGTTTTCAGTTAAAAGTTGAATTTTGCTTCCTATCTCAAATCCTCATACATACACTTGTTTGAAAGTTGGTATGTCAGATCAGGGGATGGTGCAGTATGTGGTGCCAAGGTAAGTTCATTTGATGAAGGCGTTCCCATTATACAGCCTTCCCTTCTACCCCACCACTTATTTTTGAAATTTCAACATTTTTATGCTGCTTTTTAATGCATCTATGGGGAAACAGCAGTGGGCAAGATTAAATGGAACTCATGGTGCTAAAATATCCCAATGGGATCCAGCAACGATGCCAAGAGTGCATTGAAGGGGGTTCTTGGTTCATGGGGGACTCACTCAACAAGGGACAGATATAAAATGCGATTCTGACTTTTTCTGATCATGCTGTAGTGCTGCCTGTGATGAGGCACATACTGCTTCATGCTGATGGAGAGCTGTGATGGTCATTCTATCCTTTTATTAAATTTATAATCCTGGCAAGGGCACATCATAGCTTCCTCTTCCCACATAACAGTAAATTTCCACCCCTTATTCCATCTCCATCCATCCAAGTACATACAGCAGCCCTGGATATATTACCTATTGCCTCCTTCAAAGGGCTGAATCCCCCTCTCCAGCTGGCAATAGTATATGAGTTTGAGGCAGAATCTAGCAAGAACACACATCAAATCTGGATTTAGCAGCTAAGGGTGAGCTATACCATCAAATGGTTTCATAAGGAGCCACAGATATGTGTGAAGCAGCTCCAGGTGCTGTAGCCAATAGGCCACCTGGGTGTTCTCATTGCATTTTTTGGTGAGGATGGTCAGTACGGTGCTCTTTAATATTAGACAGCAAAGGATACTGTTACACAGGCCATCCTCATGTTGCCCAACACTTAAATCAGGGAGCACCTTAGGAGCACGCCCATGCAGAGATTGCATTGATTGTGCAGACTGGATTTTCTCATGCCAGATATGGCTGCAGCCTAGCTTGCCTTTTGACACTGAAAACTAAAGAAAGGTCACAGATTCAAAGACCTTTGTGACAAATACACAGCCTTATTCTGAATAAGGTTTGAAATTCAAATTTCTTTTCTTACCGGATTCTTTACTTTCCTTCTTCACATGTGCACACTGGTTTATTATTGTGGGGTTTCCTGATCAGTACCTGGGTCGCTGCCATTGTGTTTTTTGTTTGGTTTTTTAATATTAAAGGACCACTGAAACATCTGATTTTGTTTCCTCCTCCTCCCACCGCACTGTCTGCAAATTTAGATTAAATTATTCAGAGTTTGCAAATAAATTATCCTATTCGGCAAACGCTTACGCATGTGCTTAATTTTACTCTGAGTAGCACGTCTGATTTCTATGAAAGCATGAAAGCACAGTGCACGTGCCATAAGAGCAGATTAAAGTGCGTATTTAGTAGCATCCTTTTCATTTACAGGAGATTAAAATACCCCATAAGAAACACCATACTGTTGTGCTGTTTTATATAATTAGAAAAACAACTGTTATTAAAACATAAGTGTTTTTCCAAAATGGATTTATGCACATGATAAATCCATATTGTGGGCAGCATCACAAGATACTTTGGGGATAAGTAAAGCAATTATTTGTGTGTGTTGTGTGTAGCGCCATCGGAGTACACACTGAAAACAAATTACAGGCCCTACAAAGACATCTTAGGCTTGCTCCTACACTCACTGAAGTCGATGGCAAGGATCCTGTTGTCTTCACTGGTTCAGAACCAGAACCCTACTAGGTATACGTAGTAGTTTATTAAACAAATCCTGTGGGATGATATTTTTGGTATACGTATTTTTTTATTCATTTATTCTTTATTTGTCGTCATCTTTGAGAAAAGCTGCTGTCCAAATCAACAGGTACGTGGAGCAGCTCTCTAAAATGACAAAACTCAGGATTATTTGGAATTTTTATCAACTGCCCATTCAAACCAACTCCAATTTGTGAAACTGCCACAAGAAAATAGACTTATTCTCTGACTCTGTATGTATCTGCCATTCCTGCCCTTGACACATGCCCTTAAAGGCCACAAAATTAGACTGTGTTAGACTCAGTGGGGGATGGGAAGTGAGTTCCAATCTGCAAGGCTCTCTCAAGCAGACTCCAATCTGAGTTAATCCAGGGGGCTGTTAAATCTGCCAGGATCAGGATGGGTTTAGAGGTCAAAACCTACAGTAAACTCCGTGTGGAAACTAACTGGAGGCCAGTGCAGGTTACAGGTTTCAGAATGAAATCCTTTCCCAATACTCAAAGTCCTGCTACAAAGGGTGGGCAAGAAGCCAAGATGTTGGACAGGTCTCTGAAGACCCTGTCCCACTGCTTGAGTGTGTGGAGGTGGCCTTTAAAGCAAGCGTTGGTAGTGAAAACTAGGTCAGTGACTTTGCAAGAACTGTATGGATATACTGCATATAAACAGTGCGGTTGTGCAATGGTAGCGTTTCAGTGAAGATGCTACTATGCGGATGGGAGAGAATCTGTTGTCAGCATTACTAATAGACCTCTGTGGGAGGCGGTAGTTAGGCTGATGAGACAAGCCCTCCTGTCAACACAGTGCTGTCTATATGGAAGGTTGGAGGGGTGTTAGGTCACTATAATTGCATCTCCCACAGGTGTGGATTTTTCACCTATGTAGGTTTGTAATGTAAACCTGGCCTTAGGACCAAATCTGCCCTTAAGCGTTGCTAACTTCTGCGACTTTATCACAAGTCTTGCAACACACACACACACATCCCAGATCCAGAAGCCAAATGAGTACTTAGGAACTGTAGTTTTCATGAATAAATAAATAAGCTTCTAGGTCTGATGGTTGCAGAGAAAAGCTTAAAAACGTGAACCCTAAAGGCCCAACAACCAGAAACAAAATAAGAACCCATAATGTATTTTTTGGTACAATCTCCTGATTTGAAATCAGTATCTTGATTTTGGGGGCCTGACTCGTTTGCTGTACTGCTTGCACGTGTTTGCAGTCACATGCACATCTGGCAGTAGAATCTGTTCTTTAGAGACAATCCAATATAGAGGACTGTGCTTTTATATATCAAACCTTGTAATATTTTCTGGTAATGTAGTTCAGTCTAACTGACTGTATGACAACGCTAACCTCCTGGAAACCACAGCCACCTCCTATGTATTACTCTGGCTTCCAGTCTGAAACACCAGTGGCTTAAAAGACAAGTAGTTTTTCTGCCGTTAGAAAAAAAAATATCTAGCATACTATAACCAGTAAATTTGTTAATACTGTCTGAGATATATGCAACTGCCATTTTATCATATACCTTTATTTTTCCGAGGCAGATCTATTTCACACTATTAAAGCACATATAAATAAGCCATCATTGGGAGTGCCATCCTCATTTAGACCTTGAGCCCAAACATCTCTGCAAAATGCAAAAACAGACAAAATACAACTATAAAGCAATGGAAGCCTTTAAGCAATAACAAAACATAAAGAAAAGTACTTGAGATGTTACCCCTCATTTCTTGCAAAGTAAGCTCCTATTTAAGTTCAGATGGACTGGGTTAACAATCACTATTTTTAATGTTAAAATGCCCTGGGGAAGTTATAAACTCACCAAATATGCTGTTAAACTTGCTTATATTGTGTGCAGCTGTATGGCTTCGTACCAGTGACCAAACTTCCTAAATAAGCCAGCAAAGCAGAAGAGGCTTCCCTCCCCACTTGCAACAACAATGCCTTGCTTGTCACAAGAATTTAATTTAATTTTTCTAGCATGTTAAAGTTAGTATTCAGTTCTGAATTTACTTACTCCACTTACTCCGTCTGTGTGTGTGGTAAGACTAGGATTGAGAAACAGGTAAGAGATGAGAAGCAGCATTAAATGCACATGATTTTCTCTGCCTTAAATGAGTCATTGCTATTAATCAAAGGTCAGACTCCTGGCAATTTTGAATGATGCTACATGGAAAATTAACTCAATGTTTTTTATGTTTATGTTTGAATCCTCTTACTAGATTTACCAATATCTGCATTCAACATCATCTGATCCACTGAACAAGATATCTGGGAATCTTCCAATTAAATTAAATTACTTTTAAAAATATGTCTTGTATGCTAAACCCTGCATTTTTTCTTTTAAGGTTTGAATCTAAAAGCCTGCAAAATTTCAAAGGCATTTTGCCATAAAGATGACTAAAAGAAAGCCAAAGTTATTAAGGTCAATATTGGAGGTCTGAAAGGCGGAGATCTGGCCTGCTGATTTGGATTTTGTAAACTGAACAAGGAGGCCAGTATGAAATGGAGCTTTGGCATGCTATGGCTCATTGGCAGTGATTAATTGACCAACAAACTTGCACATGATCCATTTTGACATCCAGACACAGCACTCACCTAGGAGATTGAAAGTGGATATTGATACTGCATCACAAAACTTAATTGCTCCAATTCTTTAGGGTTATTTTAAGATCTGCTGCCAGAACTGGCTTCTCCAGAAGCCCCAAATAAGGTAAATGGCTATCAAGTAATGTTTCGAACTTGAAGAAAAATAATAAAGTGAAGGTGGAGCAATAAGGCAAAGTTGTATCATGCTGAAATGTCTGCAGAAATCAGGTTCTTCATACACGTAGTAGCTACATTAAGTATAAATTAGCACAATGACTGTGATCAGAAGTGCAGCAAATGGAAATTACCATCCCAGTATGATAAGAAAACCTATATGACTCTTTTCCAGGAATAAAATACCATTATTATATATTTGTTTGTATTTGCATAAAATTCATGGGGTACATTTCTGAATCGCTCAATACGTCTTTAAACCACAAAGAAAAACACATTCATCAAGCTTTTATTTAAACTCAAAAAGGTATTTGTTAGATCATTGTTCAATTTCTATATTTTAGCTAAAGCACAGAACAAATAGTTTATTTTGCTATACTGTAGCTGTTTCACTGTAAAGAATAGATGCCTTTTCCCTAGAAGAACCCTGATCAAAACCAGATGGTTTTTTTTAAAGGCTAGTTTAAATATATTAGTGTTTTAACTTAATTGGATTGGAAGTCTATAAAATCTTCCTATAATACATACATATTTGTTTTAGAAGTAATTCTCTAGATCTTCCCTATCAGATCAATAATATGTCCTATTCCTTTGCTGAGGAAATATATTCTAGGGTACTGCTACCAGTGGAGCGAACGTACTGGTAGCATCAAAGCACACGCAGCAGCCCATCGACTAAGCAACAATTTTATATCACGACATTTGAAGAAAGGAAGGAAGAATAATAATAATAGTAAAACTATTTCAAGCTCACCTACATGGAAACACACATTAGGAAGCAGGGCCCAAGAATAATTCTTTTCAGGCCCAGTACAAACTTGTAACACAGGCCCCCTCCCACACACAACCCTGGGGGGTGCATCCTGGGCCAGGCCCCTCAGGGCCTCCGGGGCCTGGTAAAGTGTACCCTTTTCCCCCCCATGGGGGGCCCTGTTAAGAAGAGCTATTGTGAAGCTCAGTGGTGCAGCAACAGAATAGAAAACATAGTTACTTACCAGTAACTGTTGTTCTTCGAGATGTGTTGCTCAGATCCATTCCACTTAGGTGTGTGCGCCCTCGTGCACGGCCCTCGGAGAACTTTTTCCCTAGCAGCCCCCTGTAGGGGCCGGCCTCAGCGCCTCCTGGAGTGCCGCCCTCATGCGGCGGTACATAGGGCGCTGCCGGCCACTCCCCTCCTCAGTCCTTTCTTTCTGCCGACTCCGACAGCGGGGACGGAGGGTGGGTGTGGAATGGATCTGAGCAACACATCTCGAAGAACAACAGTTACTGGTAAGTAACTACGTTTTCTCCTTCGAGTGATTGCTCAGATGCATTCCACTTAGGTGATTAACAAGCCATACCCGGAGGTGGGTAGGAGTCAACGGCGAGCTGCCCTCAGCACGGCCCTGCCGACTCACGCGTCATCCCTCAACTGCTGGACGACAGCGTAGTGCGCAGCAAAGGTGTGCACCGAAGACCAGGTGGCAGCCCTGCAGATGTCATCCAGGGGGACCCTTTCCAGGAAGGCCGCCGACACGGCCTAGGCCCTCGTCGAGTGAGCCGTCACCACTCCGGGAAGCTGGACGCCTGCACGCTCGCAGCAGAGCCGGATGCAGGCAGTGACCCACTTGGCGATGCACTGGGCAGAGACCGGGTAACCCCTCATCCTCTCTGCCACTGCGACGAAGAGCTGCGTGGTCTTTCGGAGGGGCCTCGTCCTGTCTAGGTAGAACGCCAGCGCCCTCCTTATGTCCAGGGTGTGCAGTCTCCTCTCATCCTCGGACCCGTGCGGTTTAGGAAAAAACACGGGGAGGAAAATATTTTGGTTACAATGGAACCGAGAGACTACCTTAGGCAGGAACGCCGGATGAGGCCTCAGCTGAACCTTGTCCCGGAAGAACACGGTATAGGGGGGCTCCGAGGTCAAAGCTCTTACCTCGGAGACCCTCCTAGCCGAGGTAATGGCCACAAGGAAGGCCACCTTCCAGGAAAGGATCAGCAAGGGACAGGTGGCCAAGGGTTCGAAGGGGGGCCCCGTCAGTCTATCAAGGACCAGGTTCAGATCCCACGGAGGCACCGGGTCACGGACCTGCAGGTAGAGCCTCTCGATCCCCCTGAGGAACCGCACCGACACGGGGTGGGAGAACAGGGACCGCCCCCCCATCGGCTGATGGAAAGCCGAGATGGCCGCTAGGTGCACCCTGAGGGAGGCTAGCGCTAACCCCTGCAGCCTAAGCTGCAGCAGGTAGTCGAGGACCGCCTGAATGGGGGACGTACCAGGGGTTACGCCCCATGACTCCGCCCAGCAGGTGAATCTCCTCCACTTGGCCCTGTAGGCGATCTGCGTGGAGGGCCTCCTGCTTCCCAGCAGCACGCGTTGGACCTGCTCCGAGCAGGTTCTCTCCTCCTCCGTCAGCCAGGGTCTCCAGGCCGTCAGGTGCAGGGAGTCCAGGCTGGGGTGCAGCAGGCGACCATGGTCCTGGGAGAGCAGGTCCGGTCTCCTCGGGAGCTCGATCGACGGGGTGACTGACAGGTCCTGTAGGAGGCTGTACCAGTACTGCCTCGGCCACGCTGGGGCGATCAGTATCACATCCGCTCTGTCCCTCTTGATCTTCAAGAGGACCCTGGGCAGGAGCGGGAAGGGGGGGAACACGTACATGAGAGTCCCCGTCCATTCGATGAGGAACGCGTCGGAGAGGGAGCCCGGCTTGTGACCCCGGAGCGAGCAAAACCTCGGGCACTTCGTGTTCCAAGACGACACGAACAGGTCCAGTCAGGGAACACCCCACTCGCGGAAAATCCTGGCCGCTACCTCCGGATGCAACGACCAGTCGTGTTGGGGTAGAAACGACCTGCTGAGGCAGTCCGCCTCGTCGTTCCTGACCCTGGGGAGGTGAGAAGCGGTTAAACAGAAATTGTACCTCATCACCAAGTCCCAAAGACGAAGCGCCTCCTGGCACAGAGTGGAGGAGCACGCTCCCCCGTTTGTTAATGTAGAACATCGCTGCGGTATTGTCCATCAGCACCTGTACCATTTTCCCCAATAAAGCGTGGCGAAATACTTTGCAAGCCAGTCTGACTGCCCTCAGTTCCTTGACATTGATGTGGAGGGCAGTCTCTCCCTGGGACCAACGCCCCTGTGTGGTCAGGCCACCGGTGATGTGAGCTCCCCACCCCAAGTCTGATGCGTCCGTGATCAGAGTGACCGAGGGTGTGAGGGGCCTGAAGGGAACCCCTTCCAACACTGTCCCGGGGTCCAGCCACCAGCTCAGTGACCCCAACACCGCGGGGGGCACCGTAACCACCCTGTCCAAAGACTGTCTGCTGGGCACATAAACCTTGGCCAACCAACCTTGGAGGGGCCTCAGCCTGAGGCGGGCCAGCCTCACCACATAGGTGCACGAGGCCATATGGCCTAACAGCTGCAGGCACTGCCTGGCTGTCGTCGTGGGGCACCTCTGAAGCTGCGATATGATTGCTGCCAAGGCCTCGAACCTCGAGCGTGGGAGGGAGGCTCTGGCCCACACCGAGTCTAGGGATGCCCCTATAAACTCTATGCGCTGTACCGGGGACAGCATCGATTTCTGCTCGTTGATGAGCAGCCCTAGAGCATGGCAAGTGGCCTGGACGAAGGAGACCGCCTTGCGCACCTGCGACTTGGTCTTGCCCCTTATCAACCAGTCATCCAGGTAGGGAAATATCTGGATCCCCCTGTGCCTCAGGAAGGCCGCCACCACAGCCATACATTTGGTAAACACTATGGGGGATGAAGACAGGCCAAAGGGCAAGGCTGTAAATTGGTAGTGGGCACCAGCTACCATAAACCTTAGGTACCGCCTGTGGGCGGGAAGGATGGAGACGTGAAAGTACGCATCCTTCAGATCGAGGATGGCAAACCAATCCCCTGGGTTCAATACGGGAATGATGGACGGTAGGGACACCATGCGAAACTTTTGCTTCCTTCTGAACCTGTTCAACCTGCGCAGGTCCAGTATAGGCCTGAGGCCTCCCTTGGCTTTGGGGACGAGGAAGTACCTCGAGTAAAAGCCTTTCCCCACCTCAAGCGGTGGAACCGCTTCTATGGCACCCTTGAGTAGGAGGGAGCGAACCTCCTGAAGGAGTAAATGCTCGTGAGAGGGGTCCCTGAAGAGGGACGAGGGGGGGGTTGAGTGGGGGGGACGCCACCAGCTGTAGGGTATAACCCCAGTGCATGGTTCTGAGGACCCAGTGGTCCGACGTGATAGCCCGCCACAGGCCGAGGTAGGGTCTTAGCCTGTCCTGGAAAGGTGGGGGGGAACCCAGGGAATGGAAGACAGTGCCACCCTCGGGCGCACCGTCAAAAGGTATGCTTCCCTTTGGAGCCCTGGGAGGGTCCTCTTTGGGAAGAATTGGACGACGCCGTGCGGTTGCGCCGTCCAGAGCCCCTGTTCCTATCCCTGCCCCTCGCGGGGGGGAAAGGCCTAGGCGGTGGTCTAGGTTGCTGCCGCTGCTGCTGTGGCGGCTGCTGCGGCTGCTGGCGAGCTTGTAACCGAGCCGCCTGAGGGGTATAGAGACCCAAGGACTGCAGCGTTGCCCTTGAGTCCTTCAGGGCGTGCAGCTTCTCATCCGTCCTCTCCGAAAAGAGGGCGGCTCCATCAAAAGGCAGGTCTTGGATGGAGTGCTGCACTTCCTGGGACAGGTCTGTGGATTGCAGCCATGCTGCACGCCGCATGGTGACGGCGGAGGCCATCACCCTACTGGCCGTGTCCGCAGCATCAGAGGCAGTCTGGAGGGCTGCACTGGCCACAGTCAATCCTTCCTCCAGGACCGTGGCGATGAAGACGACCAGATGAAGACGACCGGTACCAGGAGAGCAACAACTTGCGACGCCTCTTCCCGGGGACTGGGGAGCGGTGCCGAGAACGCCGTCTCGGTGTTGAGCTGGAGCTCGAGGTCAAGGAGCGGTGCCATGACCTGGAGCAGTGCCGCAACGCCTCGTCCGATGACGAAGAAGGAGAGGAGCCTCCAAGCTCGACTCTCCGTCGTCGGGTGGTGGGCGACCGATCCTCCGGTGCCGGGGCCGCCCACCCTTTGGGGACACCCAGTGCGGGTTTGCCCCTGGACACAGGCCCTGACTCTCTCAGCCGAGAGAGGGCCGGAGGCGTGGGCAAGGCCAACAAGGCTCGAGCCGCCTCAAATGCCTCCGGCGTAGAAGGGTCCTGTACAGGGGGTCCCCCACTCCCAGGAGTCGGGGGAACCTTCCTGATCAGTGGTGGTGCCGATGCCGGAGTAGGCGGCACATCGGAGAGCTGAAGCACCTCCGGGCTCGACCCCAGCCGCTCCTGCGGTGCAGGGAAGCGTTGTAAGTGCGGACGGCACTTCTTCCTCTTCGGCACCGTGGCCTGCGGTGCACTCTGCACCGAGGACACACTCGGTGCCCAGGGAGTCCGCGACGGCTCAGACGCCGGACATAATGTGGACTCCATGAGGATCGCCTTCAGCCTCACATCCCTCTCTCTCTGAGTCCAAGGCTTGAAGGCCTAGCAGATACGGCATCGGTCTTTACGGTGCTGTTCCCCCAAGCACCTCAAACAACGGTCATGGGGGTCGCTGATGGGAAAAATCTTCCCGCAGCCAGCACAGGGTTTAAACCCGGGCGAGCCCGGCATAGACGGGTCGCCTAGAGCCAAAGGCTCTCCTACACTAACTAAATACCTTACTATACTATAAACTAACTAAATTCAGGGTGAACTGCTAACTAACTACTCACGTTTACCAGGAAAAAACCTGCAAGGAGCAAGGGTTGTTCTCAACTGGCTGTCACGGGCGGAAAGAAGGAACTGAGGAGGGGAGGGGCCGGCAGCGCCCTATGACCGCCACATGAGGGTGGCACTCCAGGGGGCGCTGAGGCTGGCCCCTACAGGGGGCTGCTAGGGAAAACGTTCTCTGAGGGCCATGCACGAGGGCGCGCACACACCTAAGTGGAATGCATATGAGCAATCACTCGAAGGAGAATTAGAAGCCCATGGGGCCTGACTCTCCTCATGTTGGTATATATCAGGAGTAGTTTCACTGTAACTCTACTGACGTCACTAGTGGAAGTGAAAGAAGATCACGATCATAACCTCTGCTTCTAGTGAAGAAAAATATTAGTGTCAGTCTAGCTATATGGGCCTCCAGTTCATACTCTAGTTGAACACTGATTGAAGAACGAGCACTTTGACAGTGCTTCACACAAAAAATATTTTATTAACGTCAGTATCAAACACATATCTTAGCTAACTAAAAAAGAACTGCTAGAACAGACAGAGCCTATGAAGTGCAATATTTTGAGACCCTTTGCACTGCACAAGCGTCTCACAGACAGAGTTTTTTGTTTAGTTTTTAAATGTGCACGTGTATCCGATATAAAACCAAGTGCACCACTGGCACTTGATAACATTGATGCTGATTTTTAGAGATGCGGAGCAGCCGGCCCTGCCATTGACTTCAAGTGGATTTTTCAGAGCTCAGCATCTCTGAAAATTAAGCCCATTTATGGAATTAAAATCTAGAGTAAAAAACACAGTTTATTTCTGAAGACCAAAAACAGCTTCGTCCATTTGCAGCCTTTTATTTTTAATTTTTTAATTTTTTTAAATTTTTTTAATAATATAATGCTATAGTTAGAGCTGGTTGGAAATTAGTCAACAAAGCTTTTTTTCTGTTGAAAAATGCTGTTTCACTGAAACTGAAAAGGTTTTGCAGAAATTAATCTGTTTAAATGAAAATGGAGGTGTGTGTGTGTAACATCAATTTGAAAACAGATTTCAAAACCTCACGAAACAAAATAGCTGATTTCCAGCCAGCCGTAGCTATCATGTGGTTAAGATGGGATAATTACACCTTTGGAAAACTAAGATCATAGAGCCTCGTACATTAATTGAGATTTATTATACAATTTTTTTAAAAAGTAGCTCTCCCTTTTCCATGAATTAAAAATATATTTCGATAAAAACCAAAAAATCTAGCAGATTCTCATCATCCCAACCTAGAAACCAATAGTCAAATATTAAAGCAGACCCAAAAAAACCTTCTCCTCACCTACAAACGACCTTACCTTATTCCCTCTCCCCTTAAAAACCTGAATAGAGTGTCCTTGAAACCAATGGGTATATACAGAATGAAAGATTATGCTCAAAAGACAAAGCTCTGTATGAATTCCACTGCTGCTGTATTATGGGCGCGAACAAAACAAAAAAACCAACTATATTATGTGTGATGAAATGAGATTAAACTAGTGTGTAAGAAAGCAAAATAAATGTTTAACGTAAGTTTCAAGGTTCACATACACAAATGTAACCTTTTTAGAATCAGCCTGTCTATAGCACATACTTCCACAGACAAAATGCATGCCAGCTCTTTTGCAGAAGGTTGGATTTACAACAACCAGAATTCAAAATGAAATTGGAAGTTACAGACAGACATTTATGCAAGAACTGCATTGGTTCTTCTGAAGAGCATACCATCTTTTATTGGCTTTATTTGAAATTAGTCCACAAAGATGAGGAAATATTGCCCTAATCTAAGGGAAGTACACAAGAAAGGGTGCAGAGCAGTGCCATTGGTACAAGAACTGTCTGCAGTTTTCAGTAGGATGGCAAATGCCAGGCACACTTTGTCATATATCCCAATGCATCAGCAAGCCCACCTACATAGCATATGCTTGAGTGTCAGGAAGAGAAGCCACCCTGTTGATTTCAATGAGAAGGGATTGGTTCCCTAAACACTTTCTCCTGCCCATCAGCTCAGCCAATCTTTCCTTTACAGTGTTAAATTTTAGTTGCTTTTGTAAGCATTACAGTATTCAACCTATTAGATTTAAGGCATGAACCAGCTGCCAATAAATGCAAGGGAAAGTATCTAATTGACTTCAGCAGGAGTTGGATCAGGACCTTACAAAATAGCTGAACATGATGATGAGACAGCACAGTGGTGTTTTTGCACAAGAACTATTCATTCTCTGTAAATCAGAGTACTGAAAATAATATTTCATTTGACAATTGAAAGTATATTTGTTCATTTAACAGACTGTGGGTGATCCTATAGCACTGAGATTGTTATTATGTAGCATGTAACACAAAATCACTTTATTTCAATGGCTCCCTTTCTACATAAATTCATCTTCAACAAAAGGCAAAGGGAAATGATAAGATAAACTATTTAATATACATTCCAGATGCACATAGTGCTTTTTAAGAGCTTAATCCATCAAAGCCAATCCACTATTGAAGTCAATGCGACTTTTGTGTCTGACTTCAGTAAGAAAAGGATTAGGCCCCAACACCATTTTTATTGTATATACCTTGGTAAAACAACATACCAGGAACATTTACGACAGGAGCCATGTATTTTCATTACAGTAAGTAAATCCTTTCAAATAATTAGCTAGGGAAAAAGTGATATAACTTTGTCAGGAAGTCTTCTTTAAGTCTAATTGGTACTGGTTTTCTATTTTAACCTAAGCTTTTATCCTCAGTAACTCTTCATATATTTAATATGTTTTATGATTAACAAAATTCACTAATTGCCTCTACCTGTATAACAACAGCCCCGTCAAATAAATAAGGAGAAAGGAATCTGCCACAGTTACTTTACTTTAGACATAAAGCTTTCAAAATTAAATTAGGTTTTGTGAAGATGACATTTGCTTGTGGGTGAAACACAGTGGCTTTAATGGTTTTTCAAATATGCTTTACAGTATTCCTAATTTGAATGCTCTTGGGAAGAAAAAAGATGTACTAGAAAGCTAGAAAAAACACAACATTCAAAATGAGATCTAAAATATCACCAACACATTTATGATGAAGAGATCCAGGACAATTCTAAAAAATAGTAGCGACATGAATATTTAGTATCTATATTGAAAATAATCAGAGGAAATACTCTAAAATTAGCTGAGTTTATTAAAAGGAATATCTGTTCTCTGAACAAGACTAGTCCCAGCATAATTTTAACTCTGCAGAGTAAATCTGCTTTACATAGTAAAAAGAAAAATGAGGAAATTCTGATTTTAGACTCTAAATTTGACAGCTTCTGCATCTTATCTTTTTCTTGATAACCTTTGTTACCCATACGGCTTTCAACTAAGTACACCTAGGACCTGGGAAATGGATTAGGGAGGTCAATTAGTCATTTTTTGTCTCTGAATGATATATAACACTTTTGTTTATTCTAACCTTCACAAGAAAACTTGCCCTAAGAAATGTACAGCAAAATGTTTTACTCTAACAGGGAAAATGAAAAACTGACAGGTAAAATTAAATGTTTGAGACATTTGCTTTGGTAAGTTACATTTCATGTATTTCATGGGGGAGGAAGGGGTGAGAAAGAAAGAAATCTCGTATGAATTTTAACATTCTCTTAATATATGTATAGTCCCTCAATAAAAATGAGATCTATCTATAAATGAGAAATTAATGTGAAGACAACTATTAATTTAATTAGTTATCTATATTTTTACTTACAGTAGCTGAGTGACCTGAAGACTCTAATTGGCTAAAAATTCTTTCCGATTTCAGAAATCAAGAATACATAACTTAATTTAAGACAGTGTATGTTTCATTTTTCTCAGGACACAAATATGTGAGTACTTTGAAATGTTCTTTAAAAAGAGGTTAAAAACATTCATTTGAATGGTTATTATAGTTATCTCGAGTCACAAGATGCCTACCTAAAAATAAAAACATCCCACAGATTGGGATTTAGGCAAACATCTTTCCTCACTAGTTCACTGAACCATATGATGCTAATCAACAAAACCCATTAAAACTAATAAAAAACTACACTGTCATAAGAATGCACCTCTATAGTTGCTTACCACTTTTTAATCTGCAGAGAGAAAGCCAGGGAAACTACCCACTCTAAACTCTGTTCTCTGGTCTAAAATATTCAGTAATCCCCCCCCCCCATCTTCTATACACTTATCTGTAGAAAACATCATTTGCAAAATGTAAATAAATAAATAAGTAATACCTGGCAATTACATAGTCATTTTTATCATTCCCAAGAGGAACTGGGATCTCATCTCCTGCAAGGTGCCAAGCACCGTGAACTCCTATTCGCATAATTATGATGACATTTTATTTACCATTAACTGTTTCTTTAAACCATCTGGAGAGCTTCTTTCCCCAATGATTTCATAAATAAATTATTGCTTGCTGACCCAATCGGATTTTTAAAAACTACATCACATTATGCTACATTTTTAAACCAATAACATGAAAGTTTAACACCACAAACGTCAAATCCTATTGACATAGTACAATACCTTTAGATTTTGTAATGAAAAAAATCAAGTTTGACGCATCCTTACTGAAAAGCTATTTTAACACTTTTTAAACCAGAAAAATAAAATTCCTTTGAGACAAGCAAAGATATTTAAGAAACTCAAGAAACAGTGATAAATTATGTTGCAAAGTTGCCTTGAATATTTCTTACATTCCGCCCCCCCAACATTACTACTACAGAATAAATTAGAAATGAGAGCAAAATATTCATGGTTTAGAAAATGACACTCAAAACATCTTTCACAACATTGTAAAATCAAGAAAAATCACATGACAAAGACCAGGTGGTAAGGGATGATTAGAGGTAGTGTTTTTGTTTTTTCCCCCCTTTAAACACATTTAAAAGGAGCATGTTCTGCCTCTCACAAACACAAAAACTATCACTGAAATGGGGGGAGCACATGTTATGTGAGGGCAAAATTTGGCCTTTGATTACTTATATTGTTCAGAAAGGACATAAAAGATTTTGCAATGGAATAGCAAACACAAAAACAAATCTGGTAAAATGTTAAAAGTAATAATAAAAATGTATATAATTTTGCAATTGGAATAAATAATCTACATATATAGGGCTAGATCCAGCAAATCCTTAATCATGATTAACTCATATTTATACATAAATATAATACATAGTATTATAGTACATAATGGGACGACTACTCACATGCAAAAGAATTACTCACGTGAATGAAAGCTGCAGGATTGCACCCTTATTTTATTAAATAAATTTTATTACTCTTTAAATTTTAAGACCAGTTTACCCTCCTCAGTTTGATTTTTTTTATTTTTTTATAACAACAAGTTCTTGAATCTAAATCTAACTCTTTCTAAAATTCTGTTTTTCAACATAAATATAGAGAAAACATGTAAGGTAGCAAAATTCAAAACCAAACCAACCTCTAGACATTTGATCACATTTTTTAAAAAGCAATACAAAATGAACACTACCCAAAAAAAGAGTTAAAGTAGAGACTAATACAAAAACTGGCGGTGACCTTATTATGAAAAAAAAAGGAAAATGTGAACCTTGACCTTTTTAGCACCACCTTTAAAATGAAAACCAGACTTATCAACCCAATACCCCCTGTACCCGCTAATCTAACAAATTGGAAACTTGATCTCTACCTTGGCCTCCCTAAATATGTCTGTGGAGTAAATGATAAGCTTGTCAAGACCTGAGTGGTGAATCTCCTGTTGTCTTTTCCAGCAGGGATGTTTTTTGGCTAGACAAAGAACACAGCGATATTCTATACACTGTAAAGTTAGGTTATCTTCTCTTCTTTAAAAAAAATTCTTTTGGCTTAAAAATTAAGCGTGATCTAAATCTTTTAGACCAGATAATATTTTGAGATCTTATTTCAAAGACGTTTGTACTGATTTTGTATTATGCAGCAACTGGAAAAGTAAGATTTGAAGTAAGAAGAAAAGAGAAGACTTTTTAAAATTGTGCTGAGGGCTGGAATCAATATCTATACTTTTTGTATGACTAATATTAAGCCGCATTTTCAAAAAATTCTTTACTTTCACATAATTTTTACATGAATATTTAAAATAATAAAATAAAACTAACCATATTTAGCTAAAACTTACTAATGATCATATTTAATACATTTGTAGGGATGTCTGCCACATTTTTGTGCTAATCCTCATTTCTACAACTGTCTCCCCTCTTTCTTTGTGCTTCTTTTTGCATTTTCACACAGCTCCTCTGTAAACTGCATACCAAACAGCTTTGTGAAAATGACACTGAAAGAATGAGTGTGTTGTGAATTATGCCTAAAAACACCTGGTTGAGGTTTATTTTATGGCATCGAATAAAAATGCTAAAAAATACCTGTTTAACTTTTTTTTTTTTAAATAAAAAAGCCAGAAGCTTGAAATACAGCTAAGCAACAAAATGGGGTAAATTACAAGAAACTAAGCAATGGTGATAAAAACCAATTTTGGAAAAGAAAAAAAAAAGATTAAATGACATTAAAAATATCCAAGTCTTCATTTGATTATCTTTAATCTAATTATAAAAAGGAGCTGCTTAGTTCCCTGCAAAACAAGGAGACCTTAGATGGTTTAAGTAGAAAAAACAGAGGTTAGAGAAGCAAAAATAGTGCTAAATTAAAGCACTTGGAGGCCAAGAGCTTTGAACCTGGGTTTAACCAGTCATTCCAACCTTCTGAGGCAGAGGCTGCATAAGTTTGGGCTTCTGGTAACAGAGCTCTCATTGTTTTCAAAGGCAGTTTAGAAAAATGCTGCTTTATATCTCCTCACACCACAGGCCCAGTGCCTAAGACCTAGGAGGAGAAGTAGGCCAAGGGTGTACTATCCATTGAAAAATCAATTTTCCGCTATAAACTACCCAGAACTCCAGTCCTGGCTCACAAACTGCGGTCAAGGATGTTATGATGGTGCATAATTTATAACTAGGTTATAACGGGAAATTTCTGAATTGTGTGGGATTTGGGGCATTTTTCTGTCTCCCTGCTTCCCTCCAAACCTTAGGCACAGCAAGGTGAAACTCTCTAAACCTCAGAGCCAACATATCCACTGAGTTAGTAGATAAACATTGCATTTTTGAAAATGAAGTTATTCCACACCTGTTTAAAATATTTATACAGAAATTAAAGATTAATGTGTATTCCAGACCAGATAAATATATACTGTACACACACACTCTTACACAAACAGTGTAAGGAACAAAGATTTTACTGTGTCAGCCTACTTACAGCTCTGAAACTCACACTTTATAAAGGTCTGAAGTATGTCACATTTAAATTATATTATAGATGTATTTTTAAAAAGATGTTAGAAGCAGGTTGGTAGGAAGAATTACTGAATCCAGGATAACAGCAAGTCACTATTTATTTGCATGGCCCATAATTATGCTCGGTTGTGGAATTGGCTATGGTTCATCACTAGTTTGATCAAGTTAAATAGTCATGATATGTGCGGAACCTCATACGGTTAAGACTTGCTGTGCCTGTAATAAAACACATTGGGCGCGAGTGGTCCAAGTCTACTTCATCTATACAGGTTTTAAAAAAAGCAAACATACAGTTACAATGCCATAAACAATTGTGTGATATAAATCACAATACGCAGCAAAACAACAACTCTGAAAAACTCTTTCCCACTGTCCCTTCTTACTTGTGTACTACCAAGGGCAAATGTAAATGCAAACAGATTATCTACAAATAGATTTTTTTTGCTTTTGGCTGTGTCCTATGTAGAATATCTAGACAGATAAATATTTTTATGGTGAGAGTGGCACATTTATTTTAAGTATCCAGTTTAATATCGTCCATGAGCCCTATTCATCCATGAGGCTGTAATGCTAACTACATTAAGAATCTGGAATTTAAAAAAAAAAAAACCTAAGGAAATTAGGTTTCCAAATCCCATTGGCTTTTATTGGAAGTTTTGCACCTACCTATCCTTTGATTTCAGAAATACCATGTTTCAGTGTTTCTGAAACAAAAATGTTCAGAACCCCCAATTTGTGGAGCATTTTGAAAAATCTGAGTTTTGGCCGAATCAGATCAAAAGCAAATTCAGAAATTGAAAATGTTGTGCAAACTGGAAATTCCAGACAGCCTCAATTGCTCCTTCCAAAAATAATGTACTGTCCTCAGGGGAAAGAGTTAAAACCTGGGGCTTGTCAGAAGCTCATCACCTCTTTCAAGGTTTAGGTGTGTCCCTCTGCCTCAGATATATTGTGCAGATCCCCTACCTGAGTTCCACAGCACTGCTTCTTTCTCCCCCTAGATCAGTGTCTCTCCCCAGTAGCAGCTGCCCACTCCCCTTCCTTCTCCTTTAGGCTGGGGGGTTTTATAGCTTAGTGATCTTTTGATCTTAGGCCCTGGCCTTGAAAAAGTAGGTCCATTATCCTTCTGGTGACAGACAAGTAAGGATTTCTTTATGACTGGCTCACCCATTATTTCTCTTAAGGACCCTTGGTGTTCTCCCTAGATATAACTGTATCTCTTTCACGGTTTAATTTCCTGCTTGCTCTCTGCAACTGCCTCCTTTGATTTAACTCTATGCAGTCAGTCAGAATATATCAAGGAAGTAAACTGGTACATACAATATTCATACAAAATAAAACAGGTATCTCCCTCATCCTTCACAGTTCAGTGACAGCAAGACCCTCTGGGTGAAATCTTGGCCCTATTGAAATCAATGGGAATTTTGCCATTGACTTTAATGAGGCTAGCATTTCATCCTGTGTGTTGATTTTTGTATCTCTATTTTGTTTTGGTAAAAATGGCAACTGTTCAAGGTAATTTATAACTAAAAGAGTTTTCTCTAACAACAAGTGAACAAATATAAAAGTGGGTGGTTAAGACATACACATTCAAATTAAGATTTTTGTTACTTTCAATATAGCTTAATCCAGCCCTTTCACTTCACAGAATTTTACATGGTTTCTACTGTAACATTTCAGTATCAGGATATATATTTTAACCAATCTTGAGCAGTCAACTCATAATTTTATCACAGGTCTCACAGAGTTTGGTGTTTTGTTTTTTTTAAAGGCCCAAGCTCCTGGCGCCAAATAATTTCATAAGAATCACTGTCACTCAAAAAAAAAATTTCTAAACCTCATGTTCACAGAGAAAAGCTTGAAAACACCCCCAACGGCTCAAAAAACAGAAGACAAATAAAGACAATCCAAAATTTATTATTTTTAAAAACAATGATTTTCATAGGTTTTGCATACATGGTCTTGACAATATGGAACTTCCCATTAGACTTTAAATCTGAAAATTATCTTATTTACTAACTTGTTTTTAGAACTTTTTGATTTGTTAGAAAATGAATGATGTGTACAGTTACTGTGTGTCTCCCAGTTTCCAGACGGCCCCCATTTTTTCCTCTTTCAATTTAACATTTCTCCATGCTTGCATATTATCACTGGGACAACAGGCAGTAAAAATGCCAAAAAGTCTAAGAGAGGGAAGCTAAGAGGGACAAATAGCTCCCGCTGAATGTTATAAACTTGTTTAGCGTGATTATATTTGTTTGTTTTTGTGTTTGTTTTTTTTTACCTTTAAGACTGCAGTTTAGCTTACAACAATTTACATGGCACTAGTAGATAAATTACTGTTCAAAGAACCTTTACGGTGAGGAGAAAGTACTCTCTCTGTTTACGATGCCATCTAATACAGTGTTCTTGGCCTGGGATACAGCAAGAAGATGAAATATTTGCCTGGGGCTGGGAAGAGGAGTATACCTATTAATCCACAGAACTGTATTTGCTTTAATTTGTGCTGTCTTATTTGTTACCTCAGTGTAGTTAGGTTAGTCCTTTCCTGCCCTCCGTGACCTGAAGATTGCTTTTTTTTTGGTATCATTTAGTGTGGAATTGATTTTGTTAATGACCTTTGATGTCATGATTCATTGTTTCATCCTTTGTTGTTAGTTTGTCCTATAGGCAAAAAATTCTTGAGGCATTAAACCTTAATAACTCTTCTGCTTTGAACTGCATGTGCCATTAAAGAGCTTTCTGTATTTAAAGATGGCTTACCGACTCAGCGAATAAACTGACTGGCTACCAGCCATGTACCCTGTGTTAAGACAACGAATGTTGGCTTGATACATGCCTCTTTATACACTCTACTAACTGAATACTCAAACTACATACAGTTAGTTGGTTATTCAGCTGAAGATAAGATCTGGACATTAGAGGGGAACCAAGTAATTCAAATTAGAAAAGTGTCTGATTTGGAAGGCTTAGATTGGGATCTGCAGCCAAACTGTCCCCAAAGTTCCAGGGCTGTGTTGAAGGGGATTGTATTACCCCTGCAAAATAAAAATTGTTTTGAGCCTGTGCATGCTCGTGGCACACATGGCTCTGTGAAGTGTGTCACTGCCTGGAGCAGGAGTAATTGTGTGAAACTTGGACAGCTGGATGAAGCAGTGTATGCAGTAAGGCCCAGATCCTCAGAAGTTTGTGGGGGCCTAATTCCCATTAATTACAAATTACCTTTGCGGATCTGGGCCTACCACTCTGATATGAGACCTTGCTTTGACACACCTTTTCTGTGCCGTAGTTGCTCAGACTGTGTAATGAGAATTCCCTGGGTGTTCTGGAAGCCAGGAATTGGACACATGCTTTGCGATTTCTCTCTCAGCTGTCTCTTTCTCTTGTTCAGGTGGTGCCTGAATTTGGACATACAGGTGAAATGTTTTTTTAAAAATCAAAATGTGTAGTCCTGGTTGTAAGTTTTAACTGTGTAGCCTTGATTTTAGTCCTTACATTTTATTTTTGTGACCCCTCACCAGTGCTGTCATAATTACACAAATACACACAGCTTGTTACAAATGCACACTTACTGCAGATACACTCAGGACTTATGCCAGCGCTAACCCAAGTGGAAGTGCCTGGCCGCAGCAACTGTGGGTTGTAACAGTAGAAAACAGGGCTCACTTCCTATGGGAAACCATAAGGGTCCAGACCAGCAGGAAAAGTAGGCAGCGCTGGCTGGAAAGGAGGGAAGACCAAAGTGGTTAGGTTGTGTGGTAATTCAGTCCTGTTCAGCCACTACTGCAGACAGAGCTCCGGTAGAGTCCAGCATAAATTAAAACTGTCCCTCCCGCATCACCAAACATACAGGAAGCAGTGATACCAATGGCTGTCCTCCCTAGCATGTTTCCCTCGGGGCTTCAAGGGGATTAGTTGCCACAGAGAATTGAAATTCACACCTCTGTTCATCATCTTTCCTGAATTTGGCCTGCATTATCTCAGCCCCATAACTAGCCACATACAACTGGTAAGCTCTTTCCACCAGCTTTCTATTTCTTTCCCATTTTCTTGATCAGAAATCTCAGACATGTCAATTTAGGAAAAAGCTTGTTTCTAAACTGGTCCTTTATTTGATAGGTTTAATCTTAGATCTTTAAATTGCCATTTGAACGGTGCTAGCCAATATAATACAATCAGCGCAGTATGCGTGCTTTTTCCTAGATGCATTATTGCTGCAAACGCTATTAATTCAACGGAGCTGACTACTTGAATTGACTACTAGTTTCTCATGAGAAAACCTGAGTTCTGTTTACTTTCAGCAGTTACTTTGTAGTTAACATTTCTTTCCCACCTAATGCATTTATACCCAGAAACTTGATGCTAATACAGTAATGAATGCATTCTTGACAAACAGTGTAGGGAATAATATATTCCCCTCTAGTTTCCTGGGCTTTTGAGGTTTTCCCTATAACCATTTGCTGAACTTTCCCCCTGGACATTTGCCTTACAGGAACATTTTGGGGTGGGTGGGATTAAATCATCTACTATTGTGTTCAAATTGTCAATTCTTTAAATGCTGTTTAATCAGTGTTTCTGTGATTACTGGATATACCATATATTGAGTATATTTACTGTGATGTGCTGCAGTTCCATTCAGCTGCATCTAAATAAATATAATAAAATAATAAGAGTAAAAGATTTCTGCTGCATGTGGGTTTCACTGAACACTTGTCTGTTCTAACAGATTATGAACATGTCGAGGACACTTCCTTGAAATTTCAGTGCAGGTTGTTCCCTAAACATACAGAGCTTGATCCTGTACCATTCAAGTCAATGTGAGTTTTCCCATTGACTTCTATGAGAGCAGGATCAAACCCATAGGGTGGGATTTTCAAAAGAGCTCATCTTTGATCTAACTCTGCTCCCACTGAAGTACACTGGGAGTTTTACCAACTATTTCAAGAGGAGTTAAAATAAGCCAACAATGAGGCCCAGGTTGTTTGTGGGTATTTAGGCTCCTAACGCCTATTTGAAATCAATGGGTGTTAGGCACTTTTGAGGATCTGGGCCTGAATGCTTTTGAAAATCCCATTTATTGGCCCCAGTTCAGTCAAGCATGTAAGCACATGTGTAAATCTAACCTTATTAAAAAAAAAAACTGAAACAAGTGCTTAAGTTTAAGCCACGCTTAAATACCATAAATTTAAGCACAGCCTAACGTACTTTTCTGAACTGGGGTCGTAAGGAATAAAGGCTTTTTAAATATATAGTGAGAGCGTGTACCTTCCTGGCAGAAGTTTTGCAAATCACCATACAGTAGACTTATTAATTTCCCAGCTTTCTTGATTGAACTGAGCTAAACAACATCATGAAATAACAACAGCAACAGTAAAGAACATTTCCTACTATTCACTTAACTTTGACTGCCATGTTTGGTGCAAAGCTATGAGCTGGAAGAAGCAGTGTTAATCATTTTAAATTATATTTTATTTAAAAAGTAAAACATCTATAGACTTGATGCAATTAATCCAGCACGTGTCTGCATCAAATGGTGATGACCCTGCTGCTCCTGAACTACTCATTAGTGGACACAACACTGTACACCATGGCCATACGTTATACCAGGGTTTCTTCAACCTTTTTGATACCAGGGACTGGCTTCCTATACTGTGCCAGGGAGATCTCAGGGACAGGTGCCGGTCCATGGATTGGTCGCTGAGAAACGTTGCACTAGACAGTAGGAATTTTTAAAGGTGCCCAGATCCTCAGCCCTAGCTAAGCGAAATTGATATGATTCATGTCAGTTTCATGGCTGCCCACCACTGAAATGTTTTGAGAAACCACTTCAGGTTTGACCATTCCTTAAATAGTAGTGGTGAAACTGTCCCCACCTACGAGTCAAGGAAAAATGGTCAAACCTGATGTGGTTTCACAAAACATTTCACGTTTGGCAAATCGGCAATTTCATCAGAAAATTTCCTACCAGCTCTAGTTGTAATTAATTAACCACTGGTACCAGGCACTCAAATTGCTTCAGGGTCACTCATGTTAAAACAGTCAGAAATAGAGGTGCAGCTTACTCTTGAGCCATCACAAAAACCAAGTAGGAATGTTGCCATTTGCTGCACTGAAAAAACAGTTGGGACTCTTCTCCCATTTATAAATCAGATAAGACTTCTATTTAATAGTAGATGTTGTAAACCTCTAACTGAAATATAATATCTTTGTTTTACCTATTCTTTCAAAGGCAGCCTTTAGTTTCATGTGAGCAAAATTGCTTGAACCTGCAATCACAACGTATGTGTTTGCAAATCAGGTAGCTGAAATCCCAATTAGTTTGAATGTGAGATTGTCAGCTGTGCTCCCAAACCTAGAAGACTGAGGCCCACTGAAAGTTTGCCCGATATCTTGATAAGATGTTGATAAACTGAATTTTTTATTAACCTATTTTAAAAACTAGTCACAGAATTTTTCAACAGCCAGTTTTCTTTACTCAGTAACGAACTATGTAACTTAAAAGAAAAAAAGCTCTTTTTGCTCTAATGTTATTAAAGGATCCAATTCTATAATGCTTTATTGCAAACTTAATTTCTTCTTAAACACCCTTTTTTGGTTATAAATAGTTTTTTGGAGTTTTGTTACTTGCTGCTCTGTCAGGCCTTATTATTTTCACAAGTTTCTAAGACGCCTAGGGTCAAAATGAACTTTTTTTTAGCTGTGTGTGACTACATCCAAAAGGGGCACTGTATATCACAAAAACAGCTCACAAACGGGCTAGTCACATTATTTATTATGAGCCACACATGTGACAAATTATTTAACTCAGTGACTCCTAATAAGTCAAAGAGCAAGCAATTAGCTAACTCAGTATGAGGGCTGTTTGTGGCAATTTATAGATGCTCTCAAGCTGTCACAGCACTTCAAAGCACCATTAGGGGAAACCTTTTAATGACTCACTTGAGATGACAAGTATTACACAGCACACATGGCAGGGATGAATTTGGCAGCCTATTCTCTTACGCAAACTTTTTTCCCCCCCTCAACAGCTGTTTACGTGTTTGCAGTTTGTATTTCTCCCTTACAAGTTACAAGCTGCTGCAAATGATGAAAACTATGAAGTACATTACCTTGAAACTGGACATGTGGAGTTCACGTCTGTATCATAAATGAGCTCCTTTGAACATTTGAAATACTAGAATTTTGTATGTTTGCATGGATTGTGAATTAGGAGAAGAGAAATATTACAACTAGAGAGGGGACTGAACCAAAATCCTGAATCATAAAATTTCTGAACCCTATGAAAGTTGGGATCTGGCTCTTAGCAGCTGGCACCAGTCTTTATAATGAGCCAACCAAACACATGAAGCTGAACAGGCTCAAGCTTTGGAAAAGTCTGGATCTGAATCCAGTGGCTGAGGCCAATTTTTAATTAAGAAATGCTATAGTTTGGACTCTGACCTTTCATTATTAATTACGTAAATCAGAGGCTATTTTGTATTCTCCATCGGTGGCTATTGCAAAAAGTGGAAACTTAAGCCCCGTCTGGCAAAAACAGTGTCATCATGCTTTCCGCTCAACCATTCTAACGCGTCATGTGATCCAAAGCCAGTATATCTAGAAGTAACTAGCTTGCACGCTTACCTACCATGACCATCTCACCATGGTAGCTCAGAAGATAAAGAATAGAAATGGCTTTCTAAATAAGCTTGGGGCTCAACTTGGGAAGCAAATGAGCAAGTAGTGTGCAGCTTGATGCTAGCTCTTTGCCACTCAGGGAGAACACTGAGCACCTCTGTGGTTAGACTCTTCCCCACAAAGCTAGTTGATGTACAAGTGAATCAAATTGTGAGAACAACAACTGGGGCTCTGTGATCAACAAACACCGAGTGGCTACCAGTCCTCTCTAACAACACGCCTCCTAACATCAGGCATTACATTGCAGCTAAGACCCTCTGACAAAATCCAGGAGATATCACAACTGCCACTTTTCAAAGATACATGGGGAGCCATTGGCTCATTAGCAGAAGACCAATCTGGACGATGTTACCAACCATCTCCACAGCGGATGCTTCCGCATCATGGCGAGCAGCATGGGAAGGAGCTGGTCCCTTTGTAAGAAGCTCCTTCCTCAGCATAACTCCAAAGCTTTGAGCTGCCACGTGCAAGACTCAGGGAGGCAAAGTGTGTGGTAAATGACCACACCTGGGGACTCAGGAACAGGTCTCTGCGTAGCTGTGGTGTGGTTGAGGATGCCACACACCTACCAAATGGCTGCTCCTCTTGTTGCTGGTCTCTCAGGAGAACTTCCAAAATCCATGCTGCTGACCCCGAGGCTACTGAATGGCTAAAATGTATGATACCTACCTGAGCCTTTTTACATTTTTTTAAAACTTTTTTTCTTTTGTAACTTACACATCTCTATTTTATAGCCCTCCTTTAGGTTTTGAACTTTTTTCTATCTTCATTGTACCATTTGGGCATTCATTAATAATACACCTTTTCCCCTTCCCACTGTATCTCACTATTGGTAGGAAGGGTTTACTTGGATTGCAAATGTAACCATTTTTGGTCCTTGTCCTCCCTGCCACACCTCGTGGTGCTCATTGTTAAACGGAAGTGAGTCATCTGTGAAGCATGGTGGTTCACCCATCATCTCTGTGGAGGAAAGCCTGTACAGGGGCTACCAATTTAATTGGAAAAAATGGCAAACCGAGGGCGTAGAAATTAAGAGAAGCCTAATGACAAGAAGTGCAAAATCCAGCGGTGCTCAAGGTGGGAGAGAGTGGAGGTAGGAGGAGTCATGAGGGGGGAATGCAAGGAAGGAATAGAATAATCATTGCCAACAGATAAAAAAGGGGAAGAAAACAGCAGATGAAACTTCCAGTTTACTTAACTACTTGCAGCTTATTTCACAAGCCACTAAGACCCTAACTATTTTATCTGTGGTTACAGAAACAGCACACAGCTATGCTTGATGAAAGACAAGATTAATCAATGGGAATGAGCTGGTGACAGCAAGAAAACACAACACCCTACCTCATTTGGCTATGACCGCACTATTTTGAGGGAGGAGGGCAGGGAAGGCAGGTGTCAGGCTCATGTTCACAACGATCAGTCGAAGCCATCTACCCACAGCCTCCCCCGCACTACAGACATGTAGCAGAACTAATTAAAGTTCTCTTTACACCACACACACATTTTATTAAAGTGAAACAATCCATTGATTGTGCTTCTGCATTCCACAACAGCCGCAGCTGTATTACAGCAACTCTGTAATTCCAGAGAAGTTGGGGGGGGGGAAGTAGCTGCATGAAGGAGTGTTAATCACTATCATTTATTGCACAGTGACTTCACCCAAGAGAGTTCACTCGGGCATGTGTTAGGGCATCAGTTTTTCAATGCAAAAAACAAAAACATCAGTTTCATATGCTATGTTTGCTAAAATTAAAGCAGGAAAAAATATTAACTCTTTTCAGTACAAAATAAATCAATCAATCTTTCTTACAGGGAGGATGTAAGAGCCAAAAAGGAGGGACTTTTGAGATGGAAGAAAAATATTTCCACATCTGATTTAGGATATGGTGACTATTTTAAGATGGTGGGTCCAAAATGGTAGGAATAGCTTTAAAACAGTTACACATCTCCATGCATTCTCCAAAATTGTTTTATGGATACTTTCCTGTTATTTCATCAGAAAAAAGCTACGGACAGAGATCAGAGGCCTGAGATAATCTGCAAATTCTAGATCTCTTGCTAAACATCATTATAGAAGCTTAACTACATCATAATACTTTAGCAGTCTTCTCACATCTTGTCTTTCACTCCTTTTTTTTCTGGTATACTTCATCTTTGTCAAGTCTTGCCTTTGTACCCATGCATTAAGACTATGCTGCTGAGCTCAGAAGTTACAAAGAACAATTACCCGAACACCATACCAGAGATCGTTTTACTGCATTAATGTAATAATCAATCTATCACATTGGGTATATCCATGAATGACTTGTGCTCTTACTCTAGCTTATGAAAAATCTTTATAACTCTGAAGAAAAAATATTTCTAGAGAACCCAGATTTTTTGGGGGGGAGGGGGAAGGGAGAAGAAGGGGGAGAGACCTGGCTCCAGCATCCATTATTCGGGGGAAGGGTGGGAGGAAAGAAGGAGGAGGAAAGAGGGAGTGTTTCTCTAAAAGAGAAGCAATGAAGCAAGCTAATTACCAGTTCAACAACTGTCTGACATGCACTCTGTCATGAGCGGCAGAGTACAAATGTCATATTCTGAAGAATAAATGTAGTGTTGCCAACCCTCCCAATTTGAAAGCTGAACATCTGATGCCCTGCACAGAGAATGGAGACAGGCAGCTTGGTGAACCACCCCCTTCTAAAAAGGGACACAGGAGTGTCTATAGTAGAGATGGCTGGAAAATTGGGAATTTTTGGTGAACAGTTTCACAAAAAAGCTGTCCCATTTTAAATTGAAACATTTAAAAAAAATTTCAAGTAGCTCTAATCTGGAAGCATATTGTGTGCATGATTATTAAGCAGCAAATTCAGGGAATCAATCACACACTTACCAGAAGACTAAAATTGTATTCACAGGTTAAAATTTGTTATTCAATAAGATTGTTGCTGAGATCTCTCAAACCAGATCTTGGGAGCTGGTATTGGACAGCAACTGTAGCCAATTAAAAACACACAAAAATACCACCTGAGTGTAGTCTTATCCACACCAGCTGGCGTATATATCCTAGAGCACACAAACTGTCTCTGTAGACCAGTGGTTCCCAACTCATGGCCTGCAGGGTCTTTCAGAGTGGTCCGCAGCTCCCTTCCCGCTGGCTGCAGAAGGGAGCAGCTGCCAAGTACCCAGGCAGAGCTCGTTGCCAGTGCGGGCTCCTTGCTGCAGCCAAGGGGATGGGAGATCAACGCTCCCCTTGGCTATAGCAGGAAGCACAGCAAAGCACTCTGCATGGGTCCCTAGGTGCTGAGTTTCCTGCTGGAGCCAGAGGGAGGGAAGCACAGATCTGCTGTCCCCCTGGCTGCAGAAGGGAGCCGCTGCCTAGAGACCGAGGTGAAGTGCTCCGTTTCCCTGCTGCAGCCAGGAGGACAGGAGATCCTCCTCACTGAACAACTTCCCTCTGGCTGCAGTGGGGGGAGGAGGAGGGTGAGAGGTGCACTGGTGGAGACCGGTGGCCCTTCAGGGTTGTAAAAATGATATTTGTGGCCCTCAAGCCAAAAAGGTTGGGAACCACTAGCGTAGACCTTGCCGGCACACTCTAAATGTTCCCTAGTGTGCCTTGTTGTAGTTTCAAACAGTATTATATTAACATACAACTAGGAAACTTTTAGTGTGTGGGCCTCAGGGTCTGCATGGTTATTTGGTGCACACACTGAAGTGCATTAGAATTTGGTGTTGGTATGTACTAACACACCATGTAGGCGTTGTTTCAGTCTTACAGCTGACAACTACTTATTCCAAACATATGTCCCAAACACGACTATGTCACAATTCACTGTCTCCTCTACTAACTAAAGTTGAGAAGAATGGAATAAGGCTCCAAACCTGCAAAAGGATCCACCCTCTCACACCATTATCTCCTGTGGAGAGTCAATTAGCATTGTCAATGGGACAGTGTGTGGGTGTAAGTTTCTACCAGGGTGGCTCCTTTTTCCTAGTCAGGATCTAAAAAAGGAGCAGCTCATTGTGAGTCACATACTTTCTTATCACTTCTTCCCCCTTATAATTATTATTAATTAATAGCATTATTTGAAGGTAGTTAGATTTTCACTTCCTATTTCTTGCTGCATCCTTGGTTTATTTTTGACTGACCAAACATTTAAAAAAAGTAAATAATTTGCTTGCATTTTTTGGTTTTCCTTTATCCCATTACTCTTGAGTGTGCCTAAAGCAATGCCTCCCCAACCATACATGTTAACAACAGTAATTACGCATAACCCTTCTCCAGCCCAATTACTTACTGTTATTCTGATCAAATTAAGTCCTCATCATTTGGTGAAACCTCTAGATCAGTGGTTTTCAAACTTATTAGGCTGCATACCCCTTTCCAAAATTGTAATCTAACTGCATACCCCCATCTGAGATATGGTCATAATATACCCATGAAAACAGAAAAGAAATCTTGTAAGGGATAACATGATGCACTGTCTGCCATTACAGGATTTTTCTAGTGTACCCCCTAATGACAGCTCATATATCCCTATGGGTACGCGTGCCCCAGTTTGAAAACCACTGCTCTAAATGTTTTCCACTCCATGCTCTCTTGACATGTGATATCTTTATTTAGTGCCTATTGATGTCTCTTTCATGCTTGACCATTTCTTAGCCAATGAATGAATATATGTGTCTCACATAACCAGACTAGTGTGTGCAGTGCCCTTGGGTGGGTATCTGTGACATGACGAGATGTTAAGCACACACAGGATATAGGAATGCACCCTTGAAGAATAGAGGAAAGGAAGGTGAGAGGCAAGATGTGAAAAACATTGCTAACATTTGTTAAGTACAATAAATATCCATAGCATGAATCCAAATCATTTTGAAGGAATTCTTAGAACAGTGTTCCTTCTATAGCTGTGACTGACCAAGAGTTTCAACCTGTCAGTGGGACAACGTTTGCACCAGTTAAGTCAGTCTGTCTCACACACAAAGTTGAAAGGGTTGAAATTGACAGGGTCTCTGGTTCATCTGCTGGCTCAGGTTTGCTCGGCCAGCTAGACTCCAGGCCTGCTCATAAAATGCTGGTTCCTTTCTCTCCATCAGCAGAAATGGCTATTCCACCGCATCCTTCTAATTGCCTCTAAGCCAGTTCGCCATAAGAAGAAAAACTTATTTTTCTTATCCATGGTTCTAGATGGTCCAGTATTTTAGACTACCAAACTGCAAATTTGTGGAAGTTGAAAAAAGTCTCTCTTGCAGTCTCTCGAGTTAGGAAAGTGTTTGTACACTACATGAATGCAACAGTTGGTCAGTCACCTGAAAGTGAAATGCCACAACAGAAGTCTGCTAAAATGAAATGTTGCACACAGCTAAGTAGATTTGGTAGAAATAACTGAAGCATCATGAGGCCCACACATATGAATCTGAAACTGAGGCCTCCCCATCCTTCCAAAAAAAGACCACTGAAGGGAGCCTGGGGAGGGGCAGGGCTGGAGAGTTGGCCCATACAGCACTCTCCCCATAATGGCAGCTCCTGTCCCACAGGGCCGAGCCTGGCTTCCCACTCTGGGTGTTGTGACCAAAGGTTTTGCCTGAGTGATGGAGGGGCCACCAGGCCAAATATCAGTGGCTCTGTGACCTCCTCTCCCCCAGGCCTGGTCGCAATACCAGGGGCCCTCTCAATAGGAAGCTGAAGGCAAAACCACCCTTCGGTGCGACCCCACGCATCATCAAAGACTGATGAACAAATGCATGTAAGTTTTGAACACTGCTATGAGATGCAACTGGCAGACGGAATGGGAATCAAAGTCAGGCATTCTAGCTAGAACAATGAAAGTCTGAAGAAGTCATAACCCACTAAATTACTAACAGAAACTATTTTTAAAAACCACACACAAAACCTCAGTGTTGTTCTTCTTTTACAATCCTGTTTAATGCTACAAGTGCGACAGACTATCTTCACATAAATCCTGCCAGGCCAAACTGAAATCAGAAGATTCAGATTACACTGCATGATCAAGAGCATCTGCTTTCATCTCAGACACAGCAGGGACGAGGCAAGAGTCATCATTCAAGATTTAACAAATGAATCAGCAGCCAGTGTGGCACAGCGAGCAATCTAGTGGGAAAGCAGACAGAGCGGAATCAGCAAGTTTTGTTTTGCATTTAAAAACAAAAACAAAAAACCCACAGGAGCATCTGCATTATGTGTGTGTGCATCAACACATTACATCTCAGTCCTCAACATTCCAGGGAGTGAGAGACTAGCAATCAAACTGGAGAGGCCTGGATAGTAATTCAGACATCTCACACACACACACACACGCGCGCGCGCGCGCAACTGAGTCAGCTTATAGTAAATGTTAACACAGTGAAGCTCGTCTTGAAATAGAATATAAGTCCTAATTGTTACGAAGCCTTGCAATGTGCAAAAAAAAAAAAAAAAAAAAAAACTCTCCTGAAAATCCAGTTACAATGAAACTGTTTCATGTGAAACTGCTCTGTGAAAAATATGACTTCATTATAAATGGACTCCAGCATGTAAGTACACACATTATGTATGTATATATGGAGTGCCAAGTCTCTAATCATATAAATATCGGGCCTAACCCTGAGTTCTTTAGTCAATTTTTACTCAAGTTCATTTCCATACATTTCAATTTGGCTGATTAAGAACTGGACAGATTTAAAAAGAAAAAAGAAGAAAAAAAAGTAACATCTAAGTAGGGAAACCAGGATTTAGTCCACTGATTAGTTGAGCGGCAATGGCAGTAAAAAAAGCAGTTCCAGTTATTCAACTGTGTTGTCTGCATATAGAAAGCTGAAGGATGCTGACAATGTGAGTAATCAAAGGAACCATTCTGTCCAAGGGCAATCTTCCTCTCCCTCCATAATTTTAGTACTATTGCACTCGGACCTTGGAGGCTCAATGCATTACTGAAGGGCACTCAAGTACTTCTCCCTTGCTCAACAAACTCTTCTGGTGTCCACCTGAACCTTCTTCTCTCTCTCCCCACACTGGAAAGTAATCAAGGGAGCCAGAGAGAGGCAATGTAAGACATATCAGGAAGTCTTGTACAGACAAAATTCCAGTGGCCAGAACTGTTTTCAACACCTTGTCAGTTAAGCTTGCTACAAGCAGGTTTAATTGATACGGTGGTAAAAACAACTCCAGTCACAGGAGCTGTGTCTACTGCAGGGCTCTAAACATTGCTAACAGCTGCAAAATCAAACCTATACACATTTAACTTTAGAGAGAAGTCGTCTGTTTTGAACGTCAGATGCTCACAGCACTTAGAATCCTGGAAAAGCAGCCACTTATGTGATGACCACCATCTTAGCTGACCCCAAGGCCTGAACCAGGGATTTCCAGAGCTATAACACAGCTTTCTACAGCTTGAGATAAATGTACATTCTCGGTTATTCTCTGTGCATATGGTATAGAAAAGGACACACAACTCACTGATCAGTGGGTAATATTAACAACAGAGGGAAATTTTTAGAAAGTTCTTCTTGCGGAGATGGAACCTTGGTTGGGAAGAAGGGTAGATGATCCACAAGTCAGCCCTGCAGGGGAACAAAAAGAAGCTACCCTATACAGACTGCCTCATAAGGGACTGGCCAAATACTGGCCCCTGGTCTCAGCAAATGGATGAGTGCCCTTCAGGAAAGACACATGATAATGGCCAGTGATATTTTTTACATTATGAGGGCTGCGATGTTCTTGCAGGACCCCTTATGAATACGGCTGGAAACTCTGGCTATTTTTTTGTTGTACCCTGTTGCCATAGACTAGTCCTTCATTAAAAAATTAACTCGTAGAGTTAAAGCGACTCCTTTTCAACGATATTAGTGAACACCACACAATAAAATAGGCTATTAGATATTTGTTAAACATCTCTTAGATAATAAATAGGGATTCACGTCTGCAACTTCATGTAGACCTCTGCGACTGCACGGAGCAACAGTATGGACAACATAGGATTCCATCTTCACACGTGCAAACACAAGATCAGGGCCTTCATTTACAACCTCTCTGAAAAGGTTTGTTTTCATTTATCCTTTAATATACAAATCAATTTTTTCTGATTTTTAAAATAGCCAAAACCTCTTTTTCCTTATCTACGACAAGAAATTTAAAAGATCTAGGTTTAAATAACGTTAATTACTCCTGTACATGGTTCATGTGTAAATAAAGAACAGGTTATTTTCCTGAGAACTTGTGATCACCACTAGCTTTAAATAGATTGGATTAAAAAAATCTTAATTAAAATTAAAAAAATCCATAGACAATTATAAAAAAAAAAAAATCCCCAGAAATTTGGAAAGAATATAAACTCTATTCCAGGGCATAATCCAACCTCTCATTGAAAGAATTAGGAATACATTTCCATAACTGCCTATTTAGGATTTCTTGTTTCTTCTTCTGAATTACTCATTACTGGTCACTGTCAGAGATGGGATATTAGATGGGATACTGGACTAGATGGACTACTGATGTGGTTTATTATGCCAATGCCTAATTTCCTAAATTTAAACATACACAAATTTATTTTGTACTGGGTCAGACCTGCTTCAAAAACTCAACACATACTCAGAAGGGCAGGCAACTTTTAAAACAATTACATGTAGGCATATGCAGGTCAGAAGGATCTGTACGATGTTTTATAAAAGTTGGTGAGCAGAATATATAAAATTGCTGAAGAGAATATGTAAAGATTAAAACAGAAAAGCGTGTCATATGAGGGGAAGAGGCTTTATGCTAAGCTTGTTTAGTTTAAAAAAATAAATAAGGCCAAACAAACCCAGAGTTCTGATAGAGCGAGATGATACCACTTTAAATAAGGACAGCCCACAAGTAAAGCTTGTGGTTGAAGTAATGTCTTCACCAAAGTGGCATTTTTGCCAAGGAGTCTCTTGGCAGCCTTCATGAGTTTATGCTAGCACAATTTACCAAATATGGTGGGGAATTTGAAAACATTGAAGATATTAGCATTTGTTCTTGAGTCTAACATAACACAGTCCACAGTCTTGCCATCAGAGCCTATAACTACTAAGTGATAATTTAAGCACTGGAATGCAAATAATCCATTGGTTCACTTCAGCGTCATGTCCATTTGTCAGTGTTCCCAGTCACCTACAGCCCTGACAGTACCTTATTTGACTTCAGAGGGGAGCAATCTATGGGAAATGTATAAAAAATTAAATTATGAGAGAAGAAGTCAGCAATGATTTACTCGTTAAAAAGTAATATATTAAACGACGCTGTCCAGAGTTACTTGACCTCAAAGCTGATTGCTACTAAATTGCTTGAATTGAAGTTAGTCATTTACCTACTGGCAGCTACTCAAGATTTATCTACTCAGTCTACAAGGTTTTATCATTTATCTGTAAACTCCCTACTAAATGTTAACTTTCCAAATACTGATTTAACTGCAAAGCCTAGAGAAACTACATTGAAACAAATGAAAAATTAACATAACTGCTTGATAGAACATTAAATACTTAAACAATCTGACACCTCCCCTTTGAGAAGTTAAAAGGATGCTTTGAATATTTTATGGATAAAAATAAAAATGTAGAGAAACCAAGATCAGAGACTTCAAGTCATTTGACCTACAAATGTCATATTGGGCATCTGTGTTCAGAAAATAATATGGCTCTCTAGTTTATTAGATGAAAATTAAAGAGTGATGGAGACAGCTCTATGCTGTAAAAATAAGTGCAATCACTTCACATTTTAAAGTCAAATTACAAAAATTACCCAGGGGACAACTGGACTTCTCCCTCACTTCTAACTGCATGTTTATCCAGCACATTTATCGGTTTAATGTGTTTGGAAATCCTAGTGAAGAGCTAAAACTTTTAATAGGAAACTGTATTCAATCAGATTTAAGGAGAGGGAAGATTAGAAAAAATACCTGCGTTTTGCTGAACTCTGAAGCTGGCAACAGGTTATTATTAGGAAGTTGTGGAAAAAGACAATGAATGAATTAAAAAATGGATATAGTTACCGTAAGACTTATCTCATCTTTTAGAATTTTGGTTTCTGCCCTCTGTTTTACTGCGGTCACATAGGTGGGATAATATTCCTAAAGTCTGCTGAAATTTGGATCTTGATAGGGACCTGTGGCTATGCTACAAGGCCACTCCTGTCTACCATCCTTCTACATTTGCAACTGACTTTATTTGACTCCTTTAGCCAGTCATCACTTGGCTAATGCTACTTCATCAATCTGCTGCACCTGGGGCATTCACTCAACTATCCTGCCAGCAGCTTACTTCCCGAAGATCCAGTTTTATCACTGCAATGATGCACCAGGTAGCCTGCAACCTGGAGACCAGCAGTTCAAAGGTTTATTCAGAACCCACACAGCATTATGTGCAGTTCCCACCTTGGCTTCCCTAATGTACCATTAGTTTTGATAACTGTAAGTGCCACTGGCTAGGGCATGAAATCACTAATACTAACAGTATTACAGTACCCCCAGAAACAGGTCACAAGCTTTCTTACCTAAGATATATAAAACCCTCTGAGAGCCTCAGATGAAAGACAAACTAGAAGCTCCTCCCGTCTCCACGGGCTCTGATAGGCAGAGCCTCTCAGGCTCTGATTCAGGACAGCATCCATGTTCAGAAGAGCACTCGATCATGTGCTTAACTTTAAACATGGGACTTAAATGAAGCATATGCTGAAGTGATCTCCTGAATAGAGATCAATGCTGGGTGAAGGCACTCCACTGCCCTAGGCAAACCAGGATGGACTGCCTCCTGTGGCTCCATCCTCTAGGTGCACCTCCCACCCCCCTGCACTTGGAGTGGCAGTGGTATAGGGACTCCATTCCTTCCCAGAGATGCAGAGGCAGCAGCATAGGTTCACCACGCCATGAGCAGCAGAAGGGGCATTTTCCCCTCTTGCAAACAGCAAGGTCACCACTTCTAACCTGAAGAGGCACAGGGCAGCAAAGAGACCTCCTCATGCATCCCCCCCAAGCAGTAGGAGTCGTGAGGTTTTGGGGTTCAACCCAGACCCATTAAGACTTTGCATCTCCACCTGCCCCATAACCCTGGATGTCTGAAATGCTCTGTTGCTGAGGCTCACAGCCCGGACACGGTGAGCCAGCAGACAAACAGTTCCCTGACCAGCCATTCGCTTTGCAGCCCTGGTTCAGCACTCTGACTCCACAAGCCTGCCTACAGCACAATCACCCCACACTGGTCTCCACCAGCCGTGGTTACGACTCACAGGTGAGCCCAACACATCCCCAGGCCGAATTTCCATTTCCTCAATACCATCTGCCCTGAAGTCTCCAGCCCTTTTCTGGAAACGTAATAAGGTTTGTTTCTCCTTTAAAGAGACAAAAGCACAGTTTATTACTTTAACTGGCGCGAACAGTCACTTCAGTTTAAACACAGCACTGGGTTGGCTAGATTAAAAGTAAAAAGCTTATTTAATCAAGACAAGAATCAAAACGGGCCTAAACTCTCTTAAGTGCAAGGAATAAAGACAAAAATGGTTACAAGCAAATAAAAGGAAAACACTTTCTAATGGCGAAGCCCCAATTTAACAAGCTACCAGTTTTTGTTCAAGGTAGATTTCTTACCAGTCTTCCTTCCTTCCAGCCACAGCTGACTCTCTCTCAGCCAGGACCCTCCACAGAAAAACAAGGTGCTTATTTCCCTTATCTTCCTAGGTGAAAAATGCCTAAATGGGTTTCTCTGTCTCTGTTTTTATCTCTCAAAATTCATTGACTCTTTTTCAAGAGGCAGGATGACCTCATGCTGTTTGTTCCTTCTTATGGATGTCCCATTCTGTGCTGATTTCTATGTAAATAGGGCTTCCATTATTTTGATTCCACCACGCTTAATTTACATAGGAGACAGGTAGGTAGCTGCCTTCCCTCCTGTTTGGGAGAAAACCTGTTTCTCTCCTTTTATTTGGTCACAGATTTTAAAGCATAATATTAGTGAACATTCATAACTCCTCATATCATGTTAACACCTACATTTGATACAAAGATATTAATCACCAGTGTGTCACCAGTTCACATATGACACCTTACTTGATTCATTTTACATACAGATTAGGACAACAGTGATTTGGGGCACACTGAGCTGGTAAGGACAGCTGAATCTCACTGCTATATACTTGGGAATCCCTTGCCATCTGGCAGTGGGGTTCTCTTAGGTTCACACCTCCACCCTTACAAAACTGCAGGAGGATTAATCACTGGCTGACCCAGAGGCAGCAGGTCAGAGCCCTCTTTTTCCTGAATAGAGCATTGACCATCACATTTTCTTTTCCATTTCTATAGAAAAAATCCAGTTACATCATTATAGAAAACAACACATCAAGAAAAAACACTGTGTGCTCCCACCGTCGGAATCTCAGAATAACTTTTATTGTCCATAATGACTCAGGCTACACACAGAGTGAAGGGGTCCATTACTCCCACATGACCTACTGCCATGCTCAAGGTAGAATGGATGGGGTTGTCATCTTAGCCAGGGATAGAAGACATTGTTAGCCCTTGAGCAGGTATACCATTACATCCTCCCTCCTGGGTCCCATGGGTGTGATTTTTCCTCTTCTCTTTTGCCCAAGCTCCTCTTGTTTATCCTGGTCAGCAAGCTTCCGTTTCTTCATCTCTGCCTCCTCACTCTGAAACCTGGCTTCCAGCTCTACCATCTCTCCTCCACTAGCAGCCTTTCCCATTCCTACCTCCACAGCTCTGGACCTCTTGCCATTGCTACTGCTTCTGCTGGAACATCTGGGGAACCATCTGCTTGGTCTCCTGCATGCCCTATAGGAGAAGAAGGGATCTCCTCTGGGCCCTGGTTTGTATTCGGTGCCCCATCCTGCTGCATAGCATGTGAGTACAGCATGGATATTAGCTCTGATTGCTTCTGATCAGCTGCTAACAGACCTCACTGTGCACACAGCTCTTCTAACTGCTTCTTGGTGAGTTAAGCATCTGCTTCTTTGCTCCTCCTGCTTCTTCTGCCACTTACTCATTTTTACACTTTGCTTTGCTCTGTTTCCCTTGCCCAAAATAAACAAACAGAAAATAATAAAACTGTAACCTTTCTTTGACTGTTCTCAGCCTTTTCACTTGTGAATCACTTAAAACTATTTCAGCAGTGCTTAAAGTATAAACCTCAGTTAAATTAGCAAACTGTGTGTAAATCCTGGTTCGACTATGCCACTGACACACTCTGCTGGGACACCCAGAGCTGTGAGCTACCGTGTTACCTCTTTGCCGCGAGAAGAGAGCACTTTGCTGGCAATTAGATTTTGGATCAGGCTCCTGCCACCCCAGTCTGTCTTCCTCACCAGCAAACTCCTCAAGGCTCTCCCAGCCCAAACCTCACCTAGCAGTAACAACCAGTGAACTCTAGTGCCTGAGCTCCTCAGAGATGTTTCTCTGCAGTGCCCAACACTACCACTGTGCATTCGCAGAAGATATTAAGTTTCCTGCTCTGTTAAAGAATCAGTACATCACCATTTATTAATTTAACTGGGGGTAAATACACCCTTCCCTTCAAACACAGCACTGAATTGGTTTATAGTGAAAGTTAACCTAGTTTATTAACCAAGAAAAGAGTGGATTAAGTGACACTAAGTGAAAAAAAGGTAAAAATACAAGTCTAAAAATCTAAAACAATTCAGCAAGATACAGAGTGTGTTCAGGATGGTTTTTCTCACCCCCTGGTCTGCTTTCCAGCTTTTCATTGGCCAGCCTGGCCAGGACCCATCACAGAGATCAAACCCTTAGATTCCTTTGTCGTCTGAGATGAACAATCAAAATGGAGTCTCTCTCTGCTCCTTATGTTCCCAAAGAGATGTCTTTGTCTCACAAGTCAAGAAGACCACTTGGGGATTCAGTCTCCTATGTCTCTCTAGGATGCAGGAGCCATGTTGATTCTCTGTCTCTTGAGTTCAGGAACAGGATAACCCTGCTGGTTTAGCTCAATAACTTTGTTTACTGCTATTATGTAAACTGAGATAAACCCACAAGGCTTTCCATAGAACGGACCCATTTATCAACTCTCCTAGGCTAGGCTGTGTGTTCTTAAACATGTTCTAGTAACATCATACAGAGGGAATACATAACTTCACAAACACAAACATTTTACAACAACATTAATTACCAATGTATTATTAGCTTTTATGGAATACCTCACAAAGCATGTTTTGTATACCTATCATTGCAGTAGTGTATTGCGTGTGAATACAGGGGTGCCAAGGGTCACAAGCATATATATGCTTGGTGGTCAGAGTGGGCATGCTCCAATCTTCTCCTGCTGTCTCAAACAGAGTCCTCCACTGTGGTGGGACTGGTGGAGCCCCCTCCTCCATCCTCCTATGGTGGTGGTGGAGTTTGGGAGTTAATACACCATTGAAATGCACAGAGAAAGTCACACCTCTCAGATCTATTATCTCAGGCTGTCTGCAGAATCAGGATAGCATTGGTTATATTCAGATCACATATTCAAGCTTTTCTTCACAGCCATGAAGGCTAGAAACATCTTTAAATGAAAGTTCAGAGTCTAATGTGACCACATGACTTAAGGAGCTAGGGCCCTAAGCACGGGATCTATAGTGTCTCTGCCTTAATTTAGAGTTGAAAAAGATAGATTTAAGCACATGCTTCAGTGCTTTTCTGAATTAGGACCTGAATACACAATACTCAACAATCCCTGGACACTCAAAGTGCAGCAGGCACTAAAAACAATGTCTTCTAGCCCTGGCTAAGACAGCATCCCATCCATTCTACTTTGAGCATGACAATAGTTCATGTATTCAGCATCTCCAGACAGGAATGCTTTAATTCACTTTACCTGGGACTAGACAAAAAGTGAAAGAAAAAGCTATAAACGAAAAGGATTTATAAAGCTGGAGCCTGCCTCCTTAGTGCATAATTTCCCAAGCTATAGAAAGTTGAGTCCCTCACTTCAGGAAAATCAAGCAAACTGTGTCCCCCTTGAAGCCCACCTTGTGTTATTTACACATCTTTCATCCCCCACCAATGGATAGTCCTTTGTGGCCATGTGCAGGTACGCATCCCCACACGTTGGGAAATGCAAGACTCGCAGGATAAACCAAGGTTAGTGTATTATACCAGTGCTCCACAACCTACACTGCCTCTCCATAACTCCCCAGGAGGGAGCTGGAGGAACAGCCTTCTCAATAACACATCTAAGGTAAAACATTCTGACAAATGAGGAAAGCCCAATTTTGTCAGCTTCAGATCATGCTGCAAGTCTTATTTCTTCAGTAAGACATTCCCCAAAGCACCAGAACAGAAGAAAACCCAGCAGTGCATTCCAAAGCCAACAATTAAGCTCTTGAAGTAGGACTGTCCCTTTAAAGATGTTCCACTGTTTTCTACAAACCACATACATGGCTGTGATAGCAGGCTTTAGACACTGCTACAGACAGAGAAAGAAAAACATAATTTGGCCTACATTTTCAAAAGTGGTTAGCAATTCTGGACACCTCAATTTTTGGGTGCCCAGACTGAAACACTTTTTAAAAAATAAAGGGCCTCTTGAAAAGCAGATTTCGTAAAAGACACATCAAGTTGGGTGCCAAACACTGAGGCACCTAGAATCACTAGTTACTTTTAACAATATAGGCAATAGAGTACTAATATTAGTATTAGATGTCAATAGCAGTTACCTAAACACATTCCAAGTACCAACCTCTTTATAACAGAAGCCATTAAAATTCAGCATTTGCCAACCATTTCCAAAGATATCTCCTCTTCTGAACACAGGAAAAGTGAGATAACCTGTAATAAGCATGTGTCAATAGCTGGCACATGATGATATTTTAATAGCTACTGTTGGTTTTGGATTTTTACAAAGAAAATGCAATTCCATGATTACATTTTTCTGTCGCTCTGAGATGCTGTGAGATGAACATTTTCATGTTATCTCTGTACTGCATGGAAATCTCTGCATGGAACCCCCTTGAATGTTGTCTTTCTAGATCTGTAAAGTCTAGACTTTTATTTAAGTAGATTTTCAATGAAAAAATGGACATGAGCCAGGAATAGAAGTTATAGATTCTGGGCCCACTGCTGCACTCGTCCCTCAAGCAAAACTTCAGCTGACTTGGGTGTGCATTTTGTCTGAGTAAAGAGTGCAGGATCAAGACCTTAATTCATGTAAGTCAATTAATTCCTTCAGATGGTACTACATACATGGAACAATGACTGTAGGTGCAGACATAAATAACTGTTGCCATGAGAAGTTCAGCAGTTTAAAGAGAGGCATTTTGGGGGAAAGAGATTTATTTTTAAAAGGGAACTCTAATATTCACACTTCACAAATAATGTCTTAAGAAAGAAAGAAAGTTAAAATTCAGAAACAGATGCTCTTTGGAGCATTAGATTTCCATCAAAGTATCTTCAGTTTAGGTCTTGTTTCTGGAATCTAACAAAACTCTCCCCCAGTCCCTTATCCACCTCAGTTTAATTAATCATAGGTTGTTTAATCAAAGACCTCCCCTCCCCCCCAAAAAAACAAAAAAACCCACCAACCTCAGTATTTATTTTAATACTGATATCAACATCAGTAACTGAAAAAGTATGGAACACAATTCTGATGTAAAAGGTAATACTGTCTGGTTATTGTAATGAGAAATTACACTTGAAAGCCTAAGTTCTCTAAGTAAACTTAATTGTGGCAGCCTAACTCAGACTTTAATTTTAATAAATGATTATTTGCACAACATCCCTCTTTCTACAGAAAATTATTACAACTTCTGGCATAAAACTGAGCATATTATCAGATTCCCATAAATTATTCCTTCACTCCTTTTGTCACTGTCATTTGCCTAACCTACATATGCAACTATTTGTAGTAAAGTTTACATGATTTATTTAATTCATAGAAAATTAAATCAAACTATTGTATACATTTTATATATAAATTAGTAGCTTGCATTTATAGTTTCTTCTTTATTTCAAGACTGTATCCAAAACATTTCTGGTATAAATGCAACCATGTTTCTCAGGGCTTGTTTGTTTGTTTATTTAATGGGAGAAAGTGTGTGTGTTTGTGTGAAATCAACAAAAATGTATAGAGCTGTTTTAATGTTTGTTTAAGACACAAAGGAAAGTACGCTTGCTTTTAAGCTGTAAGCTATGTGGAGCATTGCACTGTCTTACACACACTTCCCAGTCATTCATCGCAACAAAAGTAACAAAGTGTCAGCCTTGGGGAGGGAAGACAGACGTGAACCCTAACTGGAACACTGGCACCAAAAGCCCTTGAACTCTTTGAGGAAGTTCAGGTCTGGATCAAACCCTCAAAAAAGCAAACCAAAATCCTGCATAAAAATTCTGAAATACACACGTCTACAGCCCTTTCTTACAGGCAGTTATAGCGTTTGATAGTGATCAAAGCTATATGGGCACTTAGTACATAACTGTTATTAGTTATATTTATTCACAGAACTAATAGCATTGAAAGAGAATCAAGGCTGTGGCAAAACTATATAAAGCAAGGAAGCTAACATTTAAAAATAAATCTATCAGACACATTGTAGCATCTGTGTTCAGTGAAAACTGCTCAGGAAATCAGTAAGGAGCTATCCTGTTATGGCCAAATTTTTTAACGCTTAGTATGTTTGCATTTAACAATGAGTCTCCTAGTTACTTTTTTCTGTGACACTAACTGTGACACTCTTAAGGTGTATTGTAACGTAAGACTATCTTTCCTTCAAAAAAAAACCTCCAACCGTTTCAAATGTCACAAGCAGCTCATGAAACGCCACCCAAAATCCCATAGATCCAGAAACATCATAGGGAAACTCCACTCAGGTCATTGGGGCTGTTGTGGCTCCACCATAACCGCAGCCATATGAGCTTAGGGAAGACTGAAAGAAACTCAGCTGGCAGAAGTAGTGACGTCATCAACATCCAACTCATTTTTATAGCTCCAACTATGGACATTCTTTTCCCTGTGCAGAATGGCTGTTTCCTCCAACCCTTCCCTCCCTCTTCTACTTTTTCCTTACCTTCTCCTGAAAACATCTCCTCCCCCTTCCTTTCTCTCTTTTTAGGTAACCTAAATGCAGAGGGGAGGGGTGCAAGAGAAAGAGACAAGCAAACCATCACACCACATTGTTTACTCTGCTTGTGTGTTATTTCCCTTTCCCTGTCCTGTTTATTGAGACTGTAGGTTCTTCGGGGCAGGAATTTCACATATTCTGGATTTGACAATGCCTAGCACTCTGAGGCCACCTTACTGGTTGGGGTCCATAGCACTACACTACTGTAATACAATAAATAATAGTGTCTAATTCATGGTCTCAAAGGATGAGAAGAGGTATGAAATGTTTTTGTAATCAGTACTTGTTTCTTGAATACAGTCATTCTTTTAAAAAAAACCAAATAATTTTCATTTTACATAGTTTTTTTCATATTTGATCAAACCATTTAATATCTGTCCATGTCTAATGGGGTACACAATTTGTTTAGCATTTTTAAGAAAAACTGATCTATGTTGTACAGGTTCAAAAACACCTCTTAAGAATTCAGAATAATATTTTCAGAGGTCAACTCCCAAGCAGGCATCTAAACCAATTGGCCAGATTTTCAAAAGTACTCAGAACCAAATGGCTCCCACTGAGAATCCATTAGGTGATCTCCATTCTCTACTGGGAGAATCCATTGCTGGATGATGAGCTCTTCGAACACGTGGCCCCTAGTTTGGGGTGAAGAGCACTTCTGAAAACATGTCCTCAATTTTTCCCTCCTCATCTCCAAAGGGTAGATTATCTTCAAATATTTTAAAATAAATCGATTCCCACAGTGTAATTTAAGTTTGCATATACATCTTTAAAGCCTGATCTTCCAAGGTATGAATGCTTCTTGAGCCTGAGTAACACACATCTCCTACACCTTCCAGTATCAGGCACTGAGGATGTGGAGACTGAGGGTGAAATTTAGGTGCCCAGATCTGAAAATTTTGACTAGCATGCCAAGCTTCATTCCAGAATACAAATCACTGAACTCAATTATAAAAGGAACTCCGACAGTCGTTTCACTGGGGTGCATCAACCAATATAAACATAGCAAAACACATGACTCTGGCTGGTAGGGGCAGAAGCAGACAAAGCATTCAGAGAGCTTTCTACAGTTTTGACTGGACTTTCTCTGCCCTGTGCTGATTGGCTGTTTGCACCAACCCATTCTTTACCCCTTCCTTACACTGTCCTCACCTCAGCCTCACTCCATATGTACCTATTTCCCCTCTTCCCCCCTGCCCTCTTCCCTCCCTTTTCTTTCTATTTAGCTAATCCCCCTCCTAAGTAAAACCAGAAGTAAACATATAAGTAAATAAATAATAATGGAACTAACATGATGTTTTCTACCATCACATTGTCTACTCTGCTTGTGCATTAGAACCTTTCCTCCACCCTGTGTCTATTTTACGTATATTGTAAACTCTTCAGGGCAGGGACCATCTATTACTCTGTGTGTGTGTACAGTGGGGTCCCATTCTTGATTGGCCCGTAGGCACTACAGAAATAAATATGATTAATCTCATCAACATCAAACATCAACATATAAAAAATAATAAATATATGAATGGTTAAGATTGTCTTGTTTTGAAAGCATGTTGTACATTCCTAAATTACTTTAAAACAATTAAAAACCCACTCTAACATAGTCCAATACTATAACATAACTACAGCCACCTCAGTAAAACTGCAGTTTTCTCCCCAGTAGTTATGAAGACCATGATTTTTAGACCTTTAAAAGGGGCAAAAAATAATCATTTCTGTAATGAAAGTCATAGTCATGACATATATGGAGACTTCAGCCCTGATTCAACCAGTTACTTAAGTACATGCCTAACTTTAAACACATGAGTAGCCCCATTAACTTCAATGAGGCTAACTCATGTTCTTAAAGTTAACACATACTTAATTATGTCACTGTATCAGGTCCATATATAAACATAATACACAGATACCTAATTTTTTGTGCTGCCATGTTATTGCCATGCCATTCTACCTACTTAGGTTTGTGCTGTCAGGGCCTGCTACATAGATGATGCCCTATCTTTGGGGGTGTGAGAGAGAGAAAGAATTTAAAGAGGGTTAAGTCATATTACATATAGTAGGGGTGGCCAATCCATGGGTCGTGAGCCACATGCGGCTCTTTTACAGTTAAAGTGAGGCTTGTGAAGCCCCCTATGATCCTCCCCCCCATTCTCCCTCTATCAGACTGGGGTGGGGAGTCCGGAGCTTCTGCCCTACAGCAGGGTGGTGGGGCTAGAGGATTCTGCCCAGCAGGAAGGCAGATCTCAGGCAGTCATCAAGTTTGACCACCCCTGACATATAGATGTAAAAATACCAGATTGTTGGTGAAATCATTGGTGTCAGGTTGCAAGAGTTTTCTCTGCGGCTGGTCTACACTTATCTTTGCGATTCGGCGGCAGTCAACGGGAGATACGTAAGTGATGTAAATCAGTTGCGTATCTCCCGTCAACTTCGCGGCATCTCCTCCGCACGGCGTCCACACTGCGCTGCGCCACTTACCGGGGTGGTTTTCCTGCGTCGATTGCTGGATTGACTGAGTGGGTCTGCACAGACCGCTCAGACGATCCAGAGGAATCGATCTGAGAGCAGCGAATTTGCTGCCGCCAGTGTAGACCCAGCCACTGTCTTGCCCATCCTTTGGAAGTCAGTCAGAGATGACACTCCTCATCTAGAAAGTCCAATGGACCAAATTCTACTCTCAGATACTTGCACTCAACTTCTATCAGTGTCAACAAACTTATACAGAATTGTGAAATCTAATATGTCAAAACTGTACTTCTGTCTTTCTTCTGATCGCATTTTTTTAAGTCTGTTATGAAGAAAAATATATGACTTAAGTGAATGCTGGGACAAAATTATCTAAGGAGAGAATTTCTATACATAAAAATTGTAATTTTTTACAAGTTAAAACTTATTATATCCTAATCGACAGGTAAAGTTCAGACCTATGGAGGCAATTTACAAACACAGTTGCTTCCACTCGTAAAAATAACTTTGCTGGGAATTGATTTCTGCTTATGTTGTCGATGTTGTTTTTTTGTATTTTTAGTGTGCAAATTAAAGTCAGAAAAGTGGCTGTGAACAATTATGGTCTTAGCCAATAGATCTGCTCACTATGTGTTTTTTGAGCCAAATCTGCTTATTTTTCTGACAAAAATATATTTTTATTTCTTTTTTATGTTCACTGTAAGGCAACACAACCATGAGAAAGTGTGCAAAATGCTATTCTGGTTCACATAACATCAGTAAAACTGTCAGCTAAATTCTAATACCAGAACCTTTATTACTAGTGCTGATGCTTGCGTCAGCATGGTCAGATTTTTAGATCCCTGGTCAAGTCTGATGGTCTGACTGCTACAAGAACCATCTTTTAATTTGTATAAAGTGGACAAAAGAGGTCAGAAAACCATTGAGAAATAATAAGCATAGAAGTCCATTTTTACAGAATCACTTTTCAGAGCAAGACCATATTTTCGAAGATTAGCACAACTGTAAAAATGTCAGTTGAATTTTTAGCCTCTATAGTTCTTTTCCGGTGTGCAGATTAGGTATATGCACGCCTGCTGGGAAACCTTCTAAGTTTTCAAGTTTGACCAAAGATTTCTATAACATGAAGGAAAAGGCACTTTAATGGGGACACTTATGTGATAGAGCTTTGCATGCAAAAATCTATTGGAATGGCATTTTTCATCATCATAGAAATTCTTAGCATAAGTGGTGCAGACTGTACTAACAAATACCTGTACAGAGAAAACCATGAACTACCAAAGCAGTAATATATGCTGTTCACCAAAAGTTAAAAGAAAAATCTATGTGTATATATATTTCAGTATAGCTTTCAGTTACACTCATTCTTCAAGTAGACAAACAGACAAATAGTCATAGGGTTATATCAGTGCTCCTAATGCTGGCAATTTAAAATAATTAAATCGATCCGTAATAAACCAAATAATTTTAAAAAATCGAAGTTACAAATTTAAAAAAAAGAACCCCACTATGAACAATAAGGAACAATCTATAGGCATTTAATCTTAGGCATTAAAGTGGCCCAAGGTAGAAGTAAAGGATTAACAAGTCTTTTCACCCTTCTCCCCGATTACTGCAATTTATATACAGAATAATCACAAAGTATTTATATAGTCACACAGCACATGCATATTTTCTTCTCATAGCTGCAAGATCAGACTTTTTGATTGTTGCCTATTTTGGAATTCTAAGTTTGCCAAAGGGCTTTCATTAACATGTCTGTCTCTATAAACTTCAAGACACACAAAGGTTTCCTATAAAAGCACAATAAATCCATACTTAATCAACCCTTTGTTGAACTGCACACATATGGACACTGTAAAATACAACTCAGATCCAGTGGCTGGACCCTCTGCATAAAGTGAAGCAGCTTCAAGTTCAATGGTGTTTGAGACAGAGAAGCGTTACTATTTTTTACCCGTGGCCATATAAATATGAACATTTGATGCCGGGGATGACTTTGATTAGACATGCATTCTCACCACGCAGCTGCAAACCCTTTTTCCTTCCTACTATTGCTCCCAGATAAAACCATGCTATTTTGCCTCAGTGCTAAACTTGATCCTGGTCTTCACTGCCAGTTCACCTCCAGCTGCCTGTACAGAGTTTCACACTAAACCCCTTGTTTATGTCAGTGCTGCAATTAAGCCCAGGCCAAGAAGAGAAGTCCCTCAGAGGGTGGCAAAAGTGCAAGATTAAGAACTGATTTTCAACTTCTCCTGCTCCATAACCCTATCCACACATCTCCTCCCAAGAAAGAAAATTACAAATCCCCTCCCCCTATTTGTTTGTTTTGTTTTCAGTGGCCATTTTGGGGCATTTTCACAAATTGAATCCTGTTTCCAAATTGGCCAGCGAAAAGTTTTAGCCATGCTGAAATCATTTCCAGTGCTAAATTGGGAAACCTGAGGCAGCTGGGCAATCATACAGCTGGCTGAACTGCAGCTTGTAATAAAAAGCAGTGTGAATAAGGTATATTGAAGCTAAATTGGATTCGTCTGAAGGGCCGTTTATTTTGCAGGGGGGGTGGGGTGGAGAGGAATTAATGAAGAGAAATTAAATTAGCTCAACCAAGCCTTTAAAAATATACTAAAAAATACCTGACCTGCTATGAACCTTTTAACAAAGCAGGAACCTTTCAGCTAACAGGACCAATTTAGCTCAGTTTCATTCCTTGCCAAAGGTACGGGTTCTGGAAAGCGAATACTATCAAACTTGATAAGAAATCAGATTTAATGTGAGCAAGGTAAATTTTGTTTCCGTTAACTGTAGTCAGCCCTGCATAAAGTCACTGTTATGGCAAATCCAGCATAAGCCAATATTCAGGCCAAATACAGAGGTCACACTGACTGATAAAAATATTTAATTAACTAATCAGCAGATTCCTAAACAAAAAATAAACATGCCTTTTTATCCCTGCTGTGAAAACTCTCCCCAGAAATCAAAAGAAATAATGGCCTATCCTGTTTTGGAAAGATTATTGATTAACTTTAAAAACTCTAATACCAAAATTCATTACAACAGTATTTTACTCACATACTCCCTGATCTGATCTCAGTGTTGCTTCAATGAAGGAAACTACACAGAGTACCTTTTAATGACTGACTGTGGAATTGAGGCAATATAGATATATATTTCCCCATAGCACAGCTAAATAGTTAAACCTCATATTCCAGAAAAATTGAAGCCAGCTAATTATTAGAGTTAATCTACTTCAGAGGTCACCTGGCTGTAAGAAGTTCTCCCTTTAACTCACAATCAGTATATGTTCTAATTTTATGTCTCTGTACAATACAAATAAACCCTTCTAGACAACTATGTCTAATCCTATAAACCACCAGAATTATACCCGTAATAACACATTGTACTGACATAATGACTTCCAGAGGATCTGCAGTTATCAATGAAATTATCTTCACTCCTGTGAAGCTTCCCAACTATGTTCATTTTACAAAGGAGGAAACTGACAAGTAGAGAGGTTAAATCATTTACCCAGGGTCTCATGGGAAGTCTGTGGCAGACAGACCCTTCAATCCCCTGGATTCCAAGTAAAGCCTTACTGAAGTAATAGCAACTGCTAAAGCAGCAGCTGTGTGCAAAAAGAATTGTAAATAACAAAATCCTCCTCATATGCTCTTTAACTTATCTTCAGTACTTCATTTATGCCTATGACACCTTCAGAATACACCTGTATACTTAGGGTTGCCACCTTTCTAACTGCTGGTAATCAGACCCCCAAGGCCCTGACCTTTCCCCACCTGTTCCCCGAGGGCCCCTGCCTGGCGGCCTGTATCCCCAAGGCCACATGCTGGTTCGTCTCAAGGAGCCTACCTGCAGGTAGGAGGTGGCCCTGGCTGAGGAGGGGCTGGCGCATATTAATGACCCTCCTTCCACCATGCGGTAACCGGACTTTTGGTTCGGGTGCCATTTAGGGTTGACAGGTCCCTGAAAAATGGGCACCTGGCAACCCTACATAGCACCTGGATACAGAAGTCAAAAACCTGTCTGTCCGGGTAAAAAACCAAGATGGATGGCAACCCCAGGTATACTACAAATCTGTTCAGGCATTCAAGATTTTAAAACATGTTTGTTGAGGCAAACTTCCAGCTACACAGGCACTTTGTGCCCTTTTTTTTCCAAGTGTGAATGCGTGTCGGAGCTTTCCAGTGTAGGGTGACTAGTTTGTTTGTCCCTCCTCTCACCAAGTGGTACCTACCTTCCACTCCACCCCCACCTCCAACTATGTGATTCATGATATTAGGAAGTTGGTGATGAGAGAAATCAGATTTTCCATCACTCCACTGCTATCTTGTTCTCTGTATTATTCATCATTCCTTCCAACTCCAACTTCAGCCCAGGAAGAGTCACTGCCCCCAAAACCAGGCAGAATGGAGGGACATACAGTATATTGCCCAAGAAAGAACACTGTTTTTTTCTGCTGGGGTCTTCTCTTATATACACTATTGCTTGAGCATATTCAGTGATTGGGTGACTTTCTTCTGGTTACTGAAAGACAGACAGACAAGGAAACTCAAATTTGTTCCCTTAAGGTCCTGATCTTGAGTAACACAGTGTACCTGTAACTCCCAATGAACTGACTTTTCTCAGGATCAGGTCCTCACTATGATGTCTGCCAAGAGAATATAGCACCATCTATTATCCATGAATACGCCTATTTAGCTGACATGTAGTCTTTGGGTATTTGACTTGCCCTGAGTTCAAATGAAGAGTCTACAAGGAGGCACAGAAGGGGTATAGCTGTTGTAAGGCGACTAAAAGATCATTTATTAGCATAACTTTCACATTTTACCATTCAGCTACACTGCTTTCACAGATACAGTGGACTTTGCAGACATCATGGAGGGAAAAAATTTTAAAAATGAACAAAACAATACTATAAATCAAAGATTTAAATATCCAATTCAAACAACATAATCACCACTTCTCCTCCTTGATTAATATTCAGGCACAAAGTTTTAATTGGGACTTTACAGGGCCTCCACTTGTGCACATTCGCATTGGGCATTTCAGTAATTTGTGCTCAGGCTTAGAATTTGCTCCCACAACACAGATTAGGAGAGACAGGAATTCTAACACTTGTGAGTTTTAGAATTATTCATGTACACACAGATTTTTCAAATGCAGGCCCTGTATGTGCATGCATAATCATGTGCCCAGCAGAGGCTAATGGTTGGAAATCGGATGATAAAATGTTTACATAAATGAATGTCACACCTAAAAATATTTACCTAAATTGAAACAGAATCATTATCTAATTAAACAAAGTGACTTATAATAAACACATAAAGTACATTTCAATCATGATTGTGAAAGTTTAAAGACAAACTTCATTATCAATTTCCTTGCTTTCTAGGGAGTATAAGTCAGAGCCCTACTTTTTTTTTTTTTGGTTAACTTGTTGGCGGGGAGAGGGAGGGGCTAAAGTGGTAAAAAAGATTTCCTCAATGGACTTGTAAATGACTTTACTATAATCTCTGGGTTAGTCACACAGTACTCTACTCCAACTACACTTTCTTCGCTTTAAAAGTCTGGGGGACTTGTGGGTCCTGTGATATGTTGCATCATACATCCTGGAAAGTCATGAATAATCATTTGGGCTGCCATCTTGCACTGGCTCCACTGAGGAGAAAAATCTCCTGTGGCTATTTATAACTACTTAATTATTTAGTTAGGAACAAATGGAAACAAATCTCTTTAAACTTCTTTTTTTTTGGCCAAAATACAGTTAAACTAAACCTTCAGACAAACTTTTTAAACAATGAAAACTTCCCAAAAGAGTCTTTATTGTGGCCTTTAGCATAAAACTCTCCCTAATTTATTATTAATTCCATACCACCTGGGAGAGCCTAAGAGAATAGGTGAGTTTTGCAGTGTCCTGAAGGTCACGAAATTTGGACTGTGGTGAAGTGAGACAGGAAACGAATTCCAGAGCTCGGATGCCTCACAGTATCAGCCCATTCCTGATTCAGCCACACGTGAAGCTGTACAAGCTTTGACTGAGATTTAAAATGCCTCCTTAAACACAGTTTAATCCGGCCACAGAAGGAAATTCACCCTAGTGTAGAGGGCTTGCAAAAGGCCCTATGCTTCTCTAAGTCCCATATAAGCCATTAATATGGGTCTTAAATGGTGTGCAGCCTTGAGCAAGTTCATTGTAAAAGGATCCTTAGGCCCAACTTTAAAAGGGATCCTCTAAGGCAGCTGCTCATAGTCGTGCAACTGAAGTCAATGGAACTCTGCTGAGACTGACCCTGTGCAAGGCTGGGGCCTAAATCAGCACCAAGTGTTTTAAATCTCGGTTGCGCTGAGCAAAGTTTAAGTTTTCAAGTTTTTCACCTTGAGTATTTTAAATTTCCTCCTTTGCATATAGCTCACAAGGAGGCATGTTATAGGCAGACGAACTCCTGAACTGAGACTATAATATAGCAAGCTGTACAGCACATTGCAGAAACTTTCCATTTTGTTTGCTTGCATGTTTGTTTTTTGGAAAGATCTGCAACACTTTTCAAATGAGAATAATTTAGTCTATTAGCACAACAATTTTCCGACAAGAAAACCTTATCTGACATTGTATTGACATTACTGACTGTCAGATTTATTGTGCCAATAGGAGATAAAGTATTTTGCATTAAATATCCTATCAGTTCCTAGACAATTACATACGGCACAACAACAAATACATTAAGTCAGTTTCTGGCCCTTGCTATGGCAGTGTAACCAGCAAGAAATGCTGGCTTTATTTCCCCCCAGTGTGAAGGTATCTCCAGGTGGCAGAAAGCTACTTGAGCAGTGTCTATGACACCCCCATGTCTCCTGGTATAAAGGTCAGATTACATCTCCACAATCTCCAACCATTAGAACGACCCATTAAAGCCACAGCGAACTGGGTACAAGATACAGCAGCCCGGAGGCTGAGGAACAGTCCCCAGCCACTCCCAGCCACTTTCCCTTTCCTGAGCTGCACTGAGTACAGGATGGGCACAGCCCAGGACCATAGCCAAAAGTTTTAAATTTTGTTAAGTTCCCTTAAAATAGTAATTTTCCATGCAGCCTGCAAAATTTCCTGATTTATCTTTTTTTTAATTAAACTCCGATGTTTAACAGGTGAAGTTGCTTTGAACCAGCTGAAGGTTAGAAGGAAAGGTTATTCCCTCAGACAAGTCTTCTACATTATTTTTTGTTTTATGGCACTCCTAGAACTTAAATACTGATAACAATAATAATAATTTTACATATACGGTGCCCTTTTATTCAAAAATAATAAATAAATCCCAGAACAACTTACAAACTATATACAACAAATCAACTTAAATTAAATTGAGTATAAAAATTTACACCTGAGTTCAGACCTTGTATGTCATACTGAATCCCAGGGCAATTTTTTTTTTTTTTTTTTAACAACTGGGATATAAATGCACGAAAATAGACTCTTGTAATGGAAATACAGAGAGACCCTTAATTATATTGACATGAACAGGCAGCACTATATTAAAACACACTGAAAGCTAGGTTACTAGATCTATATGAAGTTAGCCCATCTACTTGTGTTTTGTTAATCCATACACATTTCATTATTTCATGCTGATACCTTTCATTATTTATTCAATGTATAGAATAAGATCTCATTTTCTATAAAAATAATTACAACTAAATAAAACGCATGAAAGTGCTTCTTTTTTTCCCTTCCCATTTAAACTTACCTTCCTCAGACTGTTGCAAGACTTCTATTTGCAAAAACACTATTAAAAGGAAGGGGACTCCTCACCACCCACTCAGCTCCCAGAAACCAAGAGAACAGACTTAAAGATATTGTTTTTGCAGTTTTATACAGACGCTCTTTGGCCCTAAAAAATATTCTATGCCGAGTGCATACTTTAAAGAGATTTCAAAAGAATTCGCTTACCCAATGCCAAGAGCTAATTTCAGGCTTCTGGTAACTTTTGAAACTATGGCATATAGAACAAAAATAATTTGCTGACTACATTTTTCCCCCCATATCCACTTAATGCTCTGCAATTCATTTACACTGAAGATGACTGGAAATCAGCAAACACTAGTCAGAGATCTTATGAAAAGAAAGATTTGATTTGCAGAGCACATTTTAAGGGGTTCAGCAGGTGATGCATATTTACAGGCCCTGGAAGGGAACATTGATGGCAGAAGAACAAAAGACAGAAAAAGATGATCTTGGATGGATTATGTGGTAACCTGGATGGATGGATCAAAAGGACTACTTTGAGCAATGGGTTGGACTAGATGACCTTCTGAGGTCCCTTCCAACCCTAATCTTTTATGATTCTACTTATTCACAAAAAGATTAACAGAGAATTGTACAGAATGGGCTAGCACGGTTGCAAACCTTCAGTAATGAAGATGCCACGTAACAAGAATTCAACCAAGACAGTTCTGTTTGGGGACTGTTGTGTGTTCTCACTTTTAATGCTTTACACAATATCATCCATACGATAACATTGTGATATTATGGATATGAACCATCAATCAAAAGACCCAGAAAACTTGGCCTACAGCTGGAATGTTTTCCCCCTCCTTACCTTAATGAAGATTTATTATATAAATAAAATATGTACCAATTTAAAAGAAAAAAGTCTGGACGTTCGAAAATTCAGGTATTCAGAAATTAAGTTCTGAAAGATTTGATCTTTTGCATTCACACAAAAAACAGCACCTCCATGAATGAAGTACTGTGTTAAGTGATGATATATCGATGGATCATTTAGAGTGTGTGTATGGAACCGTGAACATTTTTAAAGGGGGGGGGGAGAGGGTGGCAACAGCAGAGCCAACATTTTCCAACTGTTTTCTCTTTTCAAATATTTCCAACCCATAAAAATATTAGTAGGATCCTTATGCTTGTACTAAAACTAAAACTCTGCTAAAATTAAAACCTGAAATATATTTAAGTTAAAAGGTGTCTTCTTGTAAGCCCTCCTCCCCTAATACAAAACATCTTAAAATGCTTAATAAAAAGAGATATGTAAAGATCTGAAGGTTATGGGGTGGTAAGTTTCAGGGTTTTGTTCTGGCTCCTTAACAGAGATAAGGGCCAGCTACAAGAGATCCGATCCTGATTTGGTGCTGTTCAGATGCAGGGTTTTTGTTTTGACCCAGCTCCAAGAAAAAAAATAAGTAGCTTGAGTCTGAAAATAAAATGAAATCTTGTACCTAGTTGAAGAGAGAAAAAAACAAATCTGCAGCAACAAACATGCACTACTATCATTTTTATTCATGGACCACCTTTTATATATATTATTTGTTACTCCAATTCGTAGCCAGATATGCAAAACTGTAGGAGGAGATTTCAGCAGAATGTGCATTAGACTGACACAGAGCACGATAATTTAAAAAAAATTTAAATCAGAAATATGTTGGAATTGGCCCTTGCAGTGCAGAGAAACAAAGGTTCACAAATACAGCTCCCTTCCAAGTCAGGCTGTAAACCAGGAACACATGGGGAGAAGAAAGACCGCTTGTATCGTTCCAGGAAACTGGACTGAGGATTATTCCATAATTATATTAAACAAATACAGTATAAAGTGTTACATGGTGAAAAGTTCAGAGGCATCATAGGCTAAGTGATTGTTTGATCACAATACACTGAAATTCTTTCAAGGCATTAATTCTTTAATTGCTATCGTTATGAAAACTGCGAGCTACACCCTGCTTAAATGTTTTATAGATATAACTATTTCAGTTAGAAGTGGTGGTGGTGGGTTGTGTGTTTTTTTTTTTAACAGAAATAGTTATACCTGGAAAAGCTCTACTGTGGAGGCAATTACACATATAAAGGCGCCTTTTACCAGTATGCTTATTCCCCTTACCATCTAGGAACAGCTATACTATTGTAAAGTGCGAGGAGCACACATGCACATGCGCGCACACACACACGCACTTTCTAAAACAAGCACCATACAATCTTCAAATGACACCAAAAAAGCTCATCTAGAACTATAACACCCACAGGCCCATGTAATTAAGCCGTACCCTGGGCAAGTCCGCAGTTGGTATAAATCAGCATAACGCCATTATTCTGAAAGGGGCACACTGATTTTCATCATAGGATCTAGCTCTCTATGAAGGTGGGAGTGAACTGTTTCTAATGCTACCTGCCAGTAATTTCCAGACAATTATCCCACTGGCCCCTTCCCCACAACCACCTTCATGGGAGGAAGATGTTGAATGACCTGTCTTAGCTGGATAATATCTTATCCATACAGCAGGATCAAGAACAGAGGTGTAGGGAAGCATCTTATAGACTTTTATACTTTAACAAGCAGGACAGGCTCATTTTATTCTTCAGCTGGGCCCATTTGTGAATTTGGAAAATTCTGGATTCAGCATTGTTTCCTAAATTTCCCCTCATATCTCCTGTATAACCGATCCCTCCTTGGCTCTGTGCGTACACAATAAAGAGCACCATCACCTCACTCCAAAGAAGTCTTCACTAGTCTTCTTCAGCAGGAAGGATGATGGCTGTGAAGGGAGGGCCTCCAACACAGGGAGAGAAAAGATAGGGAAAATGGGAAGGTGGAAAACCAACAGGGATGCTGAGGACCACCCAGGAGAAAAAGGAAACATGGGGGAAGCTCTTGAGAATGTACAGTAGCTAATTGTCAAATTTTAACAACTTAACTGTTTTATATCTATTTCTCACCCCCCCTGCCCTCTCCCCCCCCACATCAAGGACTTAGCTCACATTCAGAATGAATGGCTGCAAAAGCTTTTATAGCTCTAGCAGGTTTTTAACTTTACACCACTCCTGCGTTTTGAAATCCTGACTTAAAAGGCTGAATGTAGTGAAAAACTGGTAAAAACTAAAATTTCAGAATGCTCCCAGGCTTTGATGTCCATTGTTAAATTTACAGACACAGTGAAACCGTATGGCTAAGTTAGAGACTGAAAAAGGATACATCAGTAGAAAGGGGCCCCTAACCATAATGGTGCTGCTGCACGTTGCCATTATGGAACTGAGAAGTATCCCATACATGATAACAGGTGTCAGACGTTATACCAGTCACTGTTCAGACAGCACAAAGATTCTCTGCTATCCTCACTTTCTAGCTTTTCCCCTAGACACTGTTCTGCCCAAAAGTGCACATCTACAGCAACATCTCTAAAAGGCAGTGAGGCAAACCACTGGTGCAATGCCAGCTACTCAAAGCCACCCATTGTTCTAGTGAGTTAAGCTGATGCAAGGCTGTCATAACGCTATTTCTCCAGAGAGAAAGCAGGCATGGGAGTGACTCTCCATTGCCCAATATTCTGGGACACAAACATTGTAAATTGGTGTTAATTAAGGTGAATCCCTCCCTTGAATGAAACAAACTGCAGTTTTGGGGTATTTTTTTGCAATTAAATTATTATTTTGCTAAAGCAAACATACTTGGGGGCTAGTTCCTTCCTTTCATGGCACAGGTGCACTGTAGGAGAGCTTCTTTGCTTCCCACACACAAAAGAAACAAGGCATCAATCCTCGTTAGGGCTCATCAGAGGATTAGAAGGCAGTCCCAAGCAAATGCCCCAGCCATCCATTCTGCCCCCCCAAAGTGTTTACTGTCTAAGAAAGACAGGTAAAAACATGCACACAAAGAGTATATCAGTAGTTTCCTGGGGGATGGGTAGAGATTATTGGAGAGGAAGAGAAAGGAAAAGTTACAGAAGAAGTGGGGTTTAAGGAAGAGCATGAGGGGGAATTTGGTGAAGAAGAGAGATAATGTTCCCAGTGTAACACAAGACAGAGAAAGAGACAGAGGAAGCAGTATGGCTTTATGGCAAGAAGAAATGGAGATGGGGAATGATACAGTCAGTAACTTGCACTAGCCATGATGATGTAAATTGTCCCCTTTTAAGACAAAACAATGTACACAGTGCTTAATTGGTGCAGGGCTTGCCAGGACTTAGTGCTGGCATTTCTAGGCTTGGCAATTCATAGCCTGGCACCTCAGGGCTTGCAGCATCAGTCACGAATGTAAAAAAATTGCTTGAGCCCCGGCACCTCCTTCATTACAAATTAGGCACTGAATGTGCACCCCGCCACATGCGGCCCAAGGCTGACCTCGCAGGTAGGATTTCTAGAGCAGAGGATACATCTACCAATCACTGGCTTCACCCTCCCTGTGCTGTCCAGAAAAGGATTTTGCCCTTAGTAAAAGCCCATTTCTCTCCAGCCACATGACACACACATTACTTTTAGGGTCAGTTATGTTCCGTTTTACCAGGCAGGCAAAGGGACAAATGTATCACACACATGACATCAGAACAAAACAAATACAGCAGGGTTGTGAAGTCTGCCATTGAAGTTCACCATTCACACCCAGGCTTTTGGCAAGCCCAGTTGTTTTGCTCTTAATAAAGAATTGCTAGATCCTTGGCTCTCATTTGTAGGAACATGAGTTTAAGCCCTCCTATCCCCCCAGTCCTACTCTGAGTGACAGCATTCATTTACCCTTTGGCAGGGAGAGATAGAAGGGCTGTCCATCTCTCAATGGTGATGTCACATAGAACTGCTGGCAACTACCAATATTGTCACAGTAACAGAATATCCAGACCTGTGAACAACTGGAATGCACAGGCCCACTACACAGATTTCAATGGTCCAGTACTGTTCTGTTCAATGTCTCATATTGTGTCCGTCACCACGGTATCTATTCAGCTCTATTCAGCACTTTGTAATTTCTGTATCATGTTTCATCAAATGAGCATTCGTCATTCAGGAATGTCAAGTTTGAAGCATTAAGACAATGGAGCTTTTGGGATAATCATATTCATGCAAGCTGTTTGAAGCACTCAGTTTGTAAGCAATACTTTTTTTTGTTTGGTTGTTTTTTTTAATGCTCACTTGTACTTTATTCACTTCAGGAATGCCTCAGGTTCCAATGATCAGGAAATAAAATGAACGCAGCCATATATTATACATCAAGTCAAAGCATTCTTCTCAAAGTGGTTCATTTTAAGAGCTGAAATGGTGCGTCTTTCATGCACACTATTCAGCCTGATGGTCACTTATCTGGAACTAAAGTTGGAATCCTCTGGGAATCGCACTGAAAGCTGTCAGCATTTAATTCAATTTTTTTTTTTTTGTATCCCTCCCTATCAGAGTCTCCGGAATCTTCAGCTAAATTATTTTAGTCACAATAACTTTTAGGAATGTAATGGAAAACAGGCACCAAACAAACTCAATCACTAGACTTGGTTGGTTTTTTTTAAGACCATAAAAGTGCAAAAGTTCATTCACTGTGTTCGTTTTCTCTCACCTCCTGATTAATGTAGAACATTTTAACAATTATGTTCACTGCTGCTGTTAGAATTTATATATACACACACAAACATACACACACACACTTTTATTATTTTTTCCAAAGGTGCTATAACAGAGCTTGTCTTGTTTTCCACCAAGCTAGATGCTGTAAAATCACAGAGAACATGCTTGATTCAGTTTACTCTTCCCTCCTTCCCAGCCTTATCCTCCTCCATGTTCTTGGGTGGGCAGATTCATGGGGAGACTTGGTTTTTAGTATAGCCACCACCAGGCATTTTGCTACTCTCCTGAAGCACATCTGGGCTTTATATCAGGCCTTTAATTAATCCTCAGTGAAAGCCAAGCTATGACATTTTGACTGGGCAGGCTCCAGTTTTGGACAGGTTTTGATTTATTGCGACTGAGTCTCAACCAACTTTGATTTATTTCAGCTTTGGGGAGGAGGGCAAGCACTGAACAGAAAAAGCACTGTTGGATGCAGAACATGTGATGCAAGTAAAGAACGTCCAGATTTCCGTGGCCCAAATGACAAAGGGTTCAGACATCTGAAATGAGTAACAACAACAACAACAACAAAAATGCACCTACGTAGCTTAAGGGCTTTGGTAAAAGGAATCACTTTAAAAAAGATTTAACAAACTAAGACTGTGCTATTTGGCTGGAAGTGCCAGCGAAGGAAGCCCACATCTTATCTCTAAGAAAACAATAAATCCCCAGTCACTCATTAGAGTTAATCATGGCTCTCATCTGCATTCAGCCAACTACAGAGAAACAGGGCTGATGCTTTCCTAATGAATTGCTTTCAGTGAAAAGGATGTTCTCCTATTATCTGCCAATCCATCTTGAGTGAATGTCCTTTAACAGGTCTTCCCACTTTGACAGTGCCATGGAAGTCATGCTATGTGCCAAATCTTTTGTGCACAGAGAGTAAGGCAACAAGAGCCAAACCATTCATCATCTAAATAAAGCAACAAACAATAATCTGAGCTATTGAACAACAATTACTTCTGTTGAAATCAAAAAGGCTTTTTGTTTCTTACTCTTTTACTTCTTACTTTTGTTTTGTTGCTTACTCTCTCAAAACACCATCAGTTTATCCTTTTTAACTTTTGTGTTGTTTAATTAAAAAAATGCTCTTGGACAGATGACTTTGCAATTTTTTCTGTATACCACTTTATATCAGTTTTCTCTGATCAGCTACAGTTGTATGCACAGTTGAACATCCCCTTAGAGTTCAAAATATAAAAGGAAAAACAGATTTGTGTTCTCTTCTGCTTGGGAAAAATAATTGTAAATCTGTTTTAGAATGATACCCACTGTTACCATACGGTGGCTGCTCAGGGGCTTGTGTGAATTTAGGCCCCAATCCAGCAGCACATAGGATCTCATCTGGACTACTCACTTGCCTTAAATTGTGCATCTCATTAAGTGTTTTGCAAACTGTAAATCAATAGCCTCAGTCCAATCCATGTCACAACTGACTGTCAAACTTGCTGGAAGCCTCAAGAAAAAGGCCAGGGAAGAAGGGCCATGGAAACTGAACTATTTTATTATTATCCCAGAGGATTTCTCACTAATTCAGTATGGACACATACTGGTAGATAATATGGGGGACTGTGTCAGACACTGCCTGTGCTGTTCCTATTCTATGGATACCCAGAGGACTTCGTTCCCCAAGGCTTTTTGTCTGTGAGCAGTGATTTTAGAAGAGTGCAAAAATTTCTATTTCAACTGCAAGATATTCATCTTTTAATAAATGCACTGCTAGGGAACTAACCCACTTTAGTTTCAATAGTAGAAGACATCATTTGCATTTTAAAGGGATTCTCTTAGGCAAGATGTTTTATTAAGCAAATTAATTACTAGCATCTCTACTATTTATACTACTTATTAACAGTTCAAGCCCCACTCAGTTTGGATGATTTCGCCTAGCTCCACTGTCAGGCTTGAATGAAGCAACAGGAAGGGAGACAGGGGGAGCAGGATGATGTGGGAATACAGGACAGGGCCACAGCGTCACCTTCTTGACAATGGCGACTGAAGGGAAGATGAGGTTGGTGTACTCCAGGGATGCCTTGCTTCCCTGATTAGGAGTCACTCCTGATTTGAGTTTTCGTTGGCTGATCCGTTTTTATAGCGGCCCTAAGAGATGGTACTGGGCAGAATTCCAGAGACTAGTTTCTGCCCTGTGCCTGGACACGGACATTTTAACTTTTGTTTTTATTCCATTTCATTCTGCAGGTTTCATACTGTAATTAGCACACACCTGTGTGCTCTGGTATAACATGGCGGACAAATGTTTAACTTGAAATCAAAACTGTTTTTGTTGAAAACAATGAAAATTCATAAAAAGCATTTTTATTAATATTAGGTTATGTAAAACCTGAGGGGAGGAGGTACAACACAATTCTAACAGTATGTCTTTAAGGGATCTATCTGACAGCAGATTTTGTTTTCCTTTTTATAGAAATGATCTAGTGCATTACTCTAGTATCCAGAGAGCTTTTTTCATTTTAGATATACTTACCTATAACATACAATAGTGTAATTGAAACACCACTAGTGAAAAATAAAATATTGATTAATTTTTTCCCTTTAAGCAGCTGTAAAAATACTTTCTAATATCAACACAGCTTGGAATTTTTAGAGATCAATTAGTTACTTAGATTTGTGAAAGGCCTTTTGAATGAACCAACATAAAGGATCTAAATCATGTCCAAAAAATAATTTCTTTTAGATGTTAATAATTATAAACTTACCAGCTTAGATAAAAGTTAGCTATTTTACAAGTAATTTTAGTACATTATAAGGGAGCCATAAATTACTCAAAACTAAAAATCAGACATTGTCAAAATGCAACTTTTTCCTATCTTGAAATATTTATGAAATATTGTACACATAAATGATTAACCTTCTACAAATCAGTATAAAAATGCACATGACCAATGAATGATTTCCTTTTACAGTTCATTGAAAAACTAATATAAAAGAGTATATAAACAGTTTGGGTATTTAAATATCAATATCTTAAGTAAATGCTTAGTCTTGTAATTATTCCAGACTGTTTTATGTACTTAGTGCTTTAATTTTGATGCAGTGGTGATGGATTTATTTTAGTTTTGGAAAGACTTATTAAAATTTGTTCTTCTGCCAGTTACAGTTTTACATGTGTGCTTGCTGGTTTTGTTCTTGCCTTCCTTAGATGTGACCTTACGATAATCAGCAACAAAAACCTTCTTTGAGAAAAGTATAATTCACTTAATTACAAGCCGAGATGAGCCACACATCAATATCATCCTTCTGTCACACATGCCCTTGAAAGTTGGCAGAGACTGGGGCAGGTGAAGCCTCTTTATTCCAATTCTTGTTTAAAATGGGTATCATGCCAAATGGAAACAGGTCTCTCGGCTTCTAACTGTCTTCTTTTAAAGGCATAATTAGAGCCAAACTATGGCTGGCCCAATTGCGAGTGTGAGAGTCAGCTGTGTGTGCAAAGAGCCTCTTTCTCGCCTGTCCACCTTGTACCCTCCCTTTGTAAGGGCAAGATAGGATGGGTGAAATCCTGGCACCATTAAGGCCAAGCATCCCACTAACGTCAATAGGGGCAGGATTTCACCCAAGATCAGCTTTTGTGATTGGGAGCAGGTTTGCAGTGTGCTCGCTCCCCCAGCATGGTCGGAAGCTTTGGGAGCAACTATGCTTCCTGCACTTAAAACCCTCCTGGAACTTATCCTAGGGTAATACAACTCCGCAACATCAGGCAAACTCTTAAAAATCAATATCTGGCCCTTAATTGGTATAGTTCAAATAAAATAACACAGCCTGTACTTAAAATTGTTTGCTAATGAAATATTTTTTAGAGAACATAATAAAAGGATAATACATTAGAAAGTGAATATCTGCATGCTTGGGTTATTTGCCTCTAAACAGGGCAAAAGAAAGTTAGTTTTATTATGGGCTTTGGGTTTCTTTGTGTGTGTGTGTATATATATATAGTAACATACTATATATATATATAGTAACATACCTTCACCTTTTCGTGAATTATGCTTTCAAGAGACAATATATTCTCCTTAAGAAGAAAATACATACAAGCATGGACCTTCAGGTACTCCTTAGACTAAGTTCTTTGAGGCAGAGGCTTTCTTTTTGTTCTGTGTTTGTACATTGCCTAGCACAATGGGGTTTGGGACAGTGACTGGGCTATTGAGTGCTACTACAATAGCAATTAATAGGAATAATAATTTTAATCAAAGGTAGAAAGCTAAATTTCAGTACTGACTGAAATGAATGTGGAGTATAAGTAGTTTGTAAGTTTGTGACACCTTGTGTGTAAAACGGAACAGCAATGGCAACTCACTAGATACAGTATGAATCTTCAAGGTGCTGAATGACTCATGAAAGGTGCTGAAATCCCTCAACTGCTAGTGAAATAATTGGGGTAATCTGAATCAATGTGAAATCTGCCCTATCCATATATACCCCATTACATCTATTTCACTTCTTGCTGTAGTTATAAAGCCGCATCCTCTTGTAAAGCAGAGTTTCTCAACCTTTTAAGTACCAAGTACCCCCTAACTTCTGAAAATTTAGTAAATACCCCAACACTCAGTTTTCCACGCTGCGAAGTACAATCTTTTCCCCTTTACTGCAGGACGACTGTATTTTTTGTAAAGCAGGAGAGTTCTGAGTTCTGCAGTGCCCTGGGGCTGTGGCAAAGCACAACCCCCCCCCAGGCGCTTTTTCCCCCCTCCTTCCTCCTCTCCCCCCTTCTTCCATATAGGAGCAAAGGACAACGCCAGCCAATCACTATGGCCTGATGGTGGGGTCACAGGGTGTTCTCCTCACACAGGCGGGAACTTGTGAGGTCTGAGCAGGCACTGGCAGCCCAGAGTGGGTAGCAGTGCTCCCCATGGCCATCCCTAGGGGGTTGTGGGCCTGGGGCAAATCACACTGTGTGGGCCCCTCAACAGCTAGAGCAGTGAAACTGACAAGCAAGCCTGCAGGTAGAGCCCGGCGCCAGGACTGGGCAAGCCGCTGGGCTCTCTGCCTGGCTTCCTGGGTACCAGGCTTTGAGCTGGGGAGGGAGCTGCCACCTGGGCAAGTTGGAAATGGCTGCCGCCTGGCTGCCAGCCCGGGAGGTGGGCGACTGCCACCTGCTCCGAGTTGGGACAGAGGAGGTTTCCGCATGGGCTGGGACCCGGGGATGTGTGCAGGTGGCAGGCAGCTGCGGCCCATCTTCAAGCCAGAGTGCAGGAGGCTGTCTCTCGGCTCAGAGCTGGGGCATGGGTGGCAGCCACCCAGCTGCAAAACCAGCTTGCAGGGCGCAGGAGGCTACTGCCAGGCTCCCGTCTGGGAGCTGGGACTGGGCAGGACGTAGGCGGCTGCCGTCTGGTTTCCCAGGACTGGGGCGGCTGCTATCAACCTCACAGCTAGGAGGTGGGACTGGGCAGGAAGCTGGCGCCTGCGGCCCATCTCTACCAGAAGCTGGAGGCTGCTGCCTGCCTCCCAGCTGGAAGTTGGGACTGGATGGGGAGCGGGCGGCTGCCGACTGGCTTCCCCAGAAGTCAGCGGCTGCCGCCCACCTCCTTTCATTGTGTTTTTTGCCACATACCCCATGCCTGTGTCTTGTGTACCACTGGGGGTATGCATACCACAGGTTGAGAAACTATGTTGTAAAGCTAAACAAGCATATTTACCACAGATGCAGAAGTGCAACATTTACGGACCCAGGCCAACACTTTCACACTTCGCTTTGCAGGAGAGACGAAAGCCAGGATATGCACGGAGTGTATTACATTGTCATTAGTAGTAAGTGATGTGAAAAATTTCTGAAGTGGCATTACTTTTAATATATATCCATACAGGATGGCAATAAAGCTATTAGCAATAAAAAGAACAGGGAATTTTTACTTTTTCCTGTCAGTCATTTTCCTCCTTAAAATCAACATGATACACTGCATGAAAAAAATGAAAACATGTCAAAGTAAGGGAGACGCTGCCAGTGAAGTAAACACTGTTACTCCAAAAAATAGGATCTGTTACAGACATATAGAAAAAAACAAATGAACAAGAAGATACCTGCCTGGTAAAATAAAGAATGCTTTGTATTCTCTTTAGCAATACAAAACAAAATAAAACCAATTTTACACTACACCTTGTGCAATAAGGAAGCATGGTTTTTAAACAGATGTTCATTACATCAAAAGTAACAAGTCTGTCAGGTGATATACAGTAGTGTTTGCCATGATAAACAACTGTGGTTAGAGAATACTTCCAGAGTAATACCCCACATGTAAAAGATCAAGACACAAATTTGAGTTAATGCTCCACTTATGCAATTCACCATATTGGAAAGAAATATATGTACGTGCATTGTGCAGAAAGAAAAATGTATTTGATTTCACCAATATCAGTTCTATTTTTAGATTAAGAAATCTGAGGCACAATCACATTTATTTTGGGAGTAATAATTCACAGAAAGTACAAAACCTGTCATGAAATTCAGCTTTGGAGAATGAATTTTGTAATCTTTATAACTGTACACGTTCTTTTCATAGGAACATCCACCAAATATAAGGCCTTAGTTGAAAGCTACTTAACTTGGCTTACCAGTTTTAATAATTGCATGGACTCAACAAAAAGCAGCAACACACTGATTTAGGACAGGGTTTCTTACCTGGGAGTGGGGGAGTCATGACCTCCCTGGGATCACAATCACCCTGTCTCTCTCACGTTGCTAACTGGGAGGGGCAGGTACATAGTAAAGTGGTCCCATTGTAAAGAAGCTTGAGAACCAGTGATTTAGGAAAAACTTCCTTGATTGTATGCAACTTTATTACAAACTAATAACTAATCCCTGCAAGCAGATAGTCATGGAAAATTAATTTTTAGGGATTAGGCCTTGCCCTAATCTCCTCTCCCCTAATCCAGCATGAAGGATTCCTGAAGCCCACTATGTTTCACCAGATTTAGATACCATAGGGACCAATTGCCTAAGTGTATGCATCAAAATCTTGGTTCCCGTGAAGACAGTGGCATAAATTCCCATGAACTTCCTTGGGACCGGGATTTGATTTCCTGTGTGTAAATAGCCTCCTGGCTGGCTGGCCTTTGGGTCTCTATGGCAGTGGCAAATGTGCATGTGTGTGGAGCTGGAGTTGTAGGCAGAGTTTGAAAGCTGTGGAATCAATATCACAGCCTTATCCAGCTGACTCCTACCCCCACCCCACAAGCTGGGGGTACATGATGTCTCCAGGGAATCTTTCCTTCCTCCACCCCAGGAAATTTCACAGTTGCAGGACTAAGCCAAATGGAAGAGATTTTAAAGTTGTCTGTCTACAACCCTGAGGAACAAACAACTTTTTGTTGTAGAAAGAAAACATTTTTTTTAGGAGAGGAAAAGAAAAGACAATACTGCAGTCAAGTGCTTGACAGCAATAAGCATTCTCCACATACTTAACCTGGTAACCAGACCTAGCTATCCCAAGAGATAGTTAAATGTCAGCCAAAAAGGGCCAATTGGAAAGTTCAGCTGCTCTATCTTTGGACCATTAATGTTGGTTGTTAGGTCAGGCAACATCCAAAAACACCTACAGCTGAAAATTGAAGTATTTCTTCTAGAAGTGAAAGTGGCACATTAAGTACACCCTGTGGATTTGGGGAATGTTCCTCACCAAAAAAACAAATCTGTTTTTTTCCCCATGCGCAGACAGCAAAAAACACTTACCCTGATAACTGATTTTCTTCATAATAATATACCGAATGGCAACAGCTAGAGAACAATACATAAGGGCCCTGACGCTTTACACTTACAACCAGAAATATCTGTTCTCTCAGTGGAATGCACTGAAATCACTGGAGAGTGAAAAAAATCTAAATTCTGGGAATGAACTGCCCACAATGTTTTATTGACTTCTCTTCAAATGAAAAGAGTTATAGTACAGTGAGGATGTTACCACACTGTTTTGGCTTCTGATATAAATTGCACCATTATGGGTCTTTTTTTTTTAAAAAAAAGGTCCTCATTAAATTTTAATGACCTGGTTTAAGATATTTTTCCCTATTAAAATTAAAAATGAGTATGCTACACAGCCTCCACAGAGCACGGTGCTTTATTCTAAGATTCACATAAATCTACAAATCAGAGTTTAGATAATAAAGAGAAAATGTCTAAATTACTTTAGATGAAGCTGGTAGCACCACCTATTATTAAGGTTGCCTGACCCATATAAGATCTAATTTTCAGTTGCTTGTATCTTTCCAAACTTTAAGTTGAGACTGAATTTTTTCCATACTTGGTGTCTGCCTCAGCCTGTTTTATTTTTTTATTTTCAGCTAAAATGGTTCAGCTGTTTTCGAGACTAAGGCTAGAGGAAAATACAGTGTTTTACCCATGTTAAAAAATTCTGGTGAGCTTTCAATAAAACAGCTCTTGCTTGTCCATGCTCTGGAACAGGTTCTTGAAATTTGGGGGCTCAGGAGTAACCTTTGGGTCAGGAACACTGCCATGAAAATTCCAAAATTAGGCCATGTTATAAACCTTTGAAAATCTGCAATTTGTACATGTTCAGTAGACACTTGCCAAAGCTTCACACCTTATTTCCCAGAAGATTCTGTCCTCACTGAGCATGCTCCAGTCTAGGGCTCAGTACAGCTTTCACTGCATTTGCAGCTCTGAGCTGATTTGGACTGTGCTGCTCAGCTGGTCCTAATTCCCTCCTGTTTTCTCAGCTAATCCGTTTCTCTCCCTCACTCTGACCTCTGATAACCCACATTCCATGTCCACATTGGCTTCCAGTCCCAATCTCCCTCCCTGTGCTCCTTGTCCAATATCAATGCCTCCCTTTACATCTCCAGTAGAGGGGGGCACTTGTTTGGAGAATACAGAAGCAACGGAAAGCTCTGGGAACTTGACCAAAACTCACGTTAGGAAGTCTGGTTTGTTTTCACCCATTTGAAATGTTATCCGTTACTAATAAACAAACATAGTCCTATAGCACGTATTCAATCTGTATTGAAAAGGATGAAGCACTGAAGGTGACTAAATCATCATATACGTTTATATATTTTAAAAAACACTCTGTTTGGGATTTTCTCATTTTCTCCTGACTGCTGTAGTGAGCATATGAATAATTCCTGAGCGAGGACCAAAAACTACATTTTTATTTGTTCTATTCCAAATCTCTAAGCACTGCTGAAAACTGAAAATGTGCAAATACAGTATGTATTTCCAGTTATCTGGTAAACCCTACGATAGAAAAAATGTACAGTGAAAATTTGTTAAAAGATTACTGTATTCACATTATTATAAAGATATTGCATTCTAGTTAATGAAATAAGTTAGTCTAAAAAATATGACAATAATACATAATTTCTCAAACTGGAAACTTTATACTTGAAAGAAGCCTTTAGTCTAACCTCTCCATCACTCCAGCTGAATTTTAAGACCACCGGTGTAACAAGACCACTTAGAAAACCACAGGGGTGGCCTTGATAATAATACACATATAGTTGTTGAGGCACAGGAAACTAAACCAGATGGTTTTGCTGAGAAAAGCACTTTTGTTGCTTTATAAAACAACAAAAAACCTAATAGGTCAAACACAAAAATGCAGATATGGTGAAACGGAAAGCTAAACGGGAGATTTATGTAAATAAGAAATAAACTTGTTTTTGTATTATATTCCCATTCACTTAAAAAAATGGCCGTAGGAAAAAGGAAGGGGAGAATGGTACAGTAGTTATGAAATAGATCAATATCATTTTCTCAAAGAAAAAATATCAGCAACACTTACAGTAAGCACTGCTGCAGAGCTCTGAAAATTAATGCCATATGATTTGTAATAAAGCACCTACATATTATCATTAAAACCCTTTTCTTGCCTCATTTATGTGCTTTCAAAAACAGAGTCTATTCATGTCTAAAGTAACTATGGCCTACATTCTTCCCTCTTTCACTTCTTATTACCAATCAATCATCCCAAGGCCCCCCAAATGTAAGAAAGCAGCTAATACAAGCAACTTCTATTCTTCCTCTCCTCCTAGCCCCGGAAAAAATTCTGAACCCATGCTTTCTTAATTCCTTTTACATTCCACACTGCAGAAGTTGCCTGCAATCACATCTTTTCAAAACATTTCCCTCATTGCAGGGGGCTTCTAGCCCAACACCCCACGAGTTTTTTCAGTAACAGAGTGCCATGCTCTTGAGTGAAATCCAGAAGACAGCAACTCAGTGTTGAGGGCCATGGTCATCTGCATGGTGGAAGAGCCTGGATTCAAGAAGGGCTTCAGGGTTCCGAATCTGCCTGTACGCCAGGCTAGTATCCTATATAGAACCTAATTCATGCTGCTGCTTATTCTCCATAATCTGAGGTACCCCCTGCCCCCCTCTTTTTTTTTTTTTTTATTTAAAGGCCCAGATTCTCAAAGGTATTCAGGTACCTACATTTCTAGCTATTCTGGTGGCTGAGATGGCCTCAACAACACGTATGGAGCACAAGGGATGTATTGCCGGTCTTTGCAGAATCTGAAATAAGAACCCCGAATGCACTAACTGCCCCCTTCATCTCTGGATGTCCTCACCCAGACTCCCAGGGATGATGGTGTTGACATGTCACTGCTCTTTAAAGCATGGAAGAAAGGAGAAGGACCATGCTGTGCAGATCTGAACAATCTACTGGGAGTGGCAGCTCACTCTGGCACCATGAATGTGCGGTCCTGGCAAAGTACCACCATTTTTTCCCCATGCCCCCAGTCAAGAAGCAGCCAAAAGCCACTAGCCCAACTGAATCTAATGGGGCATCTAAGGACTCTCCAAAGGGGGACTAAGCTTAAGAAGAAAAGTAGGACACAGAAGCCTCACCACGGGGAAAACTACACACTAGTAGGCCGGCAGAGCCCATATGTGTATCTGGATAATCATTAAGGGAGCCAAGCCAAAAGAATCAAGAGAATACGTGTATGATCATATTCCGAAAATCAGTGCAACCAACGGTAATTGGCATCCCATGAGGGTGGAGCTTGTTTTGCAGGTGGACTTTAGAAGGGCGCATACCACCTTGTTTTCCTCTCCAATCTGCCCGAGTACAGTGGAAGCCAGGTACTTAACTATGTATTATGACCTTGAAGACCTCGTATCAGTGTGATTTAGGTGTAACTGAATAAAATGCTTATAGCCATACAAGTATTTAAAAAAAGCCTCAGCATCCACCCAGAAGGAGAGACACAGAACCAGCAGAGGCCACTCTCAGAAGCACCACGGGGTGTGGAGGGTGTCTCTCCATGATGTCTGTGGAGTGAGGATTTGGGGGGAAGTATCCTCTTCCAGCAGCGAAGCAGACCAGTGCTCTTTACAACCTCAGAAACCCAAATGTCACTAGGTTCAGCCTCTGTTAATTGTTGTGTGGGGATAGGAAATTGACCATTCAATGGGGAAGGTGTGGGAAAGGGGTTCAATAATGGAATCGCACTTTAGCCCTGGTTTGCAGGGCACCAGACTGTATGCTGCACAACTAACCAGTGGACTGTCTGACACCTGCAGGGGTCTATCCCTTCCCCTGGATAGCAGTAGAGACAGCAGAAGACTTTGGCCCCAGTAGTCTTCCTGTCTCATGAGCACGCAGCAGACACCCCACTGCCTCATGTAGAGGGAGACAGACTAACAATGTATAGCTGTCTGGCTATGTAAAAGTGTGATCTTATTACTGTTGCCTTGGTCCTTCCTCTGGTTATACTCAACTGCTGTGGTCTTTAATTCAATTGTAAGCTCTCCAGCACAATGGAGTCTGGATCCTGACTGGGACCTTTTGGTACTATCACAGTACTCATACCAATAAATAGTAAGAAAAATCAATAACCAATTTATAATAAGGCTAATCTCTGTAAAACTAGAGCTGGGATAGGAAATTTCCAACCGCTTTTTGTTTTAAATCTCAAAATTTTTTGTGGAATGGGAAATCTGCTTCCCCCAGCTCCATGTAAAACTTGTTTAGCAAGGTGGAACAGATGATCACTTAATGAGCTTATTATACATAGCATATGACGTCAATCAAAAATCGAACAAAACAAAAGGAGTTTAATTAATTAGGAGGATTAATTGATCATCGCAAGGTTTTACATTAGAACTGGGAGATCCAATATAACTGGAAGGCAATGCTTGCCAGCCCAGTGTTTAACGTTCTGTACTATAAACAGTCTCTCTAAGCAAAGCTTTGGGACTGAGCCTCAGAAAGACTACAGCAAATAACTAAAACCTGGAGCAGTATCTTCCTGGTCCACGGTCTTCCTAAACTAAATGTTAAAGGCCACATTCCATCCTTCGATGAATGCATAGCTCCTACTGCTTGAAATGGGAGTTGTGAACATGCTTCTGCAGACAGAACAAACCTTGAGAGGCTCTCCCCTCCCCTCCCACAATTGGGGTTACCAACTGGGGCTACATAATCTACAATCTGGGGCTACAAACTAATCAAACATTATAATATTATCTTATAGTATATGTTGAAATAATGAAAACAGGTGTACCCAGAATGTCAACAAAACCCAATTTATGTTTTCAGAAAGGGGGTGGGATGGAATGAAAGCAAAATATTTGACTTTTTGCTCAGTTTACAGCAAGCAGGTGGAGCAGTCAGTGGCACAATCTAAAACCAGAGGTCTGCTATAGCTATAGTGAAAGCAGGCACAACTCTCATGGACATCAATGGGGTGTTGCACCTACTTACGTTCCAGGACTAAACAGGGTCCAAAGAGCGTCTTCGGGAAAGAGATTGGTGGCTCTGTGACATGCCCCATACTCCTTTATGTAGGGTTATATTTCTCAGAATTCTTAGTGTTTCATACTATTCAAGCAACCAAGCAATTTCAGATGGTGGATGCAACTGCGTATTGCTCTCTCCTGGTTGAAAAATAGGTTTCACCATTACCCTAGTTTGGGGATCAGAAAAGGGAGCTGGAAAGGGTAGCGTTTTAATAAAATAAGTATTTAACAATATGTTCAGAGGAGAAGTTAAATTTAAACATAAGGGAAAACAAACAAATAACTATGCTGATTCGTCTGTTTAATAAGGTTGAGGATATGTATTCTTAGAACACATTTGGAGTTTATTGTATCATCATACCTCCATGCCTGGTTTCATCTAAATCAACGTTTCTTGCTTTTCCTTTTCTTTCTTTTCCTTTCTTATTTTTTTAAATGGTGTTGGATTTTTAATTTGGGTAGTCGCCCACCATAATTTCAGAAAAAAAAGATTAAATATTTCAAAATTAGTTTTTTCTTTTCTCACAATTAAAAACAAAATAGAATAAAATATGTCATTGATGGGGGGGAGGGGAGGAGAATCTACTTTCCATTCAGAAGGCAGTAGAAATGCTTACTTATGCGTATCTCAGGTTTCATCTGGCAATTAACACGAGAGATGGCAAATTAACCTTCTAAAACGAGAAGGAACTGGGTTCTGGCACAGCTAGCCAACTGTTTATTTGCATGGCTCAAAGATGCAATGGAAACAAATGTGGTGGTGAATGATGATGTCAAGATTAGAAGAGTGAGGATTCTGCCTGAAGAACTTTTCTAAGTTACTTTTCCTTTCAAGTGGTATCTCTAATTATCAAGTGCTAAAGCAGAAAGTCCATTCAAGTGGTTCTCAAATGTTAGTGAACCACTTCTTAAGATACTAACCTCTTCCAACCCTAATTCCACACCTTCCTTGCAACAACTAACATGCTGGAAAAGGTAACATTAAACTAGAATTAAAAAAGCAAGATGGAAAAATAAACACTTTTTAACATGGGGGTATGATTGCTTAGTTACATCCCCCCATCTCTACTGTTAATTTCTGCTCCTTAGCAGTGGAGATTTATATGTATTAGACTCAAATCTCCCCCCACTGTTCTTATTTTTCTAAGTTACTTTGCAATTTGTTTCTGATAGGTATCCTATCGCTCCAATTTTGGTGTAATTAGTATTATTTGATCATGACTAATCGAATGCTCCCAAAGCCACAAATCATGAAATAAAAGCACAGGATAGTGAGACATGCTTGTTCTTTTGGAGTTTAGTTGGTTCAAAAAAGCCTCTAGAAATCCTAAAAGTATTCTGGACTGGATTACTATTGGCACAATGCATTAGTGCTTTAAGATAGACTGATGCTTCATCACTGTATCAGAAAAATCTCAGTAGAGCACTTCTCTAGACTTAAGTTTGAGACCAGTCAATTTATTAAGGCTATTGTCACAGTGCCCAACATTGTAGTATCTGATCACCTCCCAGGAATTGTTAACCAAAATCACAACAAAGGAATAATCTATTTTTCACTGCTCTATTCCGTTCTATATCTGCTTCTGCATTTGTGCAGGTGGTCTGAACAGTAAATGAAAATGGAAGCAACAATCACCTCTCTAAAAAGAAATGTGAAAGTTAAGTGTTTCTTAAAACAAAGCATCATTCAACTGAGTTCAAGCATCTAATCTTCAAAAGTAATAAAGAATATATAGGTAATAAAGAAATATGTATTTTAAATATAGTATCTTAAAAGCAATCGTCCACTTGGCACTGGTGAGGCCTCAGCTTGAGTAGGATCTCCAATTCTGGACACCCCACTCTGAGAAAGATGTAGACAAATTGGAGAGGAAGAGGAGCTACCAAAATGATAAACGGTTTAGAAAGCCTGACCTATGAGGAAAGGTTAAAAAAACTGGGTATATTTAATCTAGAGACAAGAAGACTGGGGGATTTGCTAACAGTCTTCAAATATACAAGGGCTCTTATAAAGTGGATGCAGATCAATTTCTCCATGTCCACTGAAGGTAGGACAAGAAGTAATCAGCTTAATCTGCAGCAACTAGGATTCAGGTTAGATATTAGAAAAAACTTTCTAACTATAAGGACAGTTAAACTCTGGAGCTTGCTTCCAAGGAAGGCTGTGGAATCCCTGTCATTGGAGGTTTTTAAGAACAGGTGCTGGCTGGTGAGTCTTGCCCACATGCTCAGGGTTTAGCTGATCGCCATATTTGGGGTCGGGAAGGAATTTTCCTCCGGGGCAGATTGGCAGGGGCACGGAGGTTTTTCGCCTTCCTCTGCAGCATGGGGCATGGGTCGCTTGCTGGTGGATTCCCTGCAGCTTGAGGTCTTCAAATCTCACTTTTGAGGATTTCAATAACTCAGTCATGGGTTCGGGGTTGTTATAAATGTGTATGGGTAGGGTTTTGTGGCCTGCCTTGTGCGGGAGGTCAGACTAGATGATCATATTGGTCCCTTCTGACCTATGAGTCTATGAGTCTATGAGTCTATGAGGTTGGACAAACAGCTGTCAAGAATGGTCTGAGTATACTTGATCCGGTCTCAGTGCAGGGGTCTGGTTTAGATGAACTCTTGAGGTCCCTCCCAGCACTACATTTCTATGATTCTTTAAAGTGGCCCTCTTCAGTCAACACACACATAGCGTTAGAGATCCCTTAGCTCAGGTGAAATGTAAAACCAAGCTCTTGACCACTTGTCCCATACTGATGAGATAACAGAAGAGCTTTCACAACAAATTGACAAATTAAACAGTATGAAGTCATCAGGCCCAGATGGTACTCACCCAAGAGTGCTGAAGGAATTCAAATATGAAACTGAAGAATTACTAACTGTAGTATTTAACCTATTCCTGAAACAAGCCTCTGTACCAGCTAACTGGAAGGTAGCTAATGCAACACTGATTTTTAAAAAGGGCTCCAGAGGTGATCCTGGCAATTACAAGTTGGTTAGCCTAACTTCACTACCAGGCAAACTCGTTGAAATTATAGTAAAGCCCAGAATTATCAGACATGTAGATGAAAATGATATGTTGGGGAAGAGTCAACAAAGCTTGTGTAAAGGTAAATTATGCCTTACCAATCTATTAGAATTCTTTGAGGGTGCCAGCAAGTAGGTAGATAAGGGTGATCCAGTTAATAGAGTGTACTTGAATTTTCAGAAAGCGTTTGAAGTTCCTCACCAAAGTCTTTTAAGGAAACTAAGTCATGGGATAAGACAGAAGGTCCTCTCAAGGATCAGTAACTGGTTAAAAGATAGGAAGCAAAGGGTAGGAATAAATGGTCAGTTTTCATAATATAGAGGTAAACAGCAGGCTCCCCCCAGGATTGGTACTGGGGTCTGTGCTATTCAATATATTCATTAATGATCTGGAAAAGGCAGTGAACAGTGAAGTTGCAAAGTTTACAGATGATACAAAATTATTCAAGATAATTAAGTCCAAAGCTGTTTGTGAAGAGTTACAGGGTGATCACAAAGCTGGGTGACTGGGCAACAAACTGGCAGACTAAATTCAACATTGATAAGCGCAAATTAATGCACATTGAAAAAAATTATCCCAAATACACCAATATAATAAATATACAAGGAGAGACCATAGAGACTGGGATGTTCGGGTTAGACAAGAGACGATAAGTAGTGATGTCATAGAGGTCTATAAAATCATGAATGGTTACTCAATTCAGCTTTAGAGGTTACCCAATGAAATTAATAGGCAGCAGGTTTAATACAAACAAGAGGAAATACTTTTTCACACAATGCAATTAACCTGAGTCATTGCCATGGGATGTAGTGATGACCAAAAAACATAACTGGGTTCAAAAAAGAATTAGGACCAAAGAATTGGCTAATAGCCAAGATGGTCAGGGATGTAACTCTGTGCTCAAGGTGACCCTCAACCTCTGACTGTCAGAAGCCAGGAGGTGAAGACAGGGGTATCTCTCCAAACTGCCCTGTTCTGCATGTACCCCAAAGCTTTAAGCATTGGCCACTGTCAGAGTCAGGCTATCGGGCAAGATGGACCTTATATCTGACTCAACACGGCAATTCTTGTGATCATTAGAGATCTCATGGGATTTAAAGTGCAGGGGTATTAGCTCAGGTGTCCAAGATGTGTAACTGCTTTTCACCTACCTATTTTTCTATATACATTTAGCTGGACAAAGCATTCTTCTTCAATTCCTCTTTGAACTGTTGTTTAATGAAGTTGTTGCACAGTTGAAAAGAAGCCAAGAGGTGGCTGCATTTCAGTATTGTGTGAGTAATCTCAAGTTCCAATTGACAAAGCACTTACAGATTTATAGTTTCTTTAATATGATTATTATTATTGCCATGTCACTTTAGCCATAATTTAGATAATTAGTATTTATTCACATGTCAATTAAATATATCTGAAAGGGCATATATGAATTCCTCTTTCTTGGATGCAGCATATCTTCGCTTGTTCCAAGGTATTTAAAATATTTGAACTAGGGAACAAAAGAATATTCTTGCATAAACAAATATATTTTCTTTGGAAATTTTTGCTTTTTAAAATAAAAATGTTTCAGGGGAAGGCTCACACCCACATTTTACAGAGGCCAACAGGTCTTTAAACTGTTAGAGAGAAACAAAGTCAAAAGGGGTATGGCTGTAATACACGCACACATAAAAAAGAGACTTCTTCAGCAAGTAAGTGTCAAATATTTTGTGAATGTGCAGTATCTGTTCCAGACAAAAGACCACAATCTATCAAACTTTTCTCTTGAAGGTTCATACAAGCCCTAGTCTCACAATTACTGCATCTAGATGGCAGTGATAAGATAATCAGGGCAGTGGATCACCACATCAATCAGTGCAGATAGGATCTGGTTTCAAGATGAAATTGACTTAATAGAGCAATCAATTTTCCAGGCTCGAGAGTCAACAGAAACAAAGAAGTTACAGACTACAAATACATAAATACTCTTGAATACTTGGACAAGTCAAAAATATTTATCCTCATGCTCAACAAATAAAAACTCCAGCACCTGGAAATTATGAATGGCCCTTTAACTTATTTCCATAACATTTGTTTCAAGTGATCTGACTTTGAGGAGGAAATCAAGAATTTAACTAAGAGTGTAGAAGGGAAAAGAATAATTTAAAACTGGATCAAACAACAGAAGAAGGTAGATGAGAAGGGATGTTTGTCAGCTGTTAAGGAATCTCATATATCATATTCTATAGATAGTTACATAAATAGATATAATTGACATTCCTTTTATTACCTCAGGGACAAATCCAGCCATTCTTATTCTGGCAAAACACTCTCTGACTTTTGCTGTTCCTGAGTAAGGACGGCAGGATGTGTCACAAAAGGGAGTGCTGAGCAAAGCAAACCAAGGTAAAATGTACCACAGAAGACAACTCAGACCATTAACATTCCTTGAAAGCAATGATGCAGAATCAAAAGCATCTTGGCTGACAGTTTGGTTGGATGAAAGTTCAATTTTACTAAATTACGTCCTGCAGTCAAAGTAGTGCTGGGGAGTCTTTTACACTGTGCACAAAGTACAAGGAACACTAAAAATAAAATATTTCTATATTGTTTAGATATATACACAAAGTTATAGGAAGAAGGGGAGAGACTGCCCTCCACGAAAGTACTAGGAGGCAGCTGTCTATGTTAAGAATGCCAGTCTAGCCACTAGATTGTATAGAGGAACCATGCACAAAAGTTCATTTAACATCAATGGGGGTTATAAACCTAACATTGGTGTGGGAAAAAAGACATCTTCATATGAATATGTAGATTTGGCAATCTCAAATTTTAAAATGCTCAAAATGAACCAAAAAAGTGACTCTCTAAAGTGTTCAAGTGCATTTTCCTGTTGACTTCAAAACACAAACAAAATCAATATCATATTACTAAGTTATGATGGTTCTATTTAAATGGTTTCTTAGTATGTCCGGTGGTACCATAGGCTAGCTATAATCTATTCTGTCACATGTTTATGAAGAGTTCTGGTTTTGTTTTTACTTTTTCTATTATTTTATTAAAATCATTAAAAAGTGGCAACCAGTTTCCAGCATAAAGCTGGCCTTGACTCAGAAAGCGCTTAAGTGCTGTAAAGCATCTGAGTAGCCTCATGCCTAAATGTTGGACTATATCCAATTTAGCATCTTCCCTCCCTCCCTCCTCCACTCCCCCAAAACTCTGACAGATTTATACAGAAGGCAAAGGATAATGTTTCTACAAGTTTGCAGACACTGTAGAACATTCAGATGGGTTGTAAGTTACAGGTCATTAACACTTTACCCTGCTTAGAAATTTTGACTTTTGTCTAATGTTTATTTATTTCTAGGCTTTCTATTGCATTTCGTCAATTTTGTATCTAAGCATTTCACAAACATTTACACATTTGTCTATATAACACCTCTATGAGGTAGGGAGGGATTATCATCCCCATAGATAGATCGGTGGTTGGGATATTGATGCTGAGTGGCGGGGGCAGATAGGATTAGGCTGTTCTGATAATTTTCAGAATCCATATGTAAAACTTCTGAATTCAGGCTGATTTTATGAAGTTGTTATAAAATTGTTGTATCAGGCAATGCTTCCACTTGGTTGTGAAATCCACCATTTGCTGACAGGAGCTACAACACGTACCTATCAGACCAACACAGCTGCAGTGGGGACTGAACCATGGCTATGCTACGGAGGTTGGCCAAAGCTAGTTTTTTCACCTTGTCTACATGTAAGGTCTGAGGCCTTGTTCCTGGGTTAAGCAATAGCAGCCTTATTAGGAGAGATAGCAGCCATAAGCTAAGTAGCATATAGTCACATCTTCATATTCCTGAAATTACTTCAACACAATGAAATATTGGGCTGTTAAGAAGGCAAAGCTGTCCTGATAGTACCTACTACCACCAAATAAAAAAGCATATCTTAAGATGCTTAAAGAAAACTTTGATAGTATTCTGTCTGGAAAGGAATCACGTAACAGTTGTGGTTGTAAAATCTACAATTCTTATTGTTTTGTCTTTAGGGTACCCACTTCTCTATTGTTTATCAGAATGATTTCTGTCTGGTTCTTTGATTGTTTCTGTCAGTCACATAACTAAGATAACTATGTGTGATCAATTAAGGTGGTCGGATATGATCAATTAAAGAATTATGTTGCAATATGTTAGGATTGGTCAAAGAATTATTCTGTAATACGACTGGCTAAGGTAGAGAGAGGGAGACCAGCTGGAAGAAGAAGAAGAAAAGAGGAATGAGAAGAATAAGAAGGAAAGACCTGAAGGGAGACGAATCCTCCTCCAAAGACACCGCCCAAGATCAGAGCTGCTACAATCCTTTGCATGACCATGATGTGCAACAACCAGAATTCAAAGAGACTGACCTGGCCAACAGGGAAAGTCCACCTGCTTGATCAGGATTGAGGAGCATAACATCGTATGCTTAGCATGTGTGCTGTTTGGTAATGGTTAATAAATAGAGGTTAAGGTTATTACTGTGTAAGACTCTCTCATTGGTAAAAGATCCTGCAAACCCACAGTAATATAAACCTGGAGTCCTACAAATTTGGGAAAGAGTGTAGGTACTTATATTAAACCAGGCTGGTTTCACCCCGAGCCCTACCAGTTGGGTACGTGCGACCCTGAGCCCTAGAGTGTGAATTGGGAATGCTTAGGTCTCCTAGAGCCCTACAGACTGAGAAAGGGTGGGGGTGCCTAAATTAACCAGATTACACTTGGAGCCTTACTGACTGGAAAAAGGTGGGGTGCCCTAGTGTGTGGGTAACATACAGGGAGGGGGAAGAGGAGAGAGTGGAAAATTCCTAAACAGGACAAAGAGATAGAGGTGACAAAGCAGAAAGGATTCACAGGACAAACAAAGAATTAAGGCTTTTGAAGGGACAGGGAGGTTTGGGCAGGAGAGTGTTTACCTTCATTATCACGTACCCTGTGAAGAGGTAAACTGAAAACCAGATGGCTCACACCTCTGGTTGGATTGTGGGGAAAATGTAAGACCAGAGGAGGCATGGCACTAGTTGATGAATCCAGGCAATTGGACCGTGGAGGACCCATTGCCAAAGGGAGCATCAGACATGGGGTCTATACCTAGAGTGTGTGCTAGAGACCCAAAGCCAGGAACCATGCCTAAACTCTGCCCAGCTCAGCTAGTAAAGAGCATGTGGGAATCAGGGCTTGGATCCATTCATAGCAGTCTGGAGAGTGTCCAACTGGAAGAGCTCAACTAGGTCAGTGACTCAGGGGTTGGGTAGTTAGTTCTGTCTGGTGGGACTGCTTTTCTTTTCTGCTGCCTGCGCAACATTTAACTTTGCGCTGCACTGCCCAGCCCGAGAGCACTATGCTGAAGGGATTATAAGAAAGGAAGGGAAATCTCTACTGTAGAACTTCTTGGAAAAGGCACTCACTGTCTCCCTAAGGCAGCTTTACAACGAGGTTGTGTTCTATTTGCAGGATATCCTATTACAACTTTACAAATAAACATGTCTGTCGCTTTCCATATAATGAGATTTCTTTATGGTTTCACTTGCTTATCTCCCTTCATGATTTTAGAGTTAACAGTATTTGGCTGCCGGGAAATAAAAAATTAGCAATAGACGGATGGGTATTTTCTCAGCGCTCCAAGTTAAATGTTTGTGAGAACCTATATTCATTTGAAATAAGACTCTCTTGGGGTGGTGAGAGAGGAAATTTGTATGATGCCTTGTGTTTTTCACATGGTATAGGAATGACTCATAGACTGTTAAGTACTTACTATTGTACTAGTGTTTGAAAATATCTAGCAGATGGTTTATTATAACATTTCTGCATCAAATAAAAGGTATAAATTATCTTCACAAAACAAAACAGCACACAGAAGATTCACATATTAGCAGTGTTGATATATTACTTCCCTTTCCTCCCCCACTCAGTAGTATGGAGTACTGTTCATAATATAATCCGAAACTCCTCCTACCAATGTACAGTCCATCAGAAAAAAATCAATTTCATTTTAATTAAAAAGGTCAATTACAAATTAAAAATCAAATATTTTAAAAACCAGTTTATCTATCACTAATATTTTAGTTGAAAATGGACATTTTTTAAAAATCACATTTATTTTTCACTATGTTCTTTGCTCTGCTTGGGCAATAAAACTAGATGAAGGAGTTACCCTTCTTTTTGAACAAATTACACTTTCAGATTTTCAGCCACTAGCACAATGCTCCAGTGTCTGATTTGCAAAGCACAGTCGATAGGAGTTTAAGTACCAACCGACAATGGTGAAATTATAAACAAACTTTTTTTTAACATTAGGTTTGTAAAACCATGTTTAAAAAGTCAACACTTAACCTCTGATTCAACAAGGTATTTCACCTTGTGCCTAATTTTTAAGCATGTGAGTAATCCTACTTCAATGGGATAGCTACATGCTTCAAGTTAGACCTGTGTTTAAGTATACTGAACTGGGAAGCAATTTACACAAGATCATAATGTAAGTCAGTAATATACTTGCAATTAGAACCCAAGAGTTCTGTCTCCTAGTCTTAAGTTTCTAACCACTAGGCAACACTTCATACCAATATCCACACTAGTAAAGACAGGATGAAATCTGTCCCCACTGAAGTCAGTAAGAGTTTTGCCATTGACTATAGTGGGTCCAGGATTTAATCCATAACCTTTTATAAAAACAAGTATGAATGTATTTATGGTTTTATTATTATTACTTCTAATCAGGAAGTAAAGAAAAAGAAGAGATGGCATGGGGTCTACACTATAGGCATGTGTTACTCATATTAACATCAATGGTATTTAAAACTAAATATAGAGAGGATAATATAGATCCCAATGTATTTAGCTGTACATTTACGGAATCCCTAAATGTTTATAAATATGATCATGCTTTCTAACATTATGTAGCACATTTATTCTAATAATGTTAAACCTCTAAGTCCATCCTAGTCCATTAGATCGTTCAACAGTTTATTTGTATTGTAAAGTTTTAAACTATATATTTTTAAAGCTATTATAAGGAAGAAGTAACCACATTTTAAATATATTTAGAGAATAAGAACTGATAAGTCTCCCATTAGGCAAAGAGATCCCTCTAATGAGATACTCAAGATGAACTCTGTCCTAGTGAGGATTCTTTCCAGAAGATTTTGGGACAGTCCCAAATCATGTGAATGAAAGACCTGGAATGCTGCTTATATTACACCACCATGTGTCCTTGGTGAAGACTCCAACTGAGAACTTTCTATCTGGTGGTTTTGCTATAAGATGAGCTTTTGTTTTTTTTGTTTTTTTTTTAAGGTTTGCACACAGGCCATCCCAGGTAGAATCTGAAAAATGTTGACCAAACTGTGGCCTCAGTGAAACCACTTTAAATCCAGAGTCACTGCATCAAACTCTGCTCCATTAAACACAAACAGTCCTACCATTGATTTCAATGGGACCAGGATTAGCCTATTGAGTAAAACAGAATTACTCTGGATTTGTACCAGCATAGAAGAGAGCATAATTCAGTCCTGAATGTTTACACTGAAATTCAATTTATATATTTTCTTTGGATATTTTACTCTAACAACTATTTCAATGGTCTGATGCTAAATTTCCATCGTATGTCATTTTAATTTAAATTAAAAAAATGAAAAGCTTGTACATTGTGGAAAGTTATGCTTCACTTATAAATAGCAGAGTAGAGATCCTTTTAAGATATCATAGATTTTGTTAATAGTTTTCTATTTGTTATAAAATATTGAAGATAAAAATTATTTTTAATTATACCTGGAAAATATACAGAAAGATTTCTGGGGTTAATTAATCATGTTAAGATCCCAAACAGAAAATTATATCCAAACAGGTGGACCTTACATCCATGAAATATCACACCAATACCCAGGACTCCTAGCAGGTGTATGGGTCCTTCCATACTAATGTATAGCAGAACTGGGGCCCAACTTTACAGACTTATTGGCCACATTCTTCTTTTCCACTCACCTGTGGTAATGGCTTAAATGCATAAAACTTCTCCCCCACCCCTGTTTTTATCATCATCATGAGGGTCAGTAAGTTACCATAATTACCTTGCAAGGCAATACTTAAATTAGTAACATTTTTTAGTTTTACTGATGCTTCTTTTCATGGCTTCAGTCAAGGTCCAAGAGCTCAAAAATTAACTAAAAATGTAAGAATTAAGGGGGAAAACCCACTAAAAACCTGATTTTCCTATCCAACAAAGCACTTGTTGTTTTGGTATTTTAGAAAAACAAACATCCATCTTCTTTTTGAATCACACCAATTAATAGGAAAGCCAGATCGGGTTTCTCAGAGAGAAATTAGTAAAAGCCAGAAACAGCCCAATGACCATAGGAAATCTTTAAGAGGCAAAATGAGGACAACGGTCTCCCGGGAAATTGACAATATTTCTGATGTGGCCATTCATATCTCTTTATAATACAATGCAAATTTATTTTTAAAAAGTATATAGAATTAGAAACAATTTTGACTACGAAAAACTTTTGAAATAATGTAAATAGATACAGACACATGCAAAACACAGCACTTGCCATCCTAATATTAATGTGAAGCTTCTTTTTGAAGCAGAACCAACAGATCTATGATTGTCAGCATTAATGGTGCTTTTGCCCAATTCCTGTAAAAGGCCGTCAGCCTGCAGTGAAGTCTTTAAAGTCAGGTTTCACTGCATCTTGCTATGATCTCAATGTTGAACATAAAAGTTTGCAAAAACAATAGGAAAAAAGCCTCTTTAAAATAGTTCCAGTTAATAGTTCCCCCCCAGAGGAATTCAGTAAAGGAATGTAAACCTGAAGATTTATTTTTCTGTTCAGGTCATGGCGGGGGTAGCTCACTATGTTACTGAACTCCCTAGTCTGAAACTGAGAGCAACACTAAGTTAACAGGCCTCTGTGGGTAAAAATTCATGAGATACCCCTTTGTAGGTCATTCATTTTCACTGAAGTTATTGCATTAAACATATCAGTGGCATTGTTTCAAAAAGGGCAAGTGGCCAATAACCTACCTCAATGTAGTCTTTGGCATGGCCCCAGTCTCTTTTAGCATCCAGATTGCCCAAACTGAAATATTCCAGCTGTCCGAGGTGAATCTTCGCTACTGATCGGCTAATTTTTCGAGTTACAAAATTAGCCCCTGAAACAGAGATAAAAGATATTATCAGCAGAGTCATATGATAGATAACTGTCTGCTAGTACAATCCCAAAGCTCAGTTCACGGCAACTTATTTCAGTCTTTACCCCACCCCTCCCCTCACAGCACCTAAAACATGCCATCATTTATCATCTGAGTAAGCAAAGAAGTTCCAAATGTAAGTATCACATTAACTTCACTTTCACAGCAAACATCTTTGTTTGTCAGACCTCTGAAGCATTCCTAATTTGCTGCCTCAGTATTCAACCCAGTCAAAAGGCCAATGAAAATCAATTGAAATGTCAGTTTCTAAATAGAAAATAGAAAAGATTACATAAAGAAGACAGGCACCTAAGACCACAGTTTTCCTTAAAACAAAACAAAAAACCATACATATATAGTTTTTGTCTATTAGTAAAGTTGCTGGTGAGAACATCCAAAATTTAAACTTTCTTCAAAAGGTTTTACTCGTTAATTAGAAAAGAGAATAAATCCCCATATTTGACTAGGACATTGACACAGTGATAACTCTACTATTTGGGAACTGCACACTGCTATACCATATCTTAAGTAGCTTGGTTAGCTTGGGAAGAGGTTGATGTGATATACCTTGACTTTAGCAAAGCTTTTGATACAGTCTCTCACAGTATTCTTATCAGCAAGTTAAAGAAGTAGGAGTTGGTTGGATGAATGGACTATAAGGCAGATAGAAAGCTGGCTAGATCATCGGGCTCAACAGGTAGTGATCAACAGCTCGATGTCTAGTTGGCAGCCAGTAACAATTGGAGTCATCCAGGGGTCGGTCCGGGAGCCGGTTTTGTTCAACATCTTCATTAACGATCTGGAGGATGGGGTAGATTGCACCCTCAGCAAGTTTGCAGATGACACTAAGCTGGGGAAAGTGGTAGATAAGATGGAGGGTGGGGACAGGAAACAGAGTGACCTAGACAAATTGGAGGATTGGGCCAAAAAAAAAAAAAAATCTGATGTGATTCAACAAAGACAAGTGCAGCGTCCTGCACTTAGGACAGAAGAATCCCATGCACTGCTACAGATTGGGGACCGGCTGGTTAGGCAGCAGTTCAGCAGAAAAGACCTGGGGATTATAGTGGACAAGAAGCTGGATATGAGTCAGTGTGCCCTTACTGACAAGAAGGCTAATGGCATATTGGACTGCATTAGTAGAAGCATTGCCAGCAAATTGAGGGAAGTGATTATTCCCCTCTATTCAGCATTGGTGAGGCCACATTTGGAGTACTGTGTCCAGTTTTGGGCCCCCCACTACAGAAAGGATGTGGACAAATTGGAGAGAGTCCAATGGAAGGCAACAAAAATGATTAGGGGGCTGGAGCACATGACTTATGAGGAGAGCCTGAGGGAACTAGGCTTGTTTAGTCTGCAGAAGAGAAGAATGAGGGGGGATTTGATAGAAGCCTTTAACTACGTGAAAGGGGGTTCCAGGGAGGCTGGTGCTAGGCTGTGCTAGTGGAAGTAAATGATAGAAAAAGGAGCAATGGTCTCAAATTCCAGTAGGGGAGGTCTAGATTGGATATTAGGAAAAAAATTTCACTAGGAGGGTGGTGAAGCACTGGAATGTGTTAACTAGGGAGGTGGTGGAATCTCCATCCTTACAGGTTTTTAAGATGAGGCTTGAGAAAGCCCTGGCTGGGATGATTCAGTTGGGGTTGGTCCTGCTTTGAGCAGGGGGTTGGAATAGTTCCCTTCCAACCCTCATCATCTGTGATTCTGTGGTTCTACGTATTTTATTGCAAAATTCACGTTTGTTCCTTCTTCTTGTAGAGTTGTTTCAAATTACATTTGCCTTTTCATACCTTTTCATCATAACATTGTTCTTTAGATACCTTAATACCGATAATATGACTTCTATGCTAATAAAAAAACTATTCAACTGTTTGCTCAGAAAAGGAGTTGACATAACCTGTACTTGGGACTTGTGAGGCAAGCTAAATAAGCTCAATGATATTAGCACCCTAATGCATTATTGGAATTAAAATGCGAAAGCATTTACATAGCATTTACTAACGAATGACAGAGGCTACCTTATCAGAAGAGAAACAGCAGCATTAGTACTATGGAGCATAAACATTTCTCTTTCTCAAATGATTATTCAAAGTGAAATAATAAAACAATAAAGGATGGCTCATAACTAAAAGACTGGAAGGAATCAATGTGCTTACAAATACACACATTTATGATACAAAAAAACAGCTCTTATGAGAGCCATCTGTACACTTTCTATAGTTCGTCTTACAAATGGTCTTTCTTTGGAGTTACTATAAAATTTATATATTCCATATGCCAGACCAAAACCTTCCATTGCACAAAATAAGAAAACCATAGAAACTGTGGGTCAGTCAAATGCACAAGCAAAAATGAGTGTATTTCCTTTGCACCATGAGCATCATAAGAATGGAAAAATTAAAACCCCTCACATCAGATTTATCAAAAAGATTGAGACATTTTTCTTTTGTCTGTCAAATATTAAAGACTGTAGGACATTCTAGTTTATTGGTTATTTAAAAATTTTAGGGAATCTTCTGTGATTACAGGTTTTATATGATCTGGAAAAGCAGTTTATATATGTAGTAGATCGCTGCACGGTTTGGCAATAAGCGCCAGATTTTTAAAAGAATGTGCATACAAAATGTGTGCACTCAACCTGCTTGTGTGCAAATTCTGATGTGAACACAAACATGCCTATGTCCATGTGCAAATGAGTATGTGGGCACATAAACATTGGGAGGTTTGGGCTATGCACTGAAGTGGAAATGAACTTTTAAAAATCCAGTCCTGAAGTGACATTTTTTAATTTTCTTTTTTAAAATCAGAGTGATGCCTGGTGTGTGTGTTGCCTTCCTGCTTATTATTTCCCTGAACTCAGAGAGAGTGCGTGTGTGTGTGTGTACGTGTACGTGTACACGTAACATATGACTTAACTGGTTCCTGGTTATTACATGTTTGATGACCACTTACATGTGTGTCTTGCTTTGATTTTCTTTTATTTTAGGATTGCTGTTCTGGGGTGCATCAGAGTTTAACAATCAATAATCATCAACAGAACAATTCATGACAATTAAAATTAGTTAATAAATTGAAATGTTATGCTGAAATTAAAAATTCAGAAATTAAATAGTCCAAGCACATGGTCTAGAACAGGGGTCTCAAACTCGCGGCCCGCGGGCCAACTGCGGCCCGCGGGCTTGTGTCATGCGGCCCGCAGTCCGAATCCGGCTGCAGGCTTGTGCTGGCATTTTTTTTTGAGCGGAGCTCCGGGAAGCTGTGGCCGTCTTAAAAAGGAAATGGCCGCCGAATGTGGGCCCCACAGAGAGATTTGACGGCGGACAGTGGAGCCTGCAAGTCCCTGTGAGAGCCTCTCTCTCCTACTGTGCCGCCGAATTTTACCCTGCGTGGAGATTTTTTCGGCGGAGAGTAGAGCATGAAAGGTACAGTAGAGTAGTGTGTGTCATGTGCGGCCCCCCTGAACTCCACTCAATGTAAATGCGGCCCGCCACAGCAATTGAGTTTGAGATCCCTGGTCTAGAACTATAGAAAATGAAACTTACTTCCTATTGATGGCAATGTGGGACAATTGAAGAGACTGTGGTCTAGAAAATAAAGCAAGGGGGAGTCATGATTAGGACCCTTTGGGTCTAATTCTGCTCTTAGGTCTCGATATTGTAATGAGTTTTTCTTGCAGACAAACACCCAATGTGTAGCTCATTGCAGGAGCAGGGTCTCCACGGAAGTTAACAGATTTACTCCTGAGTCACACTAGTGCAAGAGAGGGCTGACTTTGCTTCAGTATTAATGCAGTCTTGAAAAAGCCATGTACTGTAACTCCTCCGTGCATTGGTTTGTTATTTGTAAAATGGGTATGGGTGAAACACTTTACTGACATCAGTGGCACAACTTCCACCTTTGATGGGGCCAGGATTTTACCCAGTGTATTTTGCATCTTACTTAATATTAGCAAAATGCTTTGAGATCTTCACATGTATTCTTATTATTTGTAAAGGTGGTATTTATATCATTATATTGTAACTATTAGCCAAAACAGTTTAGCATGACTCTACAGTTTAATATCTTGCATTGAAATTGGGTTATATTTTTTGCATGAACACAAGCAGCACTTTCAGCACTAAAGTCTTTTTCCAAGGATAGAGTTAAAGTACGTGCTCTTAGGTTTCAGACTGCAAGGGAGTAAAACTAGCAGCTTTCAGCACCACATTCCCATTCTCTGTATCAACAGTGAGAGTAATAATCATCATCTATATTGCAGCAAGTTTACTGTGTTGAACTACTAGGTTAAAGAATGGCAGCTTCAATTTTGGAATTATTATCTCCAGAGGGAACATTAAAAAAAATGTTTTGTGGAAAAATGGTTCTGAGCAATCAAGTTAACACAGTATTCAAATACACTCAATACTTACTACATGGGAAATTGCAGAGGTATCACTGGCAACCACTAAAATCAACTATCACTGGTTAGATACAACAAGAAAAAAAGTGTATACTACTTTTCTTGATACAGAAAAAAATGTTTAAAAAGCTATTCTAAAGACAAGCAGACTATACACCAAAAGACAGAAATGAAGGATTAGAGAGGATCAAAATAAAAAAAATTAGAAATTTTATTTTACAGGAATATTCTGATGAAAGTTCAGCGAAAACATTTCAGTTCTCTTACTCTAAATATCACAAAATAGTTCATGAAAACTAAGCTACTGTTCATTTTGAGAAATGTGATGAGGAATTTTTTCATGCAACTCGGAATCAAGGATTGAATGACGTTTTGGAGACATTAAAATGATGTGGTTCATAGATAATATTTAAATACCAATTCTCCTTAAACCTAGTATCTTAAAATATCCTATTACACTTCATGCTTGATCTCATGCCATTAAATGCACATCAAAACTAGAACTTAAACTGACGCCCACTACAGCCACACACAGTACTTAAGGTTATGACAGCAATTCCACTATAAAGCCATATTTCTAGGGTTTATAATTTGGCTCTATAAATTTGCTTTGGCTTAAAACTTGGCAGACATAATGTCTCTGCTTAGGAGTGATTCTATCTATAGAGTTACATGGAGATCTATGGATATATCTTTATATAGCTAAAAATAAAATAAGGGCTGTGGCACAGAAATGGTTAGTTTCTTTCATCCTTAAGAGGTCTTCAGGACTCCCTCAGGTTGTATCCGCACTAGCCTTTTCCCCTTAAAATTTCTCAATATTACCAAAAGCTGCTCCACTGGGTAATATCAGTCAGAGCATACATATAGACAGAGCACAAGGTGACTGGTGGGATTTGAACCACTCCACCATCCAGACCGGCTCTGAGATACTGTAAATGACAGGGCAGCTAAAATGCCATTGGCTGACACTTACCTTCCAGATTCGGCAGCAGTTGACGGGAGATACGCCACTTATCGGGATGGTTTTCCTACGTCGATCGCTGGATCGACTGAGCAAGTCTACGCAGACCGCTCAGTCGATCAAGAGACATCGAACTGACGGCGGTGAATTTGCCACCATCTGTGTAGACCCAGTCACAGTCTTTTCTACCCTAATTCGTCTGCCATTATCTTCACCAGTGGAGCTGCTTTGGTGGTAACATTGGTGAAAAATTTTAAGGAACAAGAGTAGCTCCCATTTACCTCCTTCTCTTAATCTTGGATGCTTTTTATGGCAGGGCTTCATCTTTTACAAGAGGGCAGAAATAAACTTCTTGTAGAGTTCAAAAGCTTGCTTGGTGTTGCTGGTGACAAAATTACTTATTTGTCATAGGTGCAAAAAAGGCTAATATCGTTCTGGCGTGTATTAACAAGAGTGTCGTATGTAAGACATGGGAAGTAACTGTTCTGCTCTACTCAGTTGGAGTATTTTGTCTAATTCTGGGTGCCACACCATAAGAAAGATGTGGACAACTTGGAGGGAGACCAGAGGTAAACTACAAAAATGATAAAAGAATTAGAAAGCCTGACCTATAAGGTAAGGTTAAAAATATTGGGCATGTTTAGTCTTGAGAAACAAAGGAGGCTGCAGAATCCTTATCATTGGAGGTTTTTAAGAACAGGTTGGAAAAACACCTGTCAGGGATGATATAGGTCTACTGGTCCTGCTTCAGTGTGGGGGGCTGGATTAGATGACATCTCAAGGTCCCTCAACATTTCCATGATTGCATGATTCTAAGACTATGGCTTAGAACACTTTTTAACTCCTGTAATTGAGATGGTTGTTTTGTCAGTGAAATATCTGTAGACCAGGAATGCGTAATTATGAATATATCAGAACATACTGAATGGCCTTTTAGGTAGCTGAAGAAAAAAAGATATCTGCTTTGCAGAGTTTTTGTGCTCATGCAACAACTGAAGTAACATAATGGGCCAAATTCTCTCTCATGCTGCCACTGGCTTCAGTGCAGTTACTCCAGATTTACTCTCCTGTCAGAGCAGAATTTGGCCCAGTTGCTCTAAATGAGTCTTTATGGTTTGTGGTATGAATAACTAGCTTTAAGTCTCCCCAAATAATTGTTTAACATGGTTAAAGGAGACGTTACAGTCAAAACCAATTTTAAAAGGGGCCTTAAATATGAATTTACCTGAACAGCTCTTCAGTGAATTACAGCCACTATCTTACAGAAAGGTTAAGGTTCAGATTCTGAAAGATATTTAGGCCCCTAATTCCCTTTGAATTTCATAGGAGTCAGGTGTTTCAATACTTCAGACTAGCTGAGCCTAAGTGACTTAATCAAGGAAATCAGTATCAAAACCAGGAACAAAGACACCTGGGTTCATGGCTCTCAGTCATGTGCTCAAATCACCAAATCACATCTACCTCTCATTTAACAATAAATGAGTCTAAACATCTGAAGCATTCTGAAGGCTGAGACAGACTGAAGATAATATAAAATGGAGTCTTAGATGGCATAGTTTGTGATGACCAGAAATGGGGAGTGTACAGGTGAAAGTCAGTATCACATGAGGATGAGTACTAAGTTGGACAGGAGTTGGGAGGGAAGGGAATTGGATTTGTTTTCTTCCCCAAAGTGGGTAGAAAGATAATGAGAAGTTTACATAGATGGGAGGCTAGAAAGCGGCACTTTAAAAGAGAAATCTGTAGGTAGAAGTCAGATATATTAGGGTCTGACCACTTAGGGAATGCAGAGAAAGGATGAAGGCCAGACAGCATGCCTGTCAGCAGTCAACTGCATGGATAAGTATATTCTTTGGTACCTTAGTTCAGTTGACTGTGGACATGGACACTGGTTATCTGTGTTCTAAGAATTAAACTGTATTTAAAGCCTATTTTGCATTCAAAATGGCCAAAGGATCTAACTCCAAACAATGACAGAATATTTTCTATCCCTACAGAATAGCAGCAGTCTAAATCACTGTGAAAAGTTACATTTAATTAGCAAACGTAGGCTTCACAGTAGTCTGTGGTGGGTACAAAAGTTAAATCCTAGCATATGGGTTTATTACAAGGACACAGAAATACAACAATAACCACTGGCCACAAAAATGTGATTTCAGTACACGTTCTCTATATAATTTTTCTTAACTAATTAAAATATTTTTTCTCTGTCAGGAAATGTGTCCTGGATAGGGACACGACAGGCATTAAAGAATTCTTATTGAGAAAAAAAACTGAACATTGTTTTCAGAATTAAAATGTAGAAGTGTTATTTCTGTTCCAAGTTTATTGTATGCTGTTAACAGCACTTACATAAACAGAGCAGTGTTTCTCTTACCGCATGCTCACCCATTTCCTCCAAACCACTGATTTTCTAAAACAAATTTCATTTCATGTTCGCTAGGTGATGTGCTCCACACTTTTTTAAACCCTCATTTTTCTTTAAAATTACATTGATGTTGAAGCAAACAGCTAAGTTAGGCCATGACCCAACAGAAAACTCTTAACTGTAAACCATGTATGAGACTACTCACATCACATGCTAAAGCACATTTAAATTACTAAAGCTAAGCAGATGCTTTGCTGAATCTGGCCCTTTGAGTCAACAAAAGTTCAGAACTACAGGGAAAATTCTGCTCTCACTGAATAAAAGGGGGGGGGGGTTGACATCAGTTTCTGAAGGAGGAGGATTTGGCTGTAATGACACTAGCCTGTATCGACACGGCACAATCTGATTTTGTATGAATTTCTCATACCTGCCTGCCTATGCAATTCAATGCCAACCGTCAGTACTTCAATCACCGCACAAATGTGTAACTTACTTAAAATGTATCAGGTGGAAAAGGAAGGTTTTAATTCACTGTACCTAACCAGAGAAAAAAGTGGTATAAAATTAGCTTCAAAACCAATCACACTGATCTGTGTTTTGCTGATTTAAGACTTCCTTATTTAAAAAAAGTGGGAGATGAATGAACTGGTTTGAGCAGGATAATAACTTGAGCTTTGTTGTTTGGATCCCAACAAAAAGTCCAATAGTGCTATCCGCTCCGTAGAGTTCCTGGGTAGTGGCATTCCTGAATTTACACCATGCCTGGGAAGATCTAAAGCTCAGTATTATAGTTAGGAACCTGTATTACAGTTTTCATGGGCTACCCTCTGTTTATGGTTCTTGGAATAGCTGCAGTCAAGAGAGGCCCTGGCAATACGGCTTTGTAGGAATAGCACCGTCAAAGGGATAGTGGAGGATCCAGGACCAATACAGAAGAACAGCATACAATCCCTTCATAAGATTCTGGGGAAGTGCCACACCTGCGCACCCTCTCACGCAAAGGGGTGTCATTTAGGCATTGTCCTGCATTGAGAGTAGTATGAAGTGGACATCAGCTCAAGTACAGACTGTCCCTTCTGAGCTCTCAGCATACAGGGTGAGCAGGCTAGATTGTCTTGCTCTGCGGATTGGTGTGGAGTGGAAGCATTACCCCACCTCCTTCTGAACAGAGCAATGTGGGAAAGGAATCCCCGAGCTTCCGCAAATGCAATGCACCATGATGGTCTCTGACACTTGTGCAGGGCACTGAAACAGCATTAGGTGAGACTCCCTGCAACTCTGCTCCCACCTGGCCCGTAAATTGTCCAAAAAATAATCATTTTAGTTACTGGATTAAAAGATGCCCAAAGCACCATGGCTAATTCCAAGAATTAAGTGCATAACCCATGTGTTTTAAATTGCGTAGGACTACCACATTCTGTATACAAGTTGCCCCCAAAATCAAATCCAATTAAACAGATTTTTCAGTGGCCAAGCAGTTAAAAATGTGTATGCCAGTATCCCGTGTTTTTGTCAGGCTCTAGATAAAAGTGGTTATCTAGATTCTTAGTTCTCAGTACTCTAGAGAACTCTAGAACTATCTTAGTTCTTAGTACGGGCTGGTAACTATAGATAACTCTTATCTTCATTTTAAAACAGAAAATGCCCGGACACTGTGAATAACTTATCCTTCTTACTTAGAATGATTTTCAACCTGTGGTGTGCAGACTCTTCGGATCCATAGACTAGGTCAAAGATTTCTAAAAGGGTCCTCATCTCCATTTGAAATTTTTTAGGGATCCACAAATGAAAAAAAGATTGACAATCATTGATTTAAAGCATTCTTCTGACATAGATTAAAATTATAGCATTTTATTGAAAAGTAATTTATTTTCAGTGGGTGTTTCTATAGAACTGTAAAATTTCCTCTGAAATTGTATCAGATTCAAATGACCTGTTGAACTACTATGATGTAACTGGAAACACGTCTTGCTGTACTTATTGTGAATGAGCTGGTAAATGAATGTTCCTTTAAATGTGACTTGATAACTGTTACAAAAGTACAGGACCCAGTTTTCTGTAGAGAAATTGCAGCAGCTCCACTGATGTTAATGTAGCGGTACCAATCTAAATCAGCAGAGAATATGGCCCATAGAGTCCAAAGTGAATGAGGTACAAAACTGCTATAGAAATAGTTCTATTGCCATTATAACATTGAGTAAGGACGAGTGAGAAAGACAACACAAATCAGTTTCACGAAAATACAAAAAATTTGATTAAGTGCCAAAGGAGAGGCATCTGAGTGAAATTTCCATTTCGTCAATAATTCAAACTGTTGTGCTACTACCACTGCATAGTCGGTATTTTTCAGAATGCTTCTTTCCCTGTGCACTCCTGAACTACAGCATTACCCTGCTTTTGTGATGTTTCCCATTTAAGTCAGACTACGTATCCTGTAGGGACAGAAGGCGCGATCAAGATCACCCACTGTTTTGCGACCACTACAAAATTTAAGCATGATGCGGTGAATTAAGGACAGAAAATTAGCCAAACTAGGCATTTCCTGGCTTCGTCCTTGTAAGTCAGAGCCTTACATAAATTTTTAATTAAAATATTGTGTGTGTGTGTGTGTGTGTATACAGTACATTAAAAATATCATTAAGTGTGCAAAGTCAAGCATGCAATGATTAGGAAATGTTGAAATTAAGGTAGCCTGTGCAACCTTAATCCGGAGCACATGCATGATGATACGTCCTCAGAGTAGGTCCCGTCTTTAATTACAAACTATTTTTTCCCACAGGAGCCTTGTCTCATCAGTGCACAGGATGGACCAGTTTCATGGATGAATCAGGGTCACAGTGAGGGAGACTGTTGTATGTAGGACCCTTGATTCTCTTGTGTCAGAAGCTGGAAGATGCATAGTGAAGGAGGCAGGGGACTGCAGGAAAAGAAAGGAGACTCTGGTTAAGGCAGTTCTCCAGGGCAGCATTTATCTCTGTCCCTGCCAGAGTTGCTTTGTGATGCTGGATAAGTCACTTAAACCAAATTTACACTATTTGATTGTTGCTCTTTTAATGGGTACCGGACTTCAGACCCTGGGGTCTGATCTGCAGAATTGCTGAGTGCTCTCAGATGCAACTGAAGTCAATGAGAGCTGTGTGTTGAGCGTATAAAGTGTTATATAATGCTTAGTGCTCTGAAAAATCAGGTCCCAGGTGTCTCAAATTGGGCATCCAAAATTAGTGTACGCTTTTGAATTTATTCTCTGTATCTCAGTTCCCCCTCTGTAAAATGGAGATAATACCCCCTCACCTTACAGAGGTGTTGTGAAAATAAATTCATTAACATTTGTGATTCACTCTAATATTACAGTGATGAACACCATGGAAAAGCCCATGAATAAATTAATAATCCTGTTTTCAGAGAAGGGCTTGAATACTGTGCAGTAAATAAGATCTGGGGCCACACAATGCATATAAAAGAAAAATACTGAATAGCTGCTCAGTGAGCACAATCCATCTTGTGCAATAAATGAGGGAGGGTATGTGATCATGTAATTAAAGACTATATTATAATGCATATGCACAAGCAGGCTGATTTTAGGCTGCTCAGACAGCCTTAATTCTAGCATTTCCTACCTTCTGAGTGCTTGACTTTGCCATCTTAAAAACCTTCTTTTCATGCTTTCTACATTCTCTTATACATACTACTGAATTAGGATTGAACAGAAAGCAACAACTTTTGTGCTCATTAAACATAGAAATTTCTTATTCCAGTTCTAATCTAGAACCCACTCCATGCTCTAAGACAGATTCCTGCATTTTACATAGCTTACAATTTGCAGAACAGACTCAATGTTCTCAATGGATGGTTTGGGGGAGGGCGGGGGAGGGGGGGAATCATTCAAATTTAACCCTGAACCCCATATGAACCCAACGGTTGGAGGCTGCATATTTTCCACACTCCTACCATCTGCTGCTCCACTGCACGTGGTAATCTTTGGCACTCCCACTGAGAGCTGCCTGGGCTATGGCTCTGTTCAGACAGGGTGTAGAAAGAAAAGACACTGGGAATGTCATGGCTGACTGACCAGACTACTGAGATCAGAGAGATTATGCCTCATTTGCTCACCAAGCCCTGCCAAAAGCAACACTAGTTAACTGCAGGTACTCAAAACCCAACAGGCAAGTTTAAAGGAATTTTAGGCTTAAAAGAGGACCATTCATAATGTGCATTTGTTGGGGAGACTGTAGCTACCATCTTTTGGCAATTATTCATCAGTGAGTCTTTTAAAAAAGTTTACTCTGCCCACCATTTAATACATTTTCTCTCAAATATTTTTCATAGTCACATCTGATTTGGAGTGAAAGGGCAGGGAAGCCTGGAGAAGACCCAGGGTTTATCAAAGAATAAACAAAAAGGACTTAATAGCCATCCCACTGAACGGAGATAAACAGAGAAAATCCATAGCTGTTATTGTAAAAGAGCTAAACTCTGTTTGTCTCCAGGCTCTGAAATGTTGCACAGTATGGAAGAATGAGGGATTGGAACTCTCATGCGTAACCTTTATAGATCATCTCATGACAAGAGACCTGCCGTGTTTCAACATCAAATCCCCCTCTGTCCACAGACATCTTCAATTCCAAAAAAAATGGGGGTCAGAATCTACCACCAGAAATTCTGATTCATTAAAGATCATTTTAAAGTCTCTACAAATATCATTTTCCTTGTGTCCCTCTGTTTTGGGTTTGCGACCCACACTTTGTCCCAAACTTTGTCCTTGACACTTTCAGGGACAATGTACAGCACGTGTACATGCAGACGGTACTGAATATTCCAAACTGATTAATGTAAAAATGTAGGACTATTTAAGAACCGGGCTGGAACTGGAGAAACAAATTATATTGTACATCCTCCTAAAAGTAATGGTATGTCATTCCATTCCCACTCTTCCCTTCACTTATTACAGCCAGCCACAGTGGGAAAGCAAAGGTATAGCCATCTATTATACAAACTCTTCCCCTACCCCTGCACTGACGAAAACTGCTGTGACTCTCTCATCGCTATTCTGGGAAAGAGTCGAACACACTACAGTGGGACACGCTGTCACAAGAACTTCAGAGTTGTGGTTGGTAAGTTTTTCTGCGATTATGTGCTCTTCTGATCACTAAGGACCACTGAGGTCCTTCTGCTCTTTCCCTTCCCAGTTGCTCCACTCTGTCTGCCTGGCTGGGAGTTAGAACGAGACAGAAAAAACCACATGAAAGAGGAGGGGCAGACATGTTCCCCACAACCCCAGCTGCTTTGGAGCCAACAGGCACTGTTGTTTTGATGATTCCTGGCCCCATTTACTCTTATTTCCTCTTTGCCTGCCAGAAGCACAATGTGGAGGTAAGAATATTGCAAAGCCTCAGCCTCACAAGAGGATTTCTAAAATGATCAGACCTTGCCCTCCTGGACATCACTTCTCTTTATGAGAATTAGAAATCATAGCCCCGCTTCTGATCTCAGGTATGTGGGTTTTATACCTGTGTAATCCCGTCGACTACAATGGAGTCACTCCTGGTTTATACCAGTGTAAACAAAAGGAGAGACAAGCCCACTGTGTTAAAATTATCAAGTAAAAAAAATCAACCCCCCAGTCCACAGTATTTCATTTTCAGGACATACATGCATCCTTACAAGAATATGTTGGAAATACAAAGTTAGCTGTTAATGTTCTTGAGCTTCTCTTTTCGACAGCTTTCATAGTTAAGCTTCTTTGAATATGACCTTTTCTACAGCCCCCTTTTTTTGACTCATAACCTTAGTGACAGTCAAGAAGCCAGGCAGAGCCACTTCATATAATTTATTATGCGAAGCAGCTTTTAATAAAAAACGCATTGGCAGATAGCCATGCTAAAGCAGGAAAGGCCCAGTAAGAACCTCCTACAATATAAAAGTCTCTGTTGTTCTCATTACTGTAAAGCAGGAAAACCTTTTAAAGGCTTTTGATCCAAACTGTCATTTGACAGAGACTGTGGACAAGACAAATGGCTGTAAAACAAGGCAATTGGATTTCCTAGCTGCTACAATATCTTACTTGGCTCCCATGACACAATTTCTCTGTTATTCTCTCTTGCCGTGGTAAAGTAAACTTATGGGCTACCCAGAAAACAGATGAGTGTAATCAGGCCTTTATAAATGATATCTTTTCACCCAAGGAAAGCAAATAACTTTGCTTCCCCTATAATAACTGTTTCTAATACTTCATTTATTCTTTAAATTGTTTATAAAACACTTCAAGAGAGGTCAAGCTCAGAGGGTAATAATAATTCGAGATTAAGGAGAGCATCTAAGTATTTTGTGCCTGTGAGTAAACACTGTGGCAATTGTTATGATATGGAATTCATCTATTATGAGTTTGGCTCTGTATTTATTTATGAGTTTCTTGAGTCATATGTTGCTTATATCCCAGACAGATTCTTTACCTTTCTTACACCTATTTCCAATTCAAGTTTAAGCAGCTGCAGTGTTTCATGCAAAGCTATTAATTAAAATAATCATAGCCTTCATCACACCCTTCTTTGAAAAATCTTCATGGAATTTCCCTCCAAATCTCTGCAGGAGGCATTGGTTCTTCTCTACAGAATGGGTTATAGGTTCCAGTCCACAGGAGGAGAGGACCCTGCAGTAACTCCAGGGACAATGGCAGTTCTTTGGTCTCTGGCAATTTGCTTCTATTGGAACTCAGGTACCAGGGCATCTTCTGGATATTGCTGCTTGAGGAACCATCCTTGGGTGGGAAGAGATGGCAGAGAAAAGGTAATATAGTTCAATTCTGTGTTATTTTTTCACATGGAAGCTCCATGGTTAGTGGTAAATTTATGTCCCTCCACCTGCTCCTAGCCTGTGAGTCCTTGCTGCTTTCACATGGATAGTGTCCAAGCACACAGAAGTTCATCTCTTCCCTGCATTTTCCTCAGAGGTCCAGGCAAGTAGGCGTGTGAGCGCCATGCTATTACACAGGAGGTAGCAGTGGGCAACTGGACCCAGTTCCTGATTCAACAGAGCCAAGTGAGCACTAGGAACTTCGCTCCTCCCAAAAGGGAACTTCAAAACTTCTATACTCTAAAAAAAGAAGCGGTTCCGGAGTTGGGGAGGGGCAAGGCTTGACAACTCTTCTTCCCCATTCTCTCGATGGGAATCAAGCACTGACCTTCACACATGCCAGTGGCCTGGCACATCAACTTTCCTCCTCTCCCCAGGAAACAATGCTTGGCATCCTCCTATTTAGGAGAGAAATTAGGAGGATGGACATGGGGCTGGAATCTGGGGTTATAGAGTAGGAAAGGAGTGTTATTCTGCAGCCAAAAATGGATTTCCAGGGCTTAATCTGTGCTAGCTGGTTTCATTGCAGGATTGAGGTTTTAAAGATTTTTATTAATTTATTCTTAATTTAAAACACATGACAAGCCCATTAATTTCAATGGGACAGCTCATGAGTTTAATATTAAAAACATATTTAAATACTTTACTTGGATCAGGCCTGAGTTAACACCTTGTAGGACTCAGCCAGTGGGTAATGTCAATGAAGTCAGAGAAGAACCTATGTAATGCTTTGCAGGATCAACTCCTATAACATCTCACCTTCCAATCCATAAATGAGGTATTGGGGAAGGAGGTAAGACTATGCCAGCAAACTTATTTACAAGTCATAAACCTAAGCACAGACAATAAATTTGCTGAGGGATTTGAAAACAGTGAGCATTATAGGCATGTATTTACCAAGCAAAAGCAAAACTGTTGTGTGACTCTCAGGAGTTCCATTACTTACTTCTATCAGTAAGCACATTCATTGGATGTTATTAGATTAATTAAATAGTATATTATTCATTATATAAAATACTGTATTTGTCCCGTTTCTATGATAACCAGGTAATACAAACAAATACTGGTGCAATAATCTCATCTCATGTTTTGATGGGTGCTTGATGTCTATTTTCATGGAGATTGTTTTTCCTGACAATATTTCCCCAATCAAGTTGAAACAGACCCATTAATGTTGATTTTGACCCGAATTTGTGTTTTCCCCAACCATGTTTAACAAAATGGCAGATCAACAGAAATAATTCCATAGATTTATTTTAATTTCAGTGAAAACTGCTTTTTTGCTTGGATCAAAATATTCCGACATTATTTGCAACACCAACATTGTAGCACCGAAACACTACATATAAAAGTAAAGCTGACTCATCCAAGGAAAGTGCAAAATGTAAATAAAAAAAGCATTAATTGTGAAAAGTCAGTTAGGGTTTTAAAATATTTCAAGTTTTTAGTTTTTTTCAAGTATTGAAATCCACAGTGTTACTCATAATTTAGGAAATTTTTAAATGAATGATTTAACTCAGCTATGCCCTTTTCCCACAAATAAAGTATTGTAGAGTGAAAGTGTAATAAGGGTAAACCTATACTTTCTATTTATTCCAATCTGGTCACATTAGATATCTGATTAATTCTGCTTTAAGAAGTAAGGAATTTTAGGTTTGTGAATTTTTAGAGGCTGTCTCTTAACCTTGTATTTTTACTGTATTCTGCTTATCTAAAGAATTCTGTAATGTGTCAATCATCATGGCATTTAGGCACAGACGTATTCACAGTACTTTGAAAATATGAGTACTGTGTAAGTGCTGCTATCAATATTAAATAACAAATTTAGAAATTACCGGTGTGACCTTCTAACTGAACTATCATTTACCTCTCACCGATGACCAGAAACATTTTGAATTAATATATAAAGTTAGGCTCAGATCCTACAAACATTGGAATTCAATGGGACTACTCATGTGCATAACGGTTTGCAGAATTAGGACTTGGTTTCCTAATATGTTCCACCCTCATAGTGTTCAAGAGAGAGAAAAGCTCAGATTATATACGCTATGTAGAAAATAAAGCTTCCCAATCAGCAGAGAAGTATCTAAAAACCCTGAAGGGCTCAAAAGAAATTCTTTGCAGCTGGTGGCTGCATAAACATTCCTTTTGGATGCTCTGTAAAACAACAAATGGCATTTAACCTCAGAGGAGGCCATTTGCCTCATCCCTTTCAGCCAGAGGATAAGAACAATATTCATGGCCCTACAGAAAAGAAGGGAGGATAGGAGCACATGGGGGATATGGTGGTCTCATGAAAGTGATGGATTCTCAGGATCCTGCCTGAACCACTGTGGCTGCCAAATATGCCAAAGGAGAAAGTCTGGATTCTAAGTCTCGGGAGAGGCAAGTGTATCAGCAAAAATTTGCATACTGTATAAATTAGATTTTGCTTCTAATTCAAAATAATCCAAGTTAAAACAAACCAAAAAACACAATTTAAAAGCCTAGCTTTTATGTGAAAAACAAAACAAAAAAACCTAAGGGGTAAATTTAGATATTAAAGATCCGGTTCTCTGGCTAAGTCAGCAGATGTTCATGATATTTTTTTTTTCTGGAAAAAAGTATATGGCAGGAAACCTCATGGAAATGAGAACAAAACAACATAAATGTGATCTACAACTGTAAACCCAGCATCTGCTGTTAAACAACATATGTTTAAGAACAATTTCCATATTAATAGCCCAGATATGAAAAAGACACAATAATATCCAGTTAAACCAGATTACTAAACTTGTCATGGCATGCGATCTTAAATAATTCCACAATAAGCATGCGTGACAGCTAGGAAAAAAGAAAATAGCACTGTTATATTAAAAATAATGAAATTGCTAAGTGTGTGGAATAAATAAATAAATAATACCCTTGATAAGTGTTTGAAATGATGTTTAAAGTTTTTTTTTTTTTTTTAAGAGTTGCACAAAGTATTGCAGTTGCATTTTGATGGCTTTCTTCTTCAACAACATTGCTTTTTATATGGTTTTAGAACCATATTTACATTGCCTGTCTGCCTAGTGAGTAGCATTTCTTTTAAACAGATTTTGTTCATAATTAGATGCTGAACACGAACTTTCCTTCCCGGTTTTAATTGAAGAACAGATAAAATATTAGGATGAATGCTGTGTCAGACAACAGCAACAACAAACATGACAAAAGCCACATTTAAAAAAAAACCCTAAAAATTTTCAGAGCCAAAATTATTGTGTCTCCTCACCAACAAGCAAGGTAAATAGTATCCAGCTGGATATTAACACTTTTAAGTTTCCCACATAGGAATCTAAAGGAAAAGTATATTTAAAAGTATGATAACCAAGTCTTTTGGAGCGCCTTACAATACAGGACTTTTTGAATAAAAACTAATGTCTATCTCATCAAAAAATATAAAAACATAAAAATGCTGATTTCAACTTACAAGGTTGATAGTAAGTTTTGATGAACCTTGAAATGCAAGACTGGCTTTGGTAACAATAAATAAATAAATCTTGATTCATTCTGTTTTCACAGCAACTTTCACTGAATTTGCTAGGTCTTTTGATAGCTTTTCAAGTAAAGCAATTAGTCAGTCTTCCCCTCCCCCCTCTATTTTAAAGAATGAATAACTAAACCACAATACTTCGTGGTGTTCCATCATAGAGTTATCATAGTCTACAAATGTGATGGTAAACCAGATGATGTCATTAATACCAAATCCAGAAAGGGTATCTAAATCCCGAGGAATCCAAAGTGAAAGGCAGACACTGTACACACTTGCCAGTAAAATGCTGTTGTGCAATAACGGCAGCACACTAATTAACTCAAACCCAGAATTATTTCATCTCAGCTTCTCAACCTACAAGTTAATTTTCCTTTAAGTGCAATTTAAGGCTGTGATGTTTTTTTTAAAATGACGTGACATCACTACAAGAGATAGGTGTCTAAAAGAAATAATGCACTGTTAGTTACTGGTTTGCTAGCTTCTTGACATTCTTTTGGCTGCATTACTTGGATTTCCTAGCAAGACCAAAAAACTGTTGCCAGTTCTTTTAGTAACATTGGAATGGCCACTAACTGGATTGGACAGGCAAGGTAGAATCTACCTACTGCTGGTCATAGCTCAAATCAAGCTTTTTATTTCATAGGTTTTCAAGTTACTATTACACCAATCTAGTTCTAAATGTTTTTATTAAATATTGCATGGCCTGTGGGGAGAACCTTGCCACTAAACTGACTAACACTGAGATGAACTGTAATACTATACGCCACAATTTTTTTTTACCATGAAACTAGCAGTTTAAAGAAAAATATATATTATTTTATTGTAAACTCATTTTCCAGGTGATATGCATATTCTGTAGCATCGTTTTATGAACAAATCAACTAATGATTTCTTTTTTTCTTAAACATGCATGAAAAAAAAGAGTATAAGATTATGAAGACACTAAAATCACCTCAGAAAATGCAGCACTGGAACACAAAAAGTACTGTTATGCAAGCCACGAATACACATGTAGTAAGAACAATGAAAAAGGCATGTGCTCAGTGAGATGACATTCTTTTAAAACAGAGATGCTGACATTTCACTGAGGCCATACCATGTACAAAGGGCAGCAATGGATAATATGATAATATATGACGGCTAAAATTTTCAGTGTAAGTCCTTGGGGCTTTGTAGAAGATATGTTGTAGGGGTGATTTTGGGAAAGTTTTATGGCCTGTGTTATGCAAGTCAGACTAGATGATCACAATAGTTTCTCTTCTGGCCTTGGAAGCGCTAAAAGGACTCTGCTTCAGGCACTTTTGAAAATCCCACCAGATGTGTTCAGGGAGTACCAAAGAAGCTGAAGGAAAAGGAATGAACAGATGCCTTTAATTTTGCTTAAGATCGTAATATCCTGCCCCTCCTTACCTGAGCCATGGTGGGATAGAGAGATAGAACGACAGCAACCTTCACACTGAGGTGCTCAGAGTCCTCTGACTAGCGCAGGGTAAAATTGCACAGAGCAAGGAGCCAGACACGAGACAGTGTATCTTACTGTTGCTTGAAAAGCAACAGCAGATGCTTTCTGCCAGCTCATTCCACACTGCACTGGGGACTTGTCCATACCCTTACATGGCTGCCCATGCCCACCTGAGGCTATGGTGCACCAAGCAGGCAGGGTAGCAGGGTCCTCTGGTATCATTAGTCCAGCCTGCTCTCCTACCTTACGGGTAGAATGGGGAGGCTCCCTGTATTCTTAGTCCCCTTCAGCACCCCACAACCCGCGAAAATCTAATACAAAGAGAAAAGGGAAAAATCATGCTCTTGGGTGAACACACACAACTCAGGTTACATCTAGCAATTATTGGCCTGACTTACAAAGATGGGTGCATGTAATCGTGCACATATAATTTTGCACCCATGATGAATGAAGAAAAATAAGCATCTGCACATACAAATGGTTAGTTGAATGAATAGCTGACCATGGTCCTGATTCAGCAAAACACTAAGGTGTGTGCATAAAAATCAGTCCATTCCCTACTTAAACTACTTAAGCACATTCATTCCTTAAAAGAGATGTTTTTCACCTATTGGGGCAAGACTAACATAGGATAAATACAGTGTGTTTAACTTCCTTAGAAGTATAATACTTGCCCTTGCCTTTCCTCACTTATGTATTCAGATCGTATAAATACATTAAAATTATTTCAAATGTAAACTGTCCTTCCCCCCATTCACAACTTAAGCAAATAAAAGAGTAGATTCTACCTTAATCTAGTAATAACCTAACCTGACAAGATTATCAATACCATCTGGATTCGGTACACTTGCTCCTAAAGAAATCCTGTGCATATCTTTCTGAAACTCTCTTGTCCCAAAAGTCTGGGAAGAAATGCATTGCATGAACTGGTTCTGTTGGTCCAAGGTTGGAATCTAATTCCAGATTCAAATGGTGAAGAATTAATATAAACTTCAAGTACTCCTTCATATCTAAACCTGTGACCTGCCAAGTACTGATCTTCAGTTACATCTGAGGATCACAAGAGGCTAATTTTTAGTTCACTGAATTATAATTTTAAACTTCAGTGTATTTTGTCATGGTTTGGACATCACTATCAGCAGCCTATCAGACCCTACCAATGCAACAGAACATTTAGTTGCATTTCAGTCCACTGTAAGCATCTATGAAATATGATCTGTGGGGAAGAAACATTTTTAGTAAAGTTGGCAGTGTATTCACAGGTGGCAGTGTGGGGAAAAATAGGTTTAATGTACCATATATACTTTAAAATAAAGTATGTTGTGGTAACAAAGAGGTTACATGCTTAAAATACACCCATAATTAAGAATACGAGACTGCCACAAATTGATAGTCTATCCCATTGCTTAGATTTTTCCGACATTTCAAGATGGCATAAGGTGTTTGCCTAAACATAGTCTTTTCATCAAAAGCATTGCATGCATCAGTCTATATGCAGAAAGAATCAAACATATACGAGTCACAACCTTCTGATTTTAGACTAGAATTGTGTTTTCTTATCACAGCCTGCTGGGAAATGTAGTAATTAACTAAACACAAGTTAGAAAATTTTCCATTTCTAAATATCAATCAGAGAACCCCATGGGTTCTCTTTCCAGCTCTGGTCCAACTGGTGGTATGACCGTGGTCAAGTCACTTCACTGCTGTATGCCTCTTTCTCTCCCAATCTTTGTTTTGTTTGTTTATTTAAAGTGAAAGCAGGTTGGGGCAGGGACTGTCTCTTACTATGTGTTTGTGCAATGCCTAGCATAATAGGGCACCAATCCTGACTGGAACCACTGTACACCACATATAATAAAAAACGAATAATAAAGTAGACATAGGTGCCAGCTGCAGAGTTTGGAACTTCCCCAGCATTTGGAGATGCTAGGATTTGGGGGTTTACTTATAGTCCAACTGTGCTTTCAATGAGACATTTAAAATTTCCTTCATGTAAACATGTGATACGCAGAGGGTAGCACTTTACTAGGCTCTTGTAAAATCCGACCATATGCTATTGTGCATTTTCAGAAGTGACATTTGATTACTTCAAACTTTTCCATTTTTTATATTAATCCTTGAATCTCAAACAAGAGATTATTTTTCATAAAGGAACTGATGCATGCTGTTTGAAGTTTTCTTCTACAGCTGTTTTCAAGATAATGGTGAATCAAAATGCCTTTTTTCCCCCCCAGCCTCCTATAATTCAAATGGTTAAGTGGATTTTCCTCCAGTCTCAATCTCTCTCTCTCTCTCCCCCATGCATTCACACTTTCGGCTGAGTCCAAGCATAGAAAATTTCAGTTCCAGTAGAGAGTACATTATTTCAGAAATATAGGATGAGAGAGAATGGCGTTACAATAGAAATCTGTACCATATTTAACCTCAGCTATTTTAAAAAACAAACAGTTGACATTCATCAACAGTTATCATATAGTGGTATCAGAGATACCATAATTCCCCTTAGACTTAGAATATGTGATATCGGTAGTGGACTGTGAAGGGTCCCTTGGTAAATGCTGAGTATTTAATAGTAATTGCTGTGTAGCATTTGCAGCCAAGAAAGCTGTAATATGAACATGGAGATAACTAATTTGCATTGTATTTTGCATTGCCAAATAGGTATTTCCATTTTATTTCTTTTTTTAAAAATTTGCTAGTCCGCCCAGATTTCTTATTAGTTAAAAATAGGTATTTGTGGAAATTGGAGGATTAGTCTTTTTGCTTTAGAAAGGAGGGAAGGGTGAAATTATTTGGGAGGTTAATGAGATAATGGTATGGCCTGTTGCTGGTTGGGGATGTGGCAGGTAACTGTGCTTGTAGATGAAGTCCCTTTCATTGAGTATCTAGCCACAGTAGCTGTGGCCTTTTGATGGCCACATTAAGGTAGGTAGGAGGGTGTAACAAAAACTGTTGGGGAATTCAATTGCTCTCTCCCTTGGGCTGATGAGAGGGGGGAGAGGAGGCTTTAAGGTTAAATTCCTGAAATATCTGAGGGTCCTATTTAAGAAATCCCAACTCCTGCGCAAAGTTGCTAGAAGTTCTTAAGGCCCTAATAAGAGGAGAATACTTGTGGTGCAATGCACTCCAGCCTTGCCCCCATGACAGGGACCGTGAGTAGGGCCTGTATAGAGGCTTAATGCCAGCTCTACCATGGCCAAGGAGGTTCCCTGCACAGAGGATATCCTCAGGGAAGACATTTCTACTCACTTTTAAGTCACCTTTATACTTCCAGAACAGTTTAAAAAGAGCTGTAGCATAACTGAGAATCAAGCCCACAAAGTTTTGTGCTCTTGTGCTTCATGTGCTTTTAGTATCATGAAGATGAAACATGCTATGCGATTACCAATTGTTATTATTTCATATTCCAAGAGGGGCACTGACAATTTATGCTGAGGCACATACAAGGAAATTGACAAAGCAATGTTACATTGCCAGTACCCCATCAGAAATATATAAATTCAAGATGACTTATTACTAACACACAGCAAGCTGGAGCCTCTTCTTGTCAGCTGGAGTCCAGCAAATAATTACTGTAATCAACATGAATAAGACATCATTGAATATTTGATGTTTATGGTATATTAACATTTTAAAGTAGATTCATTTATGCAATATACTCATCCCTATTTTTTCTCTCTCATTATCAGGTGACCTTCACTCTGCGTGTGTGTTTGGTTTCCTCATCCTGCTCCCCTTTCTATTTATAAAAACAATAAAAACTATTTAAATATAAGAGGAAAGGGCAATATCAGTAAATTAATTATTTACATTTTCAAGTTTTAGAAGGATATTACAAACAATGGTGAAGCACTAAAATAATTAAAAGCTACAAAAAGTTAAAGTAGATGACAGTGTGTCCCTTTTTGGTATTATTTAGTATTAGTGCTTAACAGAAGATCCCATCTCCTGATGTCAAGTGGCTAAAACACAATCTACCCCTTATAACAATATTTCAAATGTTTACTTTTTACAAAAAGGGTCCCTCCTACTAAGGAATATTTCTACAAAACAATTTTGTATCTAGAAGTATTTTTCTAGTGCTGGTGGTTGTTTTTTTAAATTCAAGTACGAACTCTAATATTAAAAATGTACCTATTGAGATTTACACATTGGAAAGTCAAAGAAGAGAAGTTATGTTAAAACTGGAAAACACGTCAGTACAGTGACTACCTCATTTGATTACTACTACTGTGGGATATTATAACAAATTTGACAATGTTACTAAATTGTTTTGTTAGTTCATATCTCTGCCTCCCTCTAATACTCCACCGTTGCTTTTACTATTATTTATTAGGTGTTTTCGTACCTTCTGACTCAAGGCAATCCAATATTTCTCCCTCCGTCTGTCTAATGCCACTTTCCTTGATTCATTATAGTTTGTTTCCATGTCAGTGATATTTTGTCAATGTTTTTCTTGTATGTCACATGTGGTCCTCCACTTCCCATCTTCCAACAAATGGCATCCAGTCAAGGCTTGTATAGAAATACAATTTTTGATATCTATACAACATGTCCAAACTAAATCAGCCTTGTTTTTCAAGTCTGTTAACCAGTTCTTTCTAACATCTCAACATTGACTACTTTGTCCCACCAGAGGACATCAAGTATTCTTCACAAGCATCTCTGATGGAATGTGTTAAGTTTCCTGTTGTGGAATAGCATTTGCCAAGTTTCAGAAGCATATAACAATATGGCAATCATAATGACATTGCATAACCTTATCTTGGTTCTTAAATGAATCTCCTTATTTTTCCACATATTTGACAATCTCAAAAAAGCTCTACTTGCCTTCCCAATTCTTGCTTCCATCTTTTTATGGAGTTGGCTATCATAGAATATTAGGGTTGGAAGGGACTCCTAGAGGTCATCTAGTCCAACCCTCTGCTCAAATCAGGATCAACCCCAACTGAATCATCCCAGTCATTAATTGTCCATTAATTGCCAAACTGGGCCTTAAAACCTCTAAGGATGGAGATTCCACCACCTCCCTAGGTAACCCATTCCCATGCTTCACCACCCTCCTTGTGAAAGTTTTTTTCCTAATATCCAAACCTTGACCTCCCCCACTACAACTCGAGACCATTGTTCCTTTTTCTGTCATTTGCCAACACTGAGGCCAGCCTAGCTCCATCCTTACTACAACCTTCAGATAGCTGAAGACCGCTTTCAAATCCCTCCTCACTCTTCACTTCTGCAGATGTGCTCCAGCCACCTAATCATTTTTGTTGCCCTTCACTGGATTCTGTTCAATTTGTCCACATCCTTCTTGTAGTGGGGGGCCCAAAACTGGACACAATACTCCAAATGTGGCCTCACCAGTGCTGAACAGAGAAGAATAATCACTTCCCTAGATCTGCTGGCAACGCTCTTACAAATGCAGCCCAATATGCCGCTATCCTTCTTGGCAAAAGGGGCACACTGTTGATTCAGCATTTCTTGTGCCGCCAAGATATGCAAACTCATTAATCATGTTGTATTCTTCATTATCCACTACATTCACACCATTATTGCTGACATCTCTTAAAGATCATAACTTCCATTTTCTTTTAGCTGATTCTTAATCCTACTTTGGTGGCCTCATGTTTGACATGGGTAGTGGTCTTTTTCATGCATCGTCATCTGGATCCAATAGAACAATGTCATTTACAAAGCCGGGAACATCAAGTTTTCCTCTACTCCACATAACTCCTATATATCTTCCTATGACGGTGCTTTTGGCATCCCATAATCTATCACGATTCAAAAAAGGAGGGGTGATACGATTCAGTCCTGCCACATTCCAGTGACAATGTCAAACTCATCAGTCTCTCCATTTTCCATCCTACTACAGCATCCTGGCCAGTGACACTGTTTTTCTAGGAAGCCCACATTGTCACAAGATCTTTCATAGCAATATCTTGTGAATGCAGTTGAAACTTTGGTGAAATCAATGAAATTCAAGACTAGTTCCTCTCTGGTAAGCAAGCCCTTTCTCAATCCATCATCTCAGGGTAAAGATGTGATCTGCCCAATCTTTTTGGTCTAAAGTCTCAGTACACAGTATTTCATCTAAGACCAGTTTGATTCTCTTGAACACTATAGAACACTTCCCTTGGTACTGAAAGTAGCGTTATTCTTTGTCAGTTATCACTTACCAGTTGGTTACCTTTCTTTGATAATTTACAGATCATGCTTTTCTTCCAATCCCCTCAGCAAAATTCTCTCTCCCAAACTATCTCCAAGTTTATTCAGTATTGTTGCAGCCATGTCTGTCCCAGGATATTAGAGACACAAGGTGAGTAAGGTAATATCTTTTATTGGACCAACTTCTGTTGGGACGGATCCAGCTACAACAACATTGCATACAACAGTGGAAGATATTAAATTTTTCCATTTAAAATGGAAACTCTTTTCCCAGACCTAAGAAAGAGCTCTGTATAGCTTGAAAGCTTGTTTCCTTCACCAACAGAAGTGGGTCCAATAAAGATATTACCTTGAAGATTACCACCTTGTCTCTCTTATGAAGTTTATGCATTTCATATACTCTCACATCCTCACCAGCTTTAAACATTTCAGCAGTGACCTTATCTTGACCAGGTGCTTTGCCATTTTGTTAGCTGCTTAATTGTTTTCTGTATTTCTTCTTCTGAAAATTTTAGCAGTGAAATATTTAATTCTTCACTTTCTTTGCATACATTAATTGGAGTTATCATCTCTGGTTAATTGAGTATTTCATTAAAATGTTCTCACCATTGTTTTTTTTCCCCCTGCTACCATTGTTCAACAATCTTCCACCTTTTGCCTTTACAATACCACTGTAACTGAACCATTATGACAATTGTTTATACACCTAAGACAGTTTCTTGGACTCACCCCTCAGTGATGCTTCTTTGGCTTTTCTCACTCTTTTGTCAAACCATTCTCTTATCTTTCCAACATAACTTCTTTACCTCTGTCTTTCTTTACCTAACCCAGTTGCAGCATTATTTGTTTTGTTGTGTCACCAGTGTTTGCCTTTTTAAAAAGCTTTTCTTTCCTCAATCAATTTTAATGTGAATGGCTATATCGCTTCTTCTTTTCTTAATCCTCTTGATCCAAGTGAAATTGTGCCAGCTTCCTAGCAAACATCTCTAAAGCAAGTTCTTCTATAGCATCATTCATTATGCACCACTTTTGACATCCATTTGAGAGCCAGATTTTAAAAACCCTGCTGATTCCCAGGTCAGACAATTTCTTCATATCAAATACCATCTCTTTTCTTATCGGTTTGGCTTTTTAGTTTTATACTAACTGCTGTGTGTATACTAACTGTTGTGATGACAAGATAACGGTCACTCTCTACAGCAGCACTTGTAAAAGTTCATGTAACCAGTAGTGATCTTCTCCACCATCTGCTGATAGCAATGCAATCCCACTGTATCTTGGTAATGCCATAATTTTTGTTTGTGTTTCCTGTGATAGGAGAAAAGTTTCCCCCCCAACACACATTTTATACATATTGCACGGCTTTCGCTGTTGTCTGTCTGCCCCTAATTCAGTGTTCCCATGCAATGCTCATATCCGAGGTTATCATTATTGACTTCGGAATTCGTATCACTCATAATCAGAACAACTATCATAAGCATGAACCCAGTTCATCTTGTTGTAGCATATGTGTTTTGCTTGCTTTTAGCTGGTTGCTGGTTGATCCTCCACTAAACTAGTGCAACAATACCATCCTCATTACCTTTGGAAATATATTAGATATAAAAGCCCTGACCCTCCTCTTCATTGTACTTTATGAAATTATTTACACGTCTGCAAAACAAGTGTAAAATGCCACTAATTCATTGTTTGCCGAGGTACAAATAACTGCACAAGATGCAAGATAGTAGAAAATAAGACTCAGATGTTACTGATATTTCTAGAAACTTTGCTATGATTCAACGTATTAATGAAGCAATAAGAATGCTACAGATTAAATATGTACTGTGACTACCTCGGGCATCGCTGATATAAAAACTGAATGTGATATTTTAGATTTTTCAAACTTTTAGTCTTTCACAAAACCTTAAAATAATTTTTGGTTTGACATTTCACTGAATAGTTCATAGTCTACATATCAGATGTTTCAAAAAGAATCACAAGTATATCATGATATACTCCTGGAAATGTTAAGAACATTGGAAGGCTTTGCTAACAGATTATCTAATATTTTGTAGATTTTTCTGGCATTCATCATTCCTAATTTAAACTGAAAAAAAATCTCAATCAATAGAAGGAAAAAGTAGACACTTTAATCCATTAATTTTTCTCAACACTGAATGAGACACAAGGGAATATATGATTTAATGAAATGAAGATGCTCTGATAACAGTTTGCTCAAGGAGAGATCTGGATTGTAAGCACACCTGTTCCAAAACTCTAAACTTGCAGGAAAGAAATGACTTGATTTTTGTAATAGTTATATCCATAAGCATTAAGATAAAAGGGTAATAGACCCCTTACAAAGACCTAAAATAGTTAAGCAAAAAATATGGCAAGGGTAGCCAATTTACTGACCCCCTTCCTCACCAGGCAGAATCCTCTAGCCCTACCACCCTGCCTCTGGTCAGAAGCTCTGAGCTCCCCACCTCAGTAGGTGGAGAATGGGGGGAGGGACATAGAAGGGGCTGCACTTTAACTGTAAAAGCCACATGTAACTCACGAGCCACGGTTTGGCCACTCTTGGAATATGGGCTAGAGAATATTCACATGAACAACAGATTCCCATCAATTATTATGGCAAATACATTGATGCTATCTGAAACCGTTGTTCAATACACAGGCCTGTCTTCTTTTAAGACCTGGGTTCCAATTTAGAGTAGGTTATAGGCAAATCTAAGTTCAGATCTTGCAAACATTGACATGTGTTCCTAACTTTGGATATGTGAATAGTTCCACTGAACTCAATGGCAATACTCACATGCTTAAAGTTAAGCACATACACAAGTGTTTGCGGGATCAGGCCTTTAGTTTGGATGTTTCAGGTTACTGTATTACTACTGGAGTTTTATCCCCCAAAACGAAACCAACTCATACTTAGGCATGATTGTGTATGCTTTTCCAGTAGAGGCCCAGAACTAGAAAAGCAAAAGTCAAGATTAAGATGAATAGCTAGTAACACGACAGAGAAGCGCAATGACTGTGGGGTGGGCAGTCAGGCCTAGTGGGCAGAGCAAGGGGGTCAAACCCAAAGACAGCATCAGGTACCAAGGCAAAAGGTCAGAGCCAGAAATGAGTCAGGGGCCAAGCCAGGGTTCAGAGCCAGAGACAAAGTCAGGGTAAGGCAGAGAGGAGAGGGGACTGAAGTAGAGCAGGAACTGGGAGTAGACGGAGGTCTGGGATAGGAGGACAGGAACCGGAGGCAGGCAGGAAAGCAGGAGCCAGGCGCTGTTAGGAAGGCAGGGCCCAGGAGTCAGGTAAGGAGAAAGGGTACATAGTCGCAGACAGCTAAGGATTCTGCTAGTTGCTCGGCCAACTTCCTGTTGTTACTTCCTGGTTCATATAGTACTCCTATATGGAAGTGCTCTGCAAGCTAGCCCTTCCCTGGTCCCTTCCCTTCCCTAGTTACTCTAGAGAGCTGCTGGGTGGCAGTCCTAGCCTGAGTGCTGCCTTGGGATCTGTGGAGGCCTGGGTTTGAGGCCTGTGATCCCTCCCAGGAAGCTGAACAGCCTAGATGATGATGTGCACTAGCCAGTAGCAGCTTCTTGAGGGATAAAATTAACCAAATTCATAGGTTTTAAAGTATTGGATTCAGATATTGCCAGGATGGGGCCCAATACATGCACCTAGACAGGTGTGCAGATAGGCACTGTCTGATAATCTTCTATTAGTAAAGTCACTGTTCCTGCAAAGCAGTCTGTGCAGTCAGACCCTGATGCTCACATTTAGTCTTACTGAAGTTTGACTATGCTGGAGTAAGAATGTACCTACATAGATCACTCTGCAGGTTCAGTCCCACACTAAGCCAGTATGAATGTATGTCTTCAGGCCACTGCATGCTTTTCTGTTGAAACATTCAAACTAAAAACATCTGAAGTCCTCTTGGCTGCTACATGACACACGACTAACTGTCTGAGCAACTTCTTTTATGTACTGCCCTGTAGCTCTATAGTGCCCTGCCATTCAATACAGCTAGACAAATGATATTTGCTACTATGACCCAGCTCACCTTCTCCTCCCTCTACACCAAGAAGCCATTTAGAAATGAGTAATAAAACTACTCTATTGACGTTTGCTACCCATATGTGTGAAAGTGCTCCTCCCATTGGCCAAGCTTTGTTGAAACCTATACATTACACACTGTAACCTATCTAAAGCAAACACTCATGGGTCAGATAAAAACTGACTGCCTAATAGAGCCAAATAATACTCCATACATTTGGAGATTTTATATTTATAGAAGATAAAAACTTCTGCATAGGAAACTTTGTAGCCTGAAGTCTTATAGGCATGATCGGCTCAGTGTATAAAAACAGCAAAAGCTAACAGATTTTCTGATATGTTCTGTTCAAGACAAGCTAGTCAAAGCTCTCGTCTGTCTGGTGGGGTTGAGCTGACAGACTTCACCTATACAGAAAACAAGGAGGGAGCCTACCAGTTTGTCTCCCCAGTTGCAGAAACAAACAGAAATGGGTAATGTTAAAGAAAATGGCCCCTCAGAAGAGGCAGCTGCTATGATGTAGGGAATTCCCTTTAGCTGTCAGCACACTACTACTGTCCTCTTAAGATACACAGGCAAGAGAGGCATGGAGAAGGTAAATAAAAACACCAGTACAAAGACACACAAAATAAGCATTATACTAAGTCAAATATATTAAACAAATCACATCTTAAATAAATAAAAAGTGAATACAGCAGTAAAGATTATTCCCACCCTTTTCAATTCCATTATTTCTTTTCTTTTCCTTTTTTTTTTAAAAAAAAAATCTGACTACAGGTGCATTGACAATCGCAGCCTGCAATCTAATATCAAGCAGATTCTTTCATGGCTGAGAGATGACACAGAAATGAGCAGTTGTATCCTTTCCCTCTGGCTATTGTGGCAAACGGCCGGCTCCTCCCTAGTGGGTCTCGCACTTTTGCCTCTCGTAGTGGGCCAGGGCGTCGCCAGTCACCCCGTCTCCTCAGGGAGGTGGGTAGGGATCTGGGCATGCCTGCTCTTCTGGGTCCCAGCCCAGGGGCCCTATGAGTAGCAGCTATGTGCTGCTGGCACTGTACTTGCAGCTGCAGACTTTTCCGCTGGGCTATTTTCCCCCCTCTGTCCTTCTGGCTTCTTGAGCCCAGTACACCACTGTACTCTGTTCTGCTCCTCTTCACAACTCCACACACCCCTCTGCTCAGTAGCACAGCACAACTACATCTTCAGCTCATGCACTGTCTCTCAGGAGCAGACAGTTTTTATCAGGCATCTGGCTGGACCTCAATTGGCCTCAGCTGCCCCTAATTGCCCTCTAATGAATCTGGCTATTCTATAGGGAATAAAGCCTGGATCATTCTAGAATTTACATAGTGCCCTTCCAGAACTTTCCTACTGCCCTCTGCCCCTTGCTATACCACACAATACAACAATTGTGTGATGATAACTGCTTTATCTGGACTGGTGTCAGAGAAACATGTTTCTCTAATGAATAATCTAGAAAATGATGCCATAGATGAAGTCATAATATTTATATTTATAATATTTATAATTTCACTGTTTAATAAATCACTTAGTTTTTTTAATGTAAAACATGTTCTGATAAGAAAAACCGTTTAGGTATCCAGTTTTATTTAATAAAAAAATCCCATGTTTGTGCATTTTTAATTGAATTTAAATTTCTATCCAAACAGAGCTTGATACAAATTGGAAGTAAAAATGAATCATCTAGTATATCAGAAATGTTTCATTTGCCATTTTTAACATCATAAAAATTTAAAAATTACAGATCTGAATAGACGTAAGTTAAACTATATAACTACTTAAATAAATATAAAGCGATATAGTGTATCCTCCTGATTAACAAAAAGAAGCACCAAATTTAGTGTACAAACTATGTTTAGTTGCAAATCAACACTGCTTACCAACCAATAAGAATCAACCTTTCTTTAGGAAAATAAATGAAAAGTACAAATGCAATACACAATTAAAGTTGGTAATCTAAATCAAGGTTTCCTGCTTGCTAATTTAAATCTCTTTGATTCAAAATCAATCCACCAATTACCTTTGTAATTTTTTTTTTTTACAAAGATCTCCTTTCACATTAACTACACATCATTCCAGAAGACACTTAAAACAAATCTAGTTTTCTTGTCTTAGGCTCAGATTAGACAATGACCTTCTGTGAATTTAGTATGTTTAGTGCTCATGTACAATAGTGCTGAATTGATATCAGGGGAAGTTTTCTGTTTAGTCACAGCATTAAACAAAAGCAGTGCAAAACAACCCTACAATATTATTTACCACTATTCCACTCTCAAGAAACCAATTCTCTGAGTCAGAGTTCTATTCTTTTTTATTTAGATTCTTATACTGCCCCTCACTGCAACACCCTCTCCATCACTATAATATCTGATCAACTCACTTGACGGACTATGCACGTGCATACATATATACGGCCTAACAACCTGAGGCAGACATGGTCTGTGGTGGAAGTTTGAGACTGCAGTGCCAGAAATAGGGCTCAAGTTGCTTGGAATCATACATTTGGCAGAAATGCGCTCAAATTCATAGAATCTAGAAGGGCCCTGATGAACTTGATTCTTTGAATTGGTACCAGCGTCGACTGTCCCTTGTTTAGGATGAGGCTCAGACAATCAAAGAAGAGACGTAGGGTGCACTGGACATGACTGAGAATTTCTTTGGAATTGCCTCTCACTGACCAGTCATCCAGGTACAAGAAGATATAAATTCCCCTCTTCCTGAGGAATGCTGTCACCATGGTCATGCACATGGTAAAAATGTGGGGAGCCAAGAACAGACCAAAGGAAAACATGGTGTTCTGACAGTGGTGACCTGCCTCGAGAAACCTCAGAAGCCTCCTGTGGCTTGGGAGAATCACCACATGAAAATAAGCGTCTTGAAGAACCAGGGTAGCAATGAGTTGCGGTTAAATGTAGGGAAAACAATTGTTAGGGTGATCTCACACAATCTCACAGATTTGATATATTTGTTGAGGTTGTGGAGATCAAGAATAGGCCTCATTCCTCCTTTTGGATTTGGGGACCAAGAACTACTAGGAATAGAATCCACTTCCCTATTGCTGCAGAGCACCTCCTCTGGTTCCCACTGTTAGCAGAATCTGGACCCGCGGAAGGAACAGTGGCTTGTGAGAGAGGGGTTCCTGAAGAGAAATGGGGTAGGAGGATGGAGGGAAGGGATGTTCAGGAATTGAATGGCAAGCTCAACATCATAGTGCCTAAGACTCACTTGTCCATGGTTACTCAATACCAAGTATCATAAAAGCAAGATAGCCTGTCCCCAAACAGGGGCAGTGAGGTCACAACTGGAGTGCTATCCTGGATCTGAAAGCCAAAATGGCTGCTTGCTCAACGATGGTGGACGACAAGCTGACTGACTAAAATTAGGGCCAGAAGACCTTCGTCTCAGGGATCTAGGAGACATCCTGAGGAAGTCCTGATTGGCCACACGGAAGGGAGGTCTGCTGGAAAAAACACTGAGCTATACTGCTGCTGGTGCTGCTTAGTGGCACCTCTTTGAGGCCAAAATATACACTCCCAATGAAAGTAAAGCCTGGGAGTCTATAAACAAATGCAGGGTCTCATCAGTTTTGTCTGAGAACAAAAACTGACCACGAAAAAGTAAGTCCTCTGTCGCTTGCTGCACATCCAGAGCTATAGCAGGATTCTGCAGCCATGAAGGCCTCCTCATGGACAAAGCTGACACCATAACTCTGGCAAAAGCAACTGCCATGTCCAAAGCTGATTGCAAAGAAGTTTTGGTCACAATACAGAGCCCTCCACAATTAATGCCTTAAACTCTTCCCTGGAGGCTCCTGGCAGTTAATCCATGAATTTGGAAATAGTGTCTCATTTCACAGTCATATATATATATGCATAGCAGCTCCTGTTTGTTCATGATGCACATCTATAAAGATGAAGTGGTATGAATTTTTATCCCCGTCAAATCCAGCCTCTTGGATTCACTGTCCTCAGGTGTGGAAGTATACCTCCCCTGCCATGACCTGTCATTTCTTGCAGTTACCATGCGAGAGTTAGGAGCTGAGTGTTCCATGGGACTTCACAGGCTCCAAGAGATCCTCATTTATCAGAAGAGTCACCCTTCCCAGAGTGAATGACTGCAGAATATCCACCAACTTCCAAGTGTTCTCCTGTGTTCTCCAAACTTGGCCTGAATGCTCAAGGCAAAGACCAGAAACATCAGGAGGTCCTGATATGCCTTAAAATCTTCAAGCGCAGGAGAAGCAGAGTCCAGTACTATGGAGTCATCTGGTGATGATGAAGAAGCAGGGCATAGTATTAACGGAGACTCTTGAAGAGGAACCAGCTCCTGTACAAGAGGATCGGGCTGAGCCAGCTCAGGAGAGACCATGTCAGCCCATGTCTCTAATGGAGGTAGCTTGGAACCCACAACCAGGATCAGTGACCTTACCTTGACTGCGTTGAGGAGTGGGATCTCATGGGCTGAGGGATGTCTCAATAGCTCCAAGGAGTAGAGATAAAACATAGATGCCTTGTACGTACCTGTAGGGCCAGCAGTTCATGTCCCTACTACAGGAGCTACCGTCTCTGTATCAATTGTGGTCCGAGGACGGTCTGAAACACTTCCAAAAGCAGTGCTTAAAGGAAAAGGGGGCAGATCCCAAGGAACCCTGGAAGTCCTCACGTGACAGCAGAGGAGCTACCCCTGATGGGGCCAAACAAACAATCAGCCTCATCCAAAAGCCAAAAACACATTGGTACCAAGGATGAATGACAAGCCAGCACCTTCAGTACTGGAAAGAACGCCACACTTCCCATCAGTATCTAGGGAAATGGGGCTGGTGCAGAGACTGATGGAGGATTCTGTAGTACCAGTGACAACTGTGACGAAGACCACATTAGAGCCGACAAACCCCTCAGTACTGCAAAAGATGGTGGCCGCTCTCTGCAGTCTGGCAGAACGTGGTGCTGATGAACCAGACAGCTCTGCAACCAGACCTGATGGCACCAAGGGCACAGCAGACAAGGAAGAGGTCAAAACCACAGCAGCCAAAGGTCCCTGAACTACTGGGGAGTTAGAAACAAAAAGGCAAAGCAACTCTAATGCCTCCTGGTATGCCGATGGCATGGAGGCAGTTGGTGCTGAAACCGACGTCACTGTTACTGGACTCAGCCGATGCTCCAAAGCCAGTACAAGAGTTGATACCTACAGGCTTCTACTGATCAGGAGGGGTACCGACGATCAGTCAGATCAGTGGTTCCCAACCTTTTTTGGCTCAAGGGTCACAGATATCGTCTTTACAACCCTTAAAGGCGACAAGTCTCCGCCAGCAGGTCCCACCTCCTCCCTACTGCAGCCAGATGGAAGGAGTTCCCTGGCTGCAGCGGGGAAACCGCATGTGTCCTCTAGCTCTGTGCGCTCCACCTGGGTCCCTAGGCAGTGGCTCCCTTCTGCAGCCAGGGGGATGGGAAATCAGTGCTCCCCTCCCTCTGACTCTGGCAGGAACCCCAGCAGCTAGGGACTCAGGCAGAGCACTTTCCCATGCTCCTTGCTACAGCCAGGGGGAGCGGAGTGCTGATCTCCCATCCCCTGGGCTGCAACAAGGAGCTTGCACCTTTTAGCCCTGTGGAAACACGCGCTGCCTGGATCCTTAGGCAGTGGGTCTGCAGCCAACAGAGGGGAGCCCTGGGCCACTTTGAAAGCCCCCATGGGCCACTTCTGGCCCCTGGGCCACAGGTTGGGAACCACTGAGTTAGATGGACCAGCTCCACCCCATGTGCTGGAGGAACCACAGTGCTGGTCAGCACTCCTCTTAGGAGATAAAAAGGAATCTCCTTGAATTCTGGAATGTTCCCGTTTCATCTTGAGGGATCTCTTCCTTGGAGGACCAGGGAAAGGCAAAGGACCTCTCTTCCTCTTAGGGAAGGCACCAGTCCTCAGATCCAGAGCAACATCCCTTTACTGCACCAAAGGAGATGGTGAGACTGGTTGATAAGAAGAGCCTCTCTGTGCCGAAGTCGGCTTCATGGCCTGCTCCAACAGGTGCTGCTTCTGGCGCAAATCCCTCTCCACTTGCATTCTTTTTTTTTTTTTTTTAATGGCTTGCAGATGAAGCACTTCTTTTTAATGTGCCCTTCTCCCAGAAACAGCAAATACCTCATGTGGGTGTCATTGTTGGGAATAGCCAACCTAATGCATAAACCTTGGTGAGGGAATAATTCAGGAGAGCTAACTTCCTAGCTAAAAACTAGAACTAAATAAAGAGGCACTACTTAACTACACTAACAAACAACTATTTACAACCAGAAATCTCAGAAGACTGAGATTGAAAGTGTGAGGTTAAACACCATACAGAACGACCCAATCCTAGCCACATGGATAAGGAGGAACTGAGAGGGATCACAGCGAAGCCACCTTTAGATAGCCAGGGCAGAGGCTAGGGCTACATGAATTGCCCCTGCGGATACTGCTAGGCAAAGTTCTTTGGCTTTGGTGCGAAGTGGAATAGTCATCTGGAACCACTGAAAGAATAATGTGGATTTACTTTTCATTATAAACAGGCTCCAAGAAAAGGTTTCTGAAGCGAGAATCTAGATTTATGTGTTGTCAGTTTTCATTTCACAGTGCATAGTTAAAGCTCTATTAGTCCATGGTTAGTGGAAATTCATCAGTACAGGATGAGAAGGAATTCAACTAACTGTGATGTGTAACTCACACTTAAGACAAATATTAATTGTTTATGATGAACTGGAAGAGGGAAAGCGTTTGTTAAGTGGAACATCAGATCATTTGCATTTATTCCCTGGCATTGCTTGGTGTTAAAAGGAAAAGCATTTTAAAGCCACGTGCAAGGACCTTCACAGGAAATATTGCAGCTGGTTTACAGTCTGTATACTGCCATACATACCAGTATAAATATATCTGTCTTATTAATTTAGAAATACTACTATTCCTACCCCTTATCAGTATTTGTGTGCAAATGCAATACCTGAATGTGTAAATTAGACCTAAATTGTGTCTTTTTTTAATGGGCAATTGCCTATCCTAGTGTTTAGGAAACCTTCCTCTTAAAAATGTCTGTTTTAGGCTTTAGCGGTATTGTAGTCATCAAGGTGAATAAGAAAGTTCACAGCTGTTGTTTCAATCTGTGTAGAACACAGGTACATCAGTTCATATGAAGACAACTACCTTCAAAACCCAAAGGGCAAAAAATGGACATTTCTGTTTGAAAATGAAAAGTTGCACTGTTTGTGCAGACTCTGAATCTGTCATGGGGGCCATCTAAACACATCAAGCAGGCAGAGAGTTTGAACATCCTGCTTTAGAATACTAGTAAATTTAAATTAAACCTGTGGATATACTGCTCCATTTTTCCTGTTCAGGTGTACAATAAGGTGGTAACAGAGTTTTTCAAAGATTTTCTAACCTCTCCTGGGACTCTCATGATTGAAGAGAATGCCATTTACAGCAAAGAGATTGTAGGCCTCCCTGAAGTTCACCACAATCCAGTAGGCATACAGTTTGGCTGCTCCTACAAAAAAAAATGTAAATGTTACATATACAATCACCCCCAATATTCTCTCCTCCCCACACAAACACAAGTGAAAGAAATTCATCTTTCTACAAAGAAGTGCATTAGAGTTTGATTAATTCCCTCAGTGTGTCATATTTCATCATTTAAAAAAATCCAGCCCAATAAACAGCAACTGAATGAGAAAACACTCCTTTCTGTACAGCCATAGTCTTGGCCAGGAAGTTTTAAGGCACCTCTCACTTGTTTTTCTATGCACTCTCAAGCATAGCACTTTTTCTTTTACAATACAATTATCACAGCCAGAGCGTGTGAAATATGCCACTGTGGTGACCTCTGCTAATAAAAAAAATGACTTTGGGGGAATAAAAGAGAAAATCTTGTGCCTTACCACTCAAATTGGTTTGAAACTTTATCACTAGAGTCTTCCATACACATTGCTTTAATAATTGCTTCAAGTTAGTTCATGAGAGAAGTGGGCTCTTGGGAGATTTTCATTTAGGCAACAAAAATATGAAACCTTATCACTTCAGTGCTATTTTACAACTCTTCACTAACAAAGAATCACCCCACCCTCTCAGCCTTTTAAAGTGTTCTCTGCTCCAGATCTGAATGAATTAGGTTTTGTAAAGTCAGATGGTAATTTCCAACCCTCAGGCAATGGCAGCAAATACTTTTTATTTAGTAATTTATGAAGGTGCGTTTCTCAACATGTCTAGTCACTTTTGTTCTATCTTTATTTTAATCTCAGACCCAAATGACTTCAGCCCTGAGACATGAAGAACAGAGAGCGTGCATGCGCGCGCACCCACACATGAACACTCACCATATGGCGATCTGGGATAAAAAGGGGTAGTCTCCTTTTGTGGTATTTCTTGCACTTTCCCATAAAGTTCACTGGTTGAGGCTTGGTAGAACTTCACAGTGTTGATAAGACCACAAGTCTTCACGGCATCTAGAAGCCGTAAAGTGCCAACTCCATCAACATCAGCAGTATATTCTGCTAGGTCAAAAGAAATCTTGGAGGGGGAGAGAGGAAATAAAACAAATTACAGAGATTTACTAAAGGCAACCACAAATGCGACAAGCATACACAACTGATTCACATTGATACCACACTTGCAATAGAACCAGCTATATACTTTCAGGCTGATTTCAATTTTAAATACACAAAAATAGCTAACATGTTTTTTTTAAAAATACACCAATAACCAAAAAGAGGCTTCTGCAATTCAACTACAGAACTAAAAAGCAAAAAGAAGCGAAGTCTAGGTAACTGGTAATCAGATACCAAAGGATATTCCCAGCCCTCGAGTGCCACAAGACAGAGGGCACTAGAGCAATGATGACTTTCTTTTTAAAGGAAACAAAGAACTTCTCACTGGCCCTGGATGGAATCTTGACCAACTTAGGCCTCAGGCTGGTAATTTCAGGGCAACAAGCAAACAGAATGTTGTCCACACAACAAACCCCCAATCATTTGACGGGCCAAAATGAGATGCCACTCTGAATGTCTGAATATGCTACAATAACGCAGGCTGTCTTGGACTCTTGGCTTTCTCTCTGTTAAGTTAAAATACACCTTTGAGCAGGCTTCATTAGGATACAGGCACAACAGACAGGTGACTAGGGCCCCAGAGACATGTGATGACGTCAGATTCTGAACTTCCATGAAAAAAACGTTGCTTGCCCCCATGGTTGAGAGGAAAAGCTAGAAAAAGTAAACTCTGTAACTGATGCACTGCCTGAGTCTGCAGACAGCTCTCTGAAGACAGAGTAGCAGCAGACACTGAAGCCAGGCAGAAGATTACCTGGCTCCACAGTCAACACCACAGCAGATCTGGATGCTGCTGTTCTGGCAAAGAGGATGGGCTGGGGGTCTTGGGTGAGTCACTGGGCTCTGTGGGATTGGCTCCCCATTGATGGACTTTTGATTATTGATGGGACTATTGACTTGGACTGTTGTTGGGACTTTATGGACCCAGGCTCCATTCCTCCCATCTGGTTTTGTGTTCTGAATATCAGAATTGGGAAAAAGTGGTGGTGATCTTCTCCCAAACATTATCCATTCATAGCACAAAAATGAGACACTATTCCCAGCAGATGCTGCAGATCTGTGTCCTTCCTTCTCCTTTATTGCGTTTTTTGACAACAGTGAAATAGTTAATGGTGATAACATTTAAATTACTATTATTAGGTACCTGAACTATCAACCCATTGAAAAACAAGGTAGTTCACACTTCTCAGAGGTATCATTTCAGGCTCTCTGCAGATTCAAGCAGAAAACACTGCATTCATTTAACATTTTGAAGTATTTTTTTCCTGTAATCATAAGAGCTAGAGATGTAAGGCTTGTCTGCATAGTAATTCCACAGTAATTCAGAATTGTAATTCACACTACTAGTTATGTTGGTATAAACCTGATTTTTAACAGCATAAATTATATGAAAATAAGGCACTCTTCTTCCAAAATAAGAGTGTCCTTACACAAGCTTGCACTGAAATAAAGACGTGAATTAAAACCTGCTATAACTACTTCAGTTCCAGACTACTGTGTCGACAGTGCTCTTACTTTTAATGAAAATGAAACCTGACATTCTGGAGAAAAAATGGAAACTAAAAAAAAAAAAAAGGTGTCAGTTTGCTGATCTGGTGAGAACCAGCATAATTCAAGCCTGATTTGGTGGAGAGAAGGAATAAACAATTTTGTGACAGATTGATTTTAAAACATAACAGCTGCTTGAAGCTTTTCAGGGCTTTGAAAGGTCAAAGAACTTGGTAAATAGCATAAATAAATATATTTATCACATGTCTCTCCAATTTATCATGTGGACATCATCTCCAAATATATGAGATATTGAAATAAATTACAAAACTCCCCTTTACTGCAATGGGGCCAAAATTTCACGCATGGTATATATTATTTCCACTGTATTCCCAGATGATAATCCCTGCTCAAATGCAAGTCCTTGCAGACTATCGTGAATGGTAAAGGTACCTCAGGTGAACTCAGATGAGAACACACCTTTTTTTTTTTTTTTTTTTTTAAAGTCCCAAATTATAAGTTTTCTGTCCAAAGTGAACACTGAGCTTGGAGTAGCAATATTAGAACTGCTCTCATTGGTCTATGCACAGACCAAATACACAATGCAAGCAAGCTTTTCCCTACTGCCTTGAGAATGACCTCAATCTTCACTTGGAAAAATCACTCTCGAGGGTGTGAGGTAATTCTGCCTCCATGTCTGCCCAGTCCCAAGTGTCTCCTGAGCAGAGACTGACAGCTTTGTGTGTGTTTGGTGTTTTTGTAATGTGGGCTATTGTTCACTAGGGATTGGGCTCAAACCACTAAACTCATTTCAATTAGGACTGCAGGTTAGTCTAGAATGGCAGCCATGAAACTGAAAAATGTGCACTTTATCGGCTAAGCATTCCAACTCCAATAACGCAGCATTCTAAGACATTTTACATAGTACAGGGGCAGTAATGGTTAGCATGTAAAACCTGGATACCTTCTTAACATGGGGCTTATTTTTTGTGGCTTCAGTCTGGCTCTATAGAAGACAGAGCTTTATAAAACAGAAATTCCTTACTTAGATTATCTGGACAGATTTGTAAATGAAGTAGGACAGACCACAGAAAACTCAGGATTTGTCCAATACCAGATTCTCTCTCTTCCCTCTACATGTATTGGTTCGATGAAGCCACTCAAAAGATTACAGATTTTAAACAAAATCTAAGGTAAGAGCTCTTAAAGAAAAAATTATTGGCCAACATTAAAAGTACATCTAGATTGGTGGGTCTAATCTACAGAAATCAAATATAGAACCAGATCCTGCAAACTTTACTTCTATACGTAATCCTTAATCATGCATTGAATTGGATGAAGCAGGTGAGTAAAAAGCATAATTTCCCAGCTGGATAAATCCAAATGTAACAAAACCCCATTTTCCCTGTTGCTTTAGTTTTACAGCTATCATCTCCACAGTATACTTCAAACTCTGAAGTTATGAAAAATGTAACATCCAAACTTTGAGCATTAAAAGAATATATTAGAGAAATCAGAGTAACATTTTGAATACGTAGATTTAATAGCGATCCTAAAGGCAGTTCACTGTGAGAAACATTTGCTGCCATTTAGAACATTTTAGTTTCGGCATAACTTTGAATTACTTTTCTGTGAGCCATTGTAGGTTTTGTTTAGGAGTGATAGATTTGATCTTTGGAGTTGTGGTTAATACTTAGACTGTTAGGTATGTGTCCATTTACCCCATTCATGAAATGAAAAGCACAATGATTTGCAAAACACACTGAACCTGCCTTCCTACCAAAATGTGGCTGCTATGACTGCAACCAAAATAAAGAGGAGAGAATAGAAGGATTAAAAGTGGGGAAAAAAAAAAAAGACTCTGGAAGATGAAGTGAGAGAAAACTCTTGGATCATTCACAGGATAGAATCAACACTGAGATCTACAACTCCTGACAGAAAAAACACAGGGCCAAATCCTACAGGGTGCTGAGCACCTTCAGCTACATGGCTTTCAGCACTTTGCAGTTTTGGTCCCAGAAAAAAGTTAAGAAATCTGATTTCTTTTTATGTTCAAAGGATTAAATCCTTCAAGGTTCTGAGTTCCTTCAGCTCCCACTGATTTCAATCTGAGAGTTTGGAAGTTCACAGGGGACAGCTCTCAGGATCCAGCAAATATTAGTAACCTGACGACGGTTATAAATTTTCATATATCAAATGGTACAACAAGATTTATCCATATTATAACAACAACAACATGTTTAATAAAATCAGGTTGCACAGATTCATTAGTTTGAACACTTCTAGCTATCATGTAACCATGAGGCATAAATAACCATGTCAAGATACACGATGACCCTTTTATTACCCAACTTAATACAGATGACAAATCACTTTTACCTAGTGGATTGCTACATTTTGAATGTGTAATTTTTATTTTAATTGCCAGCTGCAATCTTTATATAAGATCTGCTATTACAGGGTAATATTTTAAATATGATGTTTCCAAATCAATAGTTCAAAACCAAGCACAGCAAGATCTTTAATAAGATTTAAAAGCTTACTGAAAGCTATCTAAATGAAAACACATTTTACCCTCCAAAAGAACACATTCCTATCATATCTCTGAATACTGTATACAGGGATAGGGTCTTACTGGTACTTGCTTTTGACCACTGCATCATTAGTGATGGACCTGCTCACTTATGAATATATATGCTACTTAGCACACTTAGATAGTTTTGGCTTTGTAAGATACTTCATTTCTGCTCTGTCATTCAGAACAGTCAAAAGGCTGGACTAGATTAGGAGCATACTTTTAGCATTTGAACAAAAACAACACGTCTAACATGCGGAAACTGCTAATGGAACACAAAATGTTCTTAAGTTTCATCTGTTTTTATGATTGTTTCTCAATAAAATATATTTATTAGAATATATGAATGTGGTAAATACTTAAAGGTCTATTAAAAGACGGACACTTAAGTAAAACAAAGGGGGTAAACAGGATAAGTTAAGTTTAATGATCTGTCTCTCATTACTGAAGTGAAGTGTAATGCTATTAGTAAAACTGCGCTGAAAATCACTACACCGTTGAGGAGCTTTATTCAGTTTTACCAGAGTAAGAAATATTTCTGCGTCCCACAAAGCTTCCAAAAAGATTCCAAAAGCAATCATAAGAAAGGGCAAGGAAGACTGCCGATAAATGTTTCAAATTTCAAACGGGCTTCAAAAGTAACCACAGTGGTTACTTTTTTGTGTTCCTTAAAATCAGTAACATGTTTTGAATAATCAGTCTGCTTTCCATTTCCAATAAAAGCACTAGAATCACTTATACATCTTAATAAACAAAAACTCCTTAGGAATAGGAATTTAAAGCATAACATTCCAGCTGCTAAATCTAACACAGAATATGGGTCAAATATTCCTATAAATGTTTAATACACTGAAAACGCAAAATTTTAAGTTTTTTAACAAACGGAAAAACTTTTGCATGTCAGGGACAAAAATATCTACCCCTCTACAAAGACTTCAAGGGATGTTATGAGAGAATGTGACCAGTTTCCTCTCTCAAGTTCTGCACCATTCAGAAAGTTATTGTAAATGTTAAAACTTCTTCTCATTAGTTTGTCCCCTCCCCAATAAAAAGCAGTAGGATGGAAGACAACAAATAAAAGTACAATACAGTACAAGAATAAGCATAAATGAAGACAGTGGGCAGCTCTGTGTGGTTTACTTCTAAAGGTACATTCTTAAGCAGATCTTGAAATAGTTAACTTAGCAGGAGGGAAAACGCCCCACCCTACTTCTTAAGCAAATAGAAGTGTTTTTAAAAGATAATGAATTTTAAAGAAAAGGAATATGCACTGCATGCATTTCTGTTTCTTTCCAGAATCACCAGTAATTTTTTACTGGGGGGGGGGGAAGTGACTGAAGCCTCTGTGTACAGATTAAATTGACTTGATAACATGATTAGGAACGGAATAACATGAAAAAAACAATCAGTTCTACCAATTCAAGCATGAGCCATTTTTTCCTCCTAATATTCACAAGTAGCACAAGAGAAATTCAGAATATTGTTGCAGCAAGAGAACTAGAGATGGGAACCAAAACCAGGAAAGCTAATAAACAAACATTTTTAACCAGGAAGAAGTGACTTGATTGATACAAGAGGCAAAGCCCATCACCCTCACTCAAGCGGAGTCGTATTTTATTCCTGCAGCAGACCCCTGGATTTCACAAGTAAGGTATTTCCCACCATGAATAATTGTGTCAAGATCAGATTCAAAATGTGATTTGCACAGCAAGTGAACAAAGAGTTTGAATAATAAATGCCCATTTCTCCTACCCGTACTCACAGTGAGTAGACCTCAGTGCACAAGTAGTCGCATTAAAGTCAACACGACACTCAACATGAATAAGAGTTGCAGAATATTAGTGAAATCCTGGCCCAAAAAAGCCAGTGGGAGTTTTGCCATTGACTTCAGTGGGGCCAGGATTTCACCCTCAGGCCCTAAATGAGAAGATCACAGGCTAAGCTATCTGCTGTTTAGTGAGTTGAAGTACAAAGTACAACTACTACTCTATAAAAATAATAACCGGTTATAAGCTACAATAAACATTACTTTAGGGATCAGTTCACCCATATGTGAGAAGCAGCAGCGTAACTAATCTGGAACTGGCTTTCACAAAGCATTTGAGGAGGTGCTTACATTTAGCTATATTCATTTTTATTGTTTAAAAAAACACAAAGAAGTGCAAATGAGTGGGTAAAGTGAGTGTAGCTGATTTATGACTTCCTCTCTTCAAGCATATGTTGATTAGGCTGTTGCAGCAAACAAGGCGCTTTATGGCAGAAGTGCATTTCTTAATCTGAAGACAATGATAGACAGGAAAAATATGCATCCAAGTTTTTTTACAGTGCCAATCTCTGCAGGAACGCAAAGAAGCCAGGGGCCTAATGCCATGGAGGAGATGGACGTTGACCTGGAAATGTTTGTCTCTAAAGTGCATTGTAGACAAATATGCAATTTTGCACATACTTGCAAATATATAACATAATATCCTATCACCTAAAGTGTTTTGGTATGATTCCTTCCTTTGAAACTGCTAGAGATGGCTTCTGAAGACCAAACCTGAGCAAAACAAGGAGGGGAGGGAAAGAGAGAGAAGTGCCATCATCTGCTGTCAAAGAAAGACTGCTGCTCCACCTTCTCCTGCCATACGCAGTGAGCTAAACCAGGATCAAACTAAAGCTTGTGGCAAACCCCACTCCCCTCCGACCTCATCCTTCAAACACAAGCAGTAGAAGGGCCTTCGCTAGTTTTTGTTGTTCTTTTGGGACAAATTTAGCCTTATTCCAATCCTGACCATAGGTGCCCTCAACTGCTCAGGTTTAATCATCCAGTGCGGCAAAAAAATTTAGGGGTTTAAGAAAAGAAGTCCCATTTCCTGGCAGAAATTTTTCCTAAGAATTTATGAATCATGCAAGGTTCTAGTAAAAGGGGTTGGCTACAAACCAATCTTTGGAGACTGAATTGGAGGGTTGGCAGAAACTGCAGGTTCAAACCACAGCTAAACCATGTGTAGGCTCAAACAGCTGGGACCTGAGTTCTATTTATTTTTCTATATAGGTGAAAAACGATGAAAGTGTGATGGCTCAAACACCTTTCCACACCCAGTAATTTAGGCTGGCTGGTAGTTGAAATGGTCTCTGACATAATTTAGAGCAGCCTAAGATGGGTTTTGGAGTTATGGGTGGCTGCAGCATTCTCAATGCAGATGAACTGTTCAGAGATTTTAGCAGTAAGATATGCTCCACTGAGTATTTTCAAATGGTGATTTTTCATGGTTTACAATTTGATCAATCTAGCCAGAGTTCCATGGGAACTGCACAAGGTGCCCCTCTGACACCAAGACTATCCCCTTGACAAATTTCAAGATCTTGCTCCAAACCTCTGAAGGGCTAGAGGTCTTCAAAGAAACAGTAAGAAAAACAGGTTAGCATTGTTAAAACTACCTATTTTCCCCAGCCTCTTTATCAAAGATGGCAGCACTGGTTTTGTTAGGTCTTTTGGCAAACAAAAATTCAACCTGAGGCAGAGAGTAAGCATGAAAACATTTTGCCTGAGAAGTTAAAGTTTCACAGTTATAATCCCGTTTTCAGTTTGCTTATAACTGGAAGTGTTAGGCAACTTTAATAATAAAGGGTCTCTAACAGTGCCCTCTGTATTATTGCAAGTATATTTAGGAACCTGGTTCACCCATACCACACACTCACACCGGTGTCTCTAAAGCCATGTATTGGCAGATGTCTGACAGTTGAAAACTGCTGTCTAGAAAAGCCACTGCCTGCCAGTTATTTCCACATCACTCTCCTTTACTAGAGTCTTAGCCGCCTTTCAGAATCATTTTGAACAAGACAAAGACTTCATTGACTCGGTGGTAATTTGTAATTGTCTTCTTTTTATTGGCTTGATAAAATATCATCTTTGAATTTGTTTAGAAAAAGCAGTAAATTGTGACTACCAGCTGTTTACAATGTTTAAGTTTAAATAAGTAGCATAATTTGAATAGGAAACAGTAGATAGTAGTCACTGAGACCACAAAACTCAGGCCTGATCCTGTGAGCTT
>ML675601.1:21816880-22168644 GCA_007922155.1 Mesoclemmys tuberculata | reverse complement strand
GGAGAGCAATAAAATGTTGAAGAAGGAGGAGGAAGAGGAGGAGGGATATCACAGAACATGAGATTCAGAATGACCATAAACCTTTGTTACAAAAATGTAACCTCCCCATTAGTTTTGCTTATCTTCCCATCCATTCGTTATTAATTTGATGGAATTGAGGAGTTGTCAGGGTTATGTGATGCAAGGAATTTATCTTGTAGAACAATCTCCAACCAACTGTTCAAAGAAGCTTGAGTTTCAAATTACATAAAAGGCTTTTTTTTTTTAAACTTAGGGGAAAAAAGTGTTTTGTTTTTTAAACCATTTTTAACTGGATATTTAGAGCATATCTATGTTTACCGTAAACTGCTAAAGCACAATAAGTATGTAGCAAATCCAGGAAGGGTTTTGAAATGTTGTAACTTCAATGATTAGTGACACTATAATACTCTGAAAGTTTTCTTACATAGTGAAATCCAGCTGCGCCAGAAGCTTTAAACACTATTCAAAAAGAGGCTAAAGGGGTGACTCGCAGAGTCACTAGAGAACATTAGAAAGGAAGATGTAAAAAGATAGCCAATTCATTTTGCTTTATATGTGCCAGGGGAATAAAGGACCATGAACATAATGTGAGAAGGAAAGAGTCATTTTGGAAATTTTCCTTCAACTTTTTTTTAAAAACACATTTTCATAGATAAAGAAATGGATCTGAAAAGTGCTCATTATTTAAAAGCACATTTAAAGTTAGAACCAGGCATTATTAATTATTATTATTATGTATTTTTCTTCCTCGTATGGTATGACATTCTTTCACAATTCCCTCCTGTGCGCCTGGATGCTTTCAAAACATGAAGCAAGAATGTTTTCATACATGAAATCATGAACACTCTACCAAAATGCAGAAAAGAAAAGTTTGCTACACCATTTTTGGAGTCCTGCTATTAAAGGCATATTGGACTGTTGCTTTAATTCAGCTGCAGGCCACTAGTAAACAATTTCCTTTCCTCTCGGCATGATCATACCTTTAATCCACCTATTATGAAATAACCTAACAAAAAGAGTTCGAAGGAGCTTGACCACGTTTATTCGTAAATCTCAAAGAGAGGTTAATCTCTTCTGTTTACTGGGAGATTTAAAAGGCAAATCATCTTTTCAAGAATATTTTTACACTGTAATCAACTAATTAATCTATTCTGATAATAGTTTAGCGGTCCAAAATTATGAACAGGGGATTTAATATGGGGGGCAACACAGGAAAGCAGATTGCTAGTAATTTACTCATGCAAAACAGTTTCTTTGCTGTCCTACTTTAATATATATGGAAGAGGGTCTCAGACTTCCAGCTGCATTGCAATGGGTTGGCAGGATCATCTGCTGATTCAACCTGTTAGCAGCATTGGGATTAGGCTGGGATTAGATTGAATTGGGATTAGATTGAAGCCACAATCGTAGCTTGTCAGCCCATCCCCCAGATATAAAGGAGGTGATTGTGGCTCACTGGGCTGGGGAAACAAGGGTGAGACAAATAACGTGAAGTGAAATGAATTGCAGCTCCCTTTACTTAACTAGGCCCAAGCCAGTGTTTGTTCATAAATGCACCAAACGAGAGGTTAGATTCTAGCCGGCTTCTCTGAGGACGTGCAAAGGGGGCAAAAGTACAAGGAGCAATCCCTGCTCCCTTTGTGTTCTTGCACTGGAGCTGACCAGAATCCCAACTGGGAGTGTTGTTTCTGCTTACTCAAGATGTCCTCATGAACAGCCGTTGTCTGAAAAGGGTCAAGGAGGTGACTGGTGAAGACAAGTATATGGCTCATCTCTCCTTATCTCCTTCCTTCCCTCCATGCCGGCCAATAAAATTGCCAGACTTGAAATATATTCTGCATCCTCTCAAAAGGACGGTGCAACAGCTATGCTACCTGGAAGCTAAAATTTCTCCTGAAAGCGCAGATAGTGCATAGCCCTTTCATGCACCCCTTTTCCAGAGTTCCTGATGCTGCATGGAGCTGAATCCAGCCCAAAGCCCGCAGGCAGTGCCAGAAGTTCTCTTTTATCAGTGTTCTGCTTAAAGCAAAATTACATATTTTGTCACATCACTAAAGAAAATTACCTGTTGGGCTACAATTCCTCATGCTCATTTTCAGCCCCAAATAATCTCGTTTTGGAAAGCTAAAAAAAGAATCTTTCCAGCTGTTTCTCAGTTATACAAGAAATGCGGAAAGTTATTTCCTCCAGTGAAAAATGGCTTTAAAAATAAATAAAGTCTGCTTGTAGGTAGCCTTGAATATGGACTAGTGCCCTGGCTGTGTATGAAGACACATGCTTCCAAAATTAATAAAAATATACTGAACAGGTGCAGAATTTCTAGATCAGGTCATTTCTTAAATAGAAATCAATGAAGTTCTGAAATACTGGCAATTACAAATTAAGAGAACTTGGTGGAAACTGGCAACCTTTTTTTAAACAAAACTGTGATTTTGCCTCCTCATTTTGGGGTGAAATTCAATTGACTAAAATTTTCTTACTAGCTCTCCAAATGACCTAGTGTTTTGTTCTTATCTTTTTTACAATAAATTTGTACAGCAGTTGAAATTCTAAAAAAATGACAGATATTAAAACTGGAGGAAAACCAGCAATCAGTGTTTTTCCCCCCTAAATGTCACTGCGCCCTCAATTTTGTAAGCCTACATTGAAATGTGATGCTCTGAAACTGTCCATATGTTTTCTACTGAGTGAACAGAGGTGAGAAGAGGGTGAATTGGGAAAGCTGAAATGGGGATTTCTTTTATGTGCCTTGCAGTCAAATTATCACCTACGCCGTCTGTGCAAATCTTGTGTCTCTCACTGTACATGAGCACTTACAATTTCTGACCCTCACAACAAAAACAACCAAGAATTAGTCAGTCTATACCTCACTTCCGGGTTTCTAAAATGGGATAATAGTGCTTCCCTACCTCACAAGGGTGTTGTGAGGAGAAACATATTAAAGATTGTGAGGTGTTCATATACTACAATAACGAGGACCACATATGTAGCTTAGACAGACAGGCCCTAAATACACGAGCCAATAATTAAAATTTAAAAACTAAGAAGGGCTGGACCTTGAGACATCTCCAGAAGAAAAAAAAATAGAAAAGAAATGGAGTTTCTAGAAATTGTGCCATTTTTTTAAACCAGCTAGTAGTTTTTTTGAATGTAAGCACCAAACAAAACAGAGCCTCCGTTCGTTCAATCTGCAGTCTTATAACAGCAGTGAAGATGGTGGGGGCGAAGCATTGCTTAGCTATGGAGAGAGCCATGTAGGGTACATACCGTACGGGTATGTCTACATTGCATAAAAATCCCATGGCTGGCCGGGTTCAGCTGACTTGGGATTGTTGGGCTTGGGCTCCAAGGCTAAAAAACTGCAGTGTAGATATTTGGGTTCAGGTTCCATCCCAAACTCTGGGACCCTAAGTGGGTGAAGGGCCCCAGACTTGAAGAGCATCTACACACAAATTTTTAGCCCCATAACCCAAGCCCCGCAAGCCTGAGCTGACCCAAGTCGGCCATGCTGCAAGTCTTTTATCCCTGTGTAGACATATCTTTAGGGGTCAGACACGTCTCTAAGCACCAAAGCGTGTGCAGTGTAGACATGCGTTAAGAGTGGTGCAGGGTTCTGGCAGAAAAGGAAAAGAAAGTGTGCCTTTAAAGAAAAGGTACATAGTTGGGGCATGGCCAGCTAGGGCACATTCACTGTTGGTGTAAGAAGATACTCTAAAGTGCAAGGAGTGCAGTCAAACGTCTGCTTAATGTGGGCATAAGGAGCTGCAAAGCTCTCATACAAAGCTGCAGAAAACATGGGCATTTGGATTTTGGTTTTTTACCCACTTCCTCCTTTGGATTGTAAAGTCACATTCTCCACAAAAACACCTCAGAGAAAAGAATTTTACAACAAATCCTTCAGCCAAAAAACTGATCATGTAGTCTTGTCTGGATTCTTTTTCCAAAATGAAAGTTCTAATTGCCATTTCACTGAGTTTCCATTATGCTAAATTTGTTACTAAAAAATTACTGCCCTATGAAACATCAATTTTGTGAAAAACATATATTACACAGACCAAAAATTAAGCAAAAAGAACATTATTAAGTTTGCAAAAAGTCAAGACCACAAAAGATAGGAAATGTAGCTGCTTCCTCTGCAGCATGGGGCACAGGTCACTTGCAGATTTAAACTAGTGTAAATGGCGAATTCTCGGTAACTTGAAATCTTTAACCCACAATTTGAAGACTTCAGTAACTCAGCCAGAGGTTAGGAGTCTATTACAGGAGTCTATTACAGGAGTGGGTGGGTGTTATGTGGACCCCATCCACGCAATGTATCTACTACCTGTATATACCTGAGGCTGTCACATGGGCCACAGCTGTGTGGTAATCGGGCCACAAGCAGCCCTCAGGCTGAGACCCTCTGGACTAGATGGTCACGATGGTCCCTTTTGACCTCAGAGTCTATTCAATCAGAATTAAGGTTGTCTGTAACTGTAATTCAGCTCTCTTGTCTTCATGCATTATGATAGTCTTTAATTATATGATCACATACTATTTTTTTTATTGCCTTGTTCCATAGTGCTCACTTAGTAAGCCACTATTCAATGTTTTGTTATTTCTTCATTATTCAGTGTCTGGCCCCAGGCTTTATCTGCTGCACACTGTTCCAATCCTGCTCTGAAAAAAGTAAAATTCCCCATGGGCCTTCTTTTTTTGGCACCTAGCACTATCATATCTGAATATTCACAAACAACTACTTTATTCACAACACGGGGATAATACGTCTTCATTTTACAGATGCAGAACTGAGGCACAATGAGATTAAGATCACAAATATCCATTAATATTGGCTGCCCAATTTGAGAGACCTAGGACTGGATTCTTCAGAGCTCTTCACATTATACAGCACTTTAAATATTCTGGATCAGCTCTCACTGACTTCACGTGCACCTGTGAATGCTGAGCACATCTGCAAATCAGACCCCAGGGTCTCAAGTCAGGCATCCAGAAAATGAGGAACACACAGTTAGTTGCCACCTGTAAAATGTTTGGTTTAAGTGACTTCCCCAGAATTGCACAGGAACTCTGTGACAGCAGCAAAGCTAGAATCCAATTTCCCAGGGCAGCGTTTAACTGTCTTAACTACACCTTTCTCTTCCTGCCATCCCCTGCCTCACTCACTACACGCCTCTCAACTTCTGAAACGAATGAGGCAGGAGCCATGCAGACAACATGCTCCTTCACCACACACCGGTGCATCCTCAGAGCAGGCCCATCCTCTGCACTGAATGAGGCAATCTTATTTCTGACATTTCCTAACTTGTGAGTGCTGAACACTATTTAGGTTGCAAAGTCCCTTTTGATACAGTTTTTAAAAATAAATAAATAATTTCCAAGGGTTTTCAACAAGCAAACTGAAAAAGCAGAAATTCCATAATATGGCACCACACTAACATATGGGGCCAAGAAGGCTTGGAACCTTTACATCTACCCCACAGACCTCTGCCACTTGAGCTAACGGAGTAAATGTCAGCAGTACAGGACGGGCGAAATAATATCTTTTATTGGACCAACTTCTGTCGGTGAGAGAAAAACGGTTCCTGTTTCCAGACCCAGAGTTGGCATGGCCCAGGGTGACTGGGATCTGCAATTGCAGAAGGAAGATCCTGTTCAGCTGCAGGATGGAGCATGCTCAATAAAAACAGACTCTTCCAGTTATTAAGCTACAAAACTCTATCCAGTTTCTACTGAGCATGTGCAAACTGGACTTTTTTAAAGCCATATAACTTGGCCAAATTTTGGCAGATTTTCATAGGAATGACAAAAGGCATAACTAAGGCCACCTCCCTGTCAAATTTTAGATCCCTGTTCCAACATACTAAAGCATTTCCCCCCCCCCAAAAAAAGTCACCAGAATTTATTAACATGGACAAAACCATGTCCATTCCCTCCCTACTTCCCCCTGTGTGGTTCTTGGAAACAGCTGAACTATTTTTGGCTAAAATTTTTCCAAAAAATAAAATTTGCCTGAGATGGGCACCAGGCATAGAAGTTTTAGCCTGAGCAATCAAAGTTTGGCAAAGCAACTGAAAACATGCTCTTGTAAGTGCTCGGCAACTTCAATAATATGCATTGCTACCAGCCCCACCTAGAATACACACATATGCACACACTTCTTATATTTGACAGGTTAGTGACCAACTTTAAGTTTAAAATATTTTTAGTATACTTTAATATAGCAACTGCTTTGTTGGAGTGGAATAGCAAACCTATAAATCAGGTTTTCAGTGTTTTAGCAAAGAAGACAGAATAACCATAACTTATTTAATGTCCCTATGACTTGGTTTCCACACCTGTAAAATGGGGATAATATTCATTACATGCCTCAAAACACAAGCCTTAATTCATTACTGCATGTAGGATGCTATAGAAGATACTTTATATGGAAGATGCTATCGAAGTGCATTGCATTCTTACAATCATCATTGCTGTCACTGCACTTTCAATGTGGTTATGCTTAAATGAAAGAGCCTTACATTTTCTCCAGCTGTATACTTCCTGGAAGATGATTCCTGTTCCTTCTATGTGAAAGTGAGCACCTCTGTGAACTCAATAGCAACTCCCTCACAAAATTCTCCATTTAATGAAATTATCTGATTTAGAGGGATGTGGGTCGGTAATCAGAAATCTGTGGGATGAACCAGATAATCCATGTGGACTTGACAGGTATGTGGGAGGGAAAAAAAATAGGACAGTTTTAAGGGACAAGGCCCATTTGTTAAAGGGTTTTTTTTTTAATTATTTTTTTCTTAACTGAACAAGGAGGACACCATTCTCATAAAATACATGAAAAACTGTCAGATATGCAGCTAGCATGAGACTCTCCTGTTACGGAAATTTTTTTAATTATTATTTTGAAAATTTATGTAGTTCCACCACAATTCAAGCAAAACAATAGATAGATATTTTAAAAGCTGTGTTTCAGTTGTGACACTTGGGACGTGTATCCTGAATCACAGAAGAACATCACGAGTGATTTGTGCACCATAACCAGCTTCATTCCCGAGGTCTCTTTTTCATCCATCACCAGGTTCTTACAAACACTAAGCAAATATGATTAATAGCTACCTTTCATTTAAACATTAAGATACAGAGTTCGGGAAACAGAGGTAGAAATGGTAGGCCACTAAGTAACTTTCAGAATAGTAACATAAGACCATAACATTTTGGGGGGTTTTTCCCCTCTAGTTTTATGGATTCAAGAGATGAAAAATTATTATATCGTTGAACTGGGAGGTAAAAAAACAATTACTGGGTTACCCAAAACTCCACTTTAAATTCATGCAGTGTTTCTTTACTGTTTTTTTTTATTTTATAAAACTGTCAAGACTGAACTCTAGGGAATTGGCTGGCTCTGAGGACTTACAGACTTTCACCTCTAAATCATTGGCTGAGGATGGCAGAAAGAAAAAGCTTCATCAACAGCATATGAAAAATGAGGTCGTATTCCTGGCAAATAAGGTGGTACATATAAAAAAAAAATCTAACTTAATTTACATTAATTGCCTCATTAGCCTTTCCCTTCCCCCACTCTCACTGATGGGAGTCCTAGCAGACTTCCCTAAAGACTGATTGGACAGGGAAGACTACAATGTCACCTCTTGAGTTGGGCCCTGCAAATCAGCAGTGAGCCATGTGGGTGGAGCACTTAGTTGGCAGTGTCACGTATGAAGTCATTCTCCATGACAATCAGCACAGACGGCATCTTTCCCAAGCACAACATACTTTGAAATGATATATAAAAACATCTTTAAAACACTACATAGCTTGGTTCACACCATTCTGTCTCTACTGCATGCAAGTATTTTATTTCAATTAATTCTTTTGAATTATGCTTTTCTTTTCTGAATGAGGCAACGAACATAAGTCAAGCAACATTAAAACCAAGAGCGCATGTCAACAACATTCTTACATCAGTGAAGGAGGGAGGTTGGCATGCTGTCATCCATTTTTTTTCCACCTCACTTGTCCACCGCTCCAGAAATGCCTGCAAGTCCATAAACCATAATGTACTAAACTTCCATGTCTTTCCAATCAACCGATATTCACAAGAAGTTCACTGAGGCTAGAGACGGCCTATCAAAAGACAAATACTCAGCCAAAAGCACAATTTGCGCATTTGCCATGCTCAACTTGAAGCCACCAAAGAAACCAAGAGACATAATGCTAAACAGATTGCAAACTGTAGGGAAACTACAATAGTTTACACATTTATACTGCAAGAGAAAGACTCCTATGGAAAATGTCCTTGTGATAGGTGTACATAAGGTGTATCTGCTAATTAGCTGTGGGGCATAAAGAAAGATGTGGGTTATGCTCCCCAGTCCAGAAATGTTGTTTACAGTGATATTGAAAGTCAGCTTCTGCTCTGAATTAGTAGGGAGAAGCGATAAAGCTGCCAAAGCGTAGGGTTTGATTTTGCATTGCCAGTTATCTTTTGATCCTGTATCAGTGGTTCTGCAGGAACTGAACTGCTGAAGCCTCTTACGAGGGTCCAAAATGTAAATATGGGATTTTGATGAAGAGTACAATAAATGCAGTGAAGTAACTGTTTCATGTTCCATTTACATGGATTTCAGCATCAGTGATATACCAAGAATGTCTCAGGGTATACAGATTTAAACCCACGTACGTTAGAACTGCAACTGAAAACACAATACCTGTTGTGGTTAGGACAGTAATCACTTTCCAAAAACTGAAGGGATTAAAACATTTCCTAGTGGCAAAGCATTCTACATCCATCATTTTCACAGAAGTACAAAGAGTACTCTGGAGGCTGAGAGGGTTTATGGCAATCTACCCTTTCGGCATTATAATGCCGACATGCCATTATATAATTGTTTTGTCTTGCCAATTTTTCTCTTTGAAGGAGGAGGAAAAAAGGGAGGAGGATGGTCCTACTAGAATGGAATAGTACTGCTTGTATTCTTGAGAACATTAGGTAAATGGTAAATAACCCATAAACACACAAATTGATTTAAGCAATAAAGTGAGATTTTGTGGGGCAGAGCCATCTTGTGAAAAAAAAGTCTCATCCTTGGACACCTAAGAGGCATGAAATGCATCCTAAGATCTAAGATTCCTCAGAATGCTATTACCTAGTGATAATCACACCCTTTAGAGCTGCCATTTTGCTATCTGGTTGGAAATAAGAGGTGTATTTCTGACTTAAGAAAAACATGAGATTGATAAAAACGACGAGAGTCCTGTAGTACCTTAAAGACTAACCAATTTTTGCGGGCATAAGCTTTCGTGGGCTGCAACCCACTTCATCGATGAAACATCTGACCCAGATTCATCTGACGAAGTGGGTTGAAGCCCACGAAAGCTCATGCCCGCAGAAATTTGTTAGTCTTTCAGGTGCTACAGGACTCTCGCTTTTGCTGTATTCAGACTAACATGGCTAACCCTCTGGAACTTTTCATGAGATTGATCGTTTATATTACCGAACTGTGTATGTTTCCTCCTGTTAATTCAACAAAATGAGATTCCCTGTCTCTTAGCCCAGAAAATATCTTATTTCAAATTGCTAGATTGGTCTTGTTTTCTTCTAACAAGTAATATAAATGAAAAGCAAGTCAAGAAACTCGTTAGTATGATAAAGAAATAATTAGATAAATACCATCCAGCAAAAGAGATAGTCAAAAAAAGAACTATTTAAAGACCTAAAAAATCAAGCCTTCCGGTTACTATAACTGAAGGGATTAATAGAAAGTAACATATTAAATTCTACTAAAAATCACCTTGTAAGACTTACGCTGACTGTAGCAACTTCAAGTGAACTGTGTTATCCTCGAAGGCTGTCATGCCCCAGCTCCCTGCCTCATATTAACTCATATCTTTCACAGAAAATGTTCTTGAGAGCCCTGTAGCTTTTTGGCATTTTACTTACAGCCCTCTGTACTCCTTTTTAAATGTCTATGCTCCTCCTAAAAGTTAAGTAGATAATACTATAAAGTGTCACTCTAAAAAACTGATTAAATAGCATTAAGGTTCTGATAAGTACCAGCTGTTAATCCAATAGTTATCCATGCACAGTTCTCATTTCCATGCATATGAGTTTAGCTGCATAAATCCCATTCATATTAATGGTGTTTGCTTGGCAATAATTTTGGGCATTGAAGTGCATATTCCCACATTTTTCTGCCTGCTAAATGCTTGTGTAACGCATGCCTGCATGCTGTGGCACTGTCTCCCTCTTGTGGCAACTAGACCAGCTAGAGACAGATGAGTCAGTTACAGCACAGGCTAAGACACATGCCTTTTAACTCATGCAGTAGAGGCTCATACATTAGTCTCCAAAGGTCCCAAGTCTGTACGATTTATATGCAAAATAATGACTGCATGTGTGAAAGTATATTACATACATCAGTCTATCATCATTATATATATATATAATATATATATATTTTTTTGCTGATGTGTGTGTGTATGTATATATATGTATCTGTACACACATGCGCGCACACGTGTACACACACACACACACACACACACACACACAGAGCACCTTTCATCCTGAAGAATGACAACAGTTTATAAATTTTCTTAGTTATATAGATATAATATATAAATTTATTTCACAACTTTGTGGGGAAATGTTCCAGCTCTTTACCAGCACATGGCAACACTGAACAGTGTTTTAGGACCATAAGTGAATAAAACCATATTCAGCCATGAGATCTAATAAGGTAACAGGCCAAAATGATAAACAAGATTGAGCTACATCTTTGTTTAAAAATTACATTTTACAAAATTATGAGCAGTAGCAACACTTTTAAAAATAATATATATGTATACCACTCAGCACTTTAATGACTCTACGTATCTTCCAAAAATATATATATAGCAAAATATCCTCGGAGGCAACATCGCCAAAATAAAATTTAAAAAAACCCAGAAGATATTCTTTTACTTAGATCAGTTAAGAACAGTGGAAAAAAAAGTAATTTAAAAAACAGGAATAAACTTTGCTCAGAAGTGTGCATTTTATTTGATACATTACAAGGTTTTCCAATCTATGTATTTTTTACAGTAAGGTTTCTGAACTATATGAAATTATACTGTTGCAATGGAAGTTCTGACCTGACCTTAACAAGAAGATTCTAGAGTTTTATTAATCCTATTTTAGGTCTCAAATGAAAGATTTGCCATTGACTCAATGGGAGCTATACTTTAACTATCATGCAATCCATAGCTACACTTTGGCTATCATGCAATTGTTCTTGCATTTCCCTTTACTATTCCTCACTGTTATTCCATACTCCTGAATCAAGTCTGTCTGTTACTGTTACAGTCTGTTTCTGTCTGTTACTATAACAAATTATGTTTCTTCCACTGTTACAGGACGAAAGAGTTTTTGCACTGAATAACTCGTCAAGTAGAAACTGAAATTTTAAAATTAAAAATTAAGTTTTAACACAATGAAACTAGAGTTCATACTTCATCTGTTCTTACCTCTGTCTAACAGAGAATAATGTGGTGTGTTCCACAGACTTAAAGATGAACTGAAAGATTTACACTTGCCAAGTCTGGGATAAAATGTAAAGCAACATACAGAAAAATTTGCTACCCTTTATTTTTTTTAATAAGGATGTGATCTTCAGCATCACAGAAATCTGAAGTCAAACCTTGGAAGATATAAGAAAGAAGAACTGATTTTTAAACTTCTGCCTTTTGTTTTAAACGGCATGAAAGTATTTGTAACTTTTCAGGTTGTCTGTGTACATTCTATTTCTGATTTTGAATGTTAAATATATTCATAAAATCAAGTTTTAAAAACTGCAGAAATTAATTTTTGTTCACATTTAAGGAGATTTTATTAACTGCATGGTAAAAGAGGTAAATCTAGACCTCCTGTGACCACAAGTTGATTGTTTTAAGGAAAACTGTTCTCCACAATAGCATGAAATTAATGTTTTGTTTTTATCCTGCTCTTTTAATGTGTCTGCTTCTATAATAATGGACCATTTAAATTTATTTTAATTTTTTTTTTTAATACAAAGGACCAAGTTCTGCCAGTCTTTATCTTACCCACAGTAAGATATTGCTTGGTATGGGTAAGCATGGCAGAATCTGGCCCAGTATTTTAATGCAATTTAACTTTGTTTACAGAAGACCTGATTTTGAGTCCCTAAAGATAAAGATTAATATAACTTCATATTTTTCATTTTATTTGGGTCTGCTCTTGTATTGATGCACTAAAAGTTCCACGCATGAATGGCCCATTGCGATGAGAATGGAATTTTCTGGTTTTATAATGAACTTTTCTAAACAAGTTTTATTAATCTCAGCAGATTTTCAACCAGTGTTACTCTATTTTATCACACTGCAGAGATTTAAAGTGCAGTTTTACTCTACAGAATGACATTAGATGCCATGTTCCATGACAGCAGATCAGATACACTCAGATTATTCAATATTTCCAGCCCTGCACACTCTACCAAAGATCTGAAAGTCAAACTGTTCTTTCCTTCTTACACATCACCAGTAACAGATTCTGCAAGCCAGGTTAAGCCCCCAATTACACTTATGCAAACCCATGGTTTTAAAAATATGACCTCATTGACACCTCTGCAACTACAATGTTTTTAACGGAGTTGCACAGGAGTAATTAACCGCATATGGTAAAAAATTCCACTGATGATCCATAAGAAGAAATCCTCTTTAGCTCCCACACTCTGAGCTCTGCAGGGCTCACAGAAGGAAACATTTTTATTTTGTGTTACTGAAATCAGCAGATGCATCTTTGAAAACGCACAGGGAGCACCTATATTGAGTAAGACACTGCCTTTTTACAGTATCACAATACAAACACTTTAAAAGTCAACGATTACCACAACATGGCTATCTTTGGCAGTAATATGGCAGTTACTTTGCTTGATTAGGGTAAAAAATTATTGAGGTCTCTCAGTTAATATGCTTTGTTAACAATTGACCTTTTTAAAATCCGTGAATGCTGAAGCTCATTACATTGTTTAGAAGTGAAACAAATTAGCAACATGTTCTTTAATTTTGATCTGAACTTTACAAGCAAAAATTTTCTTAACTAATCCCGCATCCTGCAAGTTGCTTCTCAGGATAAATTTCTGCACCTGTGCAGAGCCCCGCTAACGGACTAATTTGTAGGATTTAAATATTTTTAAAGAGGACCAAGGAATGTATTTGGAAAACATTAAAAACCGGTGACATTGTAACAGAAAAGAGTACTAGTGTACTAGAACACACTCAGCTAGAGACAGTATACATGTTTCTGTAACTTTTTTTAAAATTGTATAAGTTAGGGAATTTGGATCTAAAGTCTGGAGCCATTAAGTCACATCTGGCAGATACTATTTTTGCATAGCTGGTTGGGCACAAAAACAGCATTACGCATGGACAAAAAGCTACCAACAAATTCTCAAAAATGCTGCGTTCAGTGCTTCTATGAAAAATAAGAATAGCCTACAAACGTCAGGTAAGTGTTCTGCTGAAACAGCATTAAATGACAAACAGCGGGACTTCGTTCTCAAATTTATGCAACTATAGTGTTTCAATTTCATGTACTAAGGAAGCTTAATTACATTCCTGATTAATCAACGCTCCAACGCTAAGCCTAGGAGAGGAGCCAACCGCTCAAAATTACAGCATTCACTGCAAAACGTTGATAATACAACTAAGAAAAAGGTATTGGATAGACATAAAAGGGGAGGCTGCATAATAATTTAACCTCTCCCTGAGTCAAACAGCCATTGTTCCTGTTGCTTCATACAGTACCTACAAAAATATAACCATTGTTTCACACTAGTCTGTTTCAGAAGCCTATTTACATTTTGGCTGTAGAAATGTCTGCTTTCAAATTTAAACCCTCAAGGCAATTCTCCTACTCTCAGACTAACCTTCAGAGTGCATTTCAAAAGGCCTTACATCTAAACAGGGAATAGAACAGTGATCAATGTGCAACAGGCCTCAGTGGCAATAAACTCTTTACTACCTTAACCTTTTAAGTGTGCAGAATCCAAGTGTTCTAGAGTTGTGATGAATTAACTGAAGAGTGTTGGGCTGTGACTGGAGCAGAGGCTGGATCAGATCACTAGCCAAAAACATGCCTGCTTTACAGTCCTCGCAAACAGTCTCAGCCTGATAAATCTGGTGCTGAAATATTCTCTTTTCAATTTTTTGTCCCACTGCACTGTCAGATAATTGCCCACAACCTTTACTACATTCATTTACTCCTCCACTGTCATCTCAAAAAGGGAATCAACATTATGGAGAAATAGCAATCTGTTTCCATAGCAAAGGTAGTGACTATATTCTTCCCATTCTAAGCCTGATTTCTGTCTCATCTAAGGAAGGTAGTTGTCTAGATTCTCCTGTCATATCCATTTCTGTAGTAGCTGATTTAGGCCTGTATCCCTTTTTGCATAGCTTGCCAAAACAAAAACAAACAAAAATTCAAAACACATTGGTTTAGAGGTGTAGTCCTCCTTGCCAAAGATTTTTGCCCGGGAAAGTAGTGGTGAAAAAAAAGTCAGCAGCAGTAAAAGTATGGGGAATAAAAACCACAAAGGTTTTGCAACATGTGCCAATGTTTTTGGGAATGTCATATCTTAAAAAGTTTGTCCTAAAAAGTTCAGATCTGGTTAATTTTGCTGTCCACAATAGAGTCTAGGAATTTGACTCTTTTGGAAAGTTTGTTAAGTGGTTCAGTAAGTTTGGTTTGATAATTCTGGAGTTAGTAGAAGTACATTTTAAAAACCCTAAGAGACCTATGTGGAGTTTTAAATTCCGTAACACGGGTTGCAGAATAATTCCCTATAAACAAAAAGAGTGCTAGCTCGTTTCCCCTGTTCCAGAGTCTGTATGTTGTCTTTTAAGACTGTAAGCACTTTGAGGTATGGGTCTCTGACTCTGTATTCATGTGTGAGAGAGTTTTTATAGCATATAGAATACATCAGAGCACTATATAAGTAATAAATAATTGTTAAATTGATTAGTCTCCAAATTTAGGTTTTGTAAACAGATGGTTTTATGAAACACAGAATCAATAGAAATGTCCTCAAAGAAGAGAGGTTTTTTTTTTAATTAAACATTACACTTTAGCGTTTGCAACCTAAATGTTGCACCACTGAGCTAGTACATGAGAGTCAAAAAGTGAAACTTACTAAAAACTGACTATAAAGTAAAAGTGTCAATGAAGAGTTCATTTATAATGAGTGAAATACAGAAATATGTAATTAGCATTAAAGGTGAAAAAGTGAAAAATAAATTTGGGGCAGATCCTATGACAGTTCATACCGACTGAGTAGTTTTTAAAATCCTTTCAGTGTTCATAATAAAGTGTTATTAGCATAGCTTCTTGTATATCAACCACTACTATTAAGTATATTCCATTAATCACTCCAGAAATGGTGTACTGTATATGAGATGGGACACTGTTTGGCTCAGCAGAGGGCAAGGCTTCATATAAAGCCCCTCATAAAAAAGCAATTAAAGGAGATAGACAAGCACCTAACTAGGAGCATGAATGCACATGCATTTATGGTGTGAACGTGAAGACAAAATTAAAATTGAAAGCCAGCCAAAAAATCTGAATCCAGCCTGATTTTCCCCTCTGCTATGAATGATGCCTGGTGCGAAGTCTGTGTGGACCAGAAAGGAAAAGATTTAACTGAATTTTGAAGTTTCCTAGTTCTGATTATCTTTCCCTAAGATATCTCAAGTCTAATGGTGGCTTCAACCCCTTGTCTTGATTCCAAGAGTTATGCTCATCCAGCTACAGAAGAGACTACAGCATGTGATCAAATCACAATTAACCATTTCAAATATCAAATATGTAATTTATATGCGGAACTGCTTGTGTTCAATCCACAAAGCCTGTTTCAGACGGCAGGTGAGAAACCTGAAACAGTTTCAAGTGCTTTTGCAGGACATATAAATCAGGAAAGTACCATCTGCTCAGATGCTGCCAGGAGAAAAAACAAAATTCTATATTTAGAGTAAATTTCTTGTTGTAATTGTTAGTAATAGAGGCCTGGATTATTTTCCCCACCTATAATATATATACAAAAATGGAACAATATCACATAACAGGCCTCAAAATTTTCACTCAGTGATTTCTGTATCAAGCTCAATAACTTGTGGTTGTTTATACATTTTAGGAATACAACCAATCTTGATTTTAAGACTGCAAGTAAAAGAGATTCCTCCACAACCCATGCAAAGTTGTTCTAATATTTAAATCACCCTGATGTTAAAAATTCACACCTTTTGGCCAGTTTGACTTTATTTAGCCTCATTTTTAGTACTGGATCTCAGTATTACAGACTATCAAATAGCTTTTCCTAATGTAGGTACTTTCAAATCATGATCACATCCTCTTCAATAAGCTAAACAGATTAATCCCCTTAAATCTCTCACTGCACAGATTTTCAAGACCTTAAATCATTCTTGTACCTCTTCTGCTTACTGTCTCCAATTTTTCAACATGCTCTTAAAAGCATGGTTGCTAGAACCAGATGCTGTATTACAGTAATAATTTTACCAGTGCTGCTTAGAGAAGTAATAGTACCCCTTATTCCTACAAAATACTCCCATTTATATACCCAAAGATCACGTTAACCCTTTTTGCTACAGCATTACACTAAGGCCTGGTCTACACTACAGACTTCAGTCAAGGGAGGCCACCGTACAGCTACACTACCAGGTCCCTTCCGCCAACCTTACTCACTTGTAACATCAACTTAATTACTCCACCTCCACGAGAGGCGTAGCACTTACATTGATGTTGACGGGTCAGAGAGGCAGTGTAGACACAGCGTTATGTAAGCTGACTGAACTGGCCTCCAGGAGGTGTCCCTCAATGCTCCACTGTGACCGCTCTGGAGATCATTTTCAGCTCCGCTGATCAGCACCCAGGTAGTCAGGAAAGAGCCCCTCCTCTGTTACAGCCCTAGGAAATTTTGAATTCTCATTTCCTGTTTGATCAGCATGGAGAGCTCACCAGCCCAGCTGAGCATGGCAACTCAATGCCCCAAACGCGCTCCAGCTTGGAGTACACAGGATGTGGCGGTGGATCTTATTTGTCTGTGGAGAGAAAAGTCTGTGCAGGCACAGCTCCGAACCAGCCAAAGAAACATAGACATCTATGAAAAGCTTGCATGGGGCATGGTGGAGAAGGGCTACACCAGGGACATGCAGCAGTGCCATGTGAAACATCAGAGAACTTCAGCAGGTGTGCCAGAACACAAGGGAGGAAAACAGTGGTTCTGGTTCTGCACTGCAGACATACCGCTTCTACAATGAGCTGTATGCAAATCTCGGTAGCGACCCACCACTACCCCCCAAACAAAGCATGGATAGCTCCCAGGACTCTGAGTCCCAGGGCTCCTCAGGCACACCACATGGAGGACATCCTGGATGAGGAGAATGGGAGACAGGCAAGTGGGGGATCCATTCTCCCCAAGAGCCAGCAGCTATTTTTAACTCCGGAGCAGTCCAGCGGCCACAGGCCAGCATGGGGGCCGAGCATGATGCTGGGGAAGGCACCTCTGGTGCCAATCAAACTATAGGAATTACATGTACTTATTTTACATAATATGAAGAAAAAGTGAGGTGCAGCGGGTATCTGCTTCCCAGTGGCCAATCACCAGCTATGCAGAGCGTGCCTCCATGAAAAGACACTTTATGTGCCCAGGAGTGGCCTGGGAATCCTCCATGGAGAATTTCAGGAATCCTCCAGGTAAACTTTCATGAAGACACTCTGCAGTCACTTGCAGATGATTTCTGGGGAGGGCAGTCTTATTTCTTCCACCATAGTAGGACGCTTTCCCACGCCACTCCAGTATTAACTCTGCTGGCATCATTCCGGCTCACAGCAGAGCAGAGTATGGAGCAGGTCTGTACTCAGACACGTGAAGCATCCACTCCCTTTCCACCTCTGTTACTCTCAAGAGACTACTATCACATAAGGCCACCTAGGGGAGATGGGGAAAGTTTTCATTACAAGTGCTCATACCACACACAATAAAGCATGTGATCCCCTGCCCATGGCAATTTGCAGGGTCCTCAACCATGGTTTCCCTAGCATACCAGTGGTTGGGTTGGCAGGGGTCAGTGTTGACCTCAGAATCTGCAAGTCCAGGGTGACTACTACCAGCAACATGGGCATCCAGGGCTTTGTCGTAGCCACAACCCTCACCTCCTCCCTGGAGCCGCTTGGACAAAGACTGCAATTTGGGAGGCTTAACACTGATCCCTGGTCTCAAAGCAACGTCCATGTTGCTGGGCATGGGGGCACTGTCCACCTGTGCTCCCAAAATGGGTTTCCCACAAGTTGCAGCACAAATCCCATCACCCATGCCACTGGGCCATACTTACCATGCCTGGAACAGCACACTGGTTCATTGAATAGCTAAGGGTTCTGATTATGTTCTGGATTGTACTTGAGTGTAATAAGAGGTTTGTTTTTTAAATAGCAACCTTGCACTAGACCCAGAGTATGCACTGACAATGGTTACCTTGTGCTTTGCATGCCTTACAATGGAAAGCTTGGCCTTCAGCACATTCCCCCACACCGGCGGACAGGATTTCGCCGATTAGAAGGCTAAAGAAGAGAATGCATGATGACGTACTCAACAAGATAATGAACACCTCTGGGGTAGCCGACACTGAGTTAAGAGCCTGGAGGATTTCAGCGTCTGAAAAACGGGAGAGCAGGTGTGGACCATGAGTGTGGCGCACACACGGGATGAGATGCTGTGGATTATGAAGGACCAATCAGACATGATGAGGCACCTGATTGAGCTTCATGGAAAACACCTTGAGACTAGACTCCTCCTGTAACCTCTGCAGAATGGCCTGCAAACGTTGCCCTGTTCCCAATCCCCATTCACCAAACATTCCAGGAGGCAGGGGTGGGGTGTGAAGGTGCAATATCCCTTCTACTCAACACTAGGGGAGGGCACTAAGAACAAAAGGCAGCCATTTGAAGACCTTTGATGGGCAGGACTTATGCGCTTTCACAGACAAGCTGAATTTGTTTCTCTCCTCCCAATTTTATCACACCATTTGCCCAAGGTTAATTTATTTTCCTGTTCTTTATGTTTGTGCAATAATGTCAGTTTCGCGAATGAAATACTCTTTATTTATTCCAATCATGTGGGCTGGAGGGGTTGGGGGGAGGTACAGGGAAACTGATGCAACAGAGAGGATGGTATGGAAAGGCACAACGCAGGTAAGTGGTACACATTACTGTGGATCATTACTGAAATGGGTTTTCAAATCCTCCTGAAGATGCAGAGCTCCTTGTTGGGCTCATCTTATTGCCCTGGTATTTGGCTGCTCAAAATTAGCTGCCAACCTACCCACCTCCACACCCCTCCCCTGAGGAAACTTCTCTCCCTTTGCCTTATAGGTATTATGGAGCAACAACATGCAGCAATAACAATGGGAATATTGCTTTCACTGCGGTCTAACCTAGCAAGCAAACTGTGCCAGTGAGCCTTTAAATGTCCAAAGACACATTCCACCACCATTTTGCACTTGCTCAGTTTATTGTTGAACTGCTCCTTACTGCTGTCCAGGTGGCTGGTGTACGCTGTTCATGTGCTGTTGAAACAAGGGGTAGGCTGGTTCTCCTAGCATCACTACTAGCATTTCAATATCATCAATGGTTATTTTGCAATCTGGAAAGAAAGTCCCTGATTGCACCTTTCTGAACAGACCTGTGTTCCTAAAAATGCATGCCCCTTTTCCTTACCATGGTGCCAACATAGAAAGTGTGTGCCATCTAGTGCCCAATCGCAGTTAGGGAACCCCATCAGGGCAAAACCATCCACTATGTCCTGTGTGTTGCCCAGAGTCACTACTCTTCTTAGCAGAAGTTGACCAATGGCCCTGCCCTGCATACTTGGATCACAACAGTTCTCTTGGTGGATTTACCAGCTCCAAATCGATTCCCCACTGACCAGAGTAGTCTGGCATTGCAAGCTTCTCCACTGTCAGAATGGGTCTCATTTTTAGTGTTGCTGACTTCAGGGCTGGGGAAAGCTCTGCACCAAGTCCCTGGAAAGTATCCTTCCTCATTCGAAAGTATTGCAGCCACTGCTCTTCATCCCATAACTGCATAACAATGCAATCCCACCAGTCAGTGCTTGTTTCCCAGGACCAGAAACCACCATGTTCAGCTGCTGCGCAACTGCCAGGAGCAACCAGGAATTGTTTTGTTCTATGGCTTGCAGCAGAACTGCTTGAATGTCATCACAATGTTCCACGTGGTAGCTCCTGTCTTGGCTCTCGAAATACTGCAAGATAAGGTGCAAGGTATATGTAATGCTTACAACAAGAGTGCGCAGCTGAACACGCTCCATGCTTCTCGGGATATGGCACGAATAAGCCAGGCTTTCGGGAGGAGAGGCATGAAAAAATATAGGTTGTTTGCCATTGATATCAGGGGAGGAAAGAAGGAAACTGCATCATAGGAGGCCAAAGCCATGTTCCCATTCCCCTCTGCCCATGAGGCTTAGCAAGCTCTTCCCAAAACCCTCTGCGGCTAGTTGCCTTATGGCATAGCCTTGATGCAAGCGCTGCTCATGAGGATCTACTCCCCAGACACAATGAGAATGGTGTGGACACGTCTAGCTGACTTAATTACTGCAGCAGCTGGATGTCCAATTAAATCTATTTAACTTTGTAGTGTAGATATGCTTAAAAGCGTATGTTCAGTTTATTATCTAACACTCTCATGCTTGCAGCATCTCTACTTTCCAGGACATAGTCCTCCATAACGTAGAAATGCTCTACATTCCTTATTCCTAGATGTAAGGCCTTACATTTCATTTTATTAAAATGCACATTATTTGACTGTCCTCAGATTACCAAATGATTCAGATGGCTATTCCACCAGTAGGTGTGTCATCTGCAAACTTTAAGGAGTGATTTTATACTTTCTTCCACAACATTGATAAAAGTATAAGATAACACTGGGGAAAGAGCTCCACTAGTAGCATCTGCACGCATTGATGATTCCCTATTAACAATTACATCTTGAGATCTCTATTGGTCAGCTTTTAGCCCTTTGAACAGGTGCCATGTTGATTTGGTATAGAACTAATTTTTTTGAAGTAGAATATCATGCATTACTAAGTTAAATGCCTTACTGAAATTCAAGTACTGTATGTTACATCAACACTTTTATTAACCAAGTTTGTAAACTGGTCAAAAAAAAGGATATTAAGTTCATTTGACAAGACCTATAAAACCACAAAACTATGCAGATTGTGATTCATTTTATTTCCATCCTTTAATGCTTTGCTGATTGAGTGAGAAGTTGCAATCGGACAAGATGTTCTGACAAAGATTCCAGCCAGGTAAGTTGAGAAAGTAGAGACCAATAGTTGTGAATGATATATACACACACATAAAGACAAAGTAATTTATTCATTTGAAAAAGATAAAATGTGTCATCACTTAATGTGCAAGAAGAATTAGAGATTGAGGAAAGGATCTCAACACCATATGAAAATTCCAGCTCATTTATGGCACAAGATATTTACTCCAAATTTTCTGAAACTTCCTGAAAAGAAATAGTGTTGTTCTGATATCACAAAGAAGCTAAAACTAGTCAGCTGAAGATTCCCCAGGATTAGTCATCTTTTTGTCTTTAATTCTTGTTTGTTTTGTTAAAAAAAATTTGGTTTCATTGGATTGGTTTGCTGGAAAACGTTTTTTCTTGTGATTTTTACATTAGAGGTTGGCATGCTGGAAAACATGTTTGTCTTAAATTTGTGTACAGACCTAATCTATATAATTTATTGTTCCAATATGGTAACTGTATATCATCAAATGAAAAGTTTTGCCTCTAGTTCATCCCTGGAACCAGACCCAAGATTCCGGGTAAATGCAACAGATAAGCATCACCTTACATGGTTGCAACTGAGAAGCCCAAGAGGTAGTAACCACTCTTGTGGAATAGGCCTCTCAGCAGAAAGCAAAGGCTCGTTACCAGGGTAGCACAAGCTTTATTAATACTGTCTGCCTTGAGACACTGAAGCCTTGGCTGTTAAGACTTTTTGGAGCCTCCAAACTGACAAACTTGATCAGCACTGACACTCTAGAAATGTGGTGCCTTCCTCACGACCAGAGTAACCTTCCTTTCTGACTTCACTGGTACTAATCAATCATCTGTGTATAGGAAGATGAAAAGCTTCTTTCTCTGGAGAGCAGTGGTCAAATTCATCTGCCTCCATGAAGGTTTACCAAGGCTATGTCAGCAGCTATACTGAATGACAGGCCCTTGAAGAACCACTACTAATCCAAAATGAAAAACAGAACTCTCTGATGGGCTGTGCAAATGAAGCAGTTTCTGACAATAAGGGGAATTTAGACACACTGCCATCAGCATAGGTGCTGTGGCTGGTGGAACTTGGGGTGCTGCACCTCCTGGCTTGAAGTGGTTTCCGACCTTGACAGAATTTACCGTTTGGTTCAATCCTTCTCGGCACCCCCAGCCATCAGTAGAAACCCTCTCTACAGAGTATTCAAGCAAATGCCAGTAGAAAAAATAATCATCTTCGCTACAAAAAACACCTTAATAGAAAACTAATTAACTTCTTACAAGAAAGAAAGGTTTGGGAAATATTCCCAAATAAAAAAGAGCTGATTGTCCTTTCACTACACATTTTATTTTAGTGACCCTCTACTGACACTGATATATTCCACTATAAACAAGAGAAGAATCAGTCCCCAGCTCTAGCCAGTAAGTTAGCCAAAAGAGTTACCCTCTGCTCGTTGGGGAAAAGAAAACAAGTAATAAGGGCCAGTCAGCCTTCCCCCTGGGGACCAGATTGTACAGAAGGACTAAAAACACATCAGTTTCCCTTTTTTCTTGTATTGGTCCTTTTGTAGGAGACTTACGTCTCTGTTGTAGGGGGACCTGGAGAATGCAAATTTAATAAAAGAAAGCACTATATACGGATGAAATGTTTCAAGCATGATCCAAAGATGAACAAAAGTTTTATCACTTCTATCGATATTATGGGTGTAGTTAAAAGGCCTGATCCTGATCCACTGAAGACAATGGCGTACCTCCTTTTCACTTCTATGGAGCAATATCAAGCCCAGAATGGATATACATTTAACACCAATGACGTATTCTGATTTTTTGGTCCATTTATTTTTTAATCGATTTTTTTTTTAAATTACACATTCTAGGTGCTACAAATAATAATGATATATCTATTAAAATGTAGAATGTTGTTCTGAAATCAAAGCTGATAAAAAGTTCTCCCGCAAAGCCTCCATCTCCTAAGCTAAATGGGAAGATATTTTTAATGAAAACAATTCAACTAGTGGCAGCTATGCAGGGATCTTATTCAGTTTACAATATGCATTGTATTCAGCAAAAATCTCTCTCAGAATCACAGAAACAAGGTGGGAGTGGGAAAATAGCTTTCTCACCAATGAAGTTGTTCCGGTAAGAGAAACTTTCAAGTTACATTTAGCTCTTCTTTAGTCTCTCCCTCACTCTCACCAAGAGAAGTTGGTCCAATAAAAGGTTATTACCTCATCCACCTTGTCTCTCTTATATTGTGGGACCAACATGGCTATAGCACCTCTGCATACTTTCAGAATCATCCAAGCTGAGTCAGATAATGGAAAACTGTAACATGCTTATTCAACAGTATCAGATATTTCCATTCAAAATAAAAAAGGAAAAGGCAATGAACTCTATGACATTTAGAACTTTTTCTTCTGTTTTGCAGCAAAAAAATATAAATGAGCAAAAACTGTTATACTTGACACATAAATTTCCACAAATTGTCTCAATACCCAACATCTGCTTTGGGCTTTAAATATAGACACATCTCGGAACACATAATCACTGTGTGTTCCAAAATAGCAGCAGGCAAGTTCCATTAAGTCAGAGAAAATTAGTGCATCTCGATATTTTCAAAACACCTTTTTTGGCACAACGAGACAGGAAAAACACATTAAGCAATGAGTGGGAGTGTATTGCTCTGCTGTTTTAATTTAATCTAACTTCAACTTGTCGCATTGTTGTATAGGCAATGCACAATATTTCATAAAAATGGTTTCCAAAGCTATACGAAGTGAACACATTATGAATCAATAAGCGTTCTAGACTATTCAATAGAAACAGGGGGGGAAGTGTAACTTGTCGCTTTCTAACAGGTGCTAGCCGTAATAGCAGAATGATACTTGCTAATCACAGAAGCATGACTTGTTATATAAAGCAATGCTATTTGCTTTCAAAGGGCCTGATCTCGTTCCCATTAAAAGTAAATGGCAAACCTCATGTTGACTTAAACAGTACAGGATCAAGCCAAAACAAATACGTGAGTTGAGATGTCTCCTTCATAAGATTCCTACAGAACCTGAAGTGACTACCTTTCCTGAATCCCCAAGCGAGCCATAAGAGGAGCAGAAACACCTGACCATTTCATATTTACAGAGCAAGTGTATTAAAGTGCCCTGTACATTATTTTGCCTTTTCAATGGTTACAAGTAAAAGCCCCATTCCTGGTTAAAAAGACATTCTGTTTTGGTTGAGACACTCTAAGATCTTTAAATACATAATTCTAGAGGCTGTCTCTCTTCTTGTGCTGCCTCAGTAAATTAGTAGTGCTCCCGAAACAATTATGGCAGGCGCGCTGGTAACAATGAGGCTCATGAAAGGGCAGTTTCATGGAACAAGGAAGTCCGCAGAAACACCAGAGACAAATAGGCTATAGGTAGAAAAGAAAAGGGGATGCACCCTGCAGTGAAAAGACAGAGATTGGTCATCTTGTCCAGCTTCAGTTGAGAGTGGAGAGAGAACAGCATGTAGAAGGAGCAGCTCCAGTTCAGTCCCACTGGTCTGTATTGCAAGAAAAGGGATTGAGAGAAAATTCAAAGCAAAGTTTCCAGTTAAAAACAAAGATTGCCTGAGGACGGAACTCATCATCCCTTTTCAGAAGCACGACAGTAAGGCTATTTACACTGCTCTTCCAGCGGAGTTCAGAGCGAGAGAAGAGCTCTGTGGTAACAGTGCTGAGACCTAACGGCACAGGGCCTGATCCAAAGTTCACTGAAATCAATGGAGCATTTCTACTGGCTTCAACAACTTTTGGATTAGACTCATGACAGGCAGAGGACATGCATCAAGAGTTTGTGTTAACACTAGGTTTGCACAGCAAGCTGCACAGGTACAGAACAGAGTTATGATGCTGGTACTGAGTAGCGGCATCAGAGGAATAGCCACAATAGAAGTCACTTTCTAAAATGGTTTCATTTTAAACACTTAGAGCTTTGATGCCAATAATGAGCATATTTGAAGCAGCAAAACAATTACTATACCTGCAGTAGAGTCTATAAGATGCTTATTTTTTGTGCTTGATTTTGTTCTATGTGATACTTAAAACACATTTTGGATCAGTGAATGAAAAGAATCATCATATGCTTACTCTTATTTTAGGGCATGCACATGCTTTTCAACTTTAAGAGCTGCTCCTGCAGTTTGTAGGCCCACAGAGAAAACATTAACAAAGCGTTTGAATCTGGATGAATTTCCACCTTTTAAAGAAAAAAAAGGAAACATGTTCACATATTTGAGGTCCCTTCCAGCCGTACATTTCTATAATTCAGTTCAAGGAATTGTGAGGGGGTACAGCGGTGAAAACTAACACAAAAATCCAGATGGAAAATACATCGCAGTCTGCTTTCTATTCCTGAATAGGTTTTGACTTGTTAACGGTGGGTGGGCAGAACACTGGGAATTTGGCACCTGCACAACCACAGTAAGTAAAGTTAGCAATCTAGCTAAACTATGCTGACCAGAAATGTCCTATAATATTGTGACAAGAGCCATTTTTCCTAGGCCACATACACATCGAGCTTCTTAGGTTCTGCACATGGTTTCTAAAAGGTCCAAAATACCAGAGGAAATAAGTGCTTATCTGTCAAAGAGTCAGGAAAACAAAACAACAAAGGTAGAGAGGATTTTTTACATTCTTTTTCGGTGCTACCCCCAACTGAGAAGAGCTTGGCGCTTCCTCTTATTCCCAGCTGTTTCTAGTGCATTTGGCTTTAATCAGGTGCAGGGCAGGAACTCAACATCCTGTTGCCTTGTTCTGATTAGGAGGAGTCAAATTCTACAAATTGGCAGATTTCTTCTTTTAGGGTTCTTTACTTGATGAATCATTTGCTTTAAACAATTCGAAAAGGGCCATCAGAGAAGCAGCAGACCCAGCTTGTTGCTATTTTGAAGTCTATTTTTAACTATCACTCTGAAGACCAGCACACAGATCCTCTTTATCTTCAGGAGCCACAAGTTAACAGTCCTGTTAAAATTATGGCACAAAGCAACTGCACTGCAAAAAAATCTGTAATCAGCTATTAAAAGAGCACAAAAACCTAACCAAAAAGTGCCATTTTAGGGTACCATATTTATTTCCTCTGTGACCTCCATTTCAGTCTCAGGTCAAAGCACTGACTTACTTTTTTGTTTGTTTGTTTTATACACCATCCTTGCAAACTCCATTTGCTTTTACATCAGCACTCAACATCAAGATTCTACAGTCAGAATTTAACTGACCATTGCATTGATAACAGCCTGCTTTTCCAAAATGCATCAGTACTGGCTCGGCAGTGCTAGCAATTTAACTTGTTTTGGTCTGTAAAATAAACAAACACGGTTAGAAGACAGAATGTGAGCGGACATACTGAATAAGAAGATACTGGTTTTGTTTTTAACGATTATTTTTCTGACTAACTCTACTTAAAACATATCAGCACAGTGAATGCATAACAGGGACATCCTGTTCAGAAAAACTCCCAAGACTACAGGTTTTTGTTCTCATTCTCATTGGAGAGGCAGGCTGAGGAGAAAGAGCACATTCTGTCCCAGGGCCTCTGTGTTTCTTTCCCACCCCTCCACTTTCCTTTCTTCTTTTTCCCACCACAGGCTGTACTACATTGGGGAAGAAAATCCTACAGTGGAGATCTTCTACCATTTATAGAAGAATCCCGTTCTTGGGGAGGAAATCTGTTAACTAGAGGAAGAACTAGAAACGATGTATCTGTAACTTTGGACCATACACCAGTCACTCTAGAGCCATGTCTACACTACAAAATTAAGTTGACTTAACTTATATTGACATACAGCTGCCACAGTAATTACATCGCTTGTGTGTGTCTTTGCTCCTTGTGTCAGCGATGCGCATCCTTAGAAGCATTTGTATAGATTGTTCTGTCAGCATGTGGGACATTGCAGGAAGGCTCCAGAAAACCAGCAACAGTAGACGTAAGCAATGCAGTGTCTGCACTGACACGGTGCCACCCTAACTACATTGACCTTGACTCTAACTCTGCTCTTGGAAGCGGAGTTAAGTTGTTGTGGGGGCAGTTATGTCGGTGGGAGTGATTTTAAATATAGATACTTCCACAGTTAGGTCAACATAAGCTGCCTTGCATTGACTTAACTCTGTAGTGTAAGTGGTTTTAATTTTTATTTCTCTCAATTAATGCTGTAATCAAATTTTGTAATAAATCTTAGCCAAGCCATTGGATCACATCTGAAGTCTGAATATTGGATATTCACTATTTAACCTCCAATCCTTAACACCGTGCAGTATGACAAAAAAAAGAGTTCGGAGGATTCCATCTCACCATGTTCTAGTTATCAATAGCTATAGAGAGAGAGCGCAACTCCTAAGAGGCAAATTCAGTTGAACAGCATTTAACAGCAAACAGTTGCTAACCAAAAATACCCTGAAAGCAGCTTAGTTTAAGATTCTCTCAGTTGGCACTATCCTGGGGAGAAGTTGCACTAGGGAGACAAAACTGGTCCACACAAAAAGCATAAAATTTCCAGACTCCTGATGTGTCAATCAGGTCCTTCATGTTCAAAAGAGCAACAATCTGATATGTAGGTAATCAGGAAAAGGGTATGCCAGTCTTCCTGTGTACTTATTGTATGCCAGTATTCCTGTGTACTTTACTTATTGGCAGCTCTTTATGCTGGAGGATCTCAAAATATCTTTCAAAAATCAAGCAAGTATCTCCATTTTGCACATGGAGAAACTGAGGCATGTATTTTTTAAAAAAGTTATTAGTGACTTTCACAAAGTTACATGAGATGAAAACACAGCCCAAATCTTCTGACTCGCAGTGCTTTAACTATTACACCATGCTGATGGGAACTATATGGGGGATGAGAAACCTGACATTAAACACGGTGAACATAAAATAAATCATAAGAGAAAAACAAAGTTAACCAGTGATTTATGCTAGGAATCCAAAACATTTAATAACTTAAAATAAAATAGAATATTTTTTGACTTTACCATCTTTGATTGCTGGGTTTATAAACTTCTAATGCTTTGTCTGCAACTACAACACACACCTGATGCTGATACAAGAACTTGTTATGATTATCAGCGTAAAGAAAATCTCCAAACCAAAAAACAGGAAAAAAAAGTCTTATCAAACTCCAATATGGGACACTTGTACAAAAAAAATTCTGCATACATTCAAAATGGACAATTGCAAAGAATTTTAGGGAGGAATAATTTTGTAATGTAATATCATTAGTTCATTTTTTGTTGTTTAGGTGAGAAAAATCCACATCTAGGAGAATTTCATTTTCATAACAGGCCGAACTGTTTAGTCCTTAGTTAGGCAAAAGTCCCACTGATGTCAATTCCAAGTGAGTTTTGCAAGATTTAGCCCAATGAAAAGAGTTAACGATAGAATACTGAATTAATTTTGAATTTCCTTGAGGTTTTGTTTGTTTATCCTACAATATTAACATTATTTAAAGTTAGATTTATGTACAGCACGTTAACCTTATTTTTCATTAATTTTTAAAGATTAAATTTACCCTGTACTTTCAGAGGGTACACTTCAGTTTCAGTGATTTGGTAGACAAACAAAATATATCTTAAATGTAAATGCTCTTAATTTGAAAAAAATTCCTCTTGACCTGTCATATAAATCAAAACCCAAGAATAATTACACCCCTGTTCAATTTCAAAATGTGTCAGGTATGCTTAGTAGGGTGTACTGGTGTTTTGGCATTTCTACAAAAATCTACACACGTATAGAATGACATGGATTCTTAGTTGCAAGTGAAAAGATTTTTTCCTCTCCTAACATTTTCACAGAGATTGAAATATAAAAGAAGATTGTTAATTTGAGTTCCTTTTTACCATGGCAATGCAGCATGTGATTAAAATGGATAGTCTTAATATTTTGATTTAGCTTGATGTTGCTACTTTTACTAAAACTAACTTTGTTTATAATTCTTGTGTGTCTGTGCATTTTCTTTGCTGACTTAAAAAGAAAAAAGTATGTTAGGACAGATTTTTTTTAATAGGTGTATAATTTATCTAACAGATCAGATATGTATTCCTTTAACCCCTTCATTCTCCCCAGATACTCAGACAAAGCATGTACATGATTAAGTACACTATTAAAATATGTATTATCCCCTTTTTACACATACTGCTACTGACAGTTACTTCCTAACTTAAATACATTCTTCTCTTAATGTACCATTTTAAAAAAATGGTCTCTGAGCCCAGGCAGCCAGTGGAAACTCATCTTTTAAAACAAAATTCAAATTCAAACCTGATACGTGGCTGACAGAAATCAGTGCCTGCAGCCAGACAGTCTCTGGGTAACCTAACAGTCCTGTTAAAATAGCAGCACAAAGCAACTACACTCCAAAGAGTCTGTAACCACCTATCTCCTACTAAAATCGCACGAAAGTCTAATCTAAAAGTGCCATATTTTTTTCCTTTCAGTCTAATGAGCATGACGCTGTCCTGTAGTAGTCTGCCTAATTGACCACACCACTGGATTGGTTGAAAGAGTTAGCAGACTGTTCTTAAACCCTACAGCATATACATACAATGTGCTGACTCATAGGTGCAACTCCATTAGTATCAAAGAAATTTGTACCACATCTGAATTAGATCCACAAATGGTAACTTTAAAAAAATCTGATCTAAATTAGAAGCAAAGATTTTTGCTTTGATTTGTTAAAATATACTAAAAATGCCAAGCAACATATTTTCTGGTTGCATATACAGGCTGCTAAAACTGAGGTTTATTCTGTAAGTGCTGAAATAGTCTTTCACTATACAAGCCCAATTGGATCCAATCTTGCAAACAATTATGCATATGCTTAGCTTTAAGCTCATGAATTGCTTCACTGAAACCAATGAAACTATATGCACATGCTTATAGCTAAGCACATACATTAGTGTTTGCAGGATTAGAGCCTTAATATTACTTTCATACATGTACAAAACAGCAGATCCACATGCTACATAAATTCACATACCCAGTTGATATCATACTGCACAAATTGCCCAATAATAGACAACACATGAAGGCAGATTAGATGGTTTTTATTCACATAATTTAGCAGTTGAGCTGGTTTTTTCCTTCTTCCTGTAAGAAAAAACCTCCAGATGAAAAACCTTTAATACCTTCAGTAAATGTTCAAGGTGAAAATATTCACATGCAGCTGCAGAAGGAAACCTTTGCAAATTGGTTAATTAAAAATATAAATATTCTTGTTTTTCTAATACCAGTTGTAGACATACATGTTCTTCTAGAATGTGTTCTCATGTACATTTGCACGGGACACTGAACACCCAAGGAGTGAGAATTTCTTGCCCTCCCTCTTTTCCTCCTTCCCCTCCTCTACTAGAGCAGAGCATTCCAAGAGTGTTAAGGTCATTAACCAGTTGGCTTCACCGATACACAATCACACCCAAACAGAGCAAGCAAGCAAGATCTAATACCGTATCTGCCTGAACAATATCCTACTTTGAGAGAAGGCAGGGGAGGAGGGAAATCAGTCTCCTTCAGTGCCCGTAGCTTAATTTTAACCCCAGAACAAAAAATACTCACTCACACTTAATAAAGACACATGCACACTGCATTAATAGCAAAAAAAAAATCCAACTTTCACGGACTTCAATAGTGTCAGGATTTCACCCACAATTTATAAAGCTAATAAGCGGGTCACAATGTGTCTTTGGAACTTGAGTGAACAGGAGATGGCTATTCTGAAACAGCAGCACCATCTTTTATGATGGTTTGATACTCACCTGATCATATGGCTTGGCCATAAGAGCTACTTTAGTGAATACCTTACTTCTGACTATCACCTATTCAAGTATGATGTATTTGCACATGACACAGAAACCTGGTACACTGTACTTTCAAACCCTCACTGCTACTTACAGAGGTGCAACAGGTTTAATGAAAGTTCTTAGTGTGTTAGGCTTGGGGAGTTTTTAAAGAAGTCATAAGTTAATGGGGTTGGAATTCAGGGATCTGAATTCAGTTCCCAGCTCGCCACTGACTTCCTATGTGATCTTGGGCAACTCACTTTGGGTGATATCCCAGCCCCACTGAACTCAGAGGCAAAACGTCCATTGATTTCAGGGGGTGCAGGATTTTACTTTAATCTCTGCGACTCAGTTCTTCATCTGTAACATGGGGACAGTATTTCCTTTCTTTTACCCTTTGTTCATCTTCTCTCTTCAGAGCACAGAACAGCTCTGACTATGTATGCTACAGTGACTTGCACAATGGGTCCCAAACAACAGTGGGACCCTAGTATAAAAAAAATAATATATAATGAAGCAACTAACATTTAATTTTTCTATGTACAAAATGTACAGTTTTATTCATGATACACACATTAAACAAAACTGAAGAGACTTGTCAAAACAATTTATAGTAACTGATGGCACGAAGTAAAGCTGTCCCTCAAAGATGGAGCTATCACTTGCTAATGAAGGTAAAAGGGCAACCACCTGATTTGTCCTACAGACCTGTGGGTGTGCATGGACACATGGCTCCTCTGGGGTTTCTGCTACATCTGCCTATGCACACCAAGAGGTCTGAGGTTGATGCCTTTTATTTCCAAACTCTGCTAACATTCAGCAGGGTGTAATTTCCACTTAGTTCTCTCTCAGACCTCTGGTGTCACTTTCCCAGCCAGGGTGCAGACGTCTTCTGCACAGTAAATATGACAGGTTGCTTTTACAAGAGACGCACTGTGGATTTAATGCACTGAAGGTTAAAGACTACTGAGAATCACTCAAATGCAAAGTCATGCAAAGACCTGTCCCGCAGTTATCCTGAGCCACACAATTCTGAACTCTCAATAACCAGAATATTTTAATATTCCATCAAATTATTCATTTATGAATTGTATTTTAGTTGGACAGGCACATTGGTTTGGAGAAACAATACAACATAGTTTATACACTATCAATCAGTCTATTTGAAGATTTCTTTTATGATGAATATTTTTCCCTGATCAAGCCATAAATTGATCCCAGCTCAGTTCTATATGAACAGAAGTCATGGGATAGCTGATTATTGCTTAGGATTTGTATTACTGTAGTACCCAAAGGCTCCAGTCAAGATCAGAACCTCACTCTATTGTGTCAGGCACTAAACATAGTAAAAACGACATTTAAAAAGGCTTACGATCTACGTAGCCAAGCCAATAACCAAGACAGACAAACGGTGGGAGAAAGGGAATATTATCTCCCGTTTACAGATGATGAACTGAGGCATGAGAGGTTAAGTGTTTTGGCCAAGACTGTAAGCTCTTGGGGCACGGACTGTCAATTATTATATGCATATACAGTGCCTAGCACAAAGGGCTCCAAACGGGTTGAGGCCGCTAGGTACTCTCTCAGTATCAATATAGAATAAAAATATCACCCTGAGCTAGGAACTGAACCCAGACCTCGGGAGTCTCAGTCCCACGCCTTACCCACAAGACCAAAGTTTAAAGGATAAATGTGTTGCTCTGTTACAAGTGGCCTTCTGTTGACTTATTGGGGTTACTATCCTTGCAAACTAGAAACAGTCATATTTTTCTGCTAATTACGGCGTATGACCCTAAAAAAATGATACTGTAGTACGATTTATCGTACACTGCCCACAGGCACCTCTATTCCACAGTAAAAGACTTCTTGCAGCTAAGTTTCTGAACCTGCAAAAACTTATGGACATGGGCATTGCCATTGAAGTCAATGGGATCATTTACAGTACGTAAAGATATACACTGTGTAAGTCATTGCAGATGTGGGGCCATCGGCTCTGATCCTGCACCAGGATCCCCTGTGCCGGCCATTGCATCCATCCCAGGTAAATCAATGGGACCCCAGAGGAGTGCAGAGGTCTGCATTAGCAGATCCGTTATTCAGGCTAGGACCTTTAAACAAGAAAGGATTCACAAATCATTTAAAAATAAGCTATCTAGTGGTAATAAAAAGATTAAAAATGAAGAGTTCATGCCAGGAATGGCTAATTCGTGAAAAGGATTGAAAGACATGATTATACCTGTTGATGAAAAAAGGTCTGAAGCATTAAAGTATCACTAATAAAGTTTCTTTGAAGCGCATTAATTTCAAAACAAGACAGCCTGTGAATTTCCTACTGTCCCAAAAGCAAAGTATTGCTGTAAATGACTTTTCCTGGATATTTATTGGGCGGGAAAAAATTGATTCTTGAGACAAAGGAGTTCATCTAAAGTAACACAGAGAAGGATTAGCATTCCCCTCTGAATTACCTGGTTCAAGGATACAAATAGAAAAAATTAACTAACCCATCACGTTGCTACAGCTTACATCAGCACCCAAGGGCAGAATTTGGCTCCAAGACCCCTGAACTTTTTCTATATTTCCTTTTCCTTCACTGCGGACTACTAAGGTACAGCATTTGTCAGTAAATAGAAACTACCTCCTTTATAACCACCTACCTTCTCCTGTCTGATTCAATCAATAATGCCACAATCACAGCAATGAAGCGTGAAGTCAACAGTTTGTGACATTGCTAAGTAAATCAAGTAAGAGGAGCTTTTAACATAAAGGGTAAAAAAAGTTCCGTTTAAACAAAGGACATTAATCAATGAAAAATCATAGGTACTAAAATACAGTATGGGTACATTGCAGGGTCCATTTGTGTCATTCGGCCTCTGAAGAGATGGATCGAGATACAGATCAGGGTATTGGCATTTGATTACGTACTGCTGCTGCCTGATAGGAGGTACTGTATTGCATTTTGTTTGTTATTTGTGTTTGGATGCCTTTTACTCATTCTAAATCAAAAGAAAATAAAGGAATAATACATAGTATTTAAATGACAGATTTTAAAAGATTTAAACAAAATTGTGGGGGGTTTTTAAATTCTGCATGAGCATAGCAACGATTCCGAGATTCAATAAAAAGGACCTTGTAAATATTATACTATGCCTTGGAACTCATTTTATCTAGTACAATACCAAAAGGAACCAGGCATTCTACTGAGCTTTCTTTTACTCTTTATAATAGGAAAATGTGACACGTTTCCAAATTTAATTAGCAAAAAACTTTTTTTTCCTCTTCTCCTAGGACATCTCATGTAACTAAACCGAACGCAGAGTCGACTAAACAATGCAACTTAGTAGCATAAGGACAAAAGGTCATTTGGAAGGGATGTGCCTTTAAGAGCTTACAAAGGCTTGGTCTTCACTCCTGTATTAAAAGAGGAAGCATATCTCAGTAAAGGAAGGATGCCCACTTTAAATAAGGAAATGAGTTTGCAGGATGTACACATGCTGCTTTCTATTAATGATAAGCAAAGTCTACAGAAAAAGCAATAGACTTTTTAGTTTTGGCAAATGAAGCCTTCTTGTGGACTACCTGTGAAGAACTTCTAAAATAAACAGACTGCAAATAAATGTCCTCTACCATTTCTCTCAACTGATTCATGTTTGCATAATGGCGGTTAGCAAATACTGATTACTATATTTCACAGATAAGAGCTATAATTACTGACTAACGATTTTACATGAAGGCCAAAGAATGACAGGACAGGGTTTGGGGTGATAAAGTGGTTGGTTAAAAGAGCTTCAAGGATCAAGATAGACTCCTTATTTAAAATTAACAGACCGTATGTAAGATGTGTAAGGTCATCTGAGAATGTAACACTAATCTATTCAAGTTTGATAAACTATCACCAAATGATTGATTTATTGTTATTGGCTGAAATTTTTTGGACTTTCTGCAGTGCAGCATGGCAGTGTTAATTTCATTAATATCAGACAGTAAATGTTAAATAAAAGAAAAATCACTGACTGCTTTGTCATAGTCTCATTTATTCCTAAACTTTCAGTGTCCCCCATGATTAAACATAAGTAAATCCGTAGGCTGACAATACACCTGTACACCTACATCAGATATAATTCAAAACAAATAACTTTGTTAAGATAGAGAGGACATTCGTAACTTATGGTAGAAATCCTTAATAACAGTTATTAGGAGAAAAGGAATATATTCCTCTTACATCTCAATTAAAACCCTATTTTGAAGCCTTCAGTGAGACTTCATTGGCCCTTCTGCTGGTCCCATAAACAAGGATGAATTTTTCTCACATGAAGAGCAATCACTAAAGCACAGGTCAAATCATTGCAGCATGGAAACGGAAGGACATGGTGCATCAAAGCATCTGTAATCCTTACATGCTTCTGTCCACACTGATAAAGCACCGAACGGATGGGTACAAAGTTGGTGTACTTTCACCACTGGTAACGTGATCAGGTGGTTGTTTTTCCCTCATGGTTGTGAGAAATTTTGTTGCTAGTGCCAGGTGTTGATATCCCTGGTGACAACACCTTTTTAGCCCAGTATAGATTGACTCATATATTATGTGACGGATTTTTGGTTTTTAAAAAGTGATTTGACTAAAACTATATTAACATCGAATTCTGAAATACAAAAGTGTTATTATAGCAGAACTATTTGTACTTTTACAGTTATGGATGTGTCAACGTTTCCATTATGAACTCCTATGTCTTATAATTCAGCTGTAAAAATTTGCGTTTAGTCTAAAAATTGCATTCATATCTCCCTGTAAAAACGTTTTTTTCAATTCCCTAAAAAGTTAGTGTGTTAAGTTACATACGCCTTTAAAAAAAAGTCAGTGGAATAAAACTCTTGAGTGCTTGTATAAAGCAAATCATTTTCCTTTCAAAGTGTCTTTGGGTAGTTGTCGGAGGAGAGGAAGAGAAATTAAAACTGATGAAGTAATTTTATTTACAAATATAGTTAACAATTTTTTCAGCCAAACATTTGAAAATATTTTCAGCAAGCAGACTTTATGTACATGAATGACAACCAAATGAATATGAATAGACCACAACATCTCCCAAGAGTTGTTACTGTCTGTTGGGTCAATAATATGTGAACTAAGAAGGATTTACAAGCGAAACCATAATGGTTCCTTAGGACCCATTACTTTCTGATGGGTAAATAATACACGTTTTCTAAACCACTACACATGCCAAAATACATGTTTGCCTTACAGGCTGTAAAGGATCCAAATAAACCAATAGGATCCATCAGGTAAATAATACATTTACAGAAACAAAATACACGTTTAAGTAAATAATGCACTTAAAATCAACTGAGAGGAACTAAGACAACTTACATGGAGCACATATTTATATGGATCTCTGAAACTGACAATGTGCTTCAGTAAGGAAAAGATGTTTTCACGTAACTAAAAACAAAAAAAGAAATTTTAAGGTAACGGTTCTTTTAAGAGCTACATCTTAGAAAACTACCTGAATTTGTCAACTCCCTTTCAGTCCTTCTGCTCTTATAGTGAAAGCTACTGCAATTGAAATTGTACATACAGAAAGCAACCATAGATGTTACAACCCTTCAAGGTTCTAAATGGTGTCACATTCTTCAAGTGTAGTGCATTTCCAGGGACAACCTGTTTTAAAGCATTTTCCTGACCATGTCCCAGCATGCTTCTGAACTTTGCTTATGTTGATCTTGTACTGTCTGATCTCCTCTAATGCTATCACTTTCCTCCCTGCTTCGCCTGAAGCATATGAGCAAAACGAAGAGGGAAGCCTTGGCTGAAAGGAAAAGAATCTACCTACTAACAGAAAATCATGAACATTGCTCCCACGCTGTTTGTTGGGGAGAAAGATAAGATACCAGGTTGGAGGGAAAGAAGCACAGAAGATACAATGAGCAGGAAGGACAAAAAACTAAAGGGAAAGGAACCAATGGCAAGACAGAAGGGAATGAATGAAGGGAGAGATAAAAAGACAAGGGCCACTAAAAGGAAGACAGACGAGACCCACATTTCAGGAATCAAGATTGTACACTGGGTGGCTCTTCGTCCTTCACTGCAGTGCCAGGAAGTTGTGAGGCGTGGTATCAATAGCTAACTGAAAAACTAGAAGTGTATATTCAAAACTAAAAATTTTTTAGTAGCCCAGCACTAAATTATACGTTTCTTTTTGTTTTTAAATGTCACCATTTTTAATTTACATATTAATTTATTTCTGTTATTTATAGAATAGCCTTGATGGGGTTTGGAGGATTTTTTTTCTGGTTTTTTCCCCCCCTTCCAATAGATATAATACATTCTAGGTACATCATGAAAGATGCACAATCTAAGTAAAATCTGACAAGGCTACAGAATGCTAGTTCTGGAGCTGACAGAAAGAAACGGTCAGCAGTTAAATTTAAGAAGATAACTGAACAAACATTAATGATTGCAAAGAAAGACTGGATGCGTAGCATGAAAACGACTTAAAAGGGATGGCTACAATAGGAGTTCTCAAACATTTTTTGCTGGGACCCCTTTGAAAATTTCAGGTTGTGACGACGCCTCAACAAAAGTGATGACCTGCCCATGCCATACCATGCCATCCTTACCGGCATGCACAGGAGCTGATAGCTTGCGACCCCTGAGGGGTCATGACCCCCAGTTCGAGAACCTCTGGCCTACAGGAAAAGGAGTACAGGTGATAAAGTCCCAGAGCCCAACTTGAAAGGGGACTGTTAAAGAAAAAACAAAACCAAAAACCTATAGCAATTGGCAGGGAATTCTGTTATTTTTGTCCTGTGGCCCAGGTAAATCTTTACAGTCTTTCTAGAAAAAAAGATTTATACTGAAGTGGGCCAAACATTCAAACAAGACTGTTATGTAGTCACAGTAGCAAAATGTTGTTTCCCTTAGACGGTTTGGAGAACACTCCCTAAAGGGAAGGTGGCAAAGTTTGCATCAGTAGAGTGCATTTATTTTAAAAGGAGTTCCTGTTGAATAAAGGATTTCTTTCTTATTTGAAGGGATGACAAAGTGCACATGATTCTTCAACAGGTACATAGCTACCCTTTGTCTCCAAGTTTATGACAATTACTGAAACAATGGATAAATATTCTTCACTTGCTCATTCCTTCAGAGGCAAAGGAAATTCTATCCTGACTTCCTGCATCAAAAATCCAAACCTAATCTCTGCCATACAATTATAGGAAAAAGTACTTAAAACAGAATCTAGCCTCTATTTACCACAACAAATAAAAATGATCAGAGTTTCTTTATAAAGGGAAGCAATGTTTTCTCACCTAACATCTCTCCCATTTTCAGTATATTTTAAACCAGTCACTCGACTGAGCTGCTAAGAGAAAAATGATACTGTTTTATTTCAATGAGCTTTTAACAACACATTTTAATTTAACAGATGCAGTCTCATGCATGAGGAAAATCAACTTAACCCCAGTCTCCCACATGTAGCTAATGAAAGAAATCAGCAAGACTCAAGTAAGTGATAAAAGAAAGCTGTTTTCTGAAGGATTTACGATCATTCTGTGAAGTCTTTAAGATACCAAAGTGTTAATAAAATCAGTATTTCCTAGATAAAGATCTACACTGAATGTATCAATGTAATACCAAGAATGTCTTTCAAAAGCAGTCATTCAGCAATACATCAGTTTTACACAATATCCACTATTATAGACACTCATTTCAATGGGCATTAATACCACATTAGAAATAATTCAGAGAAAGCTACCTTAAAATGTCTGTTCAACAGATAATTTATGACGCTAAATATGGTTTCCATACAGAAGTATAGGGATTCAGCAATGAACTTCCAGGTTTAGAGTAACAGAATTAGACTAAAATAACCAGTATATTAAAAGTTCCAGAGGGGGAGCCCTTAGTCTGCATACAGTAAAAACAATGGGAGTCCTGTAGCACTTTAAAGACTAACAAATTTTATTTCTGCAGACATGAGATTTTGTGGGTTGTAACCTACTCCATCAGATGCAATGAATAGAAATCAAATAGAGGGTATATATACACATCCAGGGGTAAGAAACAGCAATGGGGAGGGTAGGTGTTAGCAAAATCCATTCAGTTAGAGTAGATGAGGCCTATTCACAACAGTTGATTAGAAGGTGAGAATGTGTGAACAGTGACAATTACTACTTGTAATGAGATAACTATTCCAAGTCCCTATTCAGACCAGTTTGATAGTGTCAAATTTGTATATGTTTCAGCTCTGCAGTTTCTCTTTGAAGTCTGTTTTTGAAATTTTTTTGCAGCAGTAGGGATCCCTTTGGTCTGCATGGTGACACAGAATACTATAGCCTGCCAAAAAGCAGCAGTTTCAGTCACTGTTCTCAACTTAGAGACAGGGTGTGAGAGTGAGAGTGAGAAGTTTTGCAGAGACATCAATGCCACATCCAGCCTCATCATGGCCTGGCAGAGAGTGGTACTGGGAGACTGGCATTCCATTCTAGCCAATTTCCATCTCTAATTATGAATCTCAGGAAGACTGGCAGACTTCAAAATTTTCAACCCACCTACCAGCCAGAGGCTAGTATCAAAGATAAGGAGAAGGAGCGGGGAGCAGGGAAGTGAGTATATTAGCTGGTGAAAATCACATTGGCCACATTTTGAGAATGTAGAGGATACTTGGATTTTCTAGCAGGTTACCTTGTTGCTGGTCATGGGCTAGCACTTCTGTATCACTGTAAATAAACACTGTCCCCCACTTCCAAAAGGAGCTTATTTTCTCCCTTTTCCACCCCACCCCAGAATCTCTTGACTGTTGGATGGTCTTTTATTTCTACTCCATCCCCTCCAGCTGATGCTGTGGGTGTGGGCTCTGCTAATCTACTCCTCATTCAGTCCCTGTTTTTTGGATTCTCTAGCCCTGTGAATAGCTCAGTTGCCTGCCTAAAAAGATTGCTCACAGCTTTCCTACACAACTGTACAGCAAAACTAGCATAATTGTCAGCTTCACTGCTACCCACAGGATTCTGAATAGCAGCAGTGAAACTGATCATGTCGATTTCGCCACTGCTTCACTGAAGACAGCACTGCATCAGTTATCTTTACAATCATGAGAACTAGACATATAATCTGGATTTTTAAATAAAAATGTAAAAATTGGGTCATGGGTCAGTGAATTTTTTTCTCCATACCTGCCATTGGAATTTTTGAGCCCTGACTTACTGCAGGGAGTACCCAACTATAATGGGTATTTATGTCCTTTACTTTTCATGGAATTCACAAAGCAGCAGCTAGCTTCCTTGTAGAACCAAATGAAAAACACTGAAGAAGAAATGGGCTTCTATAACACTGGGAATAGAATTTTATAGAAATAGGAATATATAGAAGACTCCATATATATGGAGTTGCACCTGGAATTCCTCTTTTGAGCAAACGCATCACTCAGGACACGCAAGGTTACTATCTTTAAGTTATAATAAAAATAATATGAAGCCGTTTGATGACTATGTCATTATGATGCAGTGTGAGGCATACGACTAAAGTATCATATAACAATATAAAATAAATTGCATTAAGGTGACAACCTGTTTAGCTGGTAAGGATTCTGGGCCGTGTAGCTGTAATTATCACTATAGTCTGCCAGTCAGAAATGCTACGAACTAAATTAGTGATTTAAACTGATGGGCATTTTATTATTCATAAGTACAGTAAACAGTCCGGTAAACATTCTATCTGCTCTTCAAAAACGTACGTTAGTTTATCTTTGAACCAAATTTTATATGTGATGGTGAAAGCACCCCTTAAAAATAAAGAAGCGTCAAGTTGTGACTAAGTTCTTTTCCCTTGAAGGTTAAAGGAAACCCACACCAAAAATCTGAACAAGCCCCATAATACAATGCTGTTCTTGTCGGGAGCTCTGAATCAGCTCTGCAGTGCATAGTGTACATATTAAAAAATAGCTGTTTGGTGACAGACTGCTAGCTGGGAAGTTAAAGCTGAGTGAAGTGGTTAACCCACATCCCTTCCCCACTGATAAAGTGCTTTGATAAGCAGGCCATACTGGTGAAAACTAGCAAAAGAGCCAGGACTAAGTCTCTTAGGAATGAATGTAGGACTTGTTTAGTAGAAGCAGCCTGAACCTTTTGCATACTGTTCCCCAGTTGTTTTTTTGGTGTATGACCATTTTCTGTCTGCTTGCAGCAAAATCAATTCTTTGACATGTCAAGGCAATATCCTGTGCATGAGAGACATAAAAATATAAAACTCGGCTAAAAAAGTCTTCCCTTAGTATAACCTTTTATAAAAAGCATTTTCCTCATCCAAAGTGTTACCAGCAAGGTAGGGTTTAAAAAAGTCTCTCCACTGAAATATGCTTGTCTGGCTCAACCACAAGCCAGCAAATGGGCATAAATTTTTGCTTAGCTGTTGATTAACAAAAAGTAATTCAGAGTAAAAAAGATTCTTTGTGATTAATTTCTGAGCTTCAACTGAGCACCTTTGGAATAAACTCGTTAGTTAAGTGCGCGTCATTTAGACATTTCCAAAAAAGCTATCCATGTTTTAATAAATATTGAACTCTAAGAGTAAGTCCCCAAATTACATTTTTCTTAAACCTACTAGTTTAAAAATGTTTCTGTTTTAGCATGCCATCTATTTAAGTTATTTAAAAAGCAGATTATAAATAAAGATTACCATTCCACAAATGCAATGAGGTGAAATTTCAGTACAGTGCAATTGGTAAAGGGTGTTGGAAATATTTCCTGCATGGTAGGCTGAAAGTTTACCTCACTAGGACAATGTGCTGGCCCATTTTTAATATTTCATTTATAATAAAGTCTTGATCCTCCCTCCAGTTGCTCTGGCTCTGGCATTTCTATTGAAGGCAACAGGAATTGAACATGGAAGAATTAAAGTATCTGAGTGGCTGTTATTTACCCAGAGAATGCTGAAGAATAGTATACAATTTAGGTGGTTTTATGGCCATACACATTAGTTTTACAGTGGAGTCAGGCACGTTGGGTACAGTATCTAGATAGAAGACTTCAAAATTGTTTTAGTCAATCAAATCTTTTAAATGTTAAAAAATTTCCTGTTAAATGTTGACTATTCTAGAAAGAAATATTTTAATGTGAAGTCATCTAGAAAGTTATAGAAACAATTTACAGTGCACTTTACTCTCATAAAGTATAAGATTTGTTTGTTTCTGGTACTTCAGGTGCAGTTAGTTTAATCAGATAAGTGCTTCTTCTGTTTGCATTTAACCAAACTAAGAAACCAATATACATCCGTATAGGTACGTTCAGAAGTAATTACTTGCAATCTCTCTACCAATTTGAAAGCATTCACCAATTGAGGAATACTGGTAAAGCCAAACTGCTAGGAACTGAGTGCATCCACTGTTCATGTGACTTTAATTAAACCATATAGGAACTGTTCAAATGCAAAACACAGCTGAGTGCCATTGTCACACTTCCCGAAAGTGCCATGGACTCTGGAGGCACCTCACTATCACCTGCCCTTGTCTGTTCCTGCCAGGGGTCAGCGCCCCAATTCCTCCAGCCATAGGCAAGACAAGCACTCTCTTCTTGGCCTGCACAGGCTCCTCTTTCACTCCGCAGGCCTGCAATAGGCACACTCCCACCCCTGAGCCCTTCAAGTAACTCCCTGGAATGTCCAGCCTCTCTTCCACTCACACTGTTCCCAAAGAAGCTGTACACCCCAGCTTACCCATTTCCCTTCTGATCACCACTCCATTTAACAAATACCACTTAGATAGCTTTATAATGGAAAATAAGTATAAAGATACAAGAAGCAACAAATCAAAGTTTTGGAAACAAAAGGTTACATGTAAAATAAAACAACATGCCTTCAAAAGCCTCGACTTAATTACTAAGATACTTTCCTGTCTGACTAAGTTTAGCTCACCCAAAGTCTTTGCAGGTGTTTCACAGCCAGCTTGGCTGTGACCCTACTATCATGAGGCAGAACACACCGACAGCCTGAAAGCCTTAGAATAACAACAAATTACTTACTTATAACGGAGTACAGTGATCCCGCTTACGATTTTTTTGGTTCCATTTGAAAGATACTATCTGTTTGAGGGATGTTGGGTGAAAGTAGTGCTTACTTTGTGCCAGGGCTTGCCACCTCTAGGCTTTCTACAGCAGTTATGATAGTACAAAAATGGCTTGAGCCCCAGCACCTCTTTTGTTACAAATTAAGCACTGGATAAGAGTCTGTATATGCCTCACAGAGGCACAGTAGAGAACTCACAGCCTAGGGGGCAGGGAAGCTATGTACCCTTCCAAGACTCAGCTGCTCTGGATGCTGAAGCAGCACTGAGCATAAGAGACAGGCCCCAAGACTATCTATGATACAAGAGCTGCAGCCCACCCCAGCTCTGCCCTCCACATGCCTCCTATATAGGATTTGAAAGGGGTCGCTCAGGTGTCCCTGCAATATCTACACTGGGTGAAAATTCTCCTCCAGCGGAATCTCAGGTGTTTAGGCCCCCTTCTTGTACAGGGGCATTATAGCAAACAGCCAGGAGTCCAAGCGACTGCCAATTATTGGGACAGAGTACCAATTATTCTGCTTGCTGCTTTTAGCCATTTTTAGGCCTCTGCAGAAAACTTAGCATAATCAAGGCAAACTGGTCAGATAGTGAAGTGGACTGTGTGGTGACAACAAGAACCAGCTTGCTGTCAGGTTCGATTATATGGATCCCTCAATAAAGGAGCGACAAGGGTTGCTTTGCATATAATTTGTTTTTACTTGTGACAATCTATAAATCAACAATTACAATTTAGAAATCAACATTAATTCTGGTCTAATGCAACAACTTAACTCGTCACAATTACAACTATACAATTATACTTATAGAAGTAACTTATACTATGGGGTTATATTTATACAATTATACTTACACAATTATTCTTACTGCAGCAGTGGGGTTTGTCAACAACAAAACAACAAATACTCTAATACCTAGGTTGCTTCCTGGGTTTTCGTCGGAGTGGAATATTCAGTCACACCCAGGTTTACATCTGAGTGGAATATACAGTCACACTCAGGTTTCTCAGTCACACGCCCTACGCTTAGGCTAGAGCAGTGAGCTGGGGAGAGACGAAAAGGGCAATCAAACCTTTCACGTAATGCTATTCTGGTGCATTCCTTAAGATGCGAGGCTTCTCCAACTACTTCCTTTATTCTCTTCCCACAGCCATACACCCACTCTTTTGGCCAATCATTAAGTGTTTTGGGCGATGAGGCGATTGGGGGCCTGTGGCCCAACACAGCCAAACATGGTCTTAAGTTTTTCCTAGTGGCCAGCTGTGTGCTGGACCTTGATTTCGGACCGTACGCTACATGCTGTTTTTTTGCTGCTGACAAAAGACCACTTACTTTGAAGCACTTCTTAACCCTTATCTGAATTTGAGTTGGGGGTCATCCTAATCTTGTTGCAACAGAGGCTGTTTTTCAACGGCCAACAGGCCTGGCCTTGCCCCACCTCATTTGCTTGATTGCAAAATCTTTGGCATCCGCTTGTCTTTCCAATGATAACTGCCCTTGTTGTTTTGAGGACCCCTTATGCTGGTATGCAATTACTTGCAAAATGGCCTCGGGGCACATGTACGTTACAGGCTTTACAGAAGTCTGTTACAACAGACTGGACTCTGCATTCTCTCTCTCTGAATGTACTGGGGTGAACGTCTATGAAAAACAGGAAGTCTGGATAAATTTTAGAATAGTCGGTATGGGGAAATTCAGCTATCAGACTCACAGTTTAAGACTGCTTGCTTAATTTTTTTTAAGTGACATGTCTCTAACTTCTGCTTCTTTTTATTTGTTTGGTCATCCACGTAACATTTTCTTGATTAACATGTCTCTAATTTTTGGGTAAAAGAGGGAGGTAGCGAGTCTAAGTCAGGCAAATTGCTTCACGGACACGTTGAAAAGATCACCAGGTGCAGATAGAAGGATTGACCCTCTGGAAATCTGAGAATGAATCACCCAAAGACTGTCTCAGACTTGTGGGGTAAATATCAGTGTGGTGTACTCTAACAACTATTGTATTTGTATGTGCTGTGGCAAATGGCCGGCTTCTCCCTAGTGGGTCTTGCACTTTTGCCTCTCGTCATGGGCCAGGGCGTCGCCAGTTACCCCATCTCCCCAGGGAGGGGGGTAGGGACCCGGGCCTGCCCGCTGCTCCGGGTCCCAGCCCAGGGGCCCTATGAGTAGCAGCTATGTGCTGCTGGCACCGTACTTGCAGCTGCAGACTTTTCCCCTGGCCTATTTCCCCCCCCCCCCCCCATCCTTCTGGCTTCTTGAGCCTAGTGCCTTCCTCAGGACTCCACCTCTCTTCCACACACCCATTGTACTCCGTTCTGTTCTCCACAACTCCACACACCCCTCCAGCTTGTGCACTGTCTCTCAGGAGTAGAGGGTTTTTATCAGGCACCTGGATGGGGCCTTAATTGGTGTCAGCTGACCCTAATTACCCTCTAATGACTCTGGCTAGTCTACAGGGAATAAAGCCCAGAACATTCTGGCACTTACATACTGCCCTTCTACTACTTTCCTACTGTCCTTTGCTCTCACTATGCCACAGTGCTTCAGACTAATAAGTGGAGACTTCTGGTGAAAGCATTTCGATGGGAGTTGCTGGAGACCAATAAAGTAAAGCTTTAAGTTAAGAGCACGTGGTTTTGACTTGTCTGTGGCAGCCATATAGCAGAGGGAGGTCCTGTGTTTCCTTTCGTTTATTTCCTGATACCGACCCACAGAGACTAAAAATTGCTGGGTCGAGGAACCATGGGTAACATTCTCACTATTTCCTTTTACATGTCATAAAAGGGCTCTCAAATGGGGGAGAGACACTCAACTCCTCTCTCTACTTAAAATGTGGAATGCCACTGGAACTGGTAGCATCTCTCACAACAGTAAAAAAATTAAGTGCCACTATGCTGGGATTTCAAAATGTGTTTTCAGGGAGTCTAGGTGTTCTTGTGTAGGCCTGGGGAAATCAGTTATGCTCTCAGCACTACAGTTTACCCACCTAATATGTGGCTACTGATGTTTTCTATGCCTGCCTTACAGAGTGCTAAAATCCTTGGCTGAAAAACCCTGTGTTTCAATACAAACATGATCCCCATTTCAATTCTGACACTTAGGCCATTAAGCCACCCTCTCTAACTTCTAACCAGGTATTTATTGGTTGTGACTTGTTTCTAATCTCATTGTCAGCTCTGAACCAAGGACTGTCTTACAATGTTTTTGTATAGTGCTTCTTAAAAAGGGACCTCACTCTTGGGGCTTCTGGTTGTTGGCATAATATAAATAAATAAATACAGGTCACGCTGACCATTTGTAATACAGGCCAGCATCAGGGGCATTATGTGGTTGTGCTGCTCCTGGAGAAGGTTGGAGGGAGGCTGTGCCTCTGCTAATAAACAATCTCCCTAATAGCTTCCCTGCTGCTCTGCAGAGGGAGTAAACTGGAACAAATCTGTACCTGCCACATGTTACTTCCCAACATGCCAGCATAATATGCTTTAGGGTGCGGGGGAGGTTTGTGTGAGTGTGAGTGAGAGAGAGCTCTATCCTTCAGCCTTACACCCTTTCTACTCACTTGTGCCAGCATGGGCTTTGATCCGGTACCAAGCTTGTATCTATTAAATTTGTACCCTGGAAATCATTATATACCATGTCAAAATACTGAGAGACCAAGATATTATCCTAATCTGACAATTCTTCTCCATTATATAGATGGTGGCTATGCGTCTACCCTTCTGGGTATTCATTTTTTAAAGTCACAAAATTACAACTTTCAGTAACTGGACACGAGGCTTAGGGATAGAGTACCATACATGAAAGTAATTTTGGGGAACTAAAACTGGAATGAAATAATTTATTTCTTCTACTCACAAATGCAATATGTTGACTTATTCCTTATTTGTATTATGCTAGCGCCAAGAGTCCAAATCAGGATTGCGGTCCCATTCTGGTAGGTGCCACATAAACATGTATGAGGACACATTCTCTGCATTGAGCAGATTACAGCATAAGGCCCTACTCCTACAAAGACTTGGACATGTACTTAGTCTCATCTATTAGTCACAGTGTCATGCTGACTGGATTGGGGGAGGGGGGCATTTGTCATATTGGTTAACATTAATATGTCAAAATCATAGCAATGCCATGTCAGGTACTGTTAGAAAGGTTATAAGGGGCTGAGTAAGATGACAGTGTTTATGTTCATATGTTGTGTGTGTGATGGAAGTTATGGACATCTTTGATATACCTGTATTTCAAACTATGCTGTATAAGACACACCCCAGACAGAGAAGCGGCAGGACAATATCCTGCTTAATGGCCCATCAAGACTTTTACAGAAGCAAAAGACCCAGAAAGGAACCAAAGGCATACCTGAAGAGTTACCAGGATTGGCCCATGTGACCCTGGACTCCATTTTAGTTCCTGTAAGTGCCTACAGGCTGCATGGCCAGAGACAGAGGGTATATAAGATCAAACCACAGAAACCATTTTGTCTTTGTTCCTGTCCAGCTGCGGACACATACCTACCCACCTCTGGATCAATTCATTTTGCAACTGAACTGAAGGACTTAGACCCATCCAGGTACTCAATGTACACTAGTGGGACTATACAAGCCTGCAACTCCACATTTCTTCCAGAAACCTGATGTATATGGACTTTCAAATCATTTGTATGTATCCGATTGCTTTAATCCTTTAACATTTTTCTTAACGATTGTTTTCTTTTTATAATAGACCTTTAGTTTTAGTTACTAAAGGATTGGCTGGCAGTGTGGTATTTTGGGCAAGATCCAAACTTATAGTGAACTGGTACTGTGGCTGGTCCTTTGAGATCAGAGTGAACCTTTTTAGTAAAGAGCACAGAGTTTAAATAGCTGATCTCTTTACTGGACCTGATGGCAGTTTGGGAGCCGAGACTGAAATGCAGTAAAGGGGGCTGTGTATATTTGCACAGTGGCTTCTTGATAGCCAGTGTGGGGGAATCAGAAGCACTGTTTGTGGTTGGTTGGGAAGTCTGACTCATGTCACCCACTAGTGCTGGGAGAATCTGCTCTCCTTTTACAGACTGCCCTGACTCTGGCATTATCAGTTGGCTACGCTGGGCACGGACGGGTCACACAGCACATCAAGTTAAACATGTGCAGAATAAAAGCCAGATTTTTTTTAAGTATTTGGATGCCTAATAAGCACCTAGTGGGATTTTCAAAAGTGTCTATGCATCTAACTCTCATTGATTGTGCTTTTGAAAATCCTACCAGATGATCTTGAAAATCCTGCTAGACACCTAAATACCTTCGAAGATCTGGCCTCCAGTTACCATTTTTTGTGCCAGATTCTGCCACACTTATCCATGCTGAACTGTATCTTATTTTAGGAGGACTTGCTTTGATTTAAAAGGGCATGCTAGCAGTGTGAACAAGAGTGGTAACATCTGGCCTAGACTCCTCTCTACATTCCTGTTTTCTAGGCAACTTTCTTACAGAGCCTCGTTGGGTATATCCAGTACAAAACTGATTCAACTGTGTTTAAAAAGATGGCTGGTTTGGGTAAAGTATACATGCTTTCCAATGAACAACAAACACAAATGCTCAAACTAAACTTCAAAACATGGAACAGGAATAATTCAGCTCGGGAAGAGTGTACAGATGGTTTACCACTTACTAAATGCTGCTGCTGCAACAAAGCAGAAACCAAAACAAAAAACCCTATCTCTTCTTAATGTATATGGCTAACTCCAGTGAACATGAATGGAAATTACATAGGGTCATATTAAGGGGCAAACAGCTCTGAAAGAACTAAGGATTTCTCTCTCCTTAAACATTGAATAACCCTGAGGAAAAAAAAAATTTCAGACATTTAAAAGTAAAAACATACTTGTGATAAAATCTGTTTCCGTAGTCTCCTCAGCCTAATTTGCACGTACCCCTTGAATTTCTGTACATCTTTCAGCTGCCGGTTTCAAAGCTTATAACAAAGGTTTCATGGATGATAGTATGCTTGGACCTGAAAAGTGCAAAATTCTGGACTTCTTTTGTTGCACAGTATTATATCATGACTTTGTACACATCCAAAAGGAGATGCAGAGAACCATTCTCTAGAGCAATGTTTCTGAAGCCATTTATCATTGTGAGTTGCACATGCAGCTCTCTGTGTGTTACATGGGCCACATCCACACAGTATATACACTAACTTAAGGCCCTGATGATTCACACGGACTGCAGTTGTATATTGTTTGGGCTGCGAGTTGAAAACGTCTGCTCTAGAGACACTGCACAAGTGGAGTACATCAACATAGGAACTATATAAGACCATCCCAGATGGAGCTACTTTCAATGTACTCCATGTCACTTTTTTAAGCCTAACAATTCTCAAGACCTTCTGTAAGAGTTGTTTAGAGTTAAGGGTTGAAGAAAGCTGTCAAACAGTCTGAATGGGCATAAAAAATTAGAGAAATCCAGATGCATGTAAAAATATTTATATATATTTGCATATGACACAAAATTTCAATAAAGTGAAAACATTGCAAAGTAAATGTGAATCACAGTGCTTTATACCAATTAGGATCACGCCTATATTTGCAGGTCATAAATTCTAACAAACCACTTTTTTTAAGCCTCTTCTCACAACGTAATTGCTTTGTACATCTTGTATTTTTGGAAACTCACCTGATCTTATGCACAAAAGAAAAGAAAAGAAAAAAGTGCCAAAGAGTTACCAAGAATATTTAGTCCATAAATACAAGATAAAAATATATTTAAATGTGAATCTATTTGTTTTACTGTCTGCTAAGTTGCAGATATCATATAGAACACCGACAACTACTGAAGCATCCCTACTATACATAACCTAGTATCTTTGCACAAATGTATTGTTCCTTACCTCAAAACTACTTCCTACCAAATTTTAAGTACCAATACACTTTTATACTAAATATCCTAGTTTTTAAACGTATTGTGTTTCTGTATTGCAAGTATAAAAAGAAACCTAGGCCTCTTGACTCCCAGCTCATCTTATTATTCATCTTAGCACTTTATGTTGAGCGGGCCCATTACTTATATTCATCACTATTTCTTTTTGTCATTTTAATGCTGTGGGATAAATGCCATCCTCAGGTAGACTCATTTATATTTCATGTACACTGATACATATATAAAAAACCAGTGCATCAGTATCTGATTATTTTCTCTTTCAGACCAGGCAAAAGTTTCATAAGACACTACAAAAAATTTACAAATTCAGAAGGGTCACATGCTAGGGAAACACATTACTGATTCTTCGTTCAGTTATATCAGATCAACCCCAATGTGGTCGATACCAAAGTATAGTTTGATTAGCATCAAGTTTTTTGTCCCATGAGAAAGTCCAGTAACTATTTTTAATACTGTCACTCTTTTAATACACTAATGATGTGGGCCTAATTTAATACACTGAAGCTGTGGGCCTATTATATATTGTACAAAGCGAGTCCAAAGTGGGCGAACAAAATCAGAATGGTAGTGTTTTATACCCACATAACATAGGTGTAAATGACTGCTCAGGGCATAAGAATGGAGAATCAGGCCCCTCCATATGTGTTTGTTATCCACCATGAGGATTTCAGGTTTGTGAAAATAAATAAGTATAAAATATGAACTGCTTTCAGAAGTTGCCAGAACTAAAACCCCTATTTCCCAATACTTCCTAGGTCAAGTACATAATTAATGGAACTCAGGCTCCTAAATCACCTAGATATTTTACAAAATTTTACCCTAGATCTTTTACTATCTAGAAACTGGCAACCTTTACCAAATAATATAAACAAAGCGTACTGGGATTTTGAGATAGATCACAGTCCTTTAGAAACTGGCCTGAAACCACAGCTCTCTCTCTCTCTTCACTTATGACACAAAGCAAGGTCACATTTTAAAAGGTCAAGTATTTTCTTACCCAGGTATAGGCAGAGTGAGTTGTTACACCTGAGATGATGTTTGCCTAAAATTGCCCAATATAAGACCATTTTCAGTTGCTTATAACTGTCAAAATGTATGCCATTCAGGCCAATATTTTCTGTTTGCCACTCTGCCTCAGGTTGAATATTTTTGGAAAATTTCAGCAAAAGTGATTCAGCTATTTCCAAGAGACCAATTAGGGATGGAAATGGCAAAACTATCTATGTTTTTTAGGGGGAAAAATCCAACTGTTTCTTTGAAGAGCTTTAATACCTCCATGATTTCAAGCAAAAACTAGAAGTTTTGATTCCAGGGCTACCTTGCTAGTGTCCCCATGAAAATAGAGTCAGATTTTGCTGAGTTAGAAAGCGCTGGGGAAAAAAAATTTAAAAAATCAGCATTTGCACATGTTCAGTGAGTTTGTTAGAGATGTGCTGTTAAAACCTCTGAATATTCCATCTGCATTGAAAATGCTCCAACCCCAAATCCCTGCCAAACAAAACTGATTCCATTCCCAGTCACAAAGCTCGAGTTCTGCATTGAGTACTGACACTGCAGCTTCAGCCTAGTGTAAGACAGGGTTTAAGTAAGTGAAAGAAGGGGAAACAGCTCTTTTTGCTAAAAGCAGAAGAGTTTCCTCTTCCCTTCCTGGCCTAGGTTAGCATTGTTCCCCCACACTTCCCCTACCTGTTTCAATGTACTTAACCAGTGGAGGAAAGTGTGCTGGGCCGCAGGAAAAAACCATGGGTTCTAGTTTCATCTCTTCCACTGTCTTAACGGTTCTGTGCACTCCAAGCAAAGCTTCACACCCCTATAATTCCCTCCATTTTATAGATGGGGTAACAGATGCTCAGAAAAGTCATTCCTCGAAGACCCAGTGTAAAACCAAGAGCTAGATTCATCCAGATTCTCCTATGATGCACAGCACAGAAGCTACCCAGGTGAGGAAAGGAAAGGGTGCTTTTCTGTGCATCTTTGCACCTCCTAGACACTGGATGTCAGTGCAGCCCCAAGTGTAAGTTAGAGCAGCCCCAGGGGCATCTCTGATTTACAGCACATTTACTTGGCTGCCGCTGCAGCCCAGCCTGGCTGGACTGCTCCATGTGCTCTAGCCAACCCCTCTCTTACTACACTGTAGTAAGGCTACATAGTCTACAACATAGACTACAACAAGCCACTGAAACAAGGGCAGCCAGGATCTGGCCTCTGGTCTCTAAGCCTCACACACCATCACCACGTTGTCTTTCAGCATCTGTTGCGTCATCTCGGAGTTTGATTATGCTGGCTGTAAGACACCCCACCAGAGGTAGAAACAGATAGAGACCCCTGACATTCTTTCATTGTTGTACTCCCCCCCCATTTTATTTTTCTGAAATTTTATTTCAATCACCCCACCCTGCCTGGGTTCCCACCACCATCCTGGGTAGGGTGATTGGACTGAGGCAGCAGCTCCTCACCTGCACACAGGCCTGTTGCCAGGACACAGGCCACCACGTGCATAGGGCCACAGGCTGCTATGGCATCAGATGGGAGCTCAGGCTGCTGAGGTAAGCCCAAAGCCTGGCTCCTGTGAATCAAGCAAGAGGCTCCTCCGAGGTGCTGGGACATGCTCTCCCGTCAGTGCTGAGCCAGGGTTCTGCCTCTCTGGTTCCCCTCAGCATCACCACACAGGAGCTGTGGGGAGCAGTGTGCACTTCGTCTTCTGGCTCTCCACTTCTGCTCCCCTTCCCCAGTTGGAAACCCATTGACCTCAGGTCACGTGCACACACAAGGTTGGATGTAAGAGTCAGAAATGGCTCCTTCACCAGAGAGGAGGCAGATAGAGCAGTTCCAGGGTGCTGCAGCTGCTCTTTCGTGATTGCTGCCTGACTCTCGGCAGTAATGGCAGCAGCCAGCGGGGTGGGCTCAGCACCATCATGGCTTTCACTTTATTTCATTTTCTCAATTTTTTGTTTTATTTTGTGCAAAACCAGAGGACGGGGAGAGGGTGGGCAGGCTCTAGGAATAGAAACTGGATTTTCCCAATACCCACATGCCTCTGCTGTCAAAATAAAAAAAGATTTTAAAAAAAAAGTTGTACCACTGGCAAATGACTGGGCCACATAGAGGACAACAACCTACTACTGATACCAGTTACTCATTTTGTTCAAATGATAGATATCTGTGGTATAGATTTACAGGTCCTGGACTCTTACCTTTGCACCAATATGGTTACACATGATAGACTTTCTAAATTTTCATAGTTTGCTTTGCTTAAAATAAAATCTAGGAAATTGCATACAAAAATGACATTAAAAGACAGTGAAGGTTGCAAAGTCAAGCACTGAAAAATTAGGAAATGCGAAAATTGAGGCTGCCCATCCAACTTTTAATTCAATTACCTGGGTCAGATCAAACTGAAGAGGCAAAAGAGAGAAAAAAAAAGCTGAGAACCAAAATCTAGTTACAGGCTCCCTGATTCTCTCTCCCAGACCTAGCACACTTTAGAGCAGCTTAGAGAGTGCTCTAACTTGGGCTAGCTGATAACAAGGACCACAGGCCAGCTAGGGATAGCTACAGCACAGTGTACTATAGTTACTAGTGCTCCCAACCCTCAGGCACCAGAAGCCATAGGAGAGAAAGACAAAGAAGCCAGTCACATATGCTCTGTGCCTGCTGGGGGCTCCTTCACTGCCAGAAGACAGGATACTGAGCGAGATGGATCATTGGTCTGACCCAATATAGCCATTCTTATTTTGTTCTTCATGATAGGGCAATCCCCAGAGGGATCTTGGGTGTGTGGTTTCCACTGCTTTTGTGCCCCAAAGCAGTGATGTTTTTGAAATGCATTCAAAGACAGGGCCCTTGTCTTACTCAGTGCATAATATGACAGTGAATGATGAGAGAATTACATGAAGTGAAAGGATGTTCTCTTGTGTTTAAGATACTGGATTGGAATCCAGGAGATCTGGCTTGGCTCTGACACAGACTTCCCACAGACAAGACTGCCAAAATGTATAGACACAAGTGGTCTGAATGACGGTTGCACAAGTTGTCTTAATTCTGCTACTTCCCAGGCTTCCTTGACTTTGCGACACTAATGTTGTTTTGCTGTTGTCTTTTGTTTTATATGTAATATGCATATAAACTTCCCAAAATACTAAACGTTACACTGAATGGAAGCAAAAAAAAGTTTTGGCTCAAACAAAACATTTTTCATAAAATAATGAATGAGTGAAGACAGGTTCTAGAATGAAAAGGCAAATTATCCTTAAATGCTATACATTAATTAAAATACATGATAATTATATAGATAATCATCTGGGCTAAGCTAAGAGAGCTGCTTGATGGCAACAATATGCAAGTGGGTAAGAACCAACTCCAAAGTTTAATTTTCAGCCCTGCAGAGAAAGTATCTTGCTACACATAATAGTGACAAACAGACCCCCATAGTCTATGGCCAATTTAGGGATCTAAAGAGACCTCCTTTACCCATAGTCTGGAAACTTAAGGGATCAGGTTTTTTCAGGAAACACTGGCATGGATCCTCAGGATTCCATCTACTCCTCTTCCTGGGTGAAATCTCTACTCCCAACAAATCCATTTTAAGGAGGAAATTAGGCTTTTACCAGCCTTTTTAACCAAATACAGGAGTTACTGGCAATACATACTGCACAGAGTATTAATTTCTTGTTTGTTATGTTTGGACAAATTCCAAGTATTTAAAAAAAATCAGAAGCAGTCTGAGTATGCAACAAAACTGATACTCAAGTCACACCCCAGATTACAGCCCTTACGCAATTGACACTGGCTAGAGTCCATTTAAAAAACACACATCTTCCGGCATCAGTATTTAAGATTTGCTTTATTCATTCTGAATACTAACTTTTAGTTTGGTAACCAGAGCAGTCCTCTTTATACTAGAGTGGGAACGTCTCTGTGAAGTCCAAACATATCTTTACAGCCATCCTTTCACTTTCACACCAGAACATATTATTAAAGTACAAATTTCTTGCAAGTCTGCTCAAATGCTGGTAAAATGCATATAAAAGTATAGAGAAAGAGTACCTTTCCATCCTAAATATTTGCAGCAACAAGAAATACCAGTTTTCTGCCAGTGACATTATGATTCAGTTTTTATATCACACCTACAATTGATAGTTTTTTACTGTATTTTTATTTTTATTTTTTAAAGTAAGAAGAGAGATTTGGATAATAAATCTTTCTAGTTAAACCTTTGACAGTACAGCAGCAGAACCAGTTCCTCTACAACCTATGTATGTGCTCACCTATTATATTCTTCAAATGTAAGAGCTAATTATTGACAAAAACAGAATACACAACTCATGCTGATATCAATGTGTGGGGTTTTAGGGATTATATCTCTTAGGCCTCCCCCCCGGCTTTTTGGTGGCAAGGGGAGGTGTTCACAAGATGTCAGTCCTGTTGCTGCTTTAAATATAGTTCTGCAACATGACAAGAAAGAAAGAATTGCCAACAATGTGTTCAGTCCATCATATGAATTCCCTTCTTATATTTCAGCTTATGATTTATGAAAAATTTTACACAAGATGTTTTCCTGTGAACAGTAGCACATAGTTAGATACCATTAATTTACACTAGTCTGTGCATCTGACTATTGTTTTCAAAACCTCTCTTTCTGTTGCACTGAAAAAATAAAGATAACTAGCATTCCCGTAGAAGAAAAAAACATGACCAATTAGATATATTGCACATCAAAGACAACATCCCGTAATTTTACGTAGCTTCCTAAAAACAAACCAAAATGTGAACTGTTCTTTTTATTGGAAAGTAAAAACGTTTTCCTCATATGGCTCCTTGGACAAGCACAGGTTTTGTAAGTTTCCTTTGGGAATCTAAACATAATTTAAGAGCCCAAAGTTCTAATTAAGTAACCCCTGCAGGTTTGAATGGCACATGGCGGAATTCCTTAGAGATCTTTTCTCCACTCCTTTACTGTGGAGAAAAATCAGGAGAGAGGCCAGCACAGGAGACTTGAACATGTGTTAGAGACACAAAACTTGTGATATTTATGGTTTTACCCAGCTGATAAAAAAAGCAAGCAGCCCTGGCAGTCAGCTGGTAAAACATTTAAAGACACAAATGCCAAATGCAGGTCAAAACAAATAAACAAGGAGATCAGGGACATAAAGCCATCAATTGATGAAGAATTTTCCCTTTGGCAGGAGTCCAGCTGTATTTTTACAACACAAACAAACAAACAAACAAGACAATTGGAATATCAGGCACCTATCAGATTTCTCAGCCACAAAGGAAAGTAACTCCTATATAAGGTGGAAATAACTCCTAGAAAAATACATTCTGAGCCACAAAACTGAATTTAAAAATATCTCCAGAATAAAAAGTCCCGATAAAACTAAGAGGGCTGTGACCTGATTAAGCACCCAATGGCTCAATGAAGCTTTAAAACTAACAAAGCAAACAAAGTGGAACAGCACAAAAATAAAGCAAAGTTCTTTCTGCATTTTTTCTGCTGGTGAATTTAAATCAGCGATGGGCTTGTTTTATTTGAAGTAATGTTTGACATATTCAGCAACTTTACATAAGCTTCCATATTGTAGCAGCGATTACAGCATTTTAAAAAAATATTAAAGACAATTTATTAGATAAATCCTAATTGATTTATTTAATCGGGTTGGAAAATATTAGTTAAATAAGTTTACACAAGTTTTTCCAACTCTTAATATTCTGTATTGAAAAATAAAAGTATCTTGCACAAAATATTTTTAGGTGTACAGGACGAACTATTTCAAGGGCTTCTTAAAATACATGTTTAAGGAAGAGTATCCATGACAACATTTGAAATACAGTTACACCAGTGTAATTCCAGAGTCAATTAATTTAAATCAGATAACTCTGGAGTTCTACTAGAGTAACTGAACTCAGAATCTGGCCCTACGTACGCATGCATATAAAGAAAGAAAGAGACTGACACCTAGTCTGACAAAAATACTAAATTTATTCTCACAAGTTAGCCATGGCCTTTGAGACAGAGCACTGTTATATAATATTATGAAGGCCACGGGAACTGAATGAACACAAAGACTAACTTTCATTTAGGTCATAAAGTAACTTATTTGTTCAATATGAATTATTACATGTAGATTCCATTTCAATAAGTACTTAACCCTTGATCTTTTCTCCTCCGCTAATTACTTTAAAAACATTTTCAAAATTATGAATTAAACATCCCATTTTAAACCATTTAACTGACTGTTACTCTGAGTGCTGAAGAAATTCACTCGATACTATTGCTTGTAAATAGCGTAACTCTACTGGAATTTGGATACATTTAACAATTAATTCAGTCAAAAGTGTATCATACAACTTCTGTACACATGCACTGTGTATATGGGGCATATGTACATGGGTGATTTACACACACACACACACACACACACACACACACACACGCCCCACCCCCCATGGAATAAACTCATTACACTTTTCTGAAGTGTGACTTCAAACTATATTTTAACATGACAGTATAATTGTTAGATATATTTGTTGTATGATAGCCAAATGTCAGTCTTGAAGAAACTGAACCAAATAATTCAAAATGCCACATATTTGGGAAAAAAACAAAAAAAAGATAAATGAAATGCACTGCCTTCTGTTCTATTCCCAATATCCTGCAATTAATTGATAGTTGACAAATCTGAATAGAATTAATAGAACAGCAGGCAAACTTTTTAAAAAAATAGACAAGATTTCTTTAACTCAAACCTATATAAATATACAGCCTATTTACAAATACAGGTTACACATTTATCAGAGAAGAGAATCCAGTATACGAGCTTTAGGTGCCAAAGCATGCAAAACTAACTATTTACTTTAGTCAGAATTCTAAAATAAGAACATCAGAATAAGTAAACAGTGGGATTCGACTCATATACAGTGCTGAAGAGACTGAAATAAGAGTAATAAACCTCCATTCTGGCATGTTGACAAACACAAATTTCACAGCATTTGTGGCGTAACCACCTATAATCTAGCACATAATGTAGCCTTTATGTGTGCCTCTTTCACAAGGAATGTTTGTAGGTTTTAAGTATAAGCAGTCCATTTCTCAGTTTATAACAATTACCTTATTGTCCTTCGGTCCACTGTGCATTGTGTGTCTGATTTCATGTAACAATCTTGCTGCATGCTGTCATGTCTGGGTAGAACGACGCTGGTATTTGCACTGTTCAAAAGCCTACCTCAAGGATGACAGTTTCTTTAATTCTCCTCTTTCCCCTCTCTTCCCCTGTTTTTCTCCATAGCAGAACGTTTTAATCCCTGCACCTTCATAAGAGAGTGATGACATCATGTCCGTGTCCATATTCCCTGCCAGAGATGGGGCGCCAGGCCAGTTGCTTTAGGTGTTGAAAGATATCTTTGGTTCACTTCAGTACAGGTGTTTCAGTACTGATCTTCCAAGTTACAAGACCAGACTTACTGACATAAAATGTGTTTTCAGTCAATTTCTGTAATGTTTTCCTCAGTTTCTACTGGGCATAATTTGCAGCAGGGTACGTTTATCCACAGAAGTAATAGACCACTATTTGTTTTAACTTTTTCTGATTAGCTTGTCTTATGTTCAGGCTTTCCTAAGAAAAGAAATACTTGTGTTTTTCCAAATGTTCAATCTCAAAAGTAACAATTTAATATCTAGAGTATGTCAAGAATAAATAGAAAAGAATAAATTAAAGGACAGAGAAATATTTAAGAAAATGTGTTTTAAAACATATGTATAGGGAATGATCATCATTTAAGGACTACATTTAATTGTAAAACAAAATATGAAATTTCCTAGAATAATCTGATACCATTTAATGCTACCACTGTACTACTATCAAATGAAATACAATAGAAATTGAAAATACGATGTTCATGTGCATGACAATATAGCCAAGAAAGATGTCGGAAAACCAAATCAAATTTGATGACCTGACACTTTTGGCCCTGATTCATTATTGTGACTTCAGCATAGTCACAAGCTAAAGACTGGAGAAACACGAGGTTAATCGGACACCATGTGTACAGTAGCATAGAGAGTTTTAAAACACAATTTACATGTATTTAAGATCGTCTTCTAGGGATTAATCCATCTCCCATTGTGGTCAACTTGAAGATTTGTGGACATTAGTGAAAGTTGGATGAGAACACTAAAGTGAAATTCATCTATTTACTTCTCCCAAAGCCCTGCAAACACATGGATAATAGTAAGGTATTGCCTCTGTCTATTAGATCTATGTCTATTCTACAGGAAAAATTCATTGGAAAAAATCATACAAGGAAATTTAAATGTAAATTATTTCTGATACCACAGATATTTGGCACAACTCTGTTTCCTCCCTTCCATCCCCTGCCCAAATCCAAAGAAAAACAAAACCCACAGGTCAAGGAATTTATCTTGGAAGTTACTACATTGCATCCATTCAACAACATTTGTTGAACTTGTTTTTTGTAAACCAATTAGAATCATAGAAGATTAGAGTTGGACAGGACCTCAGGAGGTCATCTAGTCCAACCCCCTGCTCAAAGCAGGTCTAACCTCAGCAAAATATTCATCAAATGTGTACAATAAAATGATAGAACTGACTGTCAGCCATGTACTAGAAAAACCTCTTCAGATTGCAAGTAAAATAATGGCCTTTTGAACCTCAGTTTATTTGTAAATAGTCACCAATAGGTTTAAATTATCTCAATACTGGAAGTATGTCCACCCGCATGGAAAGCTAAAATCCATCTCACGTGGGAACCTAAATGATGTTATATATTAGATTATATCTATGTGGCGCATCAGCCCCTGAATGACTGTCATCCTGACCCACTGTCATAGGCGGTGCCTCTAGGGCACTCCCTTGGAGGTAGGGTGGGTGCTATTCTTGCCCCAGATGCTCCTCTCTGTCTGTCGATGTTACTGTAGTACAGGTTTGGAGCACAGGGTGTGATCGCCTGGTTGTAAACTTTTAGGCACAACCAACCAAAACACAAAGGGAAAGGCAAACAGAATCCTGCAGCTTACAAAATAGACCTGGCTCACCCTACTGTTTCTTACCACAGGTAGTTTTTGCGAAGGAGGCTGGGCTCCTAACTCTCTTAATTAATGTGTGGGAGGCCCTGAGCAATAATCAGAAGAAAAGCAAATCAAAGATGGTCTGTCTACCTCTCCAGGGAGCCCAGGCAGCAGGGGTTCTTTAGCAGCTTTCTGGGTGAGTAGCCCCTACTTTGTGGGGCTACAGAGCTCTGTTCTGTAGCTCTGAATGCCACTGCTCCAGTGTAATCCTTCCTTCTAAGGAGCCACTCTCCTCTTCCATATGCAACAGGCCTCACAGGTGCACTGGACTGGGGCTGACTGTGCTCAGAAGAGCTCTTTTAAACTCTTCTTGACCAGGATGGGAAACTGTCTCACTGCATCCACCAAACTCAGTTATAATGAGAGAGCTATTAACAGCTGCTTTAAGCTCATCCTACAAAACCTAAGCAGCTGATGGAAATGTGAAAGGTAGATGTCCATGGGAGTAGAATGAAAACAGGTATCTACAAAACTGCTTAGTGGCAAATTATGAAAGGTCCCGATCCTGCAAATATGTAAGCACCTAAGTGTTTGCAGGATCCCAACCTAATTTTAAAAGTCCCTCTATCCCCACCGTAGCAATTCTATTTAACAATTGTTGGGCAGTTTTCTGCGGATTGTCTAACTACAAGTCTGGGAGAATTCCATAGGAAATTCAAAAGATATTTTAAATTTGTGTTTTGTACCTTATACATGTCAATTCTTTGCTGCATGCAGTTATCACTATTACTGGGTTTAAGTGATGTGTCGTTAAACTGGTTAAATCAGGCACACTGTATGAAATCCTGACCTCACTGAAGTGAGCAACAGCTTTGCCATTGACTTCATGGGACCAGGAATTCAGCCATTTTACTTAACTACTTACACATCAGTCTCATCGCCACAATTACAGATTAGTAACTGCTAATGACATCACAGTATGCAGCGCACACCACAGTTCAGAAGAGGAACAGCAAAGCAAATATGATTATTAGGATGCTAAAAATACAAGTCAGCTTTTTTATTTTAAAGACATATCTCAAAACGGAATTAGCAAAGTATCATTTCTTTATCAGTTATGTCAGTATTCAAAGGAAACAGTCCAGGAAGGTGGGGGCAAGCGATGTGTAACGAAGGGCATATCTACATTGCAGCTGAGGGTATGAATGGCAGCACATGTGGCTGTACTTGCACTAGCTGTACTCTAGCTAGCTCCCTAACAGTATCAGTGAGGACACTATGACGCGGGCTTCAAAGCCAGCTGCACAAGCAAGTACGGGGGGATAAGATGGCTTTATGCAGTCCACATAGAAGCCCCACCTTGGGGCTCTGGGCATACTTAGCTATTGCCTTGGGGTACATCTGCATTGCAGTCAAAGGTGTGAATGGCAGCTCAGGTAGAAGCACTCTTGCTAGCTGGAATCTAGAAACACTAAAAACAGAAGTGAGGATACCACCTGAGTCAATAGCCAAGTATTCCCAGAGCCCCAAGATTCTACAGCCATGGAACTGGACACAAAAGTAAAACTCTTACTACCAAGTTCTGCCCCAGAATCTCACTCTCACTCCCCGCACCTGTGATGGTAACTTTAAAAACATGAACTAAGTACAAACGGCTGCAATGAGTAAAAATTAGAGCATCTTAAGTCTTCAGACACCGTGAAACTATAGCCCTGAGAGCTATAAACTGTCCCGTTCATCTCAAGATGTCATTAACTAAAAAACCAAGATGACAATGTAAGTAGGAACATGGAACTATTTCGTAAGTTATCCTTTTAACAGCAACAGCCAACTAAATTTCTTGTCCCACCACGCCAAATGGTCCTTCATACCTCTAATGTGCCCACAAAGGCGCACAACTAGTCAGCAGCCAAAACCTTCATCTTGCCCTAACAGCCTCCACCATGCAGTTATGCCTTATTAATTCCAAAAAAGACATCACAACACATTTAGAAGACACACACTAAAAATCCAGTCAAGAATTATACTCCTTCCCTTAATTGCCTGCAGTTCATGGGGTGCTAACGCTGCAAACTCATGGACATCTACCTATTCCTTAATTGTTATACCTGCTATACACCCTGCAGAACACTAGGGCTCCAGTTGTCATTGTGGCAAGTTGGACTTAATGATCAACTCTGCCCTTCATATCAACGGTGCAACCAGCACGACTCCAGTCTCCAACTTTCTGGTCCTGTCTGGCATTGCTCCCTCAGAGATTAGGCATGAGGGCAGGGCCTTACCAGCACTACTGAGTGCAGCCCACTATCCAGACAGCTTATTTCCAATTTAATCTCAAAGCCACATCAAAAACACAGGTTAAAGTCAGGAGACTCCTTTTCTGAAACAGCTGTGCCTCTGCAACAGAGCCTCAAACACAACCTTGCTTAGGAACAGCGGCAACAGGTGATTCGGGACTGTATTTTGGATCAATAGCATATTTCTTGGCAGACAGACAACTCAGATCTGTTTCACCCTAGTCTCTCATGTGCCCCTCAGAACCACTGTAGGAACCAAAAGATCCTTCTTTATTTAACACAAAATCTGTGGTGGGTCGCAGATGGTTTAACTCACATTTTTACCACTGGGACTTCTTGAGCTGCCCCATCCTGCCCAAGCGAAGGTCAAGAACATACAGAGTGCCATCTGGTTATTGGCGGTCATCTTTATCATCTTGATGGTAGATGGATGCGCATGAAGACTGTGAATGATGCTTTCTATGTTACAGTGGACACATCACTGACCCAAGATCTAATGCATTGTTTGTACCAACAGAAGCAATACTCCCAAAGAATACAAAAAATTTAAGCTACTGAAAACAAAGCGTGGGACAGTTCTGAATAGACTATCAAAATAAATAACAAGAGGCTGCATTATTTATAGATTTATTTCATTATAAACGTCAGTTTGATTTAAATGAAGCTATTGCAGAACTTCTAGTCCACCTCCCAATAGTGTCATGGAGTCTCATAGACTCATAGACTCATAGGTCAGAAGGGACCAATATGATCATCTAGTCTGACCTCCCGCACAAGGCAGGCCACAAAACCCTACCCATACACATTTATAACAACCCCGAACCCATGACTGAGTTATTGAAATCCTCAAAAGTGAGATTTGAAGACCTCAAGCTGCAGGGAATCCAGGGACTTCAGCACACAAGTTAGATCTATTTTACTGCAAAGCATATTAAAGCCATGGGGGAGGGGTAGATTACTCCTATATACCTATGCTGGACACATGCACCTTTCTGTGAAGCATATGATGCTAGCCATTGTCAGAGACAGGACACTGGACTATCTGGACCTTGGTTTGATTCCTACGTTTCTTCACTCTATGGAAGACAGATCTTTCAGTGAAAGGAGGTGGATAAAGAAAGCAGGTGAGAGTATTTATCTTCCTAGCTTTTATTTCCCTTCCAGGAAGACTGTAACCTGTGTCATTTTGTTCATAATCTGTAACGTATAGGGAAGCACACATTTGGCCAGTTTCACATGGTTGTGGGCTACGATGAGGAAACAGTAGTTCTATCACCCAGGAAAGGAGATCAACTACAGCCCACCCCTTGTATTTTGTTTTTCGGTTTCACAGTAATCCTTTCCTGTTGGTGCACTGCACTGCTTTTGATATTTCTTTTCAAATCATACACACCTGCGGATCAGATATAAAAATCAACAATCTAAAGAAACTCTGAAAACACACAATACATAAAAATAAAAAAACAATTTGCCTGAACTGCTGCAAGACAGGTCTACATTCCCACAGCGTCTGTAGTAACTGAGACATCACAGCATGCTGCTTGATGAGATGTCTTGACAGACACCAAGTGTAGAATTTGCAGGACCAGAAAAACCCAATTCATTTAAAAGAGGGAAGTTGTGTACATACTGCATGCTTCTGTCACCCTGGGTAGAGCGTACATGGAATTTATTTTATAAACGTGGCCTAAGTAAATGGAATTTAGATTTTTATTAGCAGTTTACCTGTGAGATATTTACATATGACCATAAAAGCAAGTACATCTAAATACAACAGGCAATTCAATAGTGGAAAAATATACAAAAAGAAAAGCTAACTATGGTTGTACACTGTTTCAGAAACATGTTAATGTAGGAAAAACCCTGTCATTTATAAGGCAACTCTCACAGGCATGTTCCAAGTACAGTAAAGGAAGTTAATGCTACAATGGCAGTCAGAAACACGCAAGTCAAAACACAATCTAAGAGGAACAAAGCACCTATACAACCCAAATTTCAGCAGCACTAAATAATATCCCATCTGTCATTATGTCAAACAGCTTGGCATATTTCCATTACAAGACAAAAGTCACTTTTGTTTGTGTGTCAAATGCGCTCTGAGCAAAAGGGGGGGGGGAGAAAGCTTTTGGAAGGTAGAAAGAGTTCTGAGAGGTGGAAAAAAAACCCAACCAATAAATAATCATTCTTGCTACCTTTGTTTATGCTCAAAAATAGAATTATAGTTAAACAGATGTTACAAATATAGTTACAAACACACAATGTATAAATTTAGATATCAAGAATACATAATAGATGACATTATGTACGGAACATTTCGCACAATTTAAAAAAATTATCTGCCATTTATAAAGTGGACCCAAAAAAAAATGTTTGGAAGTAAAGATCTCATGTTTTCCATCTCTCATAGAAATTCACTATGCATCACACTGTATTTTGCCTATAAATAGAGAGAGGAAATGTAACTTTCGTCACTATTTAACATTGCATTTCATTTCTTGGTTTGCACAACAAACTACTAAAACAAGCTGAAAGATTTGAAAAAAAAATCTGTTCTGTTCCCACATACTGGGACTGGATTATAGGGGATGTTTCACTCGATAATTGCCCTGTTCTGTTCATTCCCTCTGAAGTGTCTAGCATTGGCCACTTCTGGAAAACAGTATAGTGGGCTAGATGGGCGATTGGCTACAGCAAGCCAGACCATTCTTATGTTCTTATTCTTTATTTTAAATATAAATGTAGGACTTTTCTTGGCCAACCACTCTCATACGTGTATATTGTCTCAATATATGAGAGGACATACCCAACTAAGGAAATAGGTTGTTTGGTTTCAAAAGACTTTCTGCCACAACTAATCCAGCTACATTTATTCCGGTGCGTCACAAATATACTTGTTTTGGGGACAAAGAATGAGCTCCTCAACCTTGCTCTGGCTCCCTTACCTGACGTAAAGGGACTGAAAGGGCTACAGGGTGCTCTTAGGGTATGTCTGCACTGCAGCTGGAAGCGGAACTCAAGCTAGCATACTAAAAATAGCAGTGCAGACATTAAAGCTTGGGCGGTAGCTCCCCTGGGTCCAAGCCCAAGTCTCTGATGGAGCAGCAACATTCACAGCTAATTTTAGCATGCTAGTTCAAGCCACCCTAGCGCGAATCTGCCTACCCACACTCGGAGGCTCATTTAAAGCCCCCATTTCAGGTAGGGGAGGATCCCTGTCACAGGAACTGCAGAGGACAGCAGTAAGGCTGATTTTCAAGGTCTCCTTTACTAGATCTGGCATGGGTGTAGAGGGAGGCATGCTGAGGGTGGGGCCTCAGCATGCAGCACTACAAAGTTTCCAGGCAGCTGCCATAATTTAGACAGGTCATCGGGGCTACCCGGATTATGTTAGGTCTCTCTTCAAACCCTGGAGCCACCACTTTCACCTCTTATATGCCTAGCCTGCAAGAGGCACAGCACAGTACCTCACCCATAGAGCACTAAATCTGTAGAGAGCCATGGAATCTTTGTAGCAGGCAAGCTAGGATAATACAGTCATGATCTTCAATGAAAAAAAATCCCAAAAGTCTCTTTTCTTCATGAAAGTCATGGCCATGACAGACATACATCCTTAGTAATAGTATAAAGCTGTTTACACAGGAGTAAATGGAGGCACAGAGAGACTTGTGATTTATTCAAGGTCACATGACAAAATAGCATCAGCGACTGGAACAGAACCCATGAATCCAGATTCCCAGTTTTCCACTTCAACCATGTGAATAATTTCCATCCATGCAGAACTGCTACCGTTGCTCTAGCCACCTTCGGGTAGTTTTTAATACAGGGATCCAGATTCAAAGGCAACCACAAGATTTGCTTTTCAGATTTCAGTCCAACTCCAAGAGTGGGTAAAAATGCCCAGTTAAATCAGTTTTGAATATTTTCATTGCATAGGACAGAAAGCTGAGAACTAATCAATATCAGGCAATATAAAAAATAAATTCTCTCTCTCACATTAGGTGGGTTAGGACAAATAAATGCAGTCAAACAGAGCCCTATACAAGAGGAAAAATTATATTAAGGAAGTACTTTCACATTTATGCACCTAACATTAACAAGGCAAAATGACTCAGCAAAGTTTAGACAGATTCTCAAAGACTCTACAATAAGAAGGTGAACAGCAATAAAGACAATTCACAATGCTACAAAGGTTATATAACGCATTAGAGAAGGGTGACTGCAGTAAGACTGCTATGCGACTAACTAAATCCTTCAATTTTTTGTTTTCTTTTGCCTAGAACATTTTCAAAATGCTAGAACCTTGAGGAATCTCTCTAGAAACAACTGAACAACCCACACCTGAGTCAATGACGATTTCTGTGAAAAGGATGCATGTCACACGTGCTGCATTCAAAGATAGGCACAAAACCGTTATTCAAGCCGATTTCAGCTACCCTTTCACTTTTCCCCTTATGAATTAGTACAGAACTTTGTCACTAGTGCAATACAAAATTCTTAGATCTTACAAGATCAACACGTGCTCAACAGTAGACATTTTTGTTTTAAAAGTAATAAAAAGATCAGTAGCAAGAAAGTGGTATCACTAAACTAGATGAAAAGTGTTCGGAATGAATGAGATCACCACTCCCATTGCTGGGAAGGTCACAGCATTTACCTCATGAAAGAAGAAAACTGAGAAGATTTAGAAGACAGATAGACTAGTACAGAACCTCACTCATACCCAGGGTAAGGTACCCTTCATAGTATTCATTTCGTTTCATTAGTGGACGAGTTCACCATAAAGGAAAGTTGAGTAGCCCTGGCACCCATACAAGGTGAAGCGAAAAGAAGTTCCTATCATAAGACACGGCCACACTGGGTTAAAGAATCTTTTAATTAATTATAAACCATAATTACGCTTATCTGCATTCACTCTCTCTCTACACACAAACACACACTACCACTAGAAGCATCAGAAGCCTTTATTATAGTAAAACAGGGATCCTCAGTGTTATGAAAGCTGTATGAGATCACTCTGTTAAAACAAATATGAGTGTTTCAGAACCCTGAATAATTCAGGAGGCAGATAGGCTGGTAAGAAGGTATCTTTCTAAAGAAAATTATATACATAGGAGACATATTGTTTGAATGCATCTATCTGGGGGTTTTTGTCCACCGTGTATGCAAAATGACAAGAGATACAGAGAGAAATCCCAACCTCACAGAAGTTAAGAGGAATTTTATCATTGACTTCAAGGTTTTCATCCGAAGTTCTTTAAAGGGAAAAACATGAGGGGTAGGGCAGGTTCACAGAATGCAAGACTTAAAGAATGATACTGGAAAACATCCAAGATCAATCTTCATTTGATTTCATAATTTTTGGGACAAGCAGCAGGTCCTTCACGCTGCATGGAGCAAAGATCACTAAATGCCAAGAACAACACGCATAAATCTTTCAAGATCATTCCATCAGGATTCTGCAAATGAAAACAGACTGAAGTATCTGTAGAAGTTGCTGAAAAAGCAGAATTTTCACTCTGCTCCTCTCTTGCCACCAATTTGACCCCCTCCCCCCACAAAAAGATTACTTTCTTAAAACACAAATAAATATTGCCTGGCTATCTCAGCTAAACGAGTATTTGAACTGTCCCTTACTTTTGTTTATAATATTCTCTATCAGCCCTTCTCAAAATCTCCTTGGTTCTTTTTATATTCTTACTACTTATTACTACCAGAGGATGACTGATCCTCTAACCTTGAAATATTAACTAACGGTTTTGATTTCTACACTGGAATGTTTCGATTAGGCAGTCAGTGCACAGACAGAATTAATACTCCTCCCACCGGAAGCCACTCAGGTTAATTTATGCACATGCCATATGCATGCTGGATTCATAAGAGCACCCCTGGAATAACTCTGGATTTTTCAGGAGGCCTCTTTTCAAACATATCCGATTACATTTGGTCTCTATGGTTTCTTGGTTGGGCAGACTAACACTGCCAATCTATGTTTCAAGTGTACACATTAGAAATATGTGCACAAAATAAAAAGGAACCATTTCTCTGTGATTCCACTCTTGACATGCGTGTGATAACAGGACGTATCCCCTGATTTTGAGGGTTTTTGATTCTACTTTTTTAGTAAGGGGAATATGTTGTCAACTCGTGATTTTATCCTGAATTCTTTTTTCTTAAAATTCCAGTTCCTGGAATCATATGATTATATGACAAACACTGCCTTCATTTTTAAAGACATTTCTAGCCTTCATGCTTGCAGAGAAAAGTTTGAAAATTTGACCTGAGTGTACCCTAAAAGGTCAAAAGCCAGAAGGCAATTAAAAAGAACCCCACCCTATTTAAAAAAAACCTTGTGATTTTTAAAGCTTTTTTTTGGGGGGGGGGTCAGACTCATGATTTTGGAATGCCTGGGATTGTCTACACTATAATAGTTACTAAAAGCTAACCTATTAAGAGGTGTGAATGTCAGGCTGTGCACACTGTATAGTTAAACCAGGTGATTGCCATACAGGTTAACCTCCAGCTGTGAGCCATGCCTGAGTTATTGTAGCCTCACTGTTTCTGCACTTACCTGTGTGTGTCTCAGGGCATATCAAATGGTTTTTTGTGGTGAGATGCTCTACCTTTCTTTCCCAGTCAATTATATCAAAGCAGGAGAACATTTCTGCCCAAGGGGAATTGTGGGATGGGCACTGGAGGACTAGAAGCACTCCTCACTGCAAAGTGGGCAAGTACAGAGGAGGATTAAAACCCAGGTAAAAACCTGGGTTAACAGGGCAGCACAGACGTAACCTCTGGTTTGTTCCTGCCATTATCCAAGCCTATGCTGTGATTTTTGATGTGGTAACCTCTCTGTTAAGCTCTATTGTATTCCTCCTAAAGAATCAGATTACTGAAGTAAACCTGATCTCAACTGTGAGCTGACTCTAGAGCATCTGAAATATTAAAGACTAAACTTCCTTTAGAGAAAAATAATGAACACATTGTACTTACCAGAAAAGAGATTCAAAATAATCATGCTTCTTTCTTATTTAAAATAGAGCACTACAGCTAGGATCATTCTAGTTATTACAGAATTTGATCATTCAGAAAGCTAAGAACAGACATTATTAACCTATATTACAGCCTACTGTATCGCTGATTATATTTATAAATATAACTCACTCAGGAAGTGAACTGAAAGATGTGGCATAGAGCAAAGCAGATGTTTTAATAACCACATAGGCTAGAATATATAAAGTTTTAAATGTTACTTATATTGCTTGGTAGAGATTATTCTATTTAAAGTTATGTCAGGACTTTGATTATAATCCCCCCTTCACAAATTCATAACTTTCTGAAAGTTTTCCTTTGTGGATGAAACTTTCCATGATTGGTTGCATCCCAGTGGTTAATTTTTGGGGAAATTTGAAGGAGGCCCTTTTAAGGCATTTTTATGTTGAGGGAAGAAAGGAAATAATTTACTTTTACAAAAAAAAATTGGTGGGGAGCAAAAAAAGATCATCAAAAACTACTAAGCTGGTATCAGATAGCCCTTACTGAGAAACCTTCCCGAGAGAGAAAAAAGATTAAAAGTCAACATTTAAATGACTGAAAAATCACTTTGCATGTTCAAAATGTTAAGAGCTTGACCGCACCTGACCTTAAGTGGGGAGGAAGGGACATACCTCTTTAAGGACAGAGGCATGGACAGACAAGTTGCTGTGGACACAGAACAGGTAGCATGAGTACACTAAACTCAGCTCTTTCCCCTACCCCATCCCCCACGGGTTACTGGAAGAGGGAGGACAGTACATTGCTGCAAGCTGGCTGGGAGAAGCCCTCTTTCACACTGGATCAAGCAGAGGAGCACTCACACTTCGATCCTTGACAGTGGTGAAATACCAGCTTTGGTCAGGATCTACTATGGGCACCCTACTAGCTGCTCCTTTCTTGGGGACGGGCTGGGAAGGAATTTTTCCTTCGCTACCAGATTGGCTAAGGAAGAGTGTGTGTGTGGGGGGGCGCATTGCCTTTCCCATAGCAGGTTGGGGGGGGGGGGCAGGGAGAGGGGAGAGCTTAGTTGGGACGCGCATGGAAAGGGAGTTAGGTGCAATATTATAGCCTAAGTCTGTAAACGTGGGGTGGATATCCAGTGCAGGTACTAGTAGTGAAAGACTACAGTGATTAGATAAATGGCTTGGTAAAGGATTTAAAGAAGGTGTTTTTTAAAGGAGTGAAAATGGGAGGGGGGAGATTCGGGGCTGCTCTAACTGGCACAGCAGGGAGCAAACCCTTCCCCCTCCTTTATAGCCCACCTTGCAGGTCTGGGGACCAGGATGGAGAAGGGGCAAGGACTGACAGAAGCCCCCAGGGTAGGTATCGAAATGGTTATGGAGTTACCTATATTGTACACATTTATCTGCCGGGTACTCCTGACAGTTAATAATAAAGCCACTGACTAATTAAACCATATCCAGTGTCTCCAGTCCTCCTTCTGGCATAGCCTGCCAATAGCAGATCCCTAAGAAGCTCCCATCACCCTTAACACACAGTGTTTAGCGCATCTGTTTGAACTGACAAACCTAGGGGTTGCTACTGGGTCAATCTGCAGAAGGTTGACTGCGCGGATGTCACTTTAACACACAGAACACAGCATTGCCAACTCTTGCAATATTTTTGTGAGCCATGTAATATTTTGGTGTGGTTGTTTTAATTCTTAAAAGACCCAACTCTGGGAATCATGCAATTACATGAGAACCTCAGCTTTCATTTAAAATAAAAGCAGGCTTCTGCCCCTTATGTTTGTAGCGAAAAACTTGAATACACATTAAAGGGTTCAAATAGAGAAGAAAAGCACCTAAAATATTTATATTTTAAAATCGCATGATTTTTAAGCATCTCATGATTTTTGAACAGCTGGAATTGGCAATACTCCAAAAACACCCCAAGGATGCACATGGGCTAGATTTTAGCTGCCCCTGCCAGGATATATGAAAGGGAGCAGAGGGGCCCTTCCCTCACAGACACTGTTGCATTTAGACAGCTAGGGCAGTTCTACATTACAGAATTACTTGGGTATCACTATGTTGTTCAGGGGCGTGAAAAATCCTTACCCGAGTGACAGTGATATCAGCCTAAGCACAGGTAGGTTGAGCTTCTCCCACCAACATAACTACCACCTCTTGAAGTGGATTAACGATGCTGATGGGAGAACTCTCTTCCAGCAGCATAGAGTGTTCACCATTAAGTGCTGCAGCTGCACTAATACACTTAACACACTGCTGCAAGCCTGCCCCATGAACGCTGGTGTTTGCACTGTCTGAGCATAAGTCTGTTGTGGGCAGGGTGGCTTAGCACAGCCAGAGATACTGTGCACCACAAAGAGGCTTCAGTTGTATGTAGTGGAAATTGGCTAAAATTCCCACCTGCCATGCACACTGGCTGGAAGTCAGAGACCAATTGCAGGGGAGTCGATGCTGTACCTCTCAAAAGAAGAAAGCCACATCAAAGAACATTTGAACTTCCAGAGGCAATCTGCCTGCCTCAGCAATATGTAGGCAGAATGGTTTCTATAATTGACAGTTATGCAGTAAAACCTCAATATCCTTACCACAGAGCTGTCCAAGAGAGCTCCAAGTTTCTCTGCTACCGTCTTCATGTGTTACTTTCACAGATGCGCTGTTGTGTTCATAACCCAGCATTGAAATGTCTTCATTCAGTTGCAGATGCCAAGATGTGCACTTACTCTTCCCCTACATTACTGTTTCACAAGGAAAATATAAACTCCTTTATACACTTGCTCATTCATCTCAAAGAGTTCTGAACTTCTGACAGGAACCCCATTTAAATGTTATGTTGAACGGGCAGTTGCTTTTTTTTTGCTTCTCTTCCTTTTCTACAGAAATCCAAACAAATTAAAATACAAAGACTTTATATTAACATACAGTGGCATACTTAACCACAAAAGAGACTATGCAAACCTGACTCCCTCACACTGCACACATTATATTTCCAAGTATAAGGTATGGGCATTAAACTGATGTAATTATGTAAAGAATTTATGTGATTGTGTGCCCAAAAGCTCACCAGCAGCACTAAGGAGCAACAGTGTGCCATATGGCAGAGTTAATGTTAGTACATTATGAATGTAACTAAGTAGCCCTTTGCAGTGCCTGACTGTTTCGTTTAAACAGATGACCTTAACTTTGCACAATGAGCAAGTAAAGGCATTTTAATACAACGTTCCATCCTGTAGGCATTACAGTAAAAAGGTAGCTCTCTCAAAAGAGCAATGAAACTCAGACTTTAAGGACAGAGGGCACTGTCGTTATCATCTAGCACGACCTCCTGCACATTGTAGAACATGGAATTTCACCCATCCACTTCTGTAAGAGATCCATAACCTCTGCCTGCATTACTGAAGCCCTCAAATCATGTTTTAAAGATTTCAAGTTAGAGAGAATCCACCATTTACTCTAATTTAAACCTGAAAATAAACCATGCCCTGTGCTTCAGAGGAGGTTGAAAAAAAAAACAAACCCCAACGACTCTGCCAATCTGACCTGGGGAAAAATTCCTTCCCAACCCCAAATATTGCAGTCACTTAGACCCTGACCATTTTGGCAAGCCCCAACAGCCTGTCACCTGGAAAAGAATTTTTTGTAACTCAGAGCTCTTCCCATCTAGCATCCCATAACCAGCCGTTGGGGATATTTCTACTCACACTGACAGACTGGCTACATGCCATTATAGGCAGTGCCATGATACCATACCCTCCATAAACTTATCAAGCTCAGTCTTCTGAAACCAATTAGGTTTTTTGCCCCCATTTCTCCCCTTGGAAGGCTGTTCCAGAACTTCTCTCCTCTGATGGTTAGAGGACTGATTTTGGCTGTTGCCTCAGAAGCATTACATCTTAAAAGGGAGCTTACATGTTACTTTTTTCTGCCATAATCCAAAACAATGGCTAGCCAAGTTCAAAGTTGTCTAACGCTTTTATATAACATACAAGTACATCTCCAGTCAGTTGTTTGTTTTAATTCCTAACCCCCACCAGCCTCACAGGTGTGTGTTTTTGTTTACGTTTTATTAAGGAAATGCTATAACAAAACATTAACATACTACACTGCACATTACTTATGCAGGATCAGCTTAACATTCAAAGAACCTGGCTTGTTTTGTTTTAAATTCTTCTCCTACTTTCTCCTTCCACACTACCATAGCCAGAGGTGCCCTTCTCCCATACAAGGCTTTCTTTTTCTCTCCCTTACTTTTTTTTGTTGTTTTAGGTACCAACCCCGTTTTTAAAACAAACTGTTGAGCAGATGAGTAGGATGAAAGTTTAACACTTACAGGTGGAGAGAAAAATACATACAAAATAACTGCATAGGTGAAAAACGCAAAAGCGTTGCAAAATTAATTTTGATGCAAATCCCTCTTTTGTGTAAAAGAAAATATACATACTACTTTATCTTCTTCTTCTTTGCAGAATAACTGCACCGAAGATAGGGCCAGTATAAAAATGTCATTAAAAAATTAAACTTTTAACATTACTATAACAACAAAAGTTTGTTAAATGTAGACCTGGCCTACATCTTTAACTTATTGCACTGCATAGTTACAGTTAGTCAAAAACAGGAAAACTCTAAAATTCATATTTTTCTTCAAAAAAAGTTTCAATGGAAGTTTTTAAACCAACTCTCTGCATATATTAAATATTGATACTCCATACTGTGTGTTCCAGAAATTCAGTACTGCCAGGCTAGATGGGGGAGCTCTGAAAAATGGCTATGGTCTTCAAGAAATGATGCTAGGGAGCGAGTAGGTGATGCTGTTTGCTCTCAGCCTGTATTAAATCAATGCTTTCACATGGTGCCAGAGGGCACAGTATGTGGAAATGCAGTGTCTCAGATGAAGCATAAAATCTGAGGTCATGAACATTAGTGAAGATTAAGAAATACCGGACCTGTTAGGAAAAAGATACCTTGATGCAACAGTTAGCACTGTATTATACATGTTATCTTCCACAATAGATGAAGAGATAGATGCATGTGATACTGCCAAATTCATTTCTGCACATCTCCAATTCAACAGCTGACTTCATTGGAACTGGAACAAGCTTGAGTTGAATGAAAAGTTTTGCTGTTCTCTATTAACCATTAGATTTTCCCCTGAAAAAAAATTAAGTATAGGACTAATGGGGCCCAGCCATAACAAGCTGGTACACATCCCTTGCTGGCTATGTACTAGCTAAACCAACGGTACTGATGTTTTCTCACAGTACAGCAGATTCCACTTATTAGCAACCCTTCAATTGCCAGGAAAAAGGTGCCATTATCTGGCAGCTGCCAATCAGCAGAAGGCACGTTTATGAGGCTGCCACCAGGAAACAAAGCACTGGAATCTGCTTTCCCTGGCTGCAGCCCTGCAAAAGCAGGCAGCAGGGGGATCTCGGAGCCCAAGGAGCTGTACGGTAACTCTCACTGTGCTCTCCTAGGATTGGGGCACAGCACGTCTGTGCTTCATTCCCTGGGTGCAACTCAACGACAGAGCGCAACATACAGAGAGCAGGGAGAGATAGCATGCAGCTCCAGCATCCAGGCTACAGCCCCATCTCCCCACTACCATCCTACCCACAGCCTCCCCTCCCAAACCCTGCCTCCTGTGGAGTCCCTGTGCACTGGCAGGTTTGAGGGACTGCAGCCACAGGAGGCACATCTCCTAGGATTTCCTTCCCTAGCTGCAGCCCCACAAACCTGACTGCGGCTGGTGGTTGGCACACCCTAGCATTTCCTCTCCTGGCTGCAGCCCAGCAAATCTTCGCGCAGCTAGGGCCTTCCTTCCAAACAGTGTTCTTAATAAGCAGCACGCCTGTGACAATATCAAAATGCCAATAACATTAAAGTCAAAGGGATAGGATTGGTTCCCAGCAACTCTTGCTATTAACCGGATGCTGTTAAGCAGAATCTACAGTATTGTGAATCAATAGGAAGCATGTATCAACATCATGCAACTCATGTCTGTCACAGAATTGCCAGATACAAGCTGACTGCTCTGCTAGTAGAGATCCTGGGCAACAGTTTAAAAGGACCTCTGTTTTGTGTATGTACACATGCAAACACAGATCACAGACAGAAAAAAGTAGAGAGTTTGGGGGTAGCTGACAAAGTGTTTACAAACACACATTAGATCCAGCTTGGTGGAGAGATCCAAAATAGAATGCTCTGTCTCCTGCGTTCACAGGTCTCATTCTTGGGGCTGATGCTTTCATTGTTCAGCAGAACGTAACGGCAAAGGAGATCATAAACGTAGACAGTGAGGCAGTCCCTCAGATAGCTTGGGCCAGTTGAGCAGCATGCTTTGAACACAAGTCTGAAATGACCAGAATCCTTCCTCTCAAAAAGACATGATGGGCAGCATTTCCTCTACCCTCAGGCTCTGCAACATCACAGTAGGCCTTACCACTCTACCTTATCTTGTTTGACATCTGTATGAAGTCACTGGTGAGAAAACAGAAGCAGAGGTGCCAGAAACGCAGGTAAGCCCCTAACTACATCTCCTTTGATTTGAGGCTAACATTCAGCTCTTATCTGTGCCCCAGTCTCACCCAATAAGGCAGTTGACCACCGTGCTGGATGGGGCCACAGCGTATGTTTCTGCACTCATTTTCTTATTGAATACGAGGAGAAAAAAAAACGGAACCCAAATCAAGCACACATGGCTGTTTTCAGAAAGGAAGAGATATTGCCCCAAACTACCCCTGCAAACTCTCAGCAAGAAAGGAACTGTAGTGCCCAAGTTCATTCACTCCCACTGAGCTCTGTGGGCGAGTCAACCCGTCATTCCGATGATAATGTGCTGTAATTGAAATCAATTGGTTTAAACCAGTTAAACCCCTTGGTTTAAATGACAGACCGATCCTAACAGAGCATATACTTTGAGAGCCTCTACTTTGGAATTGTCCCCTCCCTCAACCTCAAAGTCCTGATTTTGTTGACTTTCTGGACATATGGGCATCTGGAGGAGGGGGTGCAATGACAGCCATTAAGATAGAGCAAGCACTAGTTTAGCTTTGACTTTTGTCATATAGGTAGCAACTAATTGATTTTGGGAGCCTGAAGAGTGTGCTGAATGTTTCACAATTACTCCCTAAATATGGATAAAGATGCTTTGAACTCTGGCTTGGCACTTTTAGTACTGTATATAAATCAGGATAAAAATAAATAAAACCAAAACGTATTGAAAGCTTTGAAATGAGCTGGTCCCTAAACTAAAACAGTAATTGAAATAAAAAATAAGATTTCTTGGTGGCTGGTCATGCTTTTATGAAGCTCAAAGAAGTGAAATATTACAGCCCCTCCTCAGCTTTCTTCTGAATTTCTTGTTCTTTTATGGGAAACAGCAGGAAGTCACTGATGGAGATTTTTTTCTCTGAGCATAAATCAACTTTGTTTTATTTCCCTATTGCATCTTCAATAGCAGAGATTAACAAAGAGAAGAGGTGGTTTCCTGTATTTTCAAGCCCTTTATGGTGACGACTATGGAAAAGGTTGTTGGGGGGAAGGTTGATGCAGACTGTCTGGACGAATTATATTTCTCTCTCTCTGTTTGTACACGCGTGCGTGTGCACGCACGTTATTGTTGCCATGTGTTTGCTGCTGTTGGAAAAGGGAAAAAGTGAAATATGTCTGCATCCTTTATAAAAATCATGAATTCCAATAAAAGAAATGACTTGGAAAATCCTATAATGCTGCCGATAAATTATTAACATTATTGAACTGTGCTTCTAAAAGACTGAATTATTACCACATTTATGATTCATGAGGATCAGAGTCATATAATCTCTTAGAGGCTTTTCTACTTCAACTAAGGGCACCAGTTTGAGGTTGTTCATCCAAACTGATGTTACCAAGAAGCACGAATTGTTCACTGGGATTCATAAGTTTTGACTGGGTGATTAAAATGACAAGGGTGAAGTATTGTAAAAAGATTCAGTTCCAAATTAAAATGCACCAGACTAGACTGATACTTGTTGCCTATTTAAAAGGCTCTACTTACAATATACATAGGCTTAGAAGACTTAGGTTTTCATTGGTAAGTATCAATTTCACTGTACATACAAATCAGCAAACATATTTCCATCAATAATCAGCAAAATTTACTGATAGACAAAATAAAAAAAACTGCTGCTAGAGAGCTAGAGTTTGATTTAAGGATCTTTACTTTGTATATTTTGACATGTGATGTTGACAATTTATATTTTAACTCTTATAAAGCTTTAACTTTTTGAATCTCAACGTCTAATGTCATTTGATAATTACTGTCTGACCCCTGACCCTGCCATTTCCTGCAACTGTGAATATTTAAATCGATAAAAATAAAATACATCCATGAAAAATACAACAAAAATCGAATTCTGCCCAGCCTAATTAGACAGTAAGTCTGTAGGGAAAAAAGTCAGCGCTCCCTCCCTTCCTGCTTTTTCCAGTGGAAGAATACAACCACTTGCAGCCAATAGATAGAACCAACTTCTACAGTAACAGCAACACAGGCTAGAATCCCTTCCTTAAATTTCCAAGATTAGCTTGGGGACAAGGGTGTGACACCAACATCTCAGTGATGAGGTGCAGTTAAATCTTTTTCCACTCCCTAGAAAATTGTCCTCCTGACAGTGTCTCAATTTGAAAGCAGCATTCCAGTCAAATACTCCCACCTCCCCATCCCCATTGCCATCCAATGATGGGAATCTGTTCCCACCTATCTGCAGGTCCTGGATCAAAAAGAAAGTGGATCCCCAGACAGTGTAAATGATCACAGTACCATTGACTTCAACTTGGAGCTATGACAATTTACACCATCTTGGGACCTATCCCAAGCTCTTTAGAGAAGACAGCAGGGCAGATGCAAGTGGGAATTTTCTTATTTGTGGAATGGCTCCAGAACTGGCCTCCTATTGTGAAGGTAAATTCTGCCACCCTCCACAGGTTGATAGTCAGAAGACTATGAAATAGAAAGATACGAGTGTTCATGAGTGCACTTTTTGGTTCACCTGGCAAATAGATACTGCTCTTGGACATATAACTTAGACACCACCACATAGCAGTTAAAAACAGCCATTTGTTGAAAAAATAAAAAAGCAAAATAATAAAGTAAATACAAATATACAGCAAACGTTTGGTAGCCTCAACAAAGGTTTCACATATACAGGTTACACTATACAATCCCAAGGATTTCATATACACCAGTGTGGTGGGGAAAGCGTGGAAATATCAGACGACTATGACCTTGACTACATGAGAGAATTGCGCAGGTTGAACTGAAGGTGTTACTTTAAACTGAGTTAGTTAAACTGGTGAAAAGCTTTTGTGCTTTACCCTAATTTGCAATCAGTTTAAGCTAAATTGGAATCTGTCTCCACACAGGTATTTGCACCAGTTACATTGTTTTTTCAACTGATTTAGTCAAAGAAAAAGTTGTACTGATTTGCACACAAGGCCCATCTCTGTTCTCCTCTCCCTGTTCTGCAGACACCCTCTAATTCCTGATTTATTCCTAGGAGTCTTTATATCTGGACTACTCTCCCCACACAGTCAATTTAAGAATAAAAGCAAGGGTTGCAATTCTGGACTTCAAACAAATTCATTCAAGACTTCTAGATCTAGGAAGATGTAGAATTTCCCGTTCCTGAGAACATCAGGAAATACAATCCCACCTCTTAACAACAATGAAGTGCATCTTCCGTTGCTCTTAATTGAGCAAGTTGCTCTCTTCCTTCCGTGAGGTTTTGTAGGAGGGATTCCTGATACCACAGAGTACAGGGCATGATGGGGACAAGCATGGCACCGAACTGAATAAACTCTCAGTATACATTTTTTAAACCTATTTGTCCAAGGTAATTCCATTCCTTGTCACCCAAAAAACCCCAAAACAAATGAGACTAGTCACAAAATAAGTTTCAGCTTGAGACTCCCAAAAGTTATGTTTTGCTGAAGATCCTGAATTTGATATCATAATCACGGAAGATCCATCTGTGGAACTGGGAGTTCCCTGTTCTCAGTTGGAGAGAGTTCTGACTTTTGATCCTCTTTCCACTAGCAGTCCAGATGCTGATAAAATTGTCACTGTCTTAAGTGCTAAAAAGGCAGCTCATTTCCTTTACAGTGGTTGATACAAACAACACAGAATGGATCTGGAAGCCTTGAGTTATAGCAACTTTTTAAATTCCACCCTCAAAGAAAAGTGACCTCAAAAGACAGATAATTAATTTTCACTAAGAGATCTTGAGATAACCCAAAACTCTTGAGTCACCAGAAGCAGCTTTGAGGGAATTAACTAAAAATCTGCCTTTTTACAGGGACAGCTTGGACTTTTCTTAAAATTTCCAGATGATTATCCATTCAAGTAGCCAACCTGTCTTGCTGGATACAATCATCAGGCCTGGACAGCCTGATAATTAGCCGTTCACTTGCATCATCACTGAGGAATAAGTCCCAGTGTTACAGATTGCAACTTGTTTCTTTAGAATAAAGGGCAAATCCATGGGTCTTCTCCGCTCTAGCTTTATTATCTGCAGCTACTACCAAAGAATTCAAAGCAAAATACTGGCAGAAATATCTGAATCCATGCATTTGAGTATGATAGCTTTTCATCTTTCTGGAAGTTGCTGGAATAGATGCCAGAGTCATTCAGAGATCCTTGGCTAGCTCACCTAGGTCCTCATTGATTGGTACATCTACTTTGCCTGGCAGTTGTAGTTCTGAAGTATCAGACATTGAGATGTTCACCTTCGACAGCTGTCCATTTGAAATCTAAGGCTGTGGCCATGGGGAATTGTAATGATCAAGCCTGGAGGTTACAAATTCATGGATCGCTTTGGCCAAGTCTGTGTCTGTTAGAACAGGGCATAGTTTTCTGGCCAGTCACAGATGGAAGTGGGTATTTTTTTTTATGAAAACTCCTTGGGCATCCAATAGCACTGCAAATCCAAAAGAAATCCAAGCCTGCAGACTAAATCTGAGGACAAAGGCCCTTGATAATGGCTGTTCTAGAGCAAACAATTTCTTCAAAGTGCTCCTGATCCTCTTACAACTGTCCTCTCAGTGTTCCCTGGGATCAGCTTCAACCAGCAGTTCATTCAGATGCTGATTTTGGCTACACGTTTAAAAAGCTGGGGAAGGCACTGCCTATATTTAATGGTGTTTTCTGCAAATGGCAGACAGAATTGTGCCCATATTGTCTCACTAGCTCTCCTAAGGAGTTCATACAAATGTGGAATAATCTGGGAAGAGGTTTGGACTTTGCAGGACTCCACGGATAAGAGTTTTAGAGGCTTGGACCAGAAAGAATGACAAGCCAGAGACCCAGCAGGGGTGAACATGAATATTTTTCTGATGTATATGGGCAGGAGGTTGTCATACACCGCAAAAGTGCTATCTCTGCACCAAGCCCTGGCTAGACGCTTCAATGAGAGAGACCCAGGATAACTGCAACTGACAGATGGCATTGCAAATTTGTTTTTCCTAGCATCTCAACTATCTCACTTTTTAAAACAGAGAGATCAGACACTGAACAGTAGCTTTGTAGGTTTTTAGCACAAGCTTATGGCATAATTGAATATGAGTGGTATGTTCCTCTCCTTGAAGCATGAACGCGTGTATGTAGTGGACAAGCAGGTGATATGAAGTTATTTTATCAATTTCATCCTTTGGGTGTCATGCTATCCCAACCTGCAGATAAAGGGTGGGGGTGTTTTAACTTGGTGAATCCTAGAAGTCTGATTATTAGTTTATTTATTTTAAAGGAAGAAAGGTTCATAAACGGGTCCAGGAGCAACAAATTGGCTGTTACACAGATCACTGAGTTTTTGGTATCTGTATATTTTGTATTTTTACTTTTTATTATTGTTGTAGCTAGTGGTATCCACTAGCCCCTGGGGATAAAGTTTGGCCTATTTTTCGAGAGCAGCTTGAAGATTAGGAGGTGGCAACAGATGGTTCTAGTCAAATTCCTTTAAATCAGTTCCGAAGTGTAACATTTTCACACATTCCCCATCCTTACCACCCATCTAACACAACAAAACAAGACAAAAAAAGTTTAAAATCAAAAGATAACAGGGAGGGGGAAAAGATGGAAACAGATTAATTTATTCAGTTTGGTTTTTGTACTTTTCTTCAGGACCTTCAGTGTTTTATTATTATTAAATCTACTACAGTGTTGTACTGTTATCATTACATTTAGCAGGGCGATGTGACAAACATTTAAAGCCTGGAGCATTATTAAGCAGGAAAAGCTTTGATGAGATTCCAAGTAATCCATCCATGCCACACAAAGCAATTGAATGTATGATAAAGAACATCACTCTACATGCAGATGGAGGAAAGAGGAGGAAAAAGGAGGATTTAGTAAATTCAGCTGAGCATTTTTTTTTACGCTACTATACGTAGTACAAAATTATTTCATGTGCCTTCTGTATAATAGCCTTCCTTACACTGCTAGAAAAAATAGAAGGCAACCCAACTGTAAAAGTTAGAGACAATATGTTGTTACAAAAATATTAACAGACACAATAATTTCAAAGTTCTAAAAAGAAACCTTTTTTCCCTTATTGTTAAAAAAGCTCTTTTAAAAATATATAAGATTAAAATTTCAGTTCTATTTAGAGATTATGGAAAATAGTTATTAAAACCTTGAAGGAAAACTTTTATATTACAATAAATGATCTGCCATAAAATTATAGTCAGTGGCAAATGCACATTGCTATACCTTCTTGAATCACACAGGATATAGCAATATAAGAGTCTGTGTAGCATGATAAATTACACACCGACTTTATTCTTCATGATTTTAACACATGTCGAACAAAAGCTTCATACATTATTTTCGGTGTTTATTTTAAACATTAATTCTACAGACTGTTGCATTTACTAATACTGTTTCTATTACTAACATTCAATATGGCCATATCAGGCTAGTCTGTCAATGGAATAAGAACACAAATTCAACATTAAACAAACTATTGCAAATGAATGCACTTATTTATACTATATTACTATAAATAGTCATCTTATCAGTATTTCAGTTCAGAATGCATCCAGCTGGATTCACATTAACAATTAAACACTCTTACAGAACTGAATTTCCTAACTACGTTTTTACAACATAGTAATGAAACATGAAATCTTAATAACAAATTATGAAGTTAACAGTCAAATTGAAAATTTAAGTGTATCCACTCGGATTTCTATTTGAGAATCTTCAAATTGGTTAGTATAAGAATGTCATTATTAGGTTGAAAGTTAAAGAAAGCATAACCAGCAAGGAACAGCAGCAGCAATACTATGTTGTTCAGATTTTATCAGTCTACAGTTCAATAAGAAGTCCTTTGAAAAGGTTAGCCTTAGTCATCGGTTAGTGTTCCCAGACTGACAGACTTACATTACTGTTTGTGTTTCAACATATACAACTAGTTTCATTAATACATCTATATTAAGGGTACGTTCCCACTTACAATTTGCTTCAGCTGTATTTTGCATCTTAACAGTGCACTACTGCAGTTCTGACTAGAGTCACAGTCATGATCAGAATCCCATTGTGCCAGGTCTTCCACAGAAGTAAATGAAGACATGGTTCATTCCAGAAACCTAGTATTCTTACTCTAAATACAATATAAAGTTTAATTTAATATCAATTAGTAATAAAGCAGAGTTTGATAGCATCTACTTAAAGGTCTGCTGGCAACAGAGTATTTTTCCTTTTGGGACGTTCTCTTTAAATTTTAGGATCTATTCAATAAATGCCACTTCAAAAGCCAGGAAACACTTTGTACGGGTAATTAAATAATACTGTATTATACTTAAAACAATATGGAAAACTTAGTTCCTCTAATAAAGCATAATCCTTTCAAAACATTAACACAAAATGCTTACTTTTTCTATTTTACGTGGGATGCGAAGGGATGAACCTGCAGATTTTTTTTGTTTTTTAAATATGAAACATTGATCAAGCCATAAATCAAAACTTAAGGCTACATTTCAAGTAAAGAGCAACTGTTTATTGATATTAAGTAAACGTATTCTCTATATATTATCATCACCTTTAAGACTTCAGAACTGTACTCACTTACTGATGTTGGAAAGCCACGTTTCATTTTGTTAATAATGCAATTTGTGAATGTGTTAACATCTTACAGTAAATATCCATATGTAACATGTCAGTAAGAAAGATACCTCTCCTATAAAAAATGTGAACATTTGCTCAGAGAAGCAGAGTCAACCTTAATCTATACTTGCTGACAGAAAGGATAATGCATAGCAGATAATCTTGCTTTATCCTTGTTGCATATTCTAGGACTATGGATTTCAAGTTTTGTATGGAAGCCATGACCTATGGGAATCAATGAAAAGGCTGCCCTTTTGAACACGGGGTAGGTTTTCACATTAGATACTATCACATTTATTTTCAGGCATTAAATAAAAATATTACCATTCTTAGATTACTAAAACTATACTGATACAATACCATAAATTTTATTGATCAATTTGATAACATGCTCATGAAGTTCTGAGTTCAGCATTATTGGGTTCTAAACATCAGATTTCCCATGATTTAATTTACACTGAAGCATTGAAGAGAAAGTGCAAGTCATTTGCTTTGATTTATTTAGTATAATAAGTATACCCTATACTAATATTTATAAAGGGAATTTTAGTTTAGTATTTTGACCACTAATGTAAGGCAATGAATTTGATGCAATAAAACACTCTCACAATTTAAACAGAGTTTAAAAGTATGTGTTTATTTGGAATGCTAAAACTACTGTGGTAGGTTTAGCTGACCTATCTAATGTTCTTTTAAATCTTGATTAGAAACTGATATTTAGAGTTCAACTTCTAAAGCATATATCTTACAAACATAAGGCTTTTTAAAACTTAATAAAAATAATTTATTCACTACTAAATACAACAGTACAAAGAAATAAATTAATTTATAACATTACTGAGGATAGGCTGTGAAACACAGAACTGTGCATCGGACTGTTAGTGTGAAAGTGCAGGTCATCTAGAAACAGTGAAACGTACATGATCTCATTTTAAATCTAACATAGTATTATAAAAACTAAGGCTTGGTCCAAAGCCATTTCTAATTACTTCAATAGGCTTTGGATCTGACCTTACACAAAAAAATCAGTCCGTATTACCTTTCATTAGAATTACTACAGCCAGATTCAGGAAAACCAAGTAGTTTTTAAAGAGAAAAGAGGTTTTTATAGTCTTTTCTAGTGCAGTATGTCTAAATAGAATACCTTTTATCTGCTGTTTACAGAAGATACTGTTCCTAACTAAATTAAGAGATAAATCCACAGACAATTTTATATTGTTTTATCTCAGATAAAATATATGTGATGAGTGCTACTTTAAATTGCATTTAAAATATGGAAGAAAAGATAAGATTTAGAGCAGACAAAAATAAATAATTTTTCCCATTCTTGGCACAAATAAACTTTTAAAAAACGGGTTTAAATTAAGACAGAAGAATAGTGGCAAATTACAGAAGAAATATTGAATTATTCTTTTACTAGCATCACACACGAAGGTGGGTTGAAATATTTTGAGGAACACTTTTTAGGGCTCCCCAGTTGAAGTCTACTATCCAGCTATCTGAATAAATACATTGCTAAAGCCTAGTAATTAAAATACATCATTATTTATAAGGGATGCGATTTGCCACAGTGGGCTTTTAAAGGTACATATCAAGGGAAAACAAAATATTACACTAACATATAAAGTGGGGAAAGCCTCTCATATTTACTTGTTCCATACCAAAACAGCATTAAAAAAACAAAAACAAAAACTATTAAGTATTAAATCTTGGAAACAATAGTTTGAATTTTTAGTATGCTTTCATTTATTTTTTTTTTAAACATTTTATGGTTTATCCTTTGTTTTGATACTTTGCCAGTATCACTATTGCATCACCAAGAGGCAACATCATGCAAGAATGCCCATCTAAAATGAAAATGCTGCTATTTCATATCATATAGTTCTAAGAAAACTGCAGTTCAGCAAACACACTTGCAGTGAAAATATTCACTCCAATATATCCATTAAATACTTAATGAAAAATTAAGGAAACAAGGGAATGCTGTCAGTCATTCTTACTGATAAAAATAGGGGCAAGGAAGAAAATATAGTAGTAGTCCAATCCTGAAGTCTTTACTCTGGCTAAAGTCTCTTTGAAGTCAGAGATACTTGATATAACCCCTCTTCTAAGTCACAAGGATGTGAAATATAAGAAGGACGAAATGCAGGGAGAGTTGGGGAGCATGGAGTTTCTCAGACAACAGTTGATAGAGCTGCATTAACAAACAGTCAACTTCCTGTTATGTAACATGTTCAACTCCTTTGCAAATTAAAGAGTATGTTACAGTATACACTGACAAATGATCTCTTTTTAGATCTTACGAAAGTTTTATATTCAAATGATCCATTGACTGATTTGGACAATTTTATTGGTAAACTTTACTCAAAACGTAAACTGTTTACGGACTGAGATAATTTGTAAGGTTAATTTGCATTTAGAACTTGTAAAAGTTATTTAAAATATTCTATTAATATCAATTCAGGATCATAGCTATAGAATAAAAAAGACAATACAAAGGTAACGAAGTTCAAAGATCTTCGAAATAATGAATTATATTTGTCTCATTTCTAAATGTGGATAAGTTGCACAGCCTATGTCCACCCTTAATGTTTTAAAAAACACAATGAAACAATAAAAAACATTACAATATGCCATTATAAGGTTGCAATTTCTAATGTAAATCTGTTATATTGTTTCAATTTTTCTTTTACTATTTTAGAACACTAAAATTACTGGCTATTCACTATTATGACAATGTAATTACCCCTCAGAAAATATTTATGCTCTCACACCTGAATCTAATGGCATTTCACAATTACAGGTTCCACAGTCTTGAATGTGTCCCATAGTGTGACAGCTTGTACTATAAAGATAGATTCTTACAGCAACCTTGTTATCGCATTCTATTACAAATTAGCAAAACCCTTTTTTGCAGGTAAAATATTTTATTTCAATATTCCACATGCAATAAAAGTCTGCACAGACTCATTTTAAGAAGTTATACAGTAATTCTTCCATTGATCAGGGGAATCAAAGGGGCTGAATACATATACTTCAAACAGTTACACCAAACACACAACTGACCTTACTCAAAACACAGAAAATGAACTTAATATTAATCCACACAAGGGGAAAAAGTACTGTAAGGGGAAAAAATATGCTGCTACTTTAAAAAATACTTTGCTAGATAAAGGTAAAACTTCATATTTTAGAAAATTAAATAACGCCTTTCAAGCTAAAGTCCTTGCTCAGAAAAAACACACTATCCTCAATGAGATTTTGCCGAAGTAGGACCCCGCAGTATTTCACCCCAAAGATACAAATAGGCTGTCAGGTGAAATATCTTCAGAAAGTTACATTAAATATATTAAGCAAATTCTGTGAAAAATGTCTTAAAGTTTGTTCTAATAACTGCAATGTGTGTGTTCAGTTCAGAAACCTTATTCAGGTTTCCATTTAGAGTGAATAGAACAGCACGGTTACACTGTTTAGCATAAATGTCTTTAAAACAAAGAAGATAAGTTTCTGAACACTATTGTTAGTTTGGAATGTCCTCAGAATTGGGTCTGAAAGTAAAAAACTGAAGATTTATTTGTAAAGCACGGTGTACTTAATGAATTTGATATTAAACACGGAAAGTTAAAAGAAAGTAATAGTATACCTTCATTTTAATGCATAGCTAATGTACTGCATGTATGCAGTCCACATACCTTCCATGTTTCAGTAATGTTCAGATAACATGAATTACATACTATACATACGGAAATATAAAACTTTCCTTAAAAGCGTCAGAACACCTCATTTTATAAAAGCATTAAAAAAAATCATAAAGACCCACTCATACTGTGTCACCAACAGCAGTTTAATCAAAGCAGAAACATCAACAGCCAGTATTATTAATTTTTGCACGATTACATTACACAGTTGGAGACCATCTTGTTATCCCGATGAAAATTTACACTCCCCTCTAGTCTCACAGAGCTAGAGTTAGTTGCAACACACTTTAGAGTGAAAATGCCTTTATTAACTATCAGAAATTAAATTGAGGTGAGTTTAATTTGTCAAATAGGGGTAGGGATTGTTAGGATATCAGATTTAGGAAGAAAAACATTATGTGAGAAATAAGTTTCTGTCACAACAAAGACTTTCCAGATATTGCCTTTACTAAATTGTTATATATACTTCTGAAAGCAATTTTGTAACGATGAACTCTGTTTTTAGAAACTAAACCTAAAGGTATAGCAGGAAAATAAATGGCATGGCATAGGTTTACCCTGAACAGTAGTATCAATATAATGTTACCAGAAATAAAGTCCTTTCTAGGTTTAGTAGCACTAAGATTGTCCTGTGTTGAAAAGTTCCAGTACAATGCAGCCATAATAATGTTGAAACTAACACTCGTCTCAGATTGTTTCTTTACTTTTACAGTTATATCATAAGACTGATTTTTGGGTGAAATTAACCAATAGGCTCCAAAATTTCCTCATTGTGGGTAAAAACTCCTGAAGTGGGTAAAAACCTCACTGAAGTTAATTGTAAAACTGCTGTTTAACTCAACATGGCCAGGATTTCATTCTCTGTTTTGGAGGTAATCCTGCTAAAATCTCTAGATACAGATTGAATACATCAAATGTATTATTTGATAACTCCACCTCCTATACAGCCATTAATTTTTGTAGTAGTGAATGCTAATTAGAACACTACATCACTGTAATTAATTAAGCACTTATACTGAAGATGCATACAATACTTGACCCATTTTAATGGCAAATCTAATTTTGGGATTGGGGCATAACAGACTGCAGAACTCTTTCTAAAAAATGCTGACATTTGAGCAAACATTCCCAAAGAATGCTTGCCTGATCTGAGGACTGACATTTCCTCTCTCTAACTTGCTTAACTAAAAAATAGGCATGCAGGCCAAGTTCTAGAGTACCCCAAGGCAGCAGTTCATTACTTTCAGTTGAAACTTGTGAATACTTTCTTTTTCTTTCGGTCTTTTTATTTTGACATGCCTATTATTTTAGCTGATTTTAGTCATGTTGCATGAGAGGACAACATACCTTAAAAGATTAAGTTTTCCCACCTGGGACTATTCCAGAATTCAGAACTTTATAGCATCTCATACCCTTCTTCATCCTCTATGCTCTTGAATTATCAATGGTAGCTTTCTTTCTTATTTTATGTTTAACTACAAGTTATACCAGGCTGCAGTTGATAGAAGTCAGCTTGCAATGTCACAAGTCTTTCACTACAACTACAGGAATTGGACTGCACCATTGTCTATAACACTCTGCTGCCATCTATTTGACAGAAGAAATATGCCAGAAACACCATTACTATTTTCCTTCTCTTTCCCTCAAATTTATCTTCCACTGAACCAGCTGTCAGAAGGAGAAGTATTAAGGGACATTTACTTACTTCCCAAGAAAATACAAAAACCTGAACAGAATTTGAATTTTTCCTTCCTCTAAATTTAAATTGATTTAAAACAGAATTTGAGCTATTTAAAATAAAACAAATGTACATAATAAAAATCTTTACTTTAAAGACATTCCAAATTTAGCTACTTTTTTTCTAAGTTAGATCTTAGAGAATGTTTACATAACTCCTCATTTTAAACCTGACATGATAATGCTTTCAAAATTTGGATTTTTAAAAAATTATGTTTGAATATCATCCATCAGCAATTACAGAGCTGTAATTAAGGGCCTGATTTTGATTTCAGTTACACTGATTAAAACCTGCTTCAATGCACTGCAATTCTACTGCATCAGTTGTAACTCTGTGTTTACAACAGCATAATTGAGTTCAGAATTCATCCGAGTGTTAAAATACCAAATAACGCAAAAAGCAGGAGATTAAGAACATAATTTATTAGTCATCAAGATTATAAAGATAAGGACCACTTCATCCATCAAACTATTCAGTCCTTTTTACATACCAAATTGCACAAGAAGGGAGTTAAAGACAACAATGTTGAAATGACAAATAACCAACAGACAATGCAGTCCATAATCTTTTCAGCTATCTGATCAAACTTACACTTTTCTATTTAACAATCTAATCCTATGGAAAAGTTTTGCTTCAGGGCTTTGTCTTGTCTTTTTTATACCCCAGATGATAAGTAATAAATTATCAGGCTTCAATTTTTGCCAGGTTGTTTTCCTGATACCTTAAAATAAAATTACTGGTGGAAATCTGCTTAATGTTTTTCATATGTCATCATTGTTATAAACAAGATCAGAGACTGTAAAAGCAAAAACCTAACCATATATGTGATACAAATGAAATCAGTAGGATCCAAAAAAGCATTTAATCTCTAGCATTTTTCTCCATCCCAGGAAACAATCACTACAGTGAGGTGTTGGGGGACAGGGTGAGGAAAGGATTTGATTTGGGGATTTTTGGTGGGGTATATGGTGGGAGAGAGGAAAAAGGCACAAACAACTAGGTCATTGTACAGGTTTTTGCAACACTAAAGCATGTCCATCTGTGTCCATAAAAATAATGCCTCAATTTGGCTCTAAACATGCTTGGCCTGAAAGGTACTTTTTTCAGATTACAAAGGGAAGAATTTGGTAACATTATTTTTGCTAAAGAAATAGAATGGAGTGCACTTCCTTAGTACATACTCATATGCAAATCAATATATAATTCCATTATTCATTTACACATATTTATAATATTAGCAAATCCAACATGTATATTTATCTAATTATTTTAATCTGTTCAGGCCACGTTACAACTACATCTGAGTTACGAAAATATTTTTTGGTTTTAGATTTAGTTTAGGCTAGCCAGTGCATACAGCTATTATGACTGCCCTGACTGTAAAATGCAAACAACTTTATCTATGTATGGACACTCCATCATTGGGAGTAACCATGAGATTACTCACATGCTTAAAACTAAGCCTTTGCATGTTTATAGGATCAAGGCCTTAATCAGAAGATTAGTTAAAAAGAACTGTAAATTAATCCATGACTACTGAACTGTTCAATCACCAACTCTTCTATTATCAGTATAATTTACAGAAACTTATTCTAGTACTTCTGTTTTAGGAAAACAAACTAGTTTGCAAATACTTCCTATGTTCTGTACACATATTTCACTGATACTGTAAATTTAAAGGGAAGTGGGTAGCTTGGTGGCATGTTTTTTTCCCCCCAGACAATTACGAACCAATGTTATTTTACTGCCAGATATTCTTAATTTACATCTTGCATTATCATTTCACTGTTAGTGAACATAAAAATTACTCAGGTGACGCTAATTCCAGTATTAACAGACTGTAAACATCAACATGAGCCTACAAACCAAGTATACGTCCTCACTGAAAAAAACTAACATTGGTGTTTAGGTGTGCAGGCATTAAAAATTAATCCTACTTGTATGAAAAGAATATCAAATCATACATGTATTCTGTATGTATGTGCAATTCTGCAGAAAATTTAAAATACTGCTGTGTTAAATTGAGTGAAAAATTCTGCCAACTACAAAAAAGCAGCTTATATTAACATTCAGCAATTTTAGAACTACATAAGCAGAAATAACTCACTGAAATATTATGCTAAAGTAACGAACTTAAAGCAATGGGCCTGATTTTGTTCTTATTTACACAGGCTTTACCCCAGTGTAACTTCAATTGATTTCAACCGTTATTCTAGAATCAGGCCCCTAATGCTGAAAAATGCCTCAGTATACTGTAAATGCTTTTTCTACTGCATAAGATATTCCCATTAAATCATATTTGGGGGCACCTTTGTATTCTGATCATTAGAAGCAAACACTGGACCTGTATCAAAATACTCCAATGTAGCAATGCATTTATAAATTTGAGGGAAAACATTGATGCTGCTGAAGACGGAAGAAAAACTGCTACCAGAGAACAACTGGTGTTTTAAATATTCATCTAGTTTGGTTACATATTGATTCTTCCCAACTTACAACATTTGGACAGCAGTGTGGTACAATGGATGGAGGGCAGGCCAAAGAGTCAGGAATCTGGGGTTCTGCACACAGCAAGTTGTTTAACCTGTCTTAGTGCCTCAGTTTCCCCATTGTAAAATAGGGAACGACAATCATAAAGCACTTCTAGCTCTCTAAATGAAAAGCACTTCATGAGTGATACATATTTGATTGATATTTTGGTATTGTAATAGAAGGGTGCCAATGCCCAAGCACAGTACCAAATGCAGACCACACAGTAATAAAACACAGGCCTGACCCATCCTGTCTCAGCCAACCTCAGTTAAAAAAGCCTGGTCCACTTCATATTTTTGTTCAACTTTTATTGTCATTGAACAAAAACAATAAGCTATTTGTATTCATTTTGCAAGGTAGAAACAAGTACCAGCAAACACTGTGGTTATGGGCATTTATTTTGGATTTTTTAAAGTTAGTTTATATGCAAATAAGGTCCAACTCTAGGGCCACTGGCATACTGCCAATGTGTCTGTGTTGCAAACATTAGGCACCCTGGTTGCAATACATCAACCCATTTTTTAATATGTCATATTTTATGACAACAGTTTTGGCAACAGACACCAATAATCACTGGCAACAGTCCCTAATATGTCATCTCCTACTGATTATAGCAAGTACACTAAAAGGACCATATTCACACACTGCGTAACTGGGCAAAACTAACTCCGTTATGAACAAAGCATCCCTTTGCACCACATTTGATTCTGACTCTAAGCTGTTTAATATGGAGACAGCCACTGCAGCATTCTATCTGTGAGGGTAAAAAGTGTTTCAGAGTTCCACTTTACTAATACATCTGCTCAGGTCAACAGAATTTCAGGATAAAAAGAGACAGAATTCTCTATATCAGTGTTATCTTCCCTTTGCTTTCAACATTTCTGTCATCAGCAAAGTGTTTACTTGCTTGATTAATTTAAGATGGCAACAGGTGAACCGTAAAATACCTACAGTTAATAAGGCACTGTGATTTCATACCGCAATTAACACTGTTCATAATTATATTTGTCCTAAACTAGATATAGGAAGCTGTGCACTATTCTACATACACACACGAAAACGCAGTACCCGCTCAATTAGCCAAATGGTGTGAGGAAATGAAATTAAATAAATTCAGCCAAACAAGGTTTTGGATATTTGAGGGAATACTGAATGTGTTTAATAGATTTTAAAGTACATGGGTCAGGGAGTTTTGGATAACAGGTTTCAGTTAAGCAAGTAAGTACATAAAACAACCAGATCTGTGCTTGGCATTCGGAGTCAATGCACAGAACCCAATTACCTCCATCAGTTCTACCCAAATGAAGAAAAAAAAATACTTGAATGATTAGTAATGAGGATACATGATACAGCAATATGTAAAGGACAGAGAATTGGAGGTTAAAGTATTAACATAACAGCTCTGAAGTGAATGTGCTACTGTTACTGAACAACCTACGTGGAAGTTTTAAACCCCATTCCTCATGAAAACAGGCAGGATTACACACCAGATAATTTGGTCCTACTCTGATGATGATATGTTTTCAAATTTACTGTTTCTAATAACAAGCCCATTTCATTCATTCATCTCTCACTTTCTCCAACGTAAGATATAATCAGCCTCTCAATGACCTACTCATGAGTCATAATCCTCACTGTTTATGATTGAGAAAAATGTCTTCTCTGTCAGTATTTCCCAGACTCTTGTGGGTTCATTCCAAGAACCAATTTCGTCTTCATTGGTTTCCTACAGGAAACCAGACCAACTTCCTATTTTATTTTCCTTACTTTCAGCATGGCTCACATAAAATTAACTGGAAGTGAGAATGATAGAAAAACTTTACTCTACATATACACAGGCCAACATAAACACCACCAAAAACATTGTGGACGTCATTGATTCAAAATGACCAGAATGTAAAGTAAGCTAAGATAAGAATTTTTTTTTCTGTAAGAACCACACACACACAAAGTAGTTGTTAATTTACATAAGACTATGATTAAAGCAAGTTTTGCTGAATTCCTGTGCTGATGAGGATCTTCACTAGTTTGCAAAAAAATTATTATGAAGCAACAAAAATACACCAAACAGGTAGTTTCCCAACTCAGTTTAGTGTCAGCAGCTATCAATTACAAGAAGGTGCAGTTTTTATTTCAATTTTGTCGTTGTAAAGTTACATGCACATTAGGCAGCTCCTATCCCATTAATTACAGAAAATTCACCTCTGTTACTCACATCCCTTTCCTGGACACACAGCAGATTGGTATTTCAAGGTAAAAATTACTGATTCGTCTCTAGCTATAAATTGAACCCTTTTGCAGTCTTAACATTTTCCATTTTCCTTTAAGAATGTATATGGCACTTTCTCCATTTACATTCACATTCTTTCAAAAGACACTGTTTACCTCAAAACAGACAGAGGTAGAACCTTTCATTAGTAGTGATGCATTCTTATACAGATGCTAAGGGAATTACACCAGTGGAGATGTTGCTTTTCATGAACATACAGAAATTGCAAATGAATGAAGATCAGTAAGATCAGGTACAAAATTAATTTTACGCATTTGCTGCTAAGTAGCATGTCAGAAGTTCAAATGATTTCCATTTCTAGTATAAACTGATCTTATTCAAAGAAGCTGTGAAAATAGTGGCTATTGCAAATTCTGTTACACCCAGTGTTATGTCAGTTAACACCTGGAGATCAATAATGTACCCAGGATTAAAAAAAAAAAAAAAAAAAAAAAAAAAAAAGAAAAGAAGCATTGAGGAGGAAAAAGGTAACATTCTTCCTTGGAAACAAAACCACCAGGGACAGCAATGACCTTGAAATGCTCATTTCTGGGCCATCTTTTTCATATTAGTAAAGGATTAAACCAGGTTTGTCACTTTCACTCTGAAAATAACTTTCAGTAAATACAATAAAGGACATTGTAAATGTTTCATTATGTCATCCATTATAAATTTAACAGACTAGCAGCAATGACAGATGCAACTGATACACACTTAAATTTGTAAATACCTGGGAAATAAAAATAATACACTGAAGGGTTACTCCAAAGCATTCCAAAATATACAGCAGCAGGATCAAATGGGCAGAAAAGAGAAGGAGAAGCAAATCAAAGACTGCTAGTTAGAGCCTTGGGGCGAAGGATAGTATGGAACTAAAGTTTTCATCCAAAGGCTTCTGATCAGAACTGTGAACAGCACTCAGCTATTTAGAATTTTGTAGTCTGGTTCGTGCAAGTCATCACATATCAGCTAAAAATAAAATATTAGCTTTAAACAATATTTTGGTTCCGACACAAACCAACAGAGTGCTAGTCCTTAATTAGGTTTTTTTTCCCCAGGACATTTTGAACCCAGTATTATTTCAAATGGTGGAGAGATTAAGCCTCGAATTGGGGATAATGTTGACCATGCCAATTTAACCTCATACTGCAACTTGAGGTTTAATTTTACATTCAGAACTGAAACTGGGACAGTATTCGGCATGATAGCAAATACTACTAACTTGATTTAAAGCAGCGCTCATGTTAAAACTAGTAATCGTTGAAATGTTGGAATGTTGAAATGTGGCTGTGGACTAAAATTATGAACCGAGACAGAGTGCACACAATCACTAACCATTCAAAATTTAAATTATGAAAGTTACTTACTTTGACATGACTCTGAGCTCCCAAGTTGTAGATCTCAGTGGGCTTCACTTCATTAATTATCTTCACCAGGCAAGTACTGTCCGTGAGATCACCATAGTGCAGCTTCATGTCTTCAGATTCCAAGAATATACAGTTAGATTAATCTAAGTAACATACTTTTGTTTTCAAAACAATATGATCTCCCTAGTCAAGGTCCTACTGTAAATTTCAATTTAAAAATATATACTTTATTCAGATAAGAAATTAAAAGAAAATTGTCTAGATAAGAATCATTTAATTTTCCTTACCAAAGTTGCAAACATCATTTTAGATTAAACTGATTTACATTACACGCTTAATCTGCTGCATTTCATTCAACTGGAATATTTAAACTCAACTGTTTCACAAAACCATTTAGTCTGGAGTTCTAAAGCTTATGAGGAACATTTAAGTAACTATATATTTTTTAATCAGTGTCAAATTCAGATTTGAGCAGTCACCATTAAAATGTCAGTGATTAAGATTTTCAAAACCAACTGGGGAATTTGGATCCCTGTTTTGAATGCCCAACTCGTGACATTTTTGCGGGGCCTGCTCTTCCTGGAGTGCATACTCAGAACTTTGTGACAGATCAGGCCTCCTCTTAAGGGTCTCAAATTAACAGCCAAAATTAGAGGCAATTCAAATCATTAGTAACTTTTGAAAATCTTGGCTAGAATTTACCTTTAGTTACCAAGCCTGAATAACTAAATCTTTTCCCTATCTTTACAGCAGGAAATAAGCACAGTATCTCACATACCATTATTTGGTACTTATTGGCAAGTATCTTTTTTAATGCTGACTGCTGTAGGTTTTCCACAAGGTCTAAATTTGGGGGTTATATTATTGGACCATGTCCCCTGAAAGGATTTACACATATGTGCCTGTTTTCCAAATTATCTTCTCATTACTTTTCCATTACTATATGCTTGTATAGTGTTCTGTAGCTTTAAAATATTTTATACAAAGTTAACTAAAAAAAAAAATTAATTAATTTCCTACCACAGCCAGTGAACATAGATATTTTCCCCACAATGAAAGTGAGGAAAATGGGGCTGAGAAGTTAAGTGATTTCACCAAGACCATAAAGCCAGTGTCAGAACTGGGATTAAAATTCAAGGGTTCCTCTATGAAGTACAAACACTCAGCTCAGGCCACTACACTCTCTCATCCCTCTCATCTCAGCTATTGATGACAATTATTTTTTCACCTATCCCTAGACATTGCACATACATCCCAGCGTTAGTAGAGCTACAATTTTATAATTGCAATGTCTTCTTGGAATGCTATGAAAGATGAGTACCATACGCCCTCAACTGATCAGTGCCCCTCACTCTGCATGGGTACTCATGCCAATGTCTTATGCCAGGATATGAAAAGAACAAAACTTACCAATTTTATCACCCATTACTAATTTACATGAAGAATGTAGCTCATAAGTAATATACTGCTAAAAGCTCCCTTCATGGACAGCTGACAAGAAAGCCTGTGAAAACCATCCGTAAGTGACAGCTCTTAATTTGACAGTTTTTTAAGGCTTGGCGTCTACTGTTCTCCTCTGAAAATCTAATACATAAATATTATAATGTCCAATGGTAGCTATGGGCAATTCCCCCTCTGCAATGTATTTCACAGTGACAACTAGCGTTGAATATACAGTTTAGTCATTTAGAGAGAGAGTATTTTTGGTTTGTTTTCAACAAACAAAACTATGTAATACAAGATTTGTGGTTAAGCCAGTTTGCTTTCTTGTGTCTGAAGATGATTCTCAAACACCTTCAAAGAAGGAATGCTAACACCACTTGAACTTTCCATACACTGAAAGTCTAGATGATACTACAATAAGATTCAATACCGCTGACCTGAAAGCTTTAAGTTCTAAAGATGAAGTAACACAAGAAAAGAGTAAAAAAAAAAAAAAAAAAGGTTGCTTTTGCCATCTTATACCCCTGAAGAGTTAATTGCAAAACCAGAACACCCTCAAGCTGGAATTTGGGAAAAGAGGTTGCTTACGCTATGGAGGAGCCTGAGGGTCAGCAGTGGACATAAGGGCTGAGTAGCTGGGCAGGGGGGGAGGAGGGTCTCAGTTCTCAGAAGGGGATGCTAGAGAGGGGACTAGCAGCAGGAGAGTATGTCTACAAACCCTAGGCAGGAGCAATGCCTGGCTTCTCTTCAGACTCTGGAGGTTTAAAGCACATGGGGTCCAGTGAGGTGGGCCCCAAAACCACTAGTCTGGTACATGTCCAGCCAGAGGGAGCTCTACCAGGGCTGCATGTATGTGATAATGTTATTCATGCTGAGTCGCAGATTTCATCCAGATTCCTATTTTTGCCATGAGATGCTGGAATCCAGATTTGAGGAAAAAGAAACAGTAGTGCTGAGCCTCGCCAACATATGGGAAATCCAGCTCAAAATATCTCACCTCTTCCCTAATAGCTTCAAACAGGGACTGAAAAAGTGAAAGAAAAATCCATCTGCAGCAAACTTTTCTGTAACTATTCTCCTAGTCAAAAGAACCTACCCCAATGCACCAACTGCAATTCTCTTACTCCATTACACCTTGATCTACAGGGTAACTTCTAAGAACTCTTCTAATATGAGCATTTTATTGTATTTTATCTGCTACTTCAACCAAGCTGGGGTTTGCTCCCCCCCACCCCCCTTTTAAGGCCCCAAAGATGCCTAGGCAATAAGAAAGTAGAACTATTTCAGTGCTAGGACAGTTGCATATTAGATGATCCTCCATTTTATTATGTAGCTAAAAAGATAAATTACCCTCAAACCTTGTTTTACTCCAGTGCCAATTTACACTGCCAGCATCCTAAAACTCTCTCAGCTTCACAAAGCTTTTTGCAAGTCTAGCTATTCACTTATGTCTTCACCGATCTGTGTGTGAAAACTGCACCATCAAAATTTGTACTGAGTATTAGATGCCGCCCCACCTCCGTTTCAAATTACTTACTTAAATGTCTACATTTTTCTTCCAGCTAATTCAACAGTATAAAATTTTATATCAAATTTTGATCTGAAAACTGCTTCCATTTCTTACTGAGATAAAGCTTCTGATAGAAAGACAGACAAGAGGACTGGCTGGCTGGTGAATGACCACCTTTACAACAGATTCCAAATCTCTACTAGGAAAACAACTTTCCCGTGACTATCGACTGGTATGCTTTAGATAAAGATGGCTTGTACATCACTGATAGGAGAAGATGTACTATGAAAAACAATGTATTACATGAACAATTTAAAAAAAAAAGATACAACTATACAGAGAAAACCTTACTTCCTTCAATATGAGCCTGTGGATTCTTGTAGAGATGCTCAATCCGGCCTGTGTTGAAAGAACTAGATCGGCGAACAATTCCATGAACCTGTAATTTAAATAGGAATATAAGTGTAGAAAAGAAATGGGATTTCTGTGATACAATTTACAACAGCTGTTAGAACTTTTTTCCACTAAAAATGCGGGAATTACATAGCCATGTCGTGAAGTGATCCTATACTATCAGTGAGTTTTGATTGAGATTTTTAAGCGATTTTACCATAAATAATTGGCTAATTAAGAGAAATTGTAAGATAGCTATAACTATGTCCACCATTCACCCCACCCCATCCAAACACACAAGTGAAAAACTTGTAGCAGGTACAATTTGACAGGCAGCTCTCTCTATTCCTAAATTGAAGACACAAAACATGTAGTGATCTCAGTGAAAGCAGAAATTTGTCAGAGTCTTAGAACAAAGTACTTTATGTTGAACTCTTTGATGCTGCCTCCTTTGTTCAGATATCTTAAATGTTTCATATCCTCTCCTGCTAATTCCAGTGCACATCATTCCTAGGTCCAAACATCACAATTACATTGTGCAGATGTTCGATAAATGCTTTCAATTACTCTAGAGCACTGGTGTGTTGAAAGTGCAGAAACAGACAGACAGAACAAGACCTTGTACCAAATCCTGACTCAGTGTTCTGAGTCAGGGGATAAGAAAATAGGGGAGTTTAGATTTAAATGAAGAAAGGCAACTTCCCTGAATTGGCCATGATAAATATGTCTGAAAAAAACTGATTAGCTGGAACAAGAACACATGCCTGCCTGATATTAAAGAAAAGCCTGTCTGTGTCTAACACATTAGAGAAATTGTTCGAAAACGGATCCCATTTCCTCTTTATGTAAAGATAGCCTCCTTGTTGCTGCCAAGGTTTATGTCAGTTTAGGTCACCAGCTGCACAAGTGCTGTTTGTGCAAGTGGTAGCTTCAACTTTTAACACCTGACTTTTTCCAGATATTTCTGAAGATTTCCCATCACAGTTTGATGTGGCTTGCTTACTTGTGTTGGGCCATCTCTCTCTTCTCCTATCATCTCTCCCACACAGATTAACATGTGACCAAGAACATTCAACAACCTGGACAAAACTTCTGGATGGCGACAGCTGGTTATGCATGCAACAGTATCATATTTTGTTCTGTCTAAAGTGTGCAAAAATTGTCTAAACTATACACCCTCAGAAACGAACCATAAACCTAGCCATACAACTAACTTTCAGAACTTTTAAATGTTTTGATCTACCTATTGTAGATTGTAGCCATAAATTCCCATTTAAAATTTTTCATGCCCAAAGACATTGATTTGCTTGCGCAAACTACATTTGCCATCCAATTTATCCAATTTGTTCACACAATGTAATTTGTGCTCAAATATCTGTTTTTAATTATTAAAGAACTTTGATGTGGAAATACTGTGCCTACAGTTTTAAAGGCCAGGTTGAAGACCTCTGAAGTTTACCATTTCCACTGTATCACATATCCCTGTAGTACTATAAAGAAAACGTTCTATACCAAGAATTCACATTCTGCTGTGTTCTTTACAGAACTTGAAGTTATTTTTGTAAGAACAGCATGATTTTAATAAAATGCGTAAAAATACATCAAATTTTAATGTCATTAGGTCTGTTTTTACAAGGTTGCACAAAATGCTGGAAACTTTGTATTTACTTAAAATATTTTGTTTACCTGCAAAGCAACTAACTTTGTATTCTACAAGCAGAAAACTCCTCTTCTTTTCAAGTAAATTGATGCACTTGACAATTATTTCTGAAAAATAAAATATTCTGACTTCAAGTCAGAATGTGATTGACATTCTCTTGATTATCTAAATCTGAATTAAGCTGAAGTTTACTCAAGTTTACACAAACTAGAGACCAACAGTCAAGCAGGGACAGCTCACAGCTTGATGAAAGATTGTATTTACAGAAGTTTTATGTGGCAGCTGAATGGCTATGATGCCAACAGTTGACCACTGAGATGTGTTAAATGTAATCAAAAGAGAACTTCATGACGTTCCAGCAAATGAACAGATTGAGAGTCTCTTGCATCCTGTGATAACAGAACACAAACTCCACTTGTCTTTTTTCCCCCACTCCTCTTTTTTGTATATGTACAGAAGAGAAAGACAACCTATCAAATGCTTAATCCATGAAAGCAAGTGCTAGTGTAAAAACTGATGAAAGATGTTTGTCCGCTTGTGAAACAGATGAAACGCAAACTTTGTGACAAAGCCAAAGTGTGTGTAAACTGGATAATCTAATTAAAAAAGAAGTTTAGTTGATTTCTCACAATAGGGATTGAGTTTTTTAAATAAACTCAAATAAAAATATGCTGTGGCTGATTTTACTGTGAGATTGAAAGAGACTTTTACTAGTAGTGATAAAGCTAAGGAAATGGTTAAGATTTCATGTGTTTTGAAAAAGTACATTCATTTTCCATTTTTCTGAAAATGGTTATGATTTTTCTTGAAAGAAATTGGCTCTACAGAACTCTCCAATAAGAAGGTACTATAAATGGTTGAAATAATCTTTGAAAAACAAATAAATTGTTTGAAGTAATCTTTGAAAACTAAATATAAAAATGCCTAGGTGAACTTGATATGATACACACTATTACGATTTTTGTGAAGGAAAATGTGTTTATTAGAATTCTTTGAATATTTGAACAAAATAACTGATAAAGAGGAATGGGCTAGCATGTTTTAATTGGATTTTCAAGAAGTCTTCAGCAAAACTCCCTCACATGAAGGAAATTAAGCAGTGACGGGGTGAGGTGATGTTATGGATTAGAAACCAAAAAATTTAGTTTATTTGTCCATTAGCTAAAAAGTAGGAATAAATGTTCACCTTCCAAATCATGGCAAAAAACATTGTGGCCTAAGATTTTTCACTTCGATTGTGAGCATTAAAATCCTCTGGTAAAAGAAAGGAGCAGTGATGTGAAAACGTTTGCCGATATGTAGAATTATTTAAGTTAGTCAAAAGACGACTGAGGAACTTCTGAGGGAACTAACAAAGGTAGATGATTGGGCATCAAAAAACAGATGAAATTCTGTGCTGACAAATGCAAGGTAACGCCCACTGGAAGGAATAATCTGACCTATGCTAGACCATTACTGGGCTCTTAATTAACTACAACCAGTCACAGAAAAAAGAGCTGACAATCATTGTTGAAAGCTTCTTTAAAAACTATTTCTCAGGGTTTAGCAATGGTCAAAAAGCAAACAAAATGCATATGGAATAGGGCAGGAAATAATACTGGGAATAGTATAATGCCAATATATAAATGGTGTATCCTCACCTGGGATATTGCATTCAGTTCTGGTTACTAACTCAAAAAGGGTATGCCATAAATAAAAATGGCTCAGAGACAAAAAACCGCCAAACAATGAGAGGCCTGAAAAGACTGAAAAGAGAATGAAGCTGTCTGGTTGAAAAGGAACACTATAAATCACTAATCTGAGATGAATCTCATGTTCCTAATTAATTACAATAGATAATACTTGGATTGTGAACTCCTTGGGATAAGGATTGTGTCATCATTTGTATCTTGTATAGCACTAGCTCTTAAAATATAGTTATCTCTAATGATGAGATCCAGTACAAAGGATAAATCTCTATAATTATATAAATACAAAATGAATGAAAAACAAAGCAGCAGTTTGTAACAGACCACCACTCATCCCTCATCTCCCCCTTCCCTCCCCCAAAATGAAATTCCTAATTATCAATACAGATTAGTGATTTTATCCAAGACAATAGCAAGATTCCCTACTTGGAATCCCTACCATTTCTCATAGAGGGATTTGGTGAAGTTGCATTAAAGGAACGCAGACAGACAAGTTGCTGTCCGCTCACACCAGCTTCAGTTCCCTGTATCTGATGTGCACGCACATTGAGCTGAATGGATTGAATACGGTACAAGGTTAGAAACACTGCAGCAAGCACCGCTCCAAAAACAGAAACAGGTGCACGCATACAAAAAATGGCATGACTTAGTCACAGTTGAGAACACTAGGCTTGTAAAAACTTAGAACCGTCTGGATAAAGATGAGCTATGTATGTTTGAGATACTATCTGTATTTTTAAAAGCACTGGTACAATGCTAAAGCATGATTTACCATAGAAACTTGAATTTGTTTCTATTTTCTATGCATTAAAGCAAATGACATTTCCCCTTGCATTACATTCCTACTCCTGAAGCCCTAGTTCTCAACTACTCCCCCTTCAGAGAGAGTAGTTGAATGTAACACATCCTATCAATGCCTATTTCTTAGTTGATCAGAGTGATTGCAGTTGAGTGATTCTAACAACCTTCTGCCCTAAGGAAGCAGAGAGCACAAGCTTACACAGCGTTTTAATGAGCCTCTGACAAGACTGGCCCCGTAAATCATACCCAGGTGTCCCATGTGGCCATATTTCGGACTGCCACTAAGGCCATGATCCAACAAAGAACTTGAGTGCTTGCCTAAAAATACACAAGTAATCAATCCAATTCATGTGCATACCTTTCAATGACATTGACATGCTGAGTACTAAATCAGTAACACATATGTTTTTGAAGGACTTTAAGGATGGTAGCATTCTTAATTACAGCATAATCTCAGTTTATGCTATTGTACTTTTTCCTCCCTTTACTTTCAACAGCATGAACTGAGACTGGAACATCAAAGAATTTCCTTAGTTACGTGCTTGAGGGGAACCCATTTCCACTACAACCAAATACCAGACTGTTTTGTGTGTCTGAATTTGTATGATGAGACATTGTTTTCAATACCCTAGATAAGGTCGCATCAACTATTATCCAAATTGTTATGATAAATTTTAGGGGGCTTAAAACTACAAATATAGCATACCAGATTTTAGTTTATGATAGAATAAGTTAATTATTCTGACACATTAAAAATTAGTTTGATCCATCTGAAGTTACTGAAGGCCAGAGGGGAAAAGATGTATTTTCACCAGTGTTTTAGACCTACAGGAAGAAAACTTCAGACCTATCAGAAGGGTTTTCTTCATAAATATAATTGGAGCTGTCATATGCACTATGGGACAAAACCCTCTCCCAAACAAAACAAAAAAAAATCCCTAGCAAAAACAGCAATAGCATCTTTCAATAGATGTTTAATGCTAGTGCATATATTAAATTGGGTTGGAAACTAGTTTGCCTTGTAATCACACTGAAGAACACAACAAGAGTGATGCCCACAGTAGGATGCTTAGAACCATTCCACCTAGAAGCTTTAGTTTAACATTTGCTGTCATGAGTATGGCCAGAGATGTTTTCATCCAAGAATGATGTTATAATATTATACTATGATCCATCTAGAGAGGCTAGTCTTCAGCACATACTGTGGCACTCAGATACTGTGATGAACGGGGCCACATAAGTACTTATGTAGAGAAATGAAGGCTATTTACTATATTTGGAAGTTCTTCAAGGGTGTGCATGTGTGGTCCTATCTGTGTTCCATACACAAGTATCCATGAGCGCCATGCACCCAAGTCCTGAAATTCTCACAAGCAGTACCGACTGTCCCACACATGCGCACCCATGCACACTCTGACAGAGGGTAAAAAAGAGCCAGGGCAGGTCAGCACCTCTCTTACCACAAATCCAGCAGGATCTGAAGCAGAGGGGATGGAGTGCGGGAAGTGGAACACAGATAGGGATTACACATCTTGAAGAATTTCCAGTCACAGTAAGTAACCTCCATTTCTTTTTCAAATGCTCATCTCTATGTGTATTCCACACATGGGTGATTGACAAGCAGTGCTTAGACTGGAGGTGGGTGTGAGCAAGCCAACAACAAAGATGCATGAATTAAGCAGAATAAAGACTATTTACAATTCTATTTACAAGTTCTACAAAGGAGCTGAAGGAAGAGAGGACAGAAGATTCCGACTTAGGCCACGGGGTGGCAAGAAGCAACTGGAGAAGCGTCGACCGACATTGGCTCTTATATCTTCCGTCAGGAGCACAAGGAGAGCTACTATGCATATGCAGGCTAACAGGCTCTGCTTGTGCGAATTTCTGGACTCAAGCTCATGCATACCCACTATGGAATACACATAGGGACCAGCATTTGAAAAAAGTTAAAATGGGTCCTGGAAAAAAACCTCTTTCTACACTATTCAGAAAAGTGTGCTAAAAACCCGATGGGAACAACCATATTTAAATGTGGTTATAACCAGCACAGTTCTGGTCCCAGTGTGAACAGGGAGCACATGCCTACTTTCATCCGTAAGAAATCTGGGAAGCAATAGTGATGCTGTCAACATTAAAGAAGTGGAGAGTCCCTTCACATTTGGGAAAGGGAAGTGAGGAGAGAAAACAATTAACTGTCAACATACACCACAGTGAAAAAAATCACTATTGTAGAAACAAGACCAACCTGCTTGTCCAAAGATTGTGAATTATTCCTAGCAGATGCTGCTTCAAAAAGGAAGGGAAAGAATGAGCTGAGTACTGTGCAAGAATGTGAAAGATACATAAACACTCCAGACAGGTGAAAAATACCCAAGGTGGTACAAATATTAATTAGGAGTAACAGCATGAAATGAAGAAAAAAAATTTGGATGGGTATCAAGAAAAGCTTCCTTATGGCGAGTTCTACTGAGCAGTGCAATAATTTCCAAAGGAAAGTAGCAGAAGTCCAGCTTCTTAAATGTCTCAAGATGAGACTGGATCAAAATACAGAAAATAAAACAATACTGTATTACTAGGGATGGGCTACATGTTTATGAGGGTTCTTTTTGATGACTGTTTAAGACTATGGGTCCACCTTTCACTTCTGAGCAGACAAACACGCGTGGCTATATACCCACAACAGTACCAAGTAATAGTGTACTATATCATACAGTAATTGTGTGAACTGAGTTGCTGACATCAAAAAGGACAGTACTGCTGCATAATCCCTGACATAGGCATGTGACAAGAAGATAAACATTAGATATTTATTTTCCTTATACTTAAGCCCATTAAAGTCCAATTCACTCCACAGCTTACATTAGAGTCCAAACTCAAAAGACAAAAGTTGCAAAATGACAAGCATCATGCATTTGGTTGCTTAAAGGTTAGTAAATAAAGATCACGTTCTTAGCATAGAAGTCATAAATCTGAGAAAGTGAAAGAAAACCTGCACAATACTACACTCCAGTCTAAACCACCACAAAGAACCCAGGAAAACAGCCTCTAGGGTTAAATTTTCAGTATGAGCTTACCATAGACTAGCAACGTTTTTATTGCTTTGTGCAATTTCAAAATTAAAAGTTACTTCATTGTGAGTAGTTATTTTTGTTATTTTTTAAAAATGTCATGCATTACATCATAAATTATTCCCTAATTCTTTTGGCTTGAACAGGTTGCTGCTTATCTGAGTTAGCGGGAAGCATGCAAAAGCAGATATACCCAGAGGAGCAGAGGGAATCCACCAGTGGACATTAGATGATAAATAGTACAATAAGCTGGCATGATTACAAGCTATGCTGCACATTCTTTACTGGAGTTTTGATTTGTTATCTAGGGCTGAGTGGAAAACATACGCAGAGGAGGACAGCAGCAAAGGAAGCTAGAGGTTGCTGAATTCAAGTGTTTCCATCAGCCTGCAGTCAGTCATTGAGTCACTCACCTCATAGCCCTTTTCCAGCAGGAACTCAGCCAAGTACGAGCCATCCTGGGAAAAGAAAGAGATAGGAAAATGTTAGAAACACAGTGACTGGCCCTGGAAGATTTAGGCTCACTATGGTCTTAAAAATATTTTGAATCTGAATCAACTGGATAGCAGCATATAGTTAATTTTAAATTAACAACTAATGGGCACCCAATTTTTGAAGTTTAACCAGCAGTACAGTTTAAGGTAACCTACCACCAGTGAACAACTTAGAAACATCTGTCCCTCTTCTCCTTAAAGCCTTCCACCCACTTCCCATTTTTAAATGTCTTGAGGAGAGGAAGGAGTTTTGCTAAGAACGTCCGATATGAGCTATTTCAGAGATCAGGAGAAGAAAGAAAACTCAAAAGCTGTGAGGCCATCAAAGAGAATACTTACAGCAAACACTGCGTTTTTTTTTTACCAATAGGCCTAACATAAGCACCACTGATGATTCCATAAAATATTAATGCTTCCATGTACGTTACAGAATAACGGACAAGGCCTTTTATTTTAAAATCATTCACTTCATTGGTTTGGTTTCTCAAAATGCATCTATCATAACGTCTATTCCAATGTACAAACATGAATGTAAAAACCACATTCATGGTTTGCGTGTTGCTGGGTTTTTCTGATCTTGCTTTTCGAGGGTTCGGGGGAGAGGGTTCGGATTAATAATTTAATCTTGTTCATCACTACCAATAGGATCACCACTAACTATAAATCACTATTATACATATACATTTACGAAACCTGGCACTATTGCAATGAGAGCAAAAGGTCTCCATATACGACATAAAAGACCACAAGCCACATACAGAAAATTAACTGGGCATCTATTCCCAGCAAATTTCCCTTCTTCCCATTGTTTTTTCTTATGTGCATGATTTGTTTAAAGACAACCAATCACACTCCAATCATGTAAAAACTCATGCAGGTACTTAACTTTCCAATCCAAGCAATTCTATTAAAGTCAGTTAACCTGACACAGTGATTCCATGAAGTCAATGAGATACTCACACGTGACGTTTACAATGTGTATGCAGGGTCAGGTCAAAGACACTAATGACAGTGAAGCGAACACATACATTTAACTTAGTCCCATTTTTAAAAGACATTTTCAGTCTAGCAAGTTGTGCTACTTGAGATTTCATTTAATGAGAGCCTGGGAGGAAGCAGGGGGAAGGGAGAGAGAGTAAAGTAAGCCTTGTTGCTGAATTTGGAACTTGAGATGCACTAGGAGGCTCTAAAATGACAGGGCTGCCAGTGGAGTGTGTTTACTATATTGATGTTGAAGTTGTGCATAAATCCATGCTGAATGACAGGGTGTGGTATACAAGGGACACATTTTGTGGTTCATTTAGAACTCCAGCAGCTTTGCTCATGACTCTGTGACCTAAATATTCTGTTTTATAGGCTTTTATAGACTAGTGTGGAGAGACAGGAAAAAATAAAAAGGCTCTTGGCATACACATATTTCATCTACTACACACATGATATACATGCACTCAGCTTTTAAATGCCCAGAATCAGACAAAAATAAAAGATTATGATGCTGGTTAATTTGGAACATGACAAGCCAGGATTGCCATGCCACCAGAGGAAATGTTGGAATAATCTGTGGTTCCATAAATCAAAGGACAAGAATAAGACTCAATAGAAAAAGTATTCACAATATAAAATTTACAGTAAAAAAAGCCCTGGAAAGTATGAGGGTTGTTTTTGTTGTGTTTTTTTTTTAAAGCAAGCAAACCTGTAATTGACACGTTTTATAACTCCCCCAAGATATGAAAAATAAAAAAAGTGCTCAGTGTTCTGCCTCGGTTGCATAACCTGTTAAAAAAGCAGAGGTGAAAGTGCTAGAGAGCATGAGCCTAGGGGCTTGGGAGGAGGTGGGGAGAAAGGGAGGGCTGTGATTATTTAGAAAGTTGATGTGAAACAGACCTGACCAGGATTGAACCCTGTCAATAAGGTCTTGTTCTTCTCACCCGGGCCGTTTCTCAAACTTTCCAACCACACTGGAACATTCTGAACCAGCAGTGGCATTCACTTCCTTTGCACTTCCTTTCCAGGTCTATCAAGTGATAGGGCATGGCTTTACAATGAGTGGGAAACAGGCAGCAAGTGCGAATGCTACTGGTTTCTGGCTTTAAAAGAGCACAGCTGATTTACTGTCTGGTAATCTCACACAATACCTTCTGTTCCATAAACAGAGCGCCAAATTTTTAGTAATCATTTTCTGAAAAAACTGGAGGGGAATATTTAAGGAAATGTTTAGCTATACAAGCTCGATTTTTCTGACTTTTCAGCTTTTGCTTTCTTTAAGTCACATGCTCCCAAACCACAGCCATTCTTAACATGCAATTGATCAGATGTGGTGTGGAACACCACAAAGATGATGACTCAGTGCAAGAAACTGAGTAAGGTTTAGGGTTTATTTCCCCCCTCCATCTTAAACTAATATTTATAGGGCAGTCCTGATCCTAATTCCTGATCCCTGGCCCCCAAATATGGGGACTAGTCAGTTTTGGGAAGTGGAAATCAGATACAGAGTGTTTCACCTCTACATTATCTGTTCAAATCCAAATTTAATATTGAGCAAAAGTTAGAATCTCTCTTTAGTGCAGGTTTGCTCTAGTGGACGTCTGTCTATTTTACAACTCACACCACTGCCACATTGGCTGGATTCAGCAGTAGGGGGGACGCGGGGGCATTTGTGTTTGACATCAGTATGTCAAAATCGTAATGATTCATGTGAGACATGCCATGTCAGGTACTGTTAAGAAGGTTATAATGTGCTGAGTAAGATGATAATGTTTGTGTTCATGTGTTGTATTGTGACGGAAGTCATGGACATCTTTGATATACCTGTATTTCAAACTATGCTGTATAAGACAACCCAGAAAGAGGGCAGGGCAATAGCCCGCTTAATGGCCCATCAAGACCTTTACAGAAGCAAGAGGCCCAAGAAGGAACTAAAAGGCATACCTGAAGAGTTACCAGAATTGGCCCATGTGACTCTGGACTGCTTTTGGTTCCTGTAAAATTCCACAAGCAGCATGGCCAGAGGCAGAGGGTATATAAAAATCAAACCACAAAAACCATTTTGTCTTTGTTCCTGTCCAGCTGCAGACACACACACCTGCCCACCTATGGATCAATTCATTTTGCAACTGAACTGAAGGACTTAGAACCATCCAGGTACTGGATGTATACCAGAGGGATTATACAAGCCTGCAACTCCACAATTCTTCTAGAAACCTGATGTATATGGACCTTCAAATCATCTGTAAGTATCTGATTGTTTAATCCTTAACATTTCTCTTATTGTTTTTCTTTTTATAATAAACCTTTAGTTTTAGTTACTAAAGGATTGGCTGGCAGCGTGGTATTTTGGGTCAGATCCAACCTTATAGTCATCTGGTACTGTGACTAGTCCTTTGGGATCAGAGAGAACCTTTTTAGTAAAGAGCATAAAAAGTTTAAATAATTGGTGTCTTTACTGGACCTACTGGCAGTTTGGGAGCCAGAGACTGAAATGCAGTAAAGGGGGCTGTGTGTATTTGCATAGTGGCTCCTTGATAACCAGCGTGGGGAATCAGAAGCGCTGTTTGTGGCTGGTTGGGAAGTCTGACTTCAGTGTCACCCACCAGTGCTGGGAGAATCTGCTCTTCTTTTACAGCCTGCCCTGACCTTGGTATTATCAGTGGGCTACCCTGGGCATGGACAGGTCACAGCCACATGTAGGTATTTTAAGCCAAAAAGCTCCAAGACTTAATGGCCATACTCATAAAGGAAGGCATCAAAGTTCAAAAGTGGATGCACAGTGTCAAGTGTTGGAAAGCTTGTTTTGCTAATGTTTCTTGCACAGAGAGAGAGAGAGAGAGAGAGACTGACTTTTATTTCCAGAATGAATCTTCCTGTGGCAATATTCATGAGCAATTATAGCACTTAAAAGCCATGTGCAACTTTACTTGGAAGCTATCCCAAATGTGGAAAAAATGTTTTATTGTGATTTCTACGCTGAGCATGGGCCATTTTGTTAAGTCTGCTGGGTGCTGTGTTCCTTTATTTGCTTTAGAGAGAGAGTTAAATTCTCTGGTTTAATTACTGTATTTTTAAATGTAATACACCCTAGTAGTATGATCCATTTTGAGATTTTGTTGAACAATATAAAGACAGGAAATGTGAAGCTCTGTCCCCGTCAGCAGAGCAACCACTTTAATAACACAGGCTGGGTTGAAGACTTGCTTTTTAATATGATTATAACAAGATTTGGCTATGGACAAAAGCTGGATCAAGATTTGCTTTAACGGCCAAAACCAAGTTTAACAGCAATTTTTAACAAACCACTTTGTCTTAGTAGGTAATGCCTTTTCTGTAGTGTAGACTGTAACATATTGGACTTGAAGATTCACTACATTACCTTCATCCAAATTATTCTCTGAGAATACTTCAGTTTTCTGCCAGTATACAAACAGCAGATTTCCTTAGAACTAAGTCAAGGTATAGAATATATGTCAAATATTTCAAGAAGGAATCCCATCCACTACAAAACTGCTTTCATTACTATTACTTCTCTGCATGCCCCAGACACTGTCATTTCTATCCTTCTCAGTCCCCTATTTCCCCCCCCCCCCCCGCTGGAGATCAAGTCTTTTCTGCTGTTGCACTAGTAACACAGGAGAAGGAAGGCATAAAAGGTTCCCAATGCATGATAGCATTATATGCCACTAATACGGTGGTTCTAAGATTGTGGATGGTACCAGTATATCCATTTTACAGATAGGCACAGAGTGATTTGCACAAGGTCTCACAGCACCTTACTGACAGAACCACAGGAAAAAAAGAAATGCTGAAGTCCTGACACTCTGCCCTGTCCCAGATCACGTTTCCTCCCCGACAGATGCAGACATCCAACAATCTTAACACAGAGATGAGAAGAGGGCCTGTCTATCCCATGCTCAACATTTGATTGATTTATAATGCCTTTTCACTTGCACAATGAGTATAATAAAATAGGAGAATGTAGAACTGGGAATAAAATAATCATTAAATGCATTATTTATAACCACAGAAGATCTTTAAAAGATTAAAGGTGAAGAATATTTGTGAGGAAATCTGTTACTAACTGTATATTTATAATGTTAATTACTGTTGTCCAGCTTTCTGTCCACTCTTCAGCAGCACTGTTTCATGCAGATGGCAAAAATAATTTCTATATTATATTTTATTTATATAACATGTACCAGAATTGGTATTGGTTTTTAATTATTCTAATTACATTTTTGAAGCCTGACACTACAATTGAATTTCAGAAGGTGGGTGTGGTGTGACTTTCAAAGCATACATGGTTTAAATCAGCATAGTCACTGTCAGTAATATTGACCAATGTCCTTTTGAATCAATAATGGTTGGCTGTTTTTTGCTTAAGTTAATTTTGATAGTCAGATTTGATAAACCGAGTGGAGCAAGTGAATTTGGGGATGAAAGAATAATATTTGTATATAGCATTCTTAATCTAAAACCGATCTTTTTGCAGAAGCTGAAGTAGTACACCAGCATTGTTTTTATATAGCCTAATTTAGAAGGACACTTCACATTCACTCTTACGATAAAGAAACAATTTGGAGGAAAAAGTCACTAGAAAACGTTACTACAAAACAAGTCCGTTACAGAATTTTAGATTTAACACAAATCACAGATCTAACTAGTAATAAATGCTATTTCAGAAATTTATGAAGCTAGTGAGAGAATTCTTTGGGAGCATAGAAAGTGTTTCACTCTGAAAGGCACCATCGAAATTTACAGTATTATATAAATAATTTTTTAAAATAATAATTAGCCCTAATATACCTGCAAGTTACCAAAATGTCATATTTTTTTTGAAAGACGGTTAAAGAAATACAGTAAAAAGTTATTTCTGCTGAAAAATACATACTTCCAATCATTTCTCATGATTTATGGAGGAAATAGGTTTTTTTGTGGCTACTATAAACAGAACAGTGCTGCACTTTGTCTGCAGTCTTCAAAGCAATATTTGAGGAAAAACTTTAAAATGTTCAAAAAAGGACTTCATACTGAAAAAATAGAATTGTGACCTCTAAGTATTTACCTGATTTAGTAAAGCTCCCACCCTCCAAATACAGCAGTTATTTTATTATGATGATTTGTATTTTAGTCAAGTAAGAATAGGAAAATAAAGTCTATACAGCCAAAAAAAAACAAACAGAAAAACACCAAACCCTCAAAGGCAGCAAAAGTATATAAATGTAAATCCATGTCTTATTAAAAAAAAAAAAGATTCCTCGCTTTATTTCAAGTTTCTGTAACAGGTTAACTGCAATATTGTGTAAATATTAACAGGAGGGAAAATTATAGCTGCCAAAAAAAAAACAACCAAACACAATTTACTTCCACTTCAGATCTTGCTCTGCAAATAAGATAACAAAATTACCATGACATTTCCTCATCTGTGCAACGTTAGAATGTCTAACTGTTCTGCTGCTAAAATTTAGTATTGCAGACACTTAAGCACTAAAGTGAATTCTTAAATTATAAGAAGTTTTTTTCCTCCCTTGCTTTAGCCCCAAACATCATCCTCCCCGTACCCCAACTTCACCTATCTTTATATTGTGTACTTTTATCTATATATTACAGATTTTTAACCTTTAAACTGACGTATGCAATTAGCTCCAATCATCAACGAACAACTCCAAATTATAGATGCAATTTCTACAAGAAACTATTACACCATCCTTAAGTTACTGATATAGAGTAAGCAATCCAGCTTTATGCCCAAAATCCGTGTTTATGAACACGCAGCAGGTAACTAGATACAGTGAGCTAAACAGCAGGTGCAAATGCCATTTCTGTCCTCCCCAAGTTAAATCTCAGAGACCCTTTACAGGTGTTTGGCTCACCACAGTTCACACTTCATTCAACTCAGTCTGCATCCCGATAAACTGCCTGATTTCCCTATTGTACTTTAATACAGAAATCAGTACTTCAGATTTAATTCACCTGTTATCCTCATAGGGTGTTAGTACTTCATGTATTGTTACCATGCAGCTGCAAATAAAAGCCTGGAGGAACAGAAAACATGAATAAAGACTGGAATATCAGTCTCGGCTCAGACTTTTCTTGCTTTGTGGGTTTAACTTAAGTGAACAACCATACACCATGATAATGTCATGTTCTTTTACTTTTAAATGTTGGTATTTTTAAACACTTCACTTGGATCATATTCAGTCCATGAATACCAGTTGAAGCCTTCCAACTGAGTTGTTGCTCACCATCAGAGCTAACAGTTCTGCAGTTTTTTCAGTGGGATATGGTATATTATTTTATTGTGCTTTGGCACATTATTCTATTTGCCAGGATCTTTCCCATACTTAGCTAACACGCTGTTCCTAACATTTCACTTTGTATTGTATTGGGTCTGACTGTGTAACAGCTTTTACTTTGCAACAAAATCCCAGTAAAATAACCGGAATAAATACTGTAGAGTACAGCTGTAAACCTCAAAACAGATATAAACCTCATGAACAGCAGTAACTTCTAAAATCTGACTATTTCCCCTATACCATTGATTTCATAAAAAGGAACAAGCAAACAATGTGAAAATCTACATGTTCAAAAAAGTTGGCCGATTTTGAGTGCCCCAAATCCAACATGCAATTTCAAAGCATGATGAGCATGTAAAGAAATATGAAGGAAAAGTTTCTTACCAAAAATGAGGACATAGAGGACTTAAAATGTTTTTAAAAGCTTCTGATTTTTATCATATGAGCAACAAATATAAGTTTTCTTCTGGGTTGAGAATTTGTTCAGGGTGAATTAAAAAACAATAAATTATGAAATCCTTACAGCTGGGATTTATGCAATGACTTAGTAGTGCTTTCCTCTGCCATGCAGGAGACCAGAGTTTGATTTCCTGTCCCGAGTCGTCTCTCTCCATGGGCAAAACGGGCTGGGAGCACCAACAAAGCTGATGGTGGGAGAGCTTCATGCTCCTTGGTAGCTGCCTCTGCTAATAAACAAGTAGCAGCACTGATGGGGCTACGCTTTTCCCCCTCCAACTTTCCAATAGCTAAATTAATAAATGATAATACAAATGACCACAACATCGGCCAGTAAAAATAGTGGGGAAAAGGAAACAAGGTGGAATGCTCAAGATCACCTTTCTGGATGGGGAGGCATTCACAAAAGGACACATATGCAGAAAAACCCCACACAAGATGAGAAAACATCTTGGTATTTGTAATAGAAATACAAAGAAAGCCTATTATAGCAGAATAATTGTTTTGTTCAACCCACAAACTTCTCGTTTTCAGAGACAAATGGCCATTGTTGGCCACCAAACAGATTATACAGCTCATGTCAAATATATACTACTAACCAAAAGCAAGAAAATTAGCCCGCTTTTAAATAAAGATCGAATGAATGTTTGTGCAAGGTGCTCAAGTGACAGTATTAGATAGTTAACTACTCTATTCACCCACAGAGTAAGTTCAGCATGGGCAATAGCTATCTACATACAATACCATGAGCTGTGGTTTTTAGGATGTGGCCGTCCACTAGAATGGGCTAATACCACCAACTAATTTTCAACAGTCCTGTGCAAACAGTCATATACCAGATCATATTTTCTGAGACTACCAAACTGGGACACAGACATGAATCAGAAAAAGTTGCAACAGGTCTGTATCCCAATAACAAAACTGTCACCTACTGAAAATCTTCCACTATTTAAAATCAACAAATAAGCTATCATCCTTATAGGCAGCTGACTCCTCTTTTGTTTTTTTGTTTTGTTTTAATTTGTATTTAGCAATGAAAACTTCCAAAAGAAACAGGAAAACATCCTTGAAATATTAGAAAACCAGCTGAACTGAAAGTAAAAAGGCAAAACACATTTTTATTTTTATTTTGGACACCCTCCACAGTTTGAAAGAAAATTTCTTTGGAATAACAGTGGAAAATAAACCATAAGAAATACAAATTATGCTGAAGAAAAGTGTTTGTCGTGTTATTTTTAACCAATAAAAAGATTCACCAATCCTGGACCAGGAGGTAAAGAAGATATCCGTCTGTAGCAGCCCTGCCTCTTATCTCCCACAGAGATTTACTCAGAGGAAAGCAACGCAGTAACACTGCTCCCACAGATGCCCAGCATAGAGGAGAGATTATAGCCACTTTCAACACTGCAACTTCCCCCTCAGAATTAAGAGGGATTTCCAACACTGACTCTCAGTGCCTAGTATTCGCCACTTTCTAAATCAGGTCAAAAACATTTATATTTTCCAAACAGAGTGTCAGGACAATTACTCACGCCAAGCCAACCAAAAAAAATCACTGCTCTCATAACTGAATTTGCACAGTACCAAAGTTGATGGGGGAAATCTGAGCAAGATTCATGGGCAAGAGCAAGTATTTGAACCTCATTCTTTTGTGCCTTTTCTACCAATCCAATTGCTCTAAAAATCAGGGAAAATCATTTGAAAGTTGCCTTATTTATAGAGAAATTTATAGCCCAAATTTAGGAAAATTCTTGTTCTGTTTGTGCTGGAGAAGCAACACAGTAAATTTACTCTAATTTTCTTGATGTTTTGCATGCAGAGAAATTTTGGGATAAAATAAGGAATGCACTTGGTTTGAATGTTACAGCCCTTTTTCATTTTATGTTACATAGAACTTGCTTGGGTGGAGGGGATCCAGATGTAGGTCATAGATGTTTATGTACTAAAGAGTATTGGAACAGAGAAACTACCATTAATGACATGCTCTGCGGCCAGTGAAATGCCCTTAGCATTTCAAGTTTTGAGATCTGTCTTCTTCACTTACAACTGGTAATCCCTCCTCTCAGCTGTAACTTCTGCTGGAGAGGACAGCAGAAACCAAGCCTTTAATATTCCTATGATGGACTCAAATCAAACACCAAGACAGAGCAGGGCACAGGTAGTTAGGAAGGCTGCTCAGCTATGTCATTCTCTTTTCTTAATAGAGCCACTTCAAGATATTTACTTCCCACACTAATGAACCTGGCCAGAAGGAAAAGTTAAAGATGGCCCCCCTAGGATTCTTGTTCCTGTGAGGAGAAAGAATGGTCACAGAGTGCTCCATGGAAGGACAAGAGTTATGAGCATCATCTCTCCCCAGAGCTTCAGGGAGTTGTGTGGCAGGACTGAATGATGTGGGAAGCACTGAGATGACATCCCTCTTAAGAGAGGGAAAACTGAAGAGGCAGCAAACAGGGCAAGAGAGGCAGCCATTCTAAAAGCCTTTTCCACTCACTCCAGCCCAACCACCTGTTCCTCAAGATGCTCACTCCCTTCTCCTCTTGGCAGTAACACCCTCAGCCAGAACCCAGCAGGACCAACTGTAAGCAGAAAAGCTCAGTCTTAAGTTTCCCTGTGTGCCATGAGGTGACAGAGCACTCCTCCACTGACAAGCAGGGAGCAGGTGTTAACCACTGGTGGGTCTCCAAAAAAGCCTCCCAGTTCTGTGCCGATTTACAGATCTATGAATTCGCAAAGCTCCTTCATTCTTCATAGATGTGTTCTGTGCTCATATGGGAGCCTTTTGGGTGCTGAAAATGTCTCCAAGGCCCCCTGGATATTAGCCAGAGACTGAAGTCTATGCCTTAGCGTTCCAGCTCAACACTTGAAATGTATCTTCATGTCCCCCACTCACTGATAAATAGATTACATATAACTGAGTTGAATGAATTCTCAACATTTGCAAGGAGGAGGACAGATGAAGAGGAAGAGAAAAGAAACTAAAAAAAACTTTTGAGAAACTGACAAAAGGTAAATTAGACAACCAAGAGTTCAGCCACATAACGATACAGGGTGTATAAAAAGCAGCCATTAGAAAGAGATTAGACAGTTCAAGGCTCAGTGTAAACAAGTAATTAGGGCTAATGTTGCCCCCTCCCCTATTTCAGAACTCCCATAAGTACTTCTATTATGAATCCTAATATGGGGGAGCCCAGCTGAACCTACACTTCACCCTTGAAATGACTCTACTTAAAATGGCTCACGGCTCAAAGGTTTTTTGGGGCCTGGAGCAAAATCTGAAAGTGAGGCCCTCCCACCAAGGGTGCAGAAACACTGAGGATAAGCCACCCAGGATGGGCTTTTGGAGAGTGAGACCACTCCACCTTCACATGCAGCGGCAGCTCCTATCCCATGCAGCTGGAGCCAACTCCCCACCTGATGCATGAAATTGCAATGACGCTCAGGATTGGCCCAGCTGCCCCCACATTACAATGCATGCCTGGTTGCAATGCCACTTCGTTTGCGGCCCTCTCAAATGAGGTGTCTACAGAAAACTACCCTTGTGCCTGCCCCATCCTCCCTTAGTCAACTACATCACAGCTGCTTTTATGGGTCTCCTTCATATGGACAGCTCTGATATTCTAGGGTTTGGGGGTTTTTTAAGTTATATGTGAAGCATTTTGAATCTGAAATACATATAGCTACACTCTAGTTCAATGACAAACAAAACAAACATTACAGTACTCTTAGAAAGATGAATTCTCCGAGAACATTCCAAAAAGTTTTCACATAATAAAAAAAACTTACCGACATGCAAATTTTCAAAACTGGAAAAACTATCAGCAAAGTAAAAAAAACTCCATAGTTATATTCAGTTTGAATATAACGCTTTTAGCCAGTTTTTCAAAAAACAAAAACAAAAACCAATACACCATAATTCCATGTTTTGCAACTCATTTTTATTGTGCCTGGAAGTACCTTCACATTTTGTCAGATTTTTTTTTGAGCAACAGTGTAAATATGCTTCAAAACCATTTTTAAACAGTCTAGTAACTTCAAAGTATATGCTGTATCGTGCAATCCAAAATAGATGAAATATCTGGACCGTCTGAGGTAAATCTTTATTTTGTGTGTGTAAAAATCTCCAGACAGACATATTCAGTGAATTCAGAAAATATATACAAGAAAAAGGACAATAAACAATGACATTTATGAATGAAGAAGTTTAACTAATCTATAGTGAATCTACTAGTGTTTAAGGTATTTTATTACATAGAGTAAATATAGATTGGTTAACATTAGCCCTTAAATGTGATATTCCTATTGCACATGGACACCTCTTTTGTAAATGTCAAGTGCTTAGATTGTACATGTACTGACCTTCCCACTGGCAAGAAGCCAAGCAGGATGGGAATAATCTAGGAGAGAGACTGCAAATGGATTAAATGCTTTTTTCAGAGAAAGTTGAAGAATGTCGCTCTTATAATATGCAGATACCAGATAATACCTTGTGTACCCAACTTGGTGGCTATCAGTGGCTTGGTGTCGGTTTAGGAAAAAAAAAAAAAAATCAGTTTCATTCATTGCCAAGGTTCTTGTCCAAATGCAGATCTGACAAAGGGACAGCAATGAAGTCTACTTGTTTATAATATCTGTCAGAAACAGGCTTAAGAATAGGCAACACTGCTGGAAAGTTATTGGGATGTGTGTATATATCTTCTTTTTATTCAGAATACAGTACAAATCCTATTTATAAACTGAGTTATAACACCACACACAAGGGTTGTTTTAGTGCACAATTTCAAGTTGCCTTATGAAGAACTTTGTTAGGATCATAAGAAAGCAAGTTGTTGAAGGTTAAGCTGCTGTTGAAGCAAATGCAATATTATAGCTTAATATATTCCCACGCTAGTTCCCTTTAAATGCAGTGTTATTTCATAATCTTGCATCAATCTGTGGAAACAGAAGAACTATTTAAACGTCTTTTCACAAAGAAGCCTTTAAGAAATGTCCAATCAAATTACTTTTAAAGAGTTTTTTCCACAAACATCTCTTGCTTTAAACTTTTCTTATTTGATGTTCCACAGGACCCAAAAATGGTTAAATTTAACTGACTTTACAGGCTGTGGGGGAGACCAAGTACATAGGACAAATGTTAGTCATTTTTGTCTGCATTCACAGTTATTTCCTCAAATTGCAGGGGTTTCTTTTTTAAGCAGTTATTTTGAATTGCCTGGCATCCCGGAAACTGCAGGAAATACTAAGGAAACCTCCCTGTCTAATTTACTTTGCAGGCTGCTCTCTGAAATTTATTTTTGAGTAGGTTAATAACAAAGTACTGATGCCAAACACCACATGATCACAGTATTACTGGTTTAAACATACATTTTCATTGTCAAGAAAAAAATCCTTAATCCAGAGAGGACAGTAGTTTATTAAAGGTAAGTCTATAGAAAATATTGACTATTAATTCTTTTGCAAACCACCATTAAATCACTTTAAATAAGATAAATAAGACTTTGGGCTAACATTACTATGCTTTTTACACTGAAAGTCCATAACATTCAGGAAAAAAAACTGTCAATTTCATTAAATTGTAAATATCATGACAACAGCAAAGGCATGATTTTTAGAAGTTCAGAGCATTCACAATGGCCATTGACTTGGAATCTTTGCTGCTCAACACCACTGGAAACCAAGTATATTAGTTTAAGAAATTCCTAAAATAGCAAAACGTGTGGGCTTTCTGCCCCTGAGTTCAGCTTGATGGAACCATTGTCTTGAATGACTAGTACCAATTTTTAAACAATGAATCTGCTTCATTTAAATACTGTAGATCAAAAGGAGTTAATACCAGTTCTGTCTTGGCATAAGCAGTATCTCCAATACACAAGAGCAATAAATATTTTGAAAATGAAAAGGAATTGTCACACCTTGCCTCTTAAACATTCAAATGTTTATACATATTATATATTCATGTAAACAGTAAGAGAAAGGAAAGGCAACAGCTTTGCTTTAAATACCCCCCCACTTCCCCAAGAAACAGAAGTTTTTCCAGCATAAGTGCTTGGATGAACAGTACTACATGGGCGGGAGATGCTCTCCCATCGACATAAGGCGGCTAACATAAGCACTCTTACAAGCGGCACAGCCATAAGTTTTAAGTGTAGACTCAACAACCTCTCAAGGGATCAGTACAAAAATCATTTGCTTAATATAGGTGGTCTTCTAATAAAAGCAGAGTGAAATTGTTCTCAATTACTCCTGACAAGATTACCTAATAAGGGTGGTCTCTCAAACAATTTAAATGCATTATAAATATTTTTGGATATTTTTCTACATTTTAAAGTATATTTATTGCAGTTACAACATAGAATATGAAGTGTACACTACACACTTTATATTATTTTTATTACAAATATTTGCACTGTAAAAAAGAGAAACAAAAGAAACCGTATTTTTCAGTTCACCTCAGACAAGCACTATAGTGCTACCTCTACCATGAAAGTGCAACTTACAAATGTAGGTTTTTTTTAATACACAACTGCACTTAAAAACAAAACAATTAAAAACTCTAGAGCTTATGAGTCCAAACATGAAGAGGCATGCTAAACATTCATATATCTGGCACGTATATAGGAGGCAATGCCAGCTACAACAGTTTCATGCTAGCACCGTTTCTCATTTTCAGGTGCCATTGTAAATAAGAATTGGACAGCATTATCTCCTGAAAATGTACACAGATTTGTTTGTCTTAGTGTTTGGCTGAACAGGAAGTAGGACTGAGTGGATTTGTATGAGGTGAATTGAAAAATACCATTTTTTTTATTTCTCTTTTTTACAGTGCAAATATCTGTAATAAAATATAAAGTGAGAACTCTACAGTTTGTATTCTGTGCTGTAATTGAAGTCAATATACTTGAAAATGTAGAAAAATATCCAAAATATTTATAATAAATTTAAATTGGTATTCTCTCTGAATCACAGTGCAACTAAAACTGCATGACTTTTTAAATTCTTGCAATTAATTGCAATGATTTTTTTTAATCGTTTGGCAGCCTTACTTAAAATATTAGCATGACTATCATATCCACAGATTTTTTGATAAGATCAAACTTGAAAGAGCATTTTTTAGTTATTCTCCAATATACTGGAGGTATTTATAGGATTGCTGTTTTTACAAAAATCTGTTCTTAATCTCTATCTGTCTTGTTATACATATGGCTGATCTCACCATAGCATCTAAACCCTCATGTTCATTAATGGCTTTTATCCTCACAACAGCCTTGTGGGGTAGGGAAGTATTATTGCTTTTTTATAGACGTGAAGTGGACACAGTGAGATTAAATGACTTGCTTAAACCTCACACAGGAAGTCTGTGTCTGAGACCACAAGGAATTGTACCTACATCTCCAGAGTCTCAAACAAATACCCGAGTCACTAGGCCATCCTTCCTCATCTCCCAGTCTCACCAATACTAAATAGGACTATTCAGATGAATAAAGTTACTCTTGTGCATAAGTACCTGCTAGAGTAGCTCTTAGTCTCACATTTTGTAAATGTGAAAATACAAGTTGCAAGTTAAATGTGACGGGAATGATCTCAAAGTAAAGGTAAGGGTATCGTTACAATCCCATTCTCTTACCTGCCAGCAGATTTATCGGCTGCACAAAATTAGAATCAGAATATTTTTACAGGAAGAACCATCTAGAGAAGAACTCTACAATGGCGACCTGCTTTCAGATACAAGTACATCCACCCATTGCTTATTGTATACTGCATTTTCCAGGTCATTCATTCATTTAGAATTGTAAACAAAATACTGCGATTGAGACTATTGCTTTCCAGTCTACTGTAAGAAGCATGTTCATAAATGCAGGCAGTTTTCTAAACTACAGACTGTGTTCCTAATTCCAAATACCAATAAACAAATCTGAAACTAATTTATTTCATTTGTAAACACTTATTTCTTAATAATCAAACAGCATTAAAGAATGCAAAGGTGTTTCAAGGTTTATTTTCAGTACAATATTAATAAAGTTGTTCACATTTTACACTTCAATAGGCCTTGGGTGTTTATCTGGTCATTCGGATGACCAGTGCTCAAACTACAATATTATTCACATTTTTAAAAAGTCTCCCTCTTTCCAAAGAAGAAAACAATCCCAGACCACTAGTAAGAGAATTCTCAGAAGCTGCTAAATTCCATGGAAAAGTTTAGATAAGACATGGGAAATACATTCTCAGCTTGGTGCAGGAGTGTTACTGTTTTTCATACATCTATACCCTCATGATTTAAGTTCTGTCCTGAGATATACACAGACTGGTCTCCCAGTACACACATACACTTCTGCAGCATAAATGTGTTGTCAAGTTTATGTTTACTCATCAGATGATTAGTGTGTATCCTCAGGGACAGGCAGACCCTGCCACCTGGCTGCAGTGACTGGAGATGGAAATTCTTCAGTACATCCAATATTGACATCAGCTTTATGTGGGCATAAGTACTTTCGTGAGATCACTGTAGTTGAGCTAGTAATGGACAAGTTTCTCATTCTCCCCTTCAAATGCACAAGAGGGAAACCGAAGTGACCATCTTCAGTCAAGCTTACTAAAGGCAAGCGTACTTATGCTAAGCACTTGTATGCCCCATAACTTCCATCTCAACAAGAGATTGCTAGAATCATTTTTAGAGCAAGAATTACTGTGTTCTGTAATATTTGTGCGCTACACAAACATCTTTGCTTTTCTAAATTTCACAACATTCTTACTAATTAGGACACTTCTAAAAGAGTCACTCAATTTACCTGTGAATAGACGACAGATATTAGAAAACGGTATTTCACATTACAGTGCACATTTCTCTGAAAGATGATTTTGTGCACTTGACTGATACACAAGAAACACAAGATCACGTGCTGCTTCAGTTAGCTCCAAGAGGAGTCAATGATTTCATCAGTCATTCCTAGAGCCAAAAATCTTTTTCTTCCTTCTTAATCAGCAGTGAAGGAGCCATTGCTCCCCAGCCCAGTTTGCCACCACTCCTTTAACAGGCAGGAAAGGAAGGGTAGGCAGAAAAAGTGTCAAGAGGTACTGCTTTTTTGTGGCAGGGAGGACAGGCACAGAGAAACAGCAGCATAGGTGCCACCTGTCCTTTCAGACAAGAGAAAATAAGTTGAACCCTGCTACTTTTCTCTGAGAAGAGGGGAGGAAGGAGCAGAGTGGCCCATGTGTAGAGTTTACTCCTGCACATCCAAGAGCACTATAAAGAAGAAAGGGGCCCAGGATTAATTTATTTAGTGGAGCAAGTAGTCCAGAATGTATTGAGTTGGGGAGGGGTGGTGGTAAGAGAGAATTCATTAAGTGTGGAGGAAACAACATTTGGGGAACACAACATTGATTTTATTTGGAGAAAACTAATTAATTGGTGTTAGAAAGATGTAATTTCAACTGAATGGTGCAATTGTGTTTGGATAAGGCAGAGCGCTCAGCAACAGTTTGTTTTGTTTTTCTTCTCCACAGTAAGGAAGAAGGTCTAAAGGACACTTCAACCCTTGGTTATCAACTGCCATTATTTTTATTAAGGTAATATGAATCTTACCAGCCTCCAGATAATCCTCCATGGCCTCCTCTGGGGTATTAAGAAAGATGATTGACCCTTAAGAACATTAAGTATAAGCTTCCTTATGAATTTGCAGAATTGCTGCATAATTTTATGATCACTAACAACATTTGCAGATAGCGTGTGTAAACAAAAGACAGAGATAGTCAGGGAGCTGCAATCACCAACTGAGAGGGCCAGAAGGGAGTTTTCTTCACTTTGGTCCACCATTGATCAGGTGATGCATTGCAGAACAGCTGGCAAGAAACATTCCATGTCTGCTCACTGCTCCCCACCCCACCAATTTAATCAGACAGCAATTATTTCTAGGGGCACAATAAGGATACATCTACGCAGCATTCTGGAAAGAGTGGGAATGAGCCTCCCAGCCCAGGTCAAGAGACTTGGGCCAGCAGTGCTTGTGCTAGTGTTCTAACATTTACTGTAGACAAAGCATGGTCTACACGGCTTTACACAGAGCACTAGCAAAGTCCTGCTAGCCAGACTCTGTCACCCCGAGCTGGGAGGTTCGTTCCACCCACTACCCAGCAAAAAGCTGCGTAGACATTAGCTTAAGAACTTGCTAAATCTGTCCTCCTTACCCAGGTGAAGCTAGCAGTGTTGAAAAGAATTCAACCCCAGATACAGTCTTTATGAAATTTGAGAGAGCAATTCCCATATGTCTACAGATTTTCCATCAGAACTTTTCTAGGGAAGGTATTTGCTCCCATACTCCTTTTAAGAGTCTTCTGTTTTCAATATCTCATTGTTTTAAAAATACAAATTACGATTTTTAACATGCAGTACAATACAGTTAATCTAATCATGGTTACACCTTTTAAGCTACATTAACCATTAGCATACATAAATGACAATGGGGATAAGACGACTTAACTCCTTTGTAAAGTGCTTTGAAATCTACTGATGAGAAGTGCTACAAGGGCTAGATATTACTGTTGTTATATAGGTCACTAAAGGTTAGGTTCCTTGTATTAAATGAATAAGAGTCTCAGCCCCAAAGGACTTACAGTATAAAAAGTACAAGTACAATATGCTCAAATACAAAATTGTCAAACTATTGACAAGCTAAGTGTCATACAATATGGAACGCATGCAGTTTTAGGAGTTTTGGAAGAAGTTGCAGGCAACTTGGCTCCCTACCCAATAAGTGTATTAGATGGTATGCACAGATCTTTGTATGAAAACAATTTAGATTTACTTATCTACATGAACAGGGAAGCCAGATAGTACTTATTACAGAGTATAGGAAAGTGACATTTATGTTATACTGTAATAATAAATTTATTGGAAATATCTAATTCAGACAGTTTGTTTATTCTCTAATTTTAGATTGAGCGCACAAAAATGTGGAACTTCAAAAAGTTCTAGAACACCCAAATGTATCACAAAGAGGAAAGAAACATCTTACCTATGACTGTACAAATTATTCCACCAGGAATATCATTTGCACATGCAGTTTTCAGTTGACAGCAATTAAGCAGATAATCACACAAATCTGCTCAGACATCAACTAAAGACAGAGAAATGACGCAAATACAACCCCAGACAGTTCAATCATATGCAAAAGAAATATCTGTCAAATTATGCTATTTCATGAGATGTAACTAAAAGTATGTAAATTACAATAGTTGATTAGAATCACTTGGGAGTCAGCTGGAGCTAATTAACTTTCAGGCTATAGCTTACATCTCACAGACCTTACATCTGGAGAATTTACAGAAGCAGAATGCTTCATGCTTTCTCCTAGAGGTATTTTCTATTCTATTAAGTCACTATTTCATCACAAAATGGATTATATTATATGCATTGAAACAGCTTTAGAGAAAATGCTCTTTCCTCTCTCTCAAATTCAGAGTATTAGCTACTATATTTTAAGTGAGAAGTGAAGAACTATATTTCTACAGACACAAGTGACAGTTTTGTACTGAGATCAAGAGATGAATACATCATGAATCTTTTTAATGAATGATGCAACACTATTTAAATTAAATTATCTGTATAACAATTCTATCATCCTCTTCATATAATACCATAAAACAAAATATGCTCTTACTGTGTTTTGTTTAAATTCCATATGTGAGAGCATGGGGAATGGGGGTGGGAAAGAAGGAACAGGATACACTCTCCCCTTTAAGGCACCCTTTACTAATTACATCATCAAAAGATCCACATATTTAGAGTTAAGAGCTTTAAGATAAGATCAGAAGAAAAATAAATAGTAAAGGAATCCCCTGAATTTTCCAAGAGGATAAACACAAACTCTAGCTAGAGAGTACAGAACTTACTTTGAATTAATTGTAAATTCTCAGATCCAGTAGTGTTTTGTTATTACATTCAAGTCCTGGATTCTATCAGAGACAGACCCATTATGGTCATTCTTCCAGTGAGTATCTTATTCAGATCATCATTTTGCTCAACAAAAAATCTCTAGTAGCCCCAGTAAAGAATCCCTTTTATGTTCATTACAAAGTCCAGGCTCTTTCTACATTCCCCATCAGACCGTTGGAATGTAGGGGATTGCATGGGAAGAAGGTTCAGAGTCTTCAAACCCACAGAGCCCTAGATTTTGTGAGGGCTCTTCTGCACTGCTCCCTATTTCTCTGACCTTCTCAATCTGCATCTCCCCGCCCCACAACCCTTTATGGCCTGTGCTAACACTGGGTACCTTTCCTGTGGAGGCAATCCAGCAGCAATCAGTGCTGGTTTTTTTCCATACAGCTCTAACTTCTGCTCAGCTATCTAGAGGAGCCAGAAGAGATCTGCCATAGTGTGGCTATTTCCTAGCTCCTCCCACTTCGAGACAGATGGCCTAATCCTGAAGATTTCCAGAAATAAGACTCCTCAGAACTTTTTGCTGGAACCATTGACTAACAAAGGGGCATGCTGTGGAGCTGAGTCTCTCTATCGTACACTCCCATCCCTTCCCTGTTCTGCCAAAGAAAATGGAGCAATGCAAGGTTTAATTACCTAAATTATGCATCCCAAGAATGTCAACTGCTGAAATGTAAAGGATTCCATAGTTACAATCACAACCACCAATCTCTGTTATCCTTAGATGAGTTTCTGATGCGTTAGTATCACTTCTGCTACAGAGAAATTCCTTATTTGAGCACAATAACTATCCCAGCCACATTTATTTTGTAATCTTCCTCAGAATCACGTGAATTTGGTTTTAGACAAAATAGTCACATGGAGCTGGCGGGTTCTATGTCCAGCCTTTTCCATGTTATTTTCAGCAATCTGAACATGAAGCTGAATGAGGGACCTTGCTCCTTTGTAGCTGTTAAGTTACTATCATACAGGTGAATTTCGGAATAAATCTGTGAAAGATAATGTCACCCCTTTCCCAAATTTCAGAAAATACCCAGGCTCAGAGTAGACAATTATCTTCATATTCATGATGGGCACAAGATCCCTAAAAATAATCTCTCATAAGAGAGTCTTTCGTTTCAAAGCACAATAAACTAATTACTAACTACACAGGAATAACCTCATGCACCACAGAAACGCAGTCACCTCTAGTGTGAACACCAGCAGCTGCTTAGTTATGTATAGGAATATTAACTATGAATACAGAACTTTGCGCTTTTAGAGAACATTCCAGCTAAAGGATATCCACATTGTGTCTTGAAACCAATGTGCACTAAGTGAACAAACACTGCAGAAAACTTAAAACAGGAAACTAAAAGTAGGCAGACTGAAGTCACCAGAACCCATATTAGTGTCTAGGTATACTACAGAAAATACTGATAAAGTATTTTATAGATTAACCCTGCTCAGAATTTCAGAGTTCTATATAAATCACGATATAAAGGTTATGACCTGTATAACACCTGAATTAGGATCTTGTTTCAGAAAGTCATCCTCAGTGGTTAATCTTTTCTCCAATCTATTCGTGCTTTAGACAGAGCATGCCTCAAGCACAAGGAATTAATTCACTTCCAGGTAATTCATGTGGTTTGCAATACTACAGTCTCTAGGGAGATCTGAAATTGGCACTGCTCACAAAGACACCAAAACACATCCTCAGGTAACTAAATGCTAACTAACGTATGCTTGCTAACTAAATGCTCTCTTCTTTAGCAAAAGATGTGTCTGAAAGCAGTGCTACTCCATTCTGAAGTCTCAGAAGCTTCTCGAGATCCTGGCTTACAAAGTCATCTACACACTGTTCTACGGCTGGCATTTGCAGCCTTTTAAACAAGTACAAAAACACTTGTGACTAAACAAAATAAAACTTTCTTTCATCAATCGGAGAGCAGGGACAGGAAAGTATTATTACACCATGAGAGAAGGCAACCATTTGTTGATGTGTCCTTTGAGCAGAAAAAATCTGGCAACTACTTGATGTGATAGCTTCTGTTTTGGAGCTGTTCAACAGTTTCTCTATAATTGCTTGAACCTAACAGAGAATCAACATTGAAGTCAAAATTTAGTTGTAAGCTTTTCCTCACATTAACAAAAAAAGTTAAAAACAATCACAGCAGTCAAGCTACTTTTTTGTAGCTTCTCACACTTGCAAATATGAAATACACAACAGCTATTGCAGAAAGATGACTATTCAGGTTATTTTTATTGAAATGCTAAATTTATACAGCACAAGTTACATGCACTCACTCCATTGAAGGATAATGTTTCTGTCACACAGGCATGCAAAACTGAACATTTATTTAGAGAAATACAATATCCACCTACACATTACAAAACTTGTTCTCTTATCATGCATTTTTGAAAAGTCTTTGCTGTTTCCCTCTGATTACATTAAGGGACAGGAAGACTGAAGGAGCTGAGGAACTGTAGTTAGTGCAAACCTTTTCACTAATTTGGCAATTGATAAAGGAGCCTAAAATACTGGATAGGTTCCAAAAGAGAGCTGAACTTCCACAATTTGTAGTTGAAAGTCATTAAAAGTTGGGTGGATGTCCTGTGTTACAAAACCCCATGACCAACAGTCTACAACTCATTCTGGACACCCCTCATAAACAACTCCCTCAACATTTAAAAGGAAGCATCTTATTTCCTCAATTCCAATGGATGACTGTTTGACATTTCAATTTACCTGTGTCCCGACAGACAGAAGATTGGTGTGTCCCACATAGCAGAAAGTGATAATATGCAGTTTGTTATTAAAAAGCTCACTACAACTCCACTCGTTTTTCAGCTAATGCAACACCTCCGGGACAATCCATCCTTGAGACAAATGAAGTGTGAATGGATTGTGTGCCATACCAATGCTCTTTCTAGCTTTGAAAAAGAGAAATTATTTTCAGCACTGATAACTATGCAATTCCAGTTAAGTATGACTTTTATAAAAAAAACTTTCTGCAAACATTTATTAAATGTAATCAAGCAGACTTACATCAAAACTTTTTCCTCTCTTAAATAAAATCTGTTAACGTTAGGCAGGGTTTAAACTATTCCTCTTCCACAACAAAAAGTACAAAAGGATAAAAAATTTGCTCAAATTATCATCACTGGTACATACTAGAAAAAACATGTTTTGAGAAGATCCCAAAAGTCTTCAATCCAGTGATTTTCAGATTTAATAAAGAGCTCACAGTAGACAATTTTTTTTAAAAGGGCAAACAAAGTAGTGGTGTCCTTGTCCATCCCCAAGACCTAACTCATTTTGCATGCTACAGTCCTTTGGTTTAGATCTCTAAATTTCTGACTGACGACTAAATAAATAAATACAGGTAAAAAGAGAAGAGATTAGAGTTTTCAGCCTCCGCCTAATTTGTCATTCAAACTTATTCCATAAGAATTCATCAGGAAAAAAAAAGGCACTAGTAAGAAATCTATTCTGTTACAATAACTTGGTTAACTTAGAGTTGAGGTTGCCTGGTGATAGCTCATGCTCTTCTGGAAACTGAGTTCAGCAAAACTCAAAACTTCTGCAGAACAGGAAACAGAATTAAGGAAAACCATGCAACCCTAATTCTATCCCCCCTGGAGTGGACAATTGCTTGTGGGAATTATCTGCATACGCCCCAGATGCATTCATTGTGTTAGGTGTAAGGTATAGCTGTATTGAATGGTGGAGGAATAAATTGGAGCAGCTTGGAAGAAATGTGATTGTGATTGAGGAGATCTGAGAATTAGTGTGAGGAATGTCAGAGCTATGGCTGTGATATGAGGAGACCTGGGTCTGAGTCAAATAAAAGAGGTACCTATGTATCTGGAGGTTCCATCATTCCATCATTTGATGCAGGATCTGCATCATTTCAATAAAGAATTGTGTAGGTTTCATCAGCAGCAAGGGACTGGGATCTTCCTGACATGGGTATTGTCAGCAGTGAGGAGAGACACGAGAGCAATCTTAATTTATTGATGTGTAGGGGGAAGCATAGGTTTAGGTGGTATCCTGTGTGCAAGTGTGAAGAAGTTCTAAAACAGTATGAAGTGGTTGTTAAATTCTATGCATATGGTATTCTGTCATGGGAGTAAACTGAGTGTTTGAGCACAGGACAACTTCAGGTACCATCTGTTCATTACACTGAAGAGGCAGAGAGGGAGTGTGCACGTCTGTGATGGGTATATTGGTGCATCACTCAAAGAGGGCAGAGTTAAGGTAAAATGGATGTTTACCTTAATTTTATATATCCCGATTTTCAGAAATTTGATTTTTGCTGAACTCAGCATTCTGAAAAGGCACAAGCTCTCTCTGGGCAACCTTAACTCTGCGCTAACTGAGGCCCGGTCTACACATACCTTCCGGATTCAGCAACAGTCGACGGGAGATACGCAACTGATGTAAATCACTTGCGTATCTCCCATCGACTTTGCTGCGTCTGCTCCACATGCCATCCACATTGCACTGCACTGATGGGAACAGCGTTCCCTTTGACACAGCGCTACACCACTTACTCTGGTTTTCCTATGTTGATTGCTGGATCGACTGAGAGGGCCTACACAGACTGCTCAGTTGATCCAGAGACATCGAACTGATGGCAGCAAATTTGCCACCGTCAGTATAGACTCAGCCTACGTTTTTTGCCATTTAATTTCCTAGAATGTTCTCTTTTTAAAACTAGAAAGAAATATTGATAGAAGTTAATGGTTATTTAGACAGTTGTAGTTATCACCTAGGTTCGTAGTTGTAATTCTCCCCTCGTAATTGATGAGCTATTGTGGCTAGGTAACAGTCAAAAGATCTACCATTTATATAGTGATTTTCATCATAGTTAAAGAAACTTACATCATTATTCCCATTTTACAGATAAGAAACTGAAGCACAAGGACATTAAGCGACTTGCTCAAGGTCACCCAGCAGGCCAGTTGCAGAGCTAGGAATCCTCCTAGACAAGTGGTCTTTCCACTAAGCCACAGAATTGCTATGGGATCAGTTCTCCTTCCCACTCCTGTATATTTTGTTATCGTAGAATAGGGGTAAGTGTCATGCTTTGAAATGTTTGCATTGTATAGTTGCTAACAGGGCTGGTGAGAAATCTCAGTAATGGTTTATGTACCAAAACCTTGGTAGTTTTATTACATGGCTGTTAGTGTGACTTTAAGCATGTGAAAGACTAGTGTGCCTCTTTTCTTCTCCCACAACAACAGGTAGCCCCTTATATACACCATTCCCAGCACCAGCTTCCCTTCCCACTCAATCAAGCCATGAAACAACTTGCTCCTTGCTGTCTCCTGCCCTATGCTGCTACATACACATCATAGGCAGCAGGTTACTAGAAGGCTGCACGCTACCTTGGTTATATAGCCTGAACTGCACACTGAGCTGGGCTCTCACTCACACCCCAAGGTGGAACTCGTACCTCTGCATCAGCCTAGCTTCCCTGGCCATGCCCCAAGTACACCTAGTCCTCCAAACTGGGCCCTTCCCTCATACACTCTGGCCAGCCCTTCTACCCCCTATAGGGGCTCATATATACCTTAGCTATTCATTTTCTGGATTTCAGATGTTTACATCCATGTTACCTTCATTCCCCTCCCCACGCTCCAGACTGCAGCTCCCAGAAAGGGGCAGGGAGAGGGGCTCAGACACCCCAAGAGGAGCAGGGTCCCCCCCAGGACACATATCAGGCAGAGAGGGGGCTCAAACCCCTACAAAGGGATAGGGTTTTCCTTGATCCCAGCATACACAATTCAGGGTTGACAGGGCCCTCTCACCTGTAAACCCCAACTTCTTCTGTCACCTCCTCCCCCTAATTCCGACCTCCTTCCCTTTACTTGAGCCCTCCACCTACCTATTCCTATTAACCGAGTCCCTATAATACCCCATGCCTCACTGCAGACCCAAACCCTTCTTCTATTGCCACCTACCCTTGTACCACTAAATCACCCGTCCCTTCCTAGTAAGTATTTGCAGGTGTAATTTTTTTCTTTAAAAAATAATTTCAGCACCTTCTGATTGAGATCCCGTTGTACTCAGATAATATTTCTGCAAAATAAAATTATATCACATTTTAACAAAGGCAGATTTTTTTCCCAAATGTGTACAGTTCAGTCTCAAGTTTCAAACTTCAAAGTTGCTAGAATCTGTGAACTCCAGCTGGGGGGCTTTTTGTTGTTGTTTTGGGATGAAGGGGGTGGTATCTCAGGCAGTCCTTGCTCAAATGACCCCAGATTTGGATCACTAACCATAGTTTCCTCTCCCATGGAGGCATAGTAAGTTTCAAGCCAATCCATGCAAGCAAGCACCTGGATTTTAGAGCACTAAAACGACTTGTTCTTTTAGAGGAAGCGCTTTTCAACCATAGCTAGAGTAGAGCTGGTGCTCCATTGTAATACTGTGTGAAATTAGAGGAAGAATGGATGAAAAAGTTCTAAACATCCACCAGCAGCACTGAAGACTCAGAAGTGTTTGGTGACCCATTCATCTCTATTAGATGTTCTCAACTGAAAGAATAACCCAGGGGAGAGGACTATAGCCTGAATCAATAGCACTGAGACATGTAAACTGTTCCATTCAGATAAGTGGGTGTTCCCTTCTCTCCTCCCCAGCGCTGGAGAGTTTCTGACAGATCAGTTTAGCAGACCCATTCTCACCCCAGCCAGTCTCAGCTCTGCAGCCTTGGTACATGTCTGTTCTAAGCTCCCCACCAAGAGGGGCAGGAATTCCGCAGATGCTGACTCACATGGAAGGAAGGTAGGTAGATGGGCTCAGACCCCCACAGATGACCCCAGTCACCCTGGCTTACATAAGGGGGTAATGGAGAAGGGCTCAGACACCCCAGAAAGGCACAACCCACCCAGAACCTGGCTCACATGAGGGATAGGGGGAGGGGCAAGAAGGAGGGTTCAGACACTCCAGGGAGCAGGGACTCCAAAGCCCAACTCACACAGGAAGAGGGGCTCAGACACTCCCTCCCCCTCAGATGATAAAGCAACCTCAAAACCTGGCTCACATGAATGGACGCAGGGAACAGAGGATTACAACCCTATAGATGGGATGGATTGTTCCCTCCCATGTATGCATGTGGGTCTGACAAGCACCTGTAGGAATAAAATTGTAAGCTTGTAGATTCATTCATGGCACCCCCCTAAGTTCATGCATACCCTTATTTGTGTCAATCTTAATTCAATATATGGTTAAGATAGTCTGTCAATCTCTATATAGTTTTAATTAGTTAGCTTTATTTGTGTCAAATCTTCATCTGATGCTTTTTCAACTTTGTTACTAATTGAGGGAATGCCCCTGTTCTTTGGTTAAGTATTGGGGATCACTGGGCTCCAACCACTGTCTCTCAAGTTTCAGTGCATAGGCATGTTGTTTCCTCTGAGCCACTGGCTCCCAGCCTGCTTTGCTGTATAAATAGGTAATAAGTGTGTCTTAATGATTATATTTTATTATTAAAGTTGTTTTCAACCCTTCTTACCCAGAATGTATAATCACCATTTCACAATTCTGTATGTAATAGTTGAACTCCTCTCAGCCATACTCCATATTGCAAATGTAAAAACCCCATTTTGTCCAAATGTATTCCATCTTGTACAAAACTCTTTCTAAACTTTTAGATGAATAGGTAATTTTATCTGAACAAGGTATGAATGGAGGGCGTATGGAGGACACTGCCAGCTTGTCCTGACGAAGTGTGGCGTCCACCCTAATGGCTGAAAAAACGTAGTTACTTACCAGTAACTGTTGTTCTTCGAGATGTGTTGCTCAGATCCATTCCACTTAGGTGTGTGCGCGCCCACGTGCACAGATCTGCGGAGAACTTTTCTAGCAGCCCCTGCAGGGGCCGGTCTCAGCGCCCCCTGGAGTACCGCCACTATGCAGCGGTATATACAGCGCGACCGGCCCCTCCCCTCCTCAGTCCCTTCTTTCTGCCGACTCCGACAGCGGGGACAGAGGGTGGGTGTGGAATGGATCTGAGCAACACATCTCGAAGAACAACAGTTACTGGTAAGTAACTACGTTTTCTCCTTCCAGTGATTGCTCAGATGCATTCCACTTAGGTGATTAGCGAGCCATACCTTGGAGGTGGGTAGGAGTCAACGGCGAGCTGCCCTCAGCACGGCTCTGCCGACTCACGCGTCGTCCCTTGACTGCTGGACGACAGCATAGTGCGCAGCAAAGGTCTGCACCGAAGACCAGGTGGCAGCCCTACAGATGTCATCCAGGGGGACCTTTTCCAGGAAGGCTGCCGACGCGGCCTGGGCCCTCGTCGAGTGAGCCGTCACCACTCCTGGGAGCCGGACGCCTGCACGCCCGTAGCAGAGCCGGATGCAGGCGGTGATCCACTTGCTGATGCACTGGGCGGAGACCGGGGAGCCTCTCATCCTCTATGCCACCGCGACGAAGAGCTGCATGGTCTTTCAGAGCGGCCTCGTCCTGTCTAGGTAGAACGCCAGCGCCCTCCTCACATCGAGGATGTGCAGTCTCCTCTCGTCCTCGGACCCGTGCGGTTTGGGAAAAAACACGGGGAGGAAAATATCTTGGTTACAATGGAACCTGGAGACTACCTTAGGCAGGAACGCTGGGTGAGGCCTAAGCTGAACCTTGTCCTTGTAGAACACGGTATAGGGGGACTCCGAGGTTAAGGCCCTTAGCTCAGAGACCCTCCTGGCCGAGGTAATGGCCACGAGAAAAGCCACCTTCCAGGAAAGGATCATCATTGGACAGGTGGCTAAGGGCTCAAAGGGGGGTCCCGTTAGCCTATCTAAGACCAGGTTCAAATCCCAGGGAGGCACCGGGTCACGGACCTGCGGATAAAGCCTCTCGACTCCCCTGAGGAACCTCACCGACATGGGGTGGGAGAATAGGGACCGTCCCCCCCATCGGCTGATGGAACGCCGAGATGGCCGCCAGGTGTACCCTGAGGGAGGCCAACGCTAACCCCTGTAGCCTAAGCTGCAGCAGGTAATCCAGGACAGCCTGCACGGGGGACGTACCGGGGGTTACGCCCCGCGACTCCGTCCAGCAGGTGAACCTCCTCCACTTGGCCCTGTAGGCAAGCTGCGTGGAGGGCCTCCTGCTTCCCAACAACACGCGTTGGACCTGCTCCGAGCAGGTTCTCTCCTCCTCCGTCAGCCAGAGAGCCTCCAGGCCGTCAGGTGCAGGGAGTCGAGGTTGGGATGCAGCAGGCGACCGTGGTCCTGGGAAAGCAGGTCCGGTCTCCTCGGGAGCTCGATCGGGGGAGCAACCGACAGGTCCTGAAGCAGGCAAAACCAGTACTGCCTCGGCCACGCTGGGGCGATCAGGATAACCTCCGCTCTGTCCCTCTTGATTTTCAAGAGGACCCTGGGCAAGAGCGGGAAGGGGGGGAACGCGTACAGGAGCGCCCCCGTCCATTCGAGGAGAAAAGCGTCCGAAACAGAGCCCGGCTCGTGACCCCTTAGCGAGCAAAACTGCGGGCACTTCGTGTTCCAGGCCGATGCAAACAGGTCCAGACGGGGAACACCCCACAGACGGAAAATCCTGTCCGCCACCTCCAGGTGGAGAGACCAATCGTGCTGGGGTAGAAACGACCTGCTGAGGCGGTCCGCCTCGTCGTTCCTGACCCCTGGCAGGTGAGAGGCGGTTAAACAAAAGTTGAACTTCACTGCCAAGTTCCAAAGTCGAAGCGCTTCCTGGCACAGCACCGAGGAGCGCGCCCCCCCTTGTTTGTTGATATAGTACATTGCAGTGGTATTGTCTGTTAACACCTGCACCATTCTCCCCAATAAAGAGTGGCGAAACACCTCGCAAGCTAGTCTGACTGCCCTCAGTTCCCTGACATTGATATGGAGGGCAGCCTCTCCCTGGGACCAAAGTCCCTGCGTGGTCAGACCACCGGTGATATGGGCTCCCCACCCCAGGTCTGATGCGTCCGTGATCAGCGTGACCGAGGGGGTGGGAGCCCTGAAGGGAATCCCTTCCAACACAGTCCCGGGGTCCAGCCACCAGTTCAGTGACCCCAACACCGCAGGGGGCACCGTTACCACTTTGTGGAGGGCATGCCTGCTGGGCATGTACACCTTAGACAACCAACCTTGGAGGGGCCTGAGCCTGAGGCGGGCCAACCTCACCACGTAGGTGCACGAGGCCATGTGGCCTAACAGCTGCAGGCACTGCCTGGCTGTTGTCGTAGGGCACCTCTGAAGTTGCGATATTATCGCCGTCATTGCCTCGAACCTCAAGCGTGGGAGGGAGGCTATGGCCCGCACCAAGTCTAGGTGGGCCCCTATAAAGTCTATACGCTGTACCGGACACAGCGTGGACTTCTGCTCGTTTATGAGCAGCCCCAGAGCTTGGCAGGTGGTCTGGACGAAGGAGACCGCCTCGCGAACCTGCGACTTGGTCTTGCCCCTGATCAACCAGTCGTCCAGGTAGGGAAAAATCTGGACCCCCCTGCGCCGCAGGAAGGCCGCTACCACCACCATACACTTGGTGAACACTCTGGGGGAGGAAGACAGGCCAAAGGGCAAGGCCGTAAATTGGTAGTGGGCACCAGCTACCATAAACCTTAGGAACCACCGATGGGCGGGAAGGATGGAGACGTGAAAGTACGCATCCTTCAGGTCGAGGGCGGCGAACCAGTCCCCTGGGTTTAGTACGGGAATGATGGCCGCTAGGGACACCATGCGGAACTTCAGCTTTTTCATGAACCTGTTGAGCCTGCGCAGGTCCAGTATAGGCCTGAGGCCTCCCTTGGCCTTGGGGACGAGGAAGTACCTGGAGTAGAACCCCGTCCTCACCTCGAGCAGCGGAACCGCTTCTACGGCTCCTTTGAGCAGGAGGGAATGAACCTCCTGTAGGAGTAATTGCTCGTGAGAGGGGTCCCTGAAGAGGGACGGGGGGGGTGGGGAGTGGGGAGGAAAGGCCAGAAGCTGAAGGGCGTAGCCCCAGCGCACAATGTTCAGGACCCATTGGTCCAATGTTATTTCCCGCCACAGGCCGAGGTAAGGCCTTAGCCTGTCCTTGAAAGGCGGGGGACCACCCAGGGAACATAAGACGGTGCCACCCTCGGAGACACCGTCAAAACCGACCCTTGCCCTTAGGGTCTTGGGAGGGTCCTTTAGAAGAGGAGGCGGACGACGTTGTGCGGTTGCGCCGTCCAGAGCCCCTACTCCTATCCCTTCCCCTTGCGGGAGGGAAGGGTCTGGGCTGCGGCCTTGGTTGTTGCCACTGACGCTGAGGCGGCTGCTGTGGCTGTTGGCGGCTCTGCAACCTGGTCGCTTGGGGCGTGTAGAGGCCTAACGAGCGCAGGGTCGCCCTGGAATCTTTAAGGGCATGCAGCTTCTCATCAGTTTTGTCTGAGAACAGGGCAGCTCCATCAAAGGGCAGGTCCTGGATGGAGTGCTGCACCTCTGGGGATAAGTCCGTGGACTGTAGCCACGCTGCCCGCCGCATGGCCACGGCGGAGGCCATAGCCCTGCCTGCTGTGTCCGCAGCATCTGAGGCAGATTGCAGCGCTGTGCCAGCCACCTTCATACCCTCCTCCAGGACAATGTTAAAGTCTGCGGCCTGGTCCGGAGGGAGGGACTCCGAGAACCTCCTCAAAGAGTCCCACAGGTTTAAATTGTATCTGCCTAAGAGGGCCTGATGGTTAGCCACTCTAAACTGAAGCGCCCCAGTGGAATAGACCTTTCTACCGTACAGGTCTAACCTCCTGCCCTCCTTGTTCTTGGGAGAGGCGCTTTGAGCACCCTGCTTGTCCTTTTGATTGGCAGCATCGACCACCAAAGTACCTGCTGCAGGGTGTGCATACAGGTATTCGTGCCCTTCGGTTGGCACGTAATACTTTTTCTCGGCGCCCTTAGAGGTAGGGGCAACCGAGGCGGGGGTCTGCCAGACTGCCTTAACCAGGCGCAGAACCCTTTCATGGACCGGGAGGGCTACCCTGGCCGGACCTTGTGACCCCACACGCCCGAAGACGGGGTCCACCTCTTCCTCTAAGACCTTGACCTCAAGGCCAAGGTTCGAAGCCACCCACTTCATCAGCTCCTGGTGAGCCTTGAAGTCAACCAATGGGGCCCCTTGGTCCCTTACAGCCGCCTCGTCTGGTGAGGACGAATAGGATGGGTGGCGGGGTCCAGTGGAGGGGCCCTCCCCAGGGTCCTCCTCCTCTTCCTCCCCAGAGGGAAGGTCACCCTCCTGCACCAAGGGTGCTTGCTGTGTCTGGGTGACCGAGGCAGGGGCCGACGTAGTTCCCTGCCCCAACTGAGCTGCCCACTGGGCCCACATCGGCCACTGCCAGGGTGCCTGTGGCCAGCTCAGGGGCGGCACCGGTGCCGGAGGCCAAGCCGGTGCCGCAAGAGTCGGTGTCGGCACCGCTGCTGGAAGGGCCGGTGCCGTCTGCGATGCCGTCTGCGGTGCCGACGGCAGTACCTGTTCCTGACGCCGGGCTGAACCCGAGTCAGAAAAACGCCTGCGACGACGACGCCGAGCAGAAGCGCTCCGGGACCCGCCACGCGACGATCCCGAAGAGCGGCTGCGTCTACGGTGCCGACGAGGCGACTCCGAAGACGACGAGCGGTACCGAGGAGATGATTTCCGAGGCCTCTTGGATGGTGCTGGGGAGCGGTGCCGAGAACGCCGTCTCGGTGCCGAGTCGGAACTCGACGACGAAGAGGAGCGGTGTCGGGACTCGGAACGGTGCCGGGACCTAGAGCGGTGCCGGGAACGGTGCCGCGACGCGTCGTCCGAAGACGAAGATGGAGAGGAGCTTCCCAGCTCGACTCTCCGGCGTCGGGTGGTGGGCGGCCTATCCACCATCGGGGCCGCCCACCCTTCGGGGCCCCCCATCGCAGGTTTGCCCCGGGAAACAGGTCCTGACTGTCTCTGGTGAGAGAGTGCTGGAGGCGTGGGCAAAGCCAGCAAGGCCTGTGCTGCCTTGAACGCCTCCGGCGTCGAAGGAACCTGTGCAGGGGGTCCCCCACTCACAGGAGTCGGGGGAACCTCCCTGGTCGGTGCCGGACCCGGAGCAGGGGCCGGCGGCACGTCAGTAAGGAGGATGACCTCCGAGCTCAACCCCGGCCGCTCCTGCGGTGCAGGGGAGCGCTGCAAGCGCGGGCGGCGCTTCTTCTTGCTCGGCACCGAGGCGCCCGGTGCCGGAGGCGCACTCCGCACCGACGAGACGCTCGGTGTCGGAGTCGTCCGCGAAGGCTCGGAAGCCGGACTCAAGGCGGACTCCATTAAAAAGGTCCTGAGCCTCACCTCCCTTTCCTTCTGAGTCCGAGGCTTGAAGGACCTACAGATGCTGCACCGATCGGTACGGTGCAGCTCCCCCAGGCACCGCAAGGAACGGTCATGGGGGTCGCTGGCTGGGAAGGCCTTGCCGCAGCAGCACATGGCTTAAAGCCCGGCGAGCCCGGCATGGCCGGGTCGCCGTGAGCCCGAAGGCTCCCTAAACTAACTAACAACCCTCACTAACTGTAAACTAACTGAGTTCGGGGTGAACTATTAAGCTAACTACTCACTTTAAGGAGAAAAAAGCCTGTTCGAAGAGCAGGGGTAGTTCTCAACCGACCGTCACGGGCGGAAAGAAGGAACTGAGGAGGGGAGGGGCCGGTCGCGCTATATGTACCGCCGCATAAGGGCGGGACTCCAGGGGGCGCTGAGACCGGCCCCTGCAGGGGCTGCTAGAAAAGTTCTCCGCAGATCTGTGCACGTGGGCGCGCACACACCTAAGTGGAATGCATCTGAGCAACCACTCGAAGGAGAAGTGGGAACACATCCCTAAAAAGCAAAAGAAGAATCCACTCCAGAAAACAAAAGAGCAAACTTAATCAAGACACCAGGAAGGAGGTGAAAGTCACGTCTGCTATTGTCCAGCAAGCAACGAACACAAAGAAGCAACGTGACACAGCAAAACTCCGAAGTTTGAACTGAAGTCAAAAACCTATAAAAGACTGGGTGAGATTGCAAGGCTTTGGGGAGAGAAACTGTTCTGCAGACCATCAAAGCAGAGCGTTGGTATGTGCCCAATAAGACCCCCCTCTCCTCATGCCCAGCTTCCCTGGCCAGGTAGCTGCCACGAGCCATGAACTCCAGCAACGGATCCAAGCTGCTGTCTCAAGCCATGATAAGGACTGGTAGCTATACAACTTCAGAACATTTCCTGGTGTGTTTGGGCACGCGTGTGTGTTTGTGTGTACATAGGTTTAAGATAGTTATTGATTTAGTATCTGTTAATAAATGTGGCATACTGCCTTTTCCCCATGAAAGGGTCCCGAGTGCTCTTTTTGCACAAACACACCCCTGCCTCTATTCTCCCCGCATCACACTGTCATGCCGCCTTCCCCAATCACCATCCCTTACCTGATCTTTCAACCCTGCTCCCTCTATTTTCCACTTCTCCCCACCCCATCACCCTCTCCTCCATAAGCATTTACTTGTGTAGTTTATTTTCTTTACAACAAATAGTTTCAGTGCCTTTTGAATAGTCTGCTCTATTCAGATTATTTTCCCCCAAAATAAAAATCTTCCTCTGACAGAGGCACATTGGAGCAATATGCCTGCTTTTTTTCCTTCAGATTTCTACTTTGGCTGGACTTCAGCTGACAGTGCCTAGTGCTCAGACACAGGAACATAAGACACCCTTCGAGCTATCCAGGTACTGTAATGTAGAAGTAGTTTTCCAGGTAGTTTGCTCCTCTCTGCAAATGCTCAGTGTAATCTGTTAGCACATGAGTCGGAGTGTGTCTAACTGGAGAAGACAAGTCTTTCAAATAACGGTTTTAATTTTATTTCTCTCCGGAGAGATAGTAGATGTCATGCATTCTTTTGTGTTTGATTTCAGTTTACCAGCAAAAAGCATTCCCAGAATGTATCAGCTTTAAGAAAAGCTGTTATTCCAGGAGTTGTACATCAGTACCCCCTTGGTCAAATGGCCCCAAATTTGTATCACTAGCTGCACCCCGTGCCCATGAAGCACACCAAATTTCAAGGCAAATGATTAACTGTATGGATTCTGCAGCACTTAGAACAGCCAAGCTTTAAACAGAAAGCTGATCTTAACCTTAACTATAGCAGAGCTGTCATGGTGGTAGAATTAAAAGATAAATTTTAAGAAACACCTTTAATTCTGGTTAAACATCCTATTTATATATTTTCTTTAACATTCATTACTGAGAAGCTGGCATGGAGTATTTCACAGTCTGATTTGGCCTAGTTCTTTCAACTGGGTAGGGTGACCAATTTGAGTCAGTAGGTCCATGTACTGTAAATTAGCTAATTTGCTTATCTAACCATTTATGACACACCCATCATCATTGATTATGAGCACTTGCTCACCAGAACAACTTGTTATACAATAAGCAGATACAATTGGTCATGGGCAGACTAAACTATTCTTTCATTTTTCACAGCTGCCAGGACCTCATTCAATTTACATCTATTGAAAAAAAACAACCAGTATGCTTCTGCTATTTTCAATTTTGACTATTACAAAGTGTATATACATGTAGACTCAACACTTAGTGAGTTCTTATGTTTAGATAGAAATTACTGAAACACCTAAATAATGTACATGTACTGGTTTAACAAAATCTTCATACAGCCAATTCTACATGGGGAGCCATTTTGCATATATATGAACTAAAGGCCATGAAATGGACTACAGTACATCCATCTTGCAAATTACATCAGCGGTAGTAGGAAGTGTCCTGAAAAAGTTCAGCTTCTTTGGATTAAGCATATTTTTAATTAAATTAAAGTGTAAAGAAGAGCTGTAGTCTCAGTTTTAGATTACTGTTGAACAGATTACTAAATCCACAGGAATATTTATGATTAAATATCTATAGTTTTGGCATAAATTTGGTTTATGCTCTTAATCTACCTTTCCTTTTTAATCACCATCAGGTAAGCAATTAAAATATTTAAAAATATTCAAAATATATTTGTAAAATCAGTAGATTAAAAAACCAGAAGATATACTGTTCCATAAAACAATCCTAGGATTTTAAAATGTACATCAAAAATACCAAGACAAAGGGCATGAGAGCCAGATATAAGGCATGCTTGAGGACTTCTGAGGAACAAAACTTCCAGAAGAAAAATCAGACAAATCCAGAATATGGCCATCCATAAGATCTCTCCCTTTTATAAAGTTCTCCCACCATACCCAGAGTGACACAGCAACAGTTCTTCCCTTCCAACCCTCTGAGGGTGTAGGTGGGGGAAAATACACCAGGCAGTGCTTCCCATTAACAAAGAAGGGAAAGAGCCAAAGATTTCATCAAGTCCACTGGGAACTTCACTTTTCCAGGGTTACATGGAAGCAACACATTGATGATGGGTGCCTATACAAAACCACATGATAGGTAGATAGTAACTGGTAATAGGCTTACTATCTTTTCAGATCTCACACTACCAGGAGTTTTAAAAATCTCAGTCAACTTGCCAATGAGTAAATGCACAAAAGGTATTAACACAAATTGTAGAAATTCTGTACAGTATTAAAGATTATTATACAAAGACCACTTGAGGAAACAAAGTTTAGATTCTGGGTTAAATTTGAGTGGTCACTTTAACACCTGATACATCCTATGATGAGACAATATGCTGGACTTTCAGAAGGGCTATGTAGATTTGATCTAATAATTCTTTTCCATCTCTGACTGCTATAATCCTAGTGCATATGACCCTCATAGTGAGCAAAAGATATGAAGTCAATGGATACCAAAAACTTTGGTGCATATTTTCCCCTGATCCTGATCGTCTGATTATCCCTCTGCAAACTTACCAACTGTACTTACAACTCTTTTCTGAAAAAAGAGACACAAAGTATGGTGTCCTCAAATTCTAACCCTATCTTTAAAACACTAGATCACCAAGCTAAAATGCAATAAAAGCCTTTTTCTGATATTCCAATATTATATTTACTCCAAGGGAAACAATATACATAGAACAAAATTAAAATATTTACAATGAAGATAGTTTTTCTTTTCTTTTTTTTTTTAAATATACTCACCAAAGTATATTCATGTTTAGCATGGTTTGTTTGCTTTTTATTAAAAAAGCAGCTCCCAAAAAAAAAAGTATAAAGAGAAGATGAAGAGATCACTGGATATTTTCTCAGAGAACACAATACTAGGGTTGTGTTATTGTGTGTTGATTAATAGTGAACATAAAGGGAAAATGGAAGCTGATGTGTTGACTTTGGCAGAGAGCATCATAATCACTTTTAGTGGGGTTTTTGTTTGGAAGAGAAGTGTGTACGTATTAGCACACAAAAGCTACATTTATTGACAGATAGGGTTGCGGCAGGCAAACCCTAGCCACCCAAAACCTGACAAGCACAGAAATAAGTAGTGAAGACAAATGATTTGTGCATTCTTTTCTACCTTCGTTTTGCTTACAACACCGTCAACAGCACACTACTCCAGAAGTTTCTCTCTTCCATCTCTATTGCTTTTGGGTATCTATCACATACCACCGTCTTCAAACTCCTACCCCAACACAAAAATTTACAGTGACTTCACGTGCTTATATATCAATTACATTAATATATGTAATCTGGGAAATTATTTTGCTTAAAGGTCCCTAGATTGCTGCAAAAAAGAGACACTTGGACACCAGCAGTATCTTAGGGTAGAAATATAGTTCAGTGTTAACATGCAAAGGGTTTCAACGCATATTGAAAGGGACCTTTGGGTGCAGGGATACTGAGGATGCCTCTGTGAAGCATTAAAAAAGGTTTATTGATTAGGCTCATACAGAAGTTTCCCGCAATTGCATGGAGCAGCCATTATCAGTCGTTGGTGCTTCCAATTGCCTTTTCCTGTATTACCTTTAGCAGTGGACTCTGTCCTAGATGTGCCATAATTTATGCTTACGATTTCATATGTGAGTATTAGTTTCTTCAAAGACTAGGAAATTCTCAAGATGGGGGCGACAACCAAGAAGGAAATTTAATGTTACTGTGATGTACCAGAATCCTACAAACAAGGGGTATGGAACAATTTCCATATGAGGAAAGATTACAAAAGCCGGTACTGTTCAGCTTTCAAAAGAGACAACTCAGGGAAAATATGATAGAGGTCTATAAAACCATAAATAATGCAGAGAAAGTGAATACAGAAGAGTGATTTACCCACATATAGAGTGACCAGACGTGCCGACATTAGGGGCTTTGTCTTACATATGCAACTATTACTTACCTTCCTTCCTCCCCGCGAAAAAAAAAGTCCCAATTTTTCATACTTGCTATCTAGTCACTCTATTCACATAATTTCATTGGGTGACCCCGGTTCTTGCGTTAATAGGCAGCAGGTTTAAAACAAACATAAGGAAGCAGTTCACACAGTCCACCTGTGGAATTCATTGCCAGGGGCTATTGGGAAGGCTAGAAGTATAACTGGGTTCAGAAAAGAATTTCATAAATTGCTTGAGAATAGGTCCATCAATGGCTATTAGTCAAAATGGCGGAAGGAAGCAACCCCATGTGCCAGGTGTCCCTACATCTGATTGCCAGAAGCTGGGACTGGACTGACAGGGGATGGATCTTGATGTACATGTGGAGGAAGGATTGTGTGTCCTTTATCTGAAGTTCTTATTCAGTTGAGGCTTTACTTTTGTCTGAACAAAATCATCTTCTCTAAAATCAATACTTCAATAGACAACTCAAATACAATAACTATTCAAATACTTCATTTAAAACAAGAAGCACACATTACAAGATGTGTATTTCAGCACGTAAACTTATTTTATTTTAATACCACATTCTTAGCCTGAGATTGGTACTTAGAGCTCTATTAAACAAAGCAATAAAATAAAGTTATACAATAAAAAAGTAAAATCTGCTCTTCAGCATCAGAGGAAGTTTGTAGGGGAAAAAACCCAAAACTTAAGTCAGTCACATAGAACCATTATTCTGGATACACTACCACAATGGTTTTGCTCTCTCTTCTGGCTCAACAGCTGCAGATTAACAAATGAGAACCTAAATCTCCTCAGTTATTCCTTAAAGGAAAATTATAATGTTTTGTAAATTGTAACATTTACTAATAATGCCTTGTTAGGGCATAATCCTGTAAAATACTACCAAACAGAGTACTTATAACCATGAATACCACGATTCTGTAACCAGAAGTCATCTCTGATAAGACATGAGGGTAAATCCTGCCATGTCTCATCAAGAACTACAAGGTAAAGCAAACTGCAGCTTTCGGTATCACTTCTATAAAGGCTCTTTTCACATCTGGGAAGTTGACGGAGCCACATTAGAACATGCCTTCAACTTGGCCTCAATTCAGGACATTTAAGCACATGCCTAGTATTACCCAGGTGATATCGGCAAAAGCCAATTCCCCGGACCATTCAGTGAACTCCCTCCCTGCCCCCCCCAGCCTTCTAGATTATAGGGGAGAAAATCCTTACTGTGGAGGGTTAATTTCACCCATGTCACATCACAACACAAGTGTCTCCATATTGAAAAGTAGAGTAGGTGCTTTCTGGAACATGATTAATGAATCAAAATTCCAGAACATTTCATGAGGAAAAAATACTGTATTTTACAAAGCTAAAACTTCTCTCTCTTCTGAACTCCTTCCAGAGCTCTGGGTAGAGGGATCAATCAAAACACGTTTATTCTTGAAGTTTTTCAATTTTTAAATTTACTTTCTAGGTTTTTAAAAATAGACAGTTTTCCATAAATATAGCTGAATTTTCCCTGGAAGTCCTAGATAAACAGGCACATTATTTGTCTTAGAAAATATCAACAGCAGCTGCAGCCTTACAGTAAAAGACAGAAGGCAAGAATAGGTATTAAGCTGTCAACTTAATATTAAATAAAGCTAACTCTGTCTCCACTGTGTGGCTGGGGTAAGAAGGAGAGAGATTTAAGATCAGTGAAACAATCACTGAAAGATTGTCAAATGAAAAGCAAAATAATTGCATGTAAATATCATGGCTTCCAGTTAACCTTGAAATCCTTCAATTCCACCCAGTGATTTTTTTCCTTTAATAAGCTGTGGTTATTTAAGCAGCATCACCTCCAAATATATTTAAAGTTGTTAATTTTACCCATCAGGTATGGTAAGCACCAAACTGGCACCTAACTATCATTAACTATACTATGCCCCAGAGGAAAAAGCAATATTGTATTTATTTATATCTTAAGTGTGTCAGACTTCTAGGGCAGAAAATTATTTCAATAACCCTGCTTATCTTATCCTCATAATTCCTTTTGTCATTAAGTTAATTACATTTTGTTCATTCATTAAACCAGCAAGAGAAAAGATAAACAAAAATAATTAATCAAAGTACCTGAAAATTTGTTTTGAGTAATAATCTACAAGATAATTGAAGAGCTTTCTGTTGCTTCAACTTGTTGATAGAGCAGCTGGGGAAAAATTGTATTGTTCTAGTGCAAAAAAAAAAAGTTTATTTGCTTCACTTTAAGTTGTGCCAGCCTAATTACAGATTCGACGTCAGATGCCTCGGTCATCATATTCTGAATTTTCTCAGACTTGTTCCTTTTTGTATCCTCTCTGGAGCTTTGTGGTAGAATCTCTGAGCCAGACTGTGCCTGGCTCTGAGTGGATATACAAGGAAGTGTGAGGAGAGGACACAGGGACCATTCAGACAGGATTAAAGGTCATATTCTTGTTTGCTGCAGCATGGTTCTGTTTTCCACTAGAAAGATGCATTCTCTTTTTTCCAGATCTATATGTCGGGCCAATAAAATGTATTTGTGCTCTGCTGCATTAGGTCTAGCCACTAAGGAAGCTGCATAATTTTTTCAAGACATCTATTTGTGTAACTCGCTCTTCAAGTAGGCTATAGAAAGGGTAGGGGGGGTTTTCGGTGGGGAGAGAGGCACTTTTGAGTCAGATGCGCAGCTCCTCAGGCTTAACAAATCACGCTACCTGGATGGTGCGCAAGACATTCACAGTGTGAACAAACTAGAAAAAAGGCAGTTGTCAGATCCCTTAGGCATCTTAACGTAAGATTTTCTCTCTTGGAAAGCAATGAGATATGGTAAGAAATTAAACTGCTTCTAATGCACAATTTACTACCAATCAAATTTTAAGATTGGAGCCTCTGGCACCTTGGGAGCCTAAGTTATGAATATCTGCTATTTCCAAGATTTTTTGAGGCCACAGACCAAAAAGCTTGATGAACGCCCAAGATAACCACCACCAATTAAATTCTCACTGAGTTGCAGATACTACAGCTAAGTAGGCACGGTCATCTAATCAAGCAAAATAAAAAAGGTTAAAGTTTATATCAGTCTTCAGGGGACAATATTATCTAAACTATTGTTCTAACATTTTACACTACATCAGTATTAAGAACTCTCTCTACAGCAATTTTGGGGATATAAAAGTGGGATATACTATATATAACAACCAAGAAGAAACACTGTCAGTAATTCTTAACAAATATGACCAGCTTTGTTTAAGTTTAATTACAGAGTTTGCAGATTTAGGCATCATAAGTTAGCACCGAACTGAAAGAGCCTGATTTTCAGTGGTTAGTAGCCACAACACTTAAATTGTATAGCTTCTCATAGATTCTAAGTAATATACAAAATATTTATAGGAAACTTGATAGCTCAGGAGATTGTGTAATGGAATAATATTAGCTATACTACGCTTCGGCCAACATGACTAGTCTAGACTGATAGTAACTGAAAGTTATTACCATATAAAACAATTCCATGACATCTATGAAATGAGTTGTCAGTTTCTGTCCAGGACGTAGCACAACAGGGTCTACATCACAAAAAACTGGACTGAAGGGCTAGTCGTGTATGTATATATTTTGTTATACTCACAATAGCCTTTTGGCTAAATACTTCACTGATGAAGCTGGTCCTTCAACAAGGAGGAGTTAAAATGATACTGCAATTGTAAGAGAGGGCTGTTCCTTGGGGACACACATGCACATATCCCCAACACCCTGATCCAGGATTCAAAAGGAGATCTGAAAGTAGGAACTAGCAGGGAGAAAACTAAACTGGAGATGGCTCATTTGTGAAGCCCTGAAAGAAAAGTTGTAAAGGACTGTGAAGCCCTGGAATAAAGGCCATGACTAGGGCTGATCCTAGAGGAAATGGTGCCCCAGGCAAGGGGTGTCTTTGGCACTCTCCCCTGACCTTCCATTGATCAAACTTTTGAATACTTTATTTTTTATTGCATTTGTAGCCCATTTGCCTCTGATGCACAGTTTGCATGCATGATTTATCCGTCACATAAGATGATAAATTTGAATGCTAGGTGTCATGCTGACTAGATTGGAGAGGGAAGGGGGCATTTCTTTTATTGTTTGACATCGTATATCAAAATCCTAGTGATTCATGTGAGATATGCCATGTCAGGTACTGTTAGAAAGGCTATAATGTGCTAAGTAAGATGATAGTGTTTAAGTTCATGTGTCGTGTGTAATGGAAGTTATGGATATGTTTGATAAATCAGTATTTCAAATTGTGCTGTCTGGGTAACGCCTCAGACAGGATGGCTGCAGAACGATAGCCTGGTAAATGGCTCATTAACATTCCCAGGTTCAGGAGGCCCGGGGGGAGTAGCAGAGATATACCTGATGCATCACAAGGTCTGGCCCATGTGACTCTGGACTCCATTTGGGCTGCTGTAAAGTTCCACAAGCAGTGTGGCAAGGGCTAGAGGACATATAAGGCAGAGGCCTTGGAATCTATTTTGTCTTCAGTCACCAGTCTTCAGTTCAGCTTTCAGCTACCTATCTACCTCTGGATCAACACATCTGCGACTGAAGCTGTGAAACAAAGGACTGAGACCCATCCAGGTACTGGATGTATACCGAAGGGACTAAACAAGCCTGCAAACTCCACAATTCTTCTAGAAACCTGATGCATATGGGCTTTCAAATCATGTGTATGTATCCGATTGCTTTCATCCTTTAACATTTCTCTTATTGTTTGTTACTTTCTTTTATTAATAAACCTTTAGTTTTAGTTACTAAAGGATTGGCTGGCAGTGTGGTATTTTGGGTAAGATCCAAACATACTGATCTGGTACTGTGGCTGATCCTTTGGGATCAGAGGGAACCATTTCAGTAAAGAGCATAGTTTTTTTTACATAACTGGTCTCTTTACTAGACCTGGTGGCTGATTGGGAGCCAAAGACTGAAATGCAGTAAAGGGGGATGTGTGCATTTTTATAGTGGCTTCTTGATAAGCAACGTGGGGAATCAGAAGCACTGTTTGTGGCTGGTTGGGAAGTCTGACTTCAGTGTCATCCACCAATGCTGGGAGAATCTGCTCTCCTTTTACAGTCTGCCCTGACCTTGGCATTTTCAGGTGGCTGCCCTAGGCACGGACGGGTCACACTAGGATCTGTAAATCTGTATTTATTCATGCCATAAGCAAATGAAAATTAGTTTCCTCTAAACTTATAAAACTTAATTTTATGACTAACAAACATACTAATATCAAGAAATTGGACTGGGCACCAACACAGGGTAGACCTGGATTAAATAGCATTACAGTAGGTGACAGCCTTAGAATGTTAACCCGTGTCCTTGTAGTTCAAAAGGTCGCTTTTCTCACCTGAAACATTTTACTTCAAACATTCTGTTTTCCCTTTTGGAACTCACAATAGAAACAGCACCCTAAGCCTGGCACTCCCACCAAGCCTGGCATTCCAGGTGGTCACCCAGGTCACCTGCCTCTAAATCCGGCCCTGCCTAAAATACCCAGAAAGATATAAGTGAAATTGTTTGGAGTTGCTTTGTTTTGAATCTTGGTTTCAAAGTTAATCAAGAAATGCCTAAGTAAAAATAACTGGAGCTGTGCCACTACTTACAGCATGATTTCACTCTCCCTGCTTAGTGCTTCACCCCACTAGCTTACAGCAGTATAGCAGGAAGGTGGTAATGCTGCCGGCTGTGCTATGACGGTTCTCCTGACCAGGGGTTTAACTCTATAGGAGGATAGGTCTGACACATGACCAATAACTTATTAAAACATTATGCTGATTTAATTAATATGCAGCAGTAAAAGTGTAAATAGTCACAGTTAAGTACTGATGTTACCAGGCTAACCTTGTTCCCATTGGCTTGCGAGGTAGATGATTTTGATAAATCTATACATTCTAAAACCACTCTCTCACTAAACAGACCACAGAAGTGAATTTGTTATTGATGTAAACAATACAGCCTAAATGTAGACTTTCAAAAGATTTTTATCCAATAGATAACCACTAAATACATCTAGGATCAGTTTCTCAAACAAGCAGAAGCTTGCTTGAATAGCAGACTAGGCAATATTTTCCATTTTTTCTATTTTTAACTTATTTGCAAAAGAACTCTTAAGTTGCATCCTCTACCTACCTTTTAAATTCCTATTAACACTAACAAGGTAACACCATTTTTTAAGGTTGTCACTTATGCAACCAGCATACACTGTAACTTCAGAACTAACTAAGTAACTTCAGTGTATAATAAATAAAAACATAGAAGTACTTAAAGCTGGTAAACACTTAATATAGGTAGCTATTTGGTCTTCATTCCAGCTCCCTGTAAGCTTTTTCAATGAAATACACCGAGCCATTCCTGGGTTTTTGTTTGGTTTTTTTAAAAAAGCCGTTCTGTCAAAGAGCTACCAAAAGCCTACAAAGAGCAACTACCTACAAAGTTTCACTTATCAAGATCTGAGAGTAGGATTTAAATTAAAGCACAAAGAGTATTTATTAATGCTCAGTGTGTTGTCATATTAAATTAGCACTTCATACAAGCTACTTTACTTAAGCTTTTAAGGGCTGCCGCCATACATACTACACCATTATGAAAACAACTATATTTTTCAGAAACACAGAAGGTAATTTCCCACATTACCCAGAATATTGAGTGGAAATAGCAAAATGAACATCTGATATCTGAAACCTTATATTGTTGGCAAAAGACCATCCCAATATAAAAGCTAGATGAAAAATTTTGACGTTTAAAAAAATGTAAAACCGACCATAGCAACTTATTTCTTATTAGGAAACGTGATCAAACGGTATCTGAGGTCAAGGAATGTCACTTTCATGGTTATCTAAAGTTTGGGCCTGATTGGAAGTCCACTAACTTCAGTGAGCTTTCGATCAAGCCCTTTGCAAGGAAATGAGAGGTTGTTTATTTTCAAGACTTCGCTGAAATGTATCTCTGTGTTGACTGTTCCACATATTCCAATTACTCACAATATTTGGCACCGAAAACTGTACTTGAATATAATTCACCATACACCTTTAAACGTACAATCTTTCCCTAATACGCAGGAACAATGAAACCCCCTCTGACAGCAAGTAAAAGGTATACCTATTGTCCCCATAAACCAGAAAGAGACTTGTAATTATCAGCAAAGTCAAAAGCAAAATGGAAAGGTGCAAGAAACCTACCAACTTTCTCGTTCACATAGGCACTAATCCTGCAAACTGTTAAGCATGTGCTTACCTTTTTGTATGTCCATTGGCTACAATGGGACCACTCATATGCATGAAGCCAAGTATGTTCATAAAACTGTTGGCAATACTGAGGCCTAATTAGAAGTTCAACTCGTGGTTTAGTGACGAACTTTATATAACTACACTAATAATCTCAGTTATACAAAGAAATAGTTAATCAATCATTGGAATTAAAAATATTTTAATCCCAATATCAGAAACAAAAACTTCGAGGAACAGAGTTCACATTCCAAGTAATATTACACAAACTTATTTTTGTTTGTGGATGTCCCTCTTTTCCTAACCCCTCTTTAAAGAAGAAGTGGTAACTACTGTGCTACATATTAGTCTACACGACTAAAGTTAGACATTTTAAAATCAGCATGTTAGATAATTTGCATCTAGGAGTTTTAAAAGATCTGACTGAGGAGCTCACTGAACCATTAATGTTGATTTTCACTATGTCTTGAAGTACTGAGGAAGTTTCAGAAGACTGGAAGGAAGCTAATGTTGTGCCAGTTTTTAAAAAGGGTAAACAGGATGACCCAAATAGTATAGGCCTGTCAACTTTACTTCAATCCTAGGCAAGATAACAGAGCAACTGATATGGGACTCAGAAGAATTAAAGAAGGGTAATGTAATTACTGCAAACTAAAATGGGTTTATGGAAAATAGATCCTGTCAAACTAACGTGATTTTCTTAAAAGTCAGATTACGAGTTTGGTTGTTAAAGATAATAGCATTGACATAATATACTTAGACTTCTATAAGGCTAAGAATATTATATTTGACATGGTATCACATTTTGATTAAAAACTAGGCAGCTATAAAATTAACTTGGCACTTATATATATAAAAAACTGGCTAACTGTTAGATCTCAAAACGTAGCTAAAAAACAGGGAATCATCATCAAATGGGTCTGTTTCCAGAAGGGTCCCATAGGGACAGATTCTTGGCCTTACACTATTTAACATCCTTACCAATGACCTGGAAGAAAACAAAATCATGACTGAAACTTTGCAGATGACAAAAATTGGGTGACTGGTAAAAAATGAAGAGGTCACTGATTCAGAGTGATCTAGATCTGTAGGTAAACTGGGCACAAGCAAATTGTTTTTTAATAAGCTAAATGTAAACGTACACAGCTGGAAACAAAGAAGTTAGGTCAACGGAGCTAATACAATCCTGATATAAACAAATAGGGGAATCTATACCATCCTGTTTTTAGTGTATTTGCTCCTGCAGCATGCAGCATAGCCATAAAACACCTTTTTAGTAGTATGCAGCAAAGATCCCCCCCACCCCCCTCCACAAAAAAAATCCTCCCATCCCATTTTCTTAATATTGTCTTACTTTTAGGTTCCAGTTACACTACATATCCCTGGGGTGGGGTGGGGAGGGGAAGATGATGGGACCGACGCTGACGGACATGTAGGCAACGTACAGTTACACGCCACGGAGAAAAGCAGACTCCGTCCGTACTGCAGCATGTAGCTACACGTGTCAATGAAAGACTATGGTGGAGGGGAAAGGTTTCAGTGAGGTTGAGCCTTTTCCTGCTGCCTCCCTCTCTCCTCAGAAAGCAGCAGGGAACTGGCAAAGCTTGTCTCTACAGCCAGAGCCTTCCTTGTGGCAGGGAAGGGCTCCAGCAGCAGGCAGTTGGCAAAGCCTTTTCCCCTTGCCTCAGCCTTTCCCTGCTTGGGAAGTCTTTTCCTGCAGTGGGGAAAGACTCCAGCAGCAAGGAGGCAGCAAGACGCTACGTTGACCAGGAGGCATGGTGTGGCAAGTAGATAGCATGTAGGGCGTATGCTCACATGACTCTGCTCTACTTGCCTAAATCATGCCTCACCAGCTATACTGCTATTTATAGCAGTGCTAAGGGGGCTAGGCGGATATGTACTCTAACCACCACAGAAAAAAGCATGCAGTGTAGACATGCTCATAGAGAATAAAATGAAAGCCAACTTCTAAGCCACAACAGTTCTTAACTTTGATCCTTTAGCTGTTGACGCAGAGTAGACAGGATAATATATATTCTTTCCAACTCTACCCACTAAATCACATAGACTGCACCATGCCACAGTTATTTCAGCTCTCAACATGACAAATCTGTTTTGTGACCATGGAAAACAAATACTTGTGAAGTAAACCCAACAAATAAACAGGGTAAGCTAAAATTATAGTAATCAGCTGCAAAATCAGTTCAGTTTAGGTCCCACAAGTGAAGGTGATAAATACGGGAAAAGAAGTGGCAGAAAGGCAGGCTTTGTAGATTTCTCCCTCTCTTACCTCAATCTTAGATCTAAGCAGCAACATGGCATAAAATTCCCAAACTAATGAAGGCAAAGAAATGGTATTACTGAATTGGCAAGAGATTTTGGTGTTCGTGACAAGGTAAGGAAACATTATCCTGCTGTGTACGTGTGTGGGGGTTCTCGCTCTCTTTAAAAAAAAAAAAAAAAAAACTTTTTCAAGCAAAAGGCAATTACTCCATTGTAACATGGAATAAAAATAAGATTCTGTGGTTAAGAAAAAGCTGGAATCATTTTAAAATAACTTTGCCAGAAGACTTCAAGCATTTCCCCTCTAGTTCCAGAAGCTAGTGTACAAGCTGAGCACAATTTATAAACAAGACCACCACTTTGGCCCATAAGAGGATTTTTAATTTTCATTTAAAAATTAAATTAAAAAAAATCAATAGAATAGAGAGAGGAGAGCATATATCCCCCCACCCACACACCACAAAACTAGATGCACTAATGCACTATAAAAAGTAGGTAACTTGTTTAAAATTAGATGTTAATAGCATGTCTTAACTTGCATTAAAACAATACACTAAATGCAAATGTTAATAAATAGGCACCAAGGAGAGGTCCTGGATCAGTGAAGACAGGATTTCTCTCTCTGAAACTGGTATGAAACCCCACTCCACTCCTGCACCCACCGCCTACACTTCTTAAACCTGTTTTCTGGAACATGATTTGCTTTCTATTCAAAAATGCAAATTAAGAACGGCTTACATCAGACTGTAATTCTAAGCCATTCATCTGCAGTATTGTGAAGGAGGTTTTTGTGTACGCCCAGGAAGGAAAAAATAGCATTGTACTTTGCTTTAAGAGAGTGTTGATGCCCTGTAGCATCATATTCCAGTTTGCCTAAATGGTAGGCATCTTTGAAAGAACTATTTATTGTTCTGACTCTCAAAAGGTGAAACTATTAAAACTTCTCAGAAAATCTGGGAATTGTTTAAACAAGCAAAAGTCTCCTGGTTAGTATCAAGGACAAAATCTGTATTTAAAGCCAAAAACAAAGGAGAGTCTTTTCTGAATTCAAAGTCTCTCAATGGTGATGAAGTATTTTCAACCTGTAAACAAACAGAAAGAGGGGCGACATACTAATGCTGCCAACTATGTTTTTATTTGATATTGTGCTCAGTTTCAAGTAATCATAACTATAGTCTATTCAAAGGTTGTGCACACTAAGGCCACAGCAGTTTTTAGCCAAGCTAAAAGGAAGAGTTTTTGTTTGTTTGCTTAGACATTTTATTTCAATTTGTATGGAATAAAAGCACATTTACAACTGCTGTCTTATGTATTTTATTATTATGGAGAAAAAACAGCAATTTGTGGCTTCCTTGGATGCTTAACTATAGATATTGCCAAGTAATACTAAGCTGAAGAGGGGCTTTCACACTGGGGAAAACTTTCAAGTGTATCAGACAAACTTAAATCCATTTACCTTTCACATGTTTTACTTGTTTTCTTGCCAAATTCTTAAATGTTGAAATAGTAAAAAGGGAGGGAGGCCACAACCTATATTCTGCTCCTACTTGGGCACGTAATGCAGAGCCAGATTATCTGTTGGACAGATGCCTGAATATGAGGAAGTGGAGCTCAGCCTCCCTTGGCCACCTTCAGTGATCTTCTATAGAGTTTGTTCCACTATTCCCTCCTATGGCTGCAAGCTGAAGCTAGTCAAATTCAGACTGGAAAGTAGGCATACATTTTTAACACTGAGGTTAACTAATCACTGAAACAGTTTACCAAGGGTTGCGGTAGATTTTCCGTCAGTGACAATTTTTAAATGAAGACTGCATGTTCTTCTAAAAAACACATGCTCCAGGAAATATTTTGGGAACGTTCTATGGCCTGTGCTATACAGGAAGTCACAAGTCCCTTCTGGCCTTGGAATCTATGAATGTACGCAGTGAAGAAGCAGTTAAGAACTATCCACACTGGAGGAGGAAGAGCTGCAGTTTAGTCTAGACATGAAATTTCCTCTTCCCTTGTCATTGGAGCTGATTCCAGCGCCAGGTGTAAGTCTGACAGGGAAAGGAAATGCTGCAATACAGGGGTGTAGCTAGTACAGGACAGTAGCATGAAATCTGTGCAGATTTGTTTTCAGCAAATTTCACTTTCTGAAATTCTGGCTGTGCTTAAAAAGAGTTGCAACTAGCCACTAGAGAGAGAGATCCAGATCCTTCAGCGGATGCTGTTTAGATTCATACTGCTGAGCATTGGTAATGTCATATCTGCACGGTGAAGGGCTATGGATAAACAATTATTGGTTTCTTCCTCAAGAAACTGTATACATTAAACAACCTCACCAATTACTAGGCTGTCATGAATTCCAGTTGTAGGAAGTGGTTCCCAGCTTTACTGGCTCCCTTCCAGATCTCACTGATGACAAGGTACTTTTCAGTGTCTGTGACTAGCCAAGCTACCACAGCCACCCTTAAAAGAGGGCTTTGCAACAGGCTCACCATTTGCAATTGTTAACAGCTAGATTATTGTAATGAGCTCTGCTGCAGACTGCCACTGACCATCATCCTGAATTTCCCATCAGTGCAGAGCACACCACCACCTGTACACCTCTGCTTGGTGCCCTGAAAGTGGCTCTCTGTTCAGACAGTTACAAGGGTTACAGTTTTTGAAATCCAAACGGTATTGGACTTCAGTATCTTAAGCATGGTCTCCATTAGGAAATATTTATTTAAAAAACATTGTTACTATTGTTAAAGTTGGACCAATTCCATAATTGTTAGCAACATTGGACAGCCCTGGCTCTCAACATTGAGAGCCGCATCCAAAAGTCATTTCAACACCGTGTTGACTAGACGCACACCTGGTACCAGCAGTTAAAACTAAGTTGGAAGCACTTGCTTTTGCAACATGCAATGTCTGGTAGCAGGGCTCTAACTGAAATTTGATCCTCTTGGCAGTCCATCAAAGCAGAGGGCTAGCATTTTTTAGGGCACAATGCAAGATGCATTTGTTTTATTTATTTATTTTCTCCTTCATGATGTGTTTTTAGCTAATAAGATAATAGCAATAATACTACACAATTTGATCATTTTTGCCTTGCTGCAGAAAGCAAAGTGAAAGTTCTGTTTATTTTAATTTATTTAACCACAAAGATTAAGCAAACAGCTGCAAGTTAGGATGCTTCGAGCTTTAGGAGGTAAAAGTGTGACCTCAAACACTTTTAGCATAGCTCGTTCTGGCCTGTGTTTCAGCTGAGAGAAAGAGACCGTTTATGACACTTCTTGGCCATCTTGTGGTTATCTGCTTACAGGGTACAGTTACTCCTTGAATAATTAACTGTATAACAATGTATCGTAGAATTTTCCCACAGTACAAGACTGATCAAGACAGAAACTATATGTGCACCTTGTTACTGTACATGTCTACTTCCCTTGTGTCTTCCATAACGACTTAGTGACAAAACCAAAATTTCTTACTGCTAGCAGCACTGCAAACTATTCCAGCTCAATCACCATTTGCAGACTTGCCAATTGAATTCCACTTTTAAGACACTTGTTGAGGACATCTAAGGCAGAATCAAAATTAAAAATATGTTCTGATACCAAGCTAATTTGGAGAGGGACATCCAAGGACTGTGAACTGCACATAATGCATTCAAGAAAACATTTCTCTTTCTCCAAACTTAGCTTAGTGAGAAAGCATGTTATGCAGAACAAGTGCTTTAATACAATATTAGTGCTTATGTGTAATACATTGCTCTGATGTAATGCAAGCCATATATAGCTTTAAAAACGTCTTGGAGCTATATTCTTGAGCCACCTGGTGGCATGTTTGCTTTATTGCAATGCTAAACATCACTATTATGTATACATTTTGAACAGAACCCCTACACAGCGCTCTCTGCTTTTCTTCAGTACGCTTCTAGGTGCCAAAACCCAACAGAATTCACAGTAATATTTAGCAATGCTCTCAGAAAAGCAACATTTCACTTAGTAAGAGAAACCTACTGCTGTTGAATATGGGTTGCACCACAGGAAGATACTATCAAAAGCCACAGGGTCAATTTAGGACTGCTTTGTATTAAGCGCTTGGTTCTTACCACATAAATGGTGATTGGAGACCTTTCTAAGCCAACTAATGGCATGAACATGCTTTTTTTTTTTACCTGCTAGGTTCCCAATCTGTGCAGAGCTGGGATCACCCTAGAAATGTTGCCTAAACAGAAAAACAGCCAACCAAAGAAAAATTCTCCCCAAAAAGTATAACCCAGACAAAAAGTAATTCTGTATTTCTTTGGCAATTATTGAATGTGTAGTTTGTTGTTGTTAGGTTCTTTTAAGTTATGAGCTTCTGGGTACCATCTTTAAAAAACATACATCTCGGTTCTAAAGATCGTTCTGAAATGGTTTATTGCAGAGATGTAAGTCCCCTCCCCTTTTTAAAAAAATGGTTTTATTGCTTATGAAACACATGACAGCACTGAAGCCTGTTGTCACACAAAGTGGGTGCAGCGTGGACAGTGATATCATAAACTTCCCCTTACCAATGCACCTCAACCATGACCTAAATAGATCACCTCCGGAACTGGTACAAGTGCAATTTCTCCCCTGTTGCTTCCAATAGTTGGGTCCCTCTTGCCAGTTATGAATGTGGCTAGAAGCTTCCTTAATAGGAGGTTTTCTAGAGATTTGTTTAGCACTACATGTACTGTATCCCACATTTGCATATGTGGGTACACATGCACACATTCTCTTTGCTTTCTGTTTTCTCTATCTGGTCAGTGTATTGTACTCCACTCTTAGACAAAATGAAGAGACAACTGGATAAGCGAGCAACATTAAGAGGCAGAAGAATATGTGAAGAGACGTGTGACAGGTTGTTTTGCAAGATAAGAGAACTGAGAGGGATATCAGAGTTGAAGATGACAGCAGTGAAAGACAAGAGGACAAATAATTGAAGTTGAACGAACAAAGAATAAGCAACAAAGAATATTTTGAAGTTGTACAATGTGCAGAACATAGTAAATGATCCTGCAGAAGCTTCCTAGAACAAAATGAGGGAGAGCAGATGTCAGAATTTCCAGAAGTAAAAGATTTGAATAGAAAGTTTAAAAAAGAAAGGAAGACAGCAGGAAGAAGTGAGAACATAACCACAGAGGTGCTGCAAGCAGGAGAGCAACACTCAGTAAAGGCAATGCACAAGCTATTCAAAGTTTACAAACAAGAGCAAGTGCTGAGTGAATGGGGAAAATTGATAATACCAATCTTCAGAAAAGGAGATAAAGAGTTAAGAACTAAACAGTAATTAGCTTATTGAGTGTTCCACGATAAGGATTCACCAAGAGGTTGCAGAAAAAGAATGAAGAGGTATGTGGAAGTGGCACATGGAATGGAGCAAGTCAGATTTAGACTGCAACGAGTACTGGAAAGCACACAGAACGCAACTGAAGCTGTTACAACAGCTTTATAGACTTCAAACAAGCTTTTGATAGCATTTGGCAGAAAGGATTATGGAAAGTGATGGAAAAGTATAGCATCCCCGAAAGATTGATCAGTCTGAAATAATACAAACATCTACAGAAAATTGAGTATGGAGAGTAGACAAGCTGACAGAATGGGTCATGGGGATTGCAGGAGTGAGACTAGGTTGATTTATTCAATTTAGTATAGAAGTAGTAATGGCAGTAGCAGAGAGATTAAAAACAGGAGAAGTCGTGTTATCTGGTAGCAAAGTGCACAACCTTAAATTTACCAACTATATTGACATCATAGCATTGACCAAAAAGGATTTACAGAGAGTAACTGACAAGGTAGACCAGGAAAGCAGAAAATTCAGATTGAAGATCAGCATGGAGAAGACAAAAATTATGGCAATTAGAAGACAAGAAGAAAGTAACGCATCAAACTTAAAGACAAAGAACTAGAACAAGCGGAAACATTTGTACCTTTGACAGACTAGTACAAAAGAATGGGAATTATAAAGATGATAAATGCAACAGACAGGCTAGCTGCTACTGCATTCGGAGAACTCTGCAAGATCTGGAAGGCTAAAGACATTACAGCGAAAAACAAAAAAAATCAGTATGTATAAAACAACCATCATGCTCATACTGCTGTACGAGTCAGAATGCTGGAGTATAAGGAAAGCTGATGAGTGAAAAATGTTGTCTGAAGACATGAACCAGGCTGATGGGAATGCTGAGTTCCAAGACTGAAGAAGAACTGAAAAAGAAATAACACTGTTACAGAAAATTAAAGACAGACTACGATAATGGCTTAGATGCATGTCAAGAATGGACCCAAAAAGGATATTGTACATTGCGATACACACCAGAGTGCAAGGAACTAAAAACAGAAGAACAAGATGCATTGGATAAACACTGTGAACCTTTAAACAAGAAGGTATAAAAAGATAAAGCCATGAAACTGGTACAAGATATCACCATTGAGCAGACAGATGGAAATTAAAGACGACATAGTGCACACATCATGCACATGGGTGCACGCTCTGCAGCTATGCCTTTATGTGTATCAGAAGCAAAGATATCAGTGTGCTACCAGCGAATAAATATCATTACTGACATTCTTCAAAGTCAGTTCCAGGAATCAAAATTTAAGCGCTGTTTATGCTGACGGTCTGAAGACCTATTATACTGGATTCCATTATACTGGAACCTGCAGCTCCAGATTCAACCAAAGTCCTAAACTGAAGTGTACAGGAATGTTGAGACTCAAAGTGCTCCTCTGCCCAATTATTTGGTTGGTAGCTGCAGGATACACTGGACTTTTCAAAAAACAAATCATCACACTAGTAAAGGGGCTTTAGCTATTGGCTTAGAATATTCTCTCTCTCTAGGTTTTATACTGCCATCCATCACCATAGTATCTGAGCACAATCTGTATAAAATCTATAGCAACAGTGAAGTCTAATGGATTTCATGGAATCTCTGGCACTTTTCCCTTGGCACAGTAGCCTAATTTTAGGTACCTAAATTTTGGCCATAATATGTTGTCTATAAATCTGAGTATGGGACAATTACTCTGTTATGTGGGACCTACTTCTTGTTTTTACTCAAAAGACTACAAAATGTTTGCTTCTATGTTATTAAGATGCAGGAAGCCACTTACAATGAGTCTCCATGTATGCCACTATGTATTCATCATTCCTTTCAATTAGGATTTTTCAAAAAAAATCTACAGTTGCGATTAAAAATAAGATTTCTTTAAGTAGCCATATTGTTTGTAAACTAAGCAGAAGGCATTTTGAAAATCAAAAGCATGTTACAACAGTAAAGTCACTTTAAGAGAAACTGAAAGAGAAAAAAGTCCAGTGGGAACTTGATTGTGAATGACTGATTTGTACCCTAACGAACAAATTTATCCAAATAGTCAATTTGGGGGCATGGGAGAAGGGAGAGTGTAAGAAGGCGCTGTGGCTTCCCCCAGAGTCAGGACCCAAGGATAGCCATAGCAACCCGGCCGGATCAAGCGGCCCTGTAACACGTGGTGGAGAATACAGGCAACCACCTGTTGCATAGGGGACCTGCTCACCTAAACCCTTCAGTGACCGCCGGACACCGACTGGGCCGGCGATGGAGACAGAGAAGTTAATCAAATGGTGGGCAGAAGTCCAGCAACAACAGGCAGCCCAGTGGAAGCAGCTCTTGCAGACTGAGCACCCAGCATCAACAACTAATCTGAGACCTAGGGGCCCAGAAGCAGGAGCTACAACAGCAGTTTCTACAACAGCTGGGTGGCCACCTGGGAGCCGTAAAACCCAGACCCCCAAGGAGGCCCCAGCCAGGCCTTACGAAACTGGGACCCGCTGGCATTCCCAAAGCGTTCCTTGTGACCTTTGAACGAGTCGCCACCGCTGCCAGATGGGACCCTACACAATGAGCGACACCCCTCACCCCGTACTTGACGGGGGCACCCCCAGCAGCTTTTCAGGCCTTGGGGGATGACAAGGCCTGGGACTACACGACGGTCAAGGCCGCAATCCTGGATGCCCTCGACTTCAGCCCTGAGACATTCCACAAGAAATTCCAGGAGGAGACCTCCATCCCCCACCCCAGGGCCCGTCCCCAGGCTGTGGCTCAGGAGCTCCGGGACACCAGCTGGCACTGGCTTCAGCCCAAGCAACACACCACAGCGGCAGTAGCCGAACACGTACTCCTGGAACAGTTCCTCCAGATCCTGCCAGCTCAGGGGAGGACGTGGGTGTTACGACACCACCCCACCGCCTTGGAGGGGGCGGTCCACCTGATGGAGGACTTTCTAGCAGCCAAGAGCCATTGGGCTCGCACGCCCTACCACAGGACGAACCGGGCCAGTGGGCCCCATGCTGTGGCCACCAGACTCTCGGGCTCAACCCCACAGGGCCTCCAAGATGGGCCCTACCTAGGCCTCGATGAGGAGGATCCATGGACCCACCAGCGACACATGGCCCTTACACTCTGTCGGGCAGGGCGGACCCTGTGAGGGACTTTGGGAAGGAGCTGGGAACCCGGGCCCATTTTGCCTGTGGCCAGTGGGGCCATCTACAATGCCAGTGCCCCACCTTGTCATGCACATATGGCACAGTATATTCCGGCAAGGGGCAGGCCCAGAGCAGGTCTGCCCCCGCAACAACTGCCACCGTAGGCCTGGCCAGGTGGCAGCTTGAGGCCTTAGTGGACTCTGGGTACAGGCAGACCCTGATCCTGTGGGGCCTAGTCCCCGAAACCAGGAAGACCCTAGTGCAGGTCAGCCTCAGCTGCATCCACAGTGACCTTAGATATTATCTGACCCTGCCTAACCACTGGACTGGAAACCCGGGTTCTGACCATCGCCCTGGCCCCCCCAGCTGCCCTACCCAGTGATCTTCGGCCAGGACTGGCCCGACTTTGCCAGAATCCTTCACCGAGATGATGGCAGACCAGGCTCTGGAGCCGCAAACCCAGGGAAGGAACCCCCGAGGTTCCCGACCCACCAGGGGGCACAGACCTGCCAGGCCCCACTGACGAACCGCCCAACAAGACTGAGGAGCCAGAGAGTGAGTTGCCGCCCCCAGGAGGTACGCCATCCCCCAATGGGCCCAGCCAATTTCTGCCGCAACCAGCGGGAGGACCCCATCCTCGGACAGGCCTATGAGCAGCTGTCTGCCATGGACAGGGTACTGATCGATCCCCAAAGAGCGGCTCAGTGGCCTTGGTTTGAGGTACGTCAAACCGACTAGACTGGGATCCCCAGATGCAGGAACCCTGCGCCGAACACGTGGTACCTCGACCCCATCGGAGGCCTGTCTTGAAGCTCGCCCGTGATGTTCTGGCCGTGGGGCACCTACGCACTGATAAGATGCTTGCCCAAGTCCTCGCCTGATTTTACTGGCCGGGGGTGCACCGAGAGATCCGGGACTATTGCACCTCCTGCCCAGATTGCCAGTGAGTGGCCCCGGCAGGAGCTCCCCGGGACCACCCCCTCCCCCCATACTGCTCCCTGTGGTAGGGACTCCATTCGACCGAGTGGCCATAGACGTCGTTGGCCCATTGGAGCGGGAGCATGGCCGGCTTTCAGAACCTCCTCGTTATGGTCAACTACGCCATGTTTTCCCGAAACCATCCCCCTAGAGAACGCCACTGCCTGCCCTGGGGAGCTGTTAATGGAGCAAGGCACGAACTTTACCTCCCGACTCCTGAAGGAAGTCTGTGCCATCCCCAGCATTAAGCAACTCCAGACCTCAGTCTACCACCCCCAGACCAATGGCCGCGTGGAGTTTCAACCGGACCATAAAGCACATGCTCTGAAAATCCCCCCCTCCCCGAGGACCTGCAGCGGTGGGACCAGCTAATCCCACCGCTAGCCCTGGCTATCTGGGAAGTCCCCCAGGCATCCACACAATTCTTCCCATTTGAATGGTTATAAAGCCAGCAACCCCAAGGAGTCTTGGACTTGATGAAAGAGCAATGAGATCAGACCACCTCCCCAGCCAAGGGAATGCCCCAGTATGTCCTGGAGCTGCAGGAGCAACTGTACCGAGCAGGGACCCTGGCCCAGGAGAATCTTCAGGCTGCCTAGAAGGCCCAGGCCCTGGCATATAACAAGGGAGCCAGGGCCCATTCCTTCAAGCCCAGGGATCAAGTCTTAGTACTATTACCCACAACAGAGTCCAATTTGTTGGCCAAGTGGCTGGGACCCTATGAGGTCCTCCTACCTGTGAATTATGAGATGCGCCAACCCGACCAAAGTTGAAAAAGGCAGATGTACCATATCAACCTGCTGAAGCCCTGGAGGGAACGAGCAGGGTTACTGATCGACCCCCTCCCCCCCCCCCGACTCCAAACAGGAACCGTCAATCCCCAACCAAAAGGAGGAAGGAACCCTCGAGCTCAGGGATGCCTTGACTGACACCCAAAGGCAGTAGGCCTGGCACCTGCTTGTGACGTTCACCACCACCTTCACCACAACCCTCAGGGAAACCACCCAGGTCTACCACACTATTAAGACGAGGCCAGGAGAGGTCATATGGACAGGCACCCGCTTGCCAACCCACCACCTCCAGGCAGCCGTAGAGGAGGAAGTCCGGACCATGCTACACTTGGGGGTAATCAAGCCATCCACAAGTGAGTGGAGGAATCCCATTGTGCTCGTCCCCAAGTCTGATGGATCCTGGCGGTTCTGCATCCATTTTCGACAGGTGAACAGATTGAAGTTCGATGCATACCCCATGACCCGCATTGAGAAAATGCTGGACCGTCTCGAGGAGGCCCGCTACTTCTCCACCTTAGACCTCACGAAGGGATACTGGCACATCTCCCTGGACGCTCATTCCCAGGAGGATGGCCTTCGCCATCCCCAGCGGCCTTTACCACTTTGTGCAGATGCTCTTTAGGCTGCATGGGGCACCCGTGACCTTTCTGCACCTCATGGATCAACTCCTGGCACCCCACTTAGCTTACGCCGCCGCCGCCGCCTCTTTCGACGATATCGTCTACAACCAGGACTGGAATGACCATCTCAACCAGATGGCAGCGGTGCTATGGACCCTCCGAGATGCGGGTCTGACAGCCAATCCCCAAAAATGCCATATTGGGTGGCATCCAGGTCTGGACTGGACCCAGGAGCAAGACCCCGGTGACTGGACTGGACTGGCCCCTCCCCCCGCCTTACCTTGGTTGGGAGCCACCCCCCAGAGGCCGGACAGGACCTGGACAAACTGCCCAACGTGAAGGCCCCTGAAGCCAGTCCAGACCTGGACAAGCTGCCCAATGCCAAAGGCCTCCAGGAACCCTGCAACCTTGAGGAGCTGTCCCTCGCCGAGGAGCCCCCCACCTTGCCACTCGTGGATGAGGAGGGACTGGTGAGCCAGTCGTGGGCTAAGTACTCCTACGACCCGTTGGAGACAGGTTCCTGGGGACATGGGGAGGAAGTGGTCCAGGGACAGCCAGAACCAGTGGCTGAGTTACAGACCCAGCCCCACCGGCATGTTGCGGCAGGAGCCCCGCCGACTTGGTGGCAACACATCTGCTACTACTAGGGCCCTGGGCCAGGACACAGTGGAGACAGGTGGGCCTGCGTCCCATTACCCCCTTTCCCTAGCCACCCCGGGAGGCCGTGCTCTTTCCTCCTGCTACAGACAGGAGATCCACTGCCTGCCTCACCCTGCCTGAGGGGGCCAGGGCGCTAGACTGCTGGGCCGCCTGCTTGGTCCAAGAACCCGGCTAGTGACCTGCACCCAGACACTAACTGTTCCCCATTTGGGAAGGCGCTGTGGCCTCTCCCAGAGTTGGGACCCAAGGATAGGTTGCAGTGACCCAGCCAGATCAAGCGGCCCTGTAACAGGAAGTAAGAAACAAAATATCTGAAGTTAAGTAAATCACATATTTTGAGACTCCTCAAAAATGAAAGGTATTATGAAGATTAAGACATGAAAAACATCTAATAATAAATTGCGACAACAATCTTGGATTTCTAGTCTGCTGCATTCCATTGCAATATCACAAAACTTACAGGGCTTCTGGGTAAAGGCTATAGTTAATTCTATTGCAATCATTTCACATTTAATTAAAAATTAAATACGAGAATTTGCATGTCAGTGGTCCTAGATCAAACATACGTTAAGTAACTAATTACGTATTTTTTACGTTTCTAAATGTTTTCAACTTTCAAGTCTTGCAAAGTTGAAATAACTATATACATCCTTATTGCAGTTCATTGCCTACCTCACCAATTTTCAAGGAGATTAAATTAAACCTAAATCAGGTTAGTTATTTTTTAAAAGATCTCTACGATGAATGCTTGCATTTATGATGCAACCTGTCATCATTAAAAGAGCTACCCTATCATATAAAACTAAATCTAAAGAACCAAACTTGAAGTGTATTGTTGGAAATGTGATAGATAATCCACTGAAAGGACTCTTAAGCATTACAATGTAATAGAAACTGGGGAGGGAGGGAGGGAGGGAGAGAGAGAGAAAATCCAGCACTTGTTCCATACCCAAAACTCAGTGGGTAAAGATTAGAATTTTGGGTGAACTAGAAATGCAGCACCAGAATTCTGGAATGTAAAACTCTGTCACTTCCTGGCCTCAAAAAATGCTTATGTCCTTCCACTAATTTATGGAATGTTACTATGAATCACTTAATGGAGTGGGGTAGAGAGAGGCAGGAAATACAAGAAGGGCAAGTGTATATTAAAAAAAAAAAAAAACCACCCTGAAATATTGGCAGATTCCCAAAAAATGAACTTTAGCAGGGAGGTTTCTAACTGGTTTTGCCCACACACACACACCCCAAAATGCAACTAGGATTATTTAATTAGGATTATTTGACATTCTGTAAAATGTGTTAAATAATCCTTTTCAGAAACAAAAACATGTCTACATGCATTATGAAGGTTGCATTAAGGTAAAATCAGAAAAAAAACTCTGACTCAGCAATTCAGACAGCATCACAGAGCAGAAAGAAAAGAGCTTATGCAGATAGGGTACCTTCATTTAAATGGGTAGGCTGCTCATCAGCTCCCAGTAATTTTTCTAAATAGCAGCAGCTGACAGTCCACCTGAAAAACCCCTAATCTAAAGAAAAATCAGGTCTCTTAGTACTAAAAGGAAATGCAGCTCTTCGGTCTAGACATCCAATTTAAAAAAAAGCAACTCTTTTTCACTTTCTATTAAAGAATACATAGGCCAGGAATTCTTTTATCTGACATTTTGGAAACTTATACAGTAGCTTTATTCATTAAACTAAACCCATAAATATGACCCAATTATTTATTTTCCCCTCAACTGCAACAGTATAGTAAACTTAATGATCTGTTTCATGTAAAATACTGCATAATCCTATACTGTAAGCTTCTTGGTGTTCACCGTTATATAAATATTTACAAGGACTAATTTACTATGTGTTAATTTTCCTGTATGTGCTACCTAAATTAATTTTGTGCCATAATTAAGATTTTCCTAGAATGTTTGACAGAAAGTTACAATTTTATGAAGAGCACAGAGAGACTTAGGTAAAGTTTCTTTATTTGCTTACAGCAGAAGTCTAGTACGTTAACCCACTTGTGCTAGAAGTAGAGATTTATCCAAGACTGACGTGCTAATACAGAATGCATTTGCAGTTGGATAGGGGAAATCCCAACTAGCAGCACCAAAGGCTTAATAGAAAGAAGTCAAACACAGCACTAGGACAAACTAGAAAGATTGACTCTTATGGTTGCATTCTCTCAATCATGACTTCATGATATCTGCTAAAAGGAATTGAAGAGACAAGGATTAACAAACAAAAGCTGCTAGCCTGACTAGGAGAATTTACAAATTTGATTTAAACAAAAAAACAATCTGCATACAAAGCACGATCCAACTGTCCTTACCTACATCCTACAATGTACGGTAATTAAAGTAAAGCTGATGATAGTCTGTCAGAGTTCAGCAACCTTGTCCGGCTGGCCAAGGGAGAGGGAACAGTGCTTTACGGGTGAGGAGGGGGTGAGGTCAGAAGCTGCTGTGAAAGGGGGAACGGGTCAGTGGGGAAGGCTGACTCATCCCTTGGGACTGGAAGGGCCGAAGGCCTGAAAAGGAACAAGCCTGAATGGGAGAAGCCATTTTCCACAGAGCAGGCAAGGCAGCACCCACCCTATTTTACCTTTAGGTGGGAAAATACCGGGTTTGGTTAGGATGGCTGAAAAGGAATTTTACCCTCACCACCGAATTGGCCTAGGTGGAGTGGGGTTGGTTTTTTTGGGGGGGGGGGGGCCGGGGCGGCGGTTGCTTTCCCCCACCACAGGTTCAGGGAGGGCTTTGTTAACATGAGGTGTGAAGGGCGTTAGATTATATGTTGCAACTCATTATGTAATTGTGGGGTGGATGTCCAGTGCAGGAATTCTCCATCCATAGGGAAGTTATACAGTGACTGGATAAATAGTTTGGTAAAGGACTTACAGTGTTGGTTAAAGGAACTGAACAGGGGGCGGGGAGAAAGAGGAAGGTTCAGGGCTCCTCTGAAGGGTACAGCAGGGAGCCAACCTCCTTTTCTTATAGCCCACCTTGGCCCTTCTATCACTAGAGTAGAGGGTAAGGTCCCAGTAATGGATCAGCTGGAGGACCTGGATGAAAAGAAGAGGGGGATCTGATGGAAGCCCCCAGGGAGTTATTGAATAAACGGGGTTTAACCTACACTGTACAGTTTTATTTGATGGGTAGTCCCAGAAATCTAATAATAAAGATATTGTTTTAATCAGATCACATCAAGTGTCTCTTGTCTTTCTTTCAGTGTAGCCAGGCAATGCATTTATTTCAGCAATGCTTCAGTACCAGATCATAGTATTTATTTAAAACAGCAATATTAGTAGTTAAGTCTGGGAGAATTATTTACTGTGATTTTTTTAACCAGCATGCACATCATGTGACAATCTGCTGAATTCTAATGACACTAGTTTAAATCTGCACTTGTACAAACAGATAGAAATTGCTGCAGAAAGCTGAACTAATGGTAGGTTTAAGTATGACTATAGCACTTCTACATTCAGCAATAGCCATTTTTTTAAAAAGGCCTATGAATTTACATTGTTTGCCGTGTTGTAGCCATGTTGGTCCCAGTATAGGAGAGAGACAAGATGGCTGATGTAATTTCTTTTACTGGACCAACTTTTGTTGGTGAAGGGCCAAGTTTTTGAGCTTCACAGAGCTCTTAGAGTCTGTAGAAGGTAACTGTAGCATCACAGCTAAATTTAAGGTAGGACAGACTTTTAAGCAGAAGGGGTTTACATATATTATAGGACACCACTTAAAACAAAGTGGGCACTTAACATCTGCAATAGTAGGACAAAGGAAAGTTAGTAGCAGCATAACGTGAAACAAATTGTTATGAGCCATAAAACCAGTGCTGGTGTGGGAGTGTTTTAGAGAGAATTTAAGGGATGGGAAGGTGCGGAGGGGGGCACATTGTTGAAGTTGCAGTGGAAATCTGAGACAGTTTAGGTCAGCCGTCCAACGGATGAAAATATCAGTGTATCTCAGGTATACCGTAAGTTTTGTGGTGTATTTTTTCTATAAATTCTTTGGAGGTGTCCCATAGAAAGTTTGGCACATCAGGGAGTCATCGTAGTGCCCATAGCTGTTCTCATGGTCTGGACAAAGTTTGTTAAATGTGAAGTTATGGGTAAGAATGAAATAGATGAGTTGGGGTGCCTATCTGAGCATTGTACATTGTCTTGTAGATATTTGAGACATTCGGCAATGCAGTTATGGTGAAGGATGTTGGAGTACAGGGAGGGGATATCCTGGGAGGCAATGATGGTGCTCTAAGAAAGGTTGGTAATGTTGAGGAGTTTCCTGGAGAAAGTCAGATATGTCCTGGAGGAAACTAGCCCTTTGTGTGGTTAGCGATTGGAGGATGGTTTCTGTAAGTCCCTATATTCCTTCAGTAAGAGTGTCCACACCAGCATCCATTTCCTGGACATCACAATCAGCTTCAGAAATGGAAACTTACAGACAATAAGTGAAACCCACAAAGCAACACATTTACCTCTCCAGACTCAGTAACCACCCCCGAAACACCCAGAAATCTGTTACCTACAACCAGGCACTCATTGTCTTCAGAGCATATTCTGTAGTAAATCAAGTATACACACTAAACACATTTAAAACTGCCTTCCCCAAACAATGACACTACCAGAGAAGCAAATCACATCTTAGAATGGGCCACTCAAATACAGAGAGAATTTGCATCAATACAGAAAAAACCCACCAGCTGTAAACCCTTAATTGTCACATGCTACCCCACACTGGAATCCATATAGGGTATCAAACAATTACAAACCGTACTTGATGGGGACCACATTTTGAAAGAAATCTTTTCCAAACCCCCTTTTCTGATCTTCAAAGAACCTTCAACCTCACCAAGACCACCACAAGCAAGCTTTCCACAGACCAAGACACTCCAACTCAAAGTGGTACCAAACCTTGCCATAAGATACAAAATCTGCAGACATATCTCCACTGCTGTGATCAACACTGCCACAGCACACCTTTCAAGATCCATGGGTCCTACACATGCCTATCATAAGATGTGCTGTACCTCATCCAGTGCATCAAATGTCCCAACAACTATGAGGGTTGAACCAATCACTATGAACGCGCATAGATGATAAAAGACAAAAGCATCATACACCCATGAGTGAACACTTAAAGCAAAGCCATTCCTCCATATCTGACCTTTCAGTCCTTGTCCTCAAAGGAAACCTGCACAACACCTTCAAAAGACAAGCCTGACAATTTAAATTCATAACTCTACTGGACACTAAAAATCATCAACTCAGATACTGGTTTTATTCTCAATACAAATTTTGTAACACACAGCTGCCCACTCACTAACCCTTCTTCATCCTATGACTGCAGTGGTGTTAAGTGCCTGCTTCATTTTAAGTGGTGGTAGGAGTAACACATACCAAGTTTCAAATCAAACTTCCTACTACATGCAGAGCTAGCTTCATTCTTGCCTGGGGAAACCCAGGAGAAAAATCTAGGCACAAATTTTCCTTTCCTTTCAGTGTTCAGAGTACTATAATTTAAGATGTCAGAGTTTCTGGGTATCTATCTATCAAGCAAGGGTATTTCTGGGCCCAGAAATCTACTGTAAAGATCAGTGAATATGTTTAGATATTAATATATTAAAGTACTACTCCAGGGCTAGGACTACATTTTTATGTTTGGAAAAATAAGTTTCTAGAAGGTTTGATAAGCAACCTCAAATTAGACAAAGTCTACAAATTGATGGTATATTACAATACCTTTTTTTCTATTTTAATACAGTCTTGTTGTGTCCTCATACTGCTTCCTGCCACATTAGTGTGCATGCAATTGCCCGTCATTGCACTCTGCCAAGTCACTAGAACAGCATTTGCATTCTAGCAGCTGGCATCGCAGGAGATGCTTCATATATGGACGCTATCTGCCAGAGACACAGGAATCGGGGCCAGTGATGTAGCCTCACTGAATCACACCTCTAGACCAGGCAACTCCAGTGTTGAGTTAAGACAATATCAGATAGTCCAGTTCTGATTTGCACTGGGTGGTAGGTGTTCAACTGGTAGGATCCAAAGCACATAGGGGACAGTCACTCTATTCATTTGCCTTAATTGAACTCTTATGTATTTGGATGACAATGTTAGGAGTTTAATGGGGGTCAGAAAATTTTGTCATGACGTCAGTCAATTCAGTGTCATTCTTATATTATATAGCAGATGTCTTGGATCGGTTTATTGCCTTGTCTGCTCAACTCCACTTGGAATGTCCCAGCGTATATCAGGAGAAACAGTACATAGAAGGATCCAGAGGTTGTTAACAGGCCTGGCCTTAAGGCATCCTATAACAAGTAAGAGGTTTAGCACCTCTACTCCAGGGGATCATGTCCACATTGCAGAGGAGCAGCAAACATCCAGTACTGTTGATTGCAGAATGGATAAGTCTGCAATAACTCTGATGTAATGAGAACGTTGTTTTGCAGGTTGTGGAGCAGGGATCAGATAATGGCGTCTGCAGCACCACGTACAGACCCCCATGCGGAATAAGGAAGTGGCCTGGGGAGGGTTGACTCAGCAACATGAACTACACGTATATGTCGCCTTATAAGGGAATAGTATAGGTTTAAGCCATATCCTATGGGGATATGACAAGGGTGATGTAAGGCACCAGTGCATGGTCATCAAGTGCTCGGCAATGTTTAGGCCTCTGTTTGGCCAGATGCCAAGGGCCACCTTAAAAGGTTATGCAGCAAACGCTAGCCAATGGTCACCAAGACATAGGAAACTGTTGCATGTGGAAAACTATAAAACCAAGCTGCCAAGTAGCAGCAGCCAGAGAGGAAAAGGAATTGCCTAACACCCAGAGTCTCGAGCGTGTTAGATTTAGTGGGCTGACTCATCCTTACTAACCTGCTTCGCAACGGCCTGATCACCGGAAGCGACTCTCTCCCGTCTGCAGAATCTAAGCAAGCGGTCGTTTAAGTTTGGCCAAGATGATTTGTTATTACCTAAGCTTAGTGAGTATGAATTAACTGTTTATTGTTGTCTGTCTTGTAAACTTTCTAGAGGAACTCCATAACTGGGCACCCTAGTGTCACAAAAGTGACAGCCGTGCGTTGATCCCTCGAGATCATTAACGCAAAAGACTTGGGTGGCGCATTTTGTCCTTCGCGCACGGAGTTCCTCCTCCTTTACTATCAGTTGTTAAAAATAAAGAATTGATTGATTAAGAGAAATAAAGCCTCGCTATTGTCTCTTTGACCCCTCTGTATCGTATAATTAGAACCTTATTCGGTACCTATTGGTTCCGTCTCAACATGGCGTCACGGACAGGATACAGAATGGTCTCTGAGAACAGCGATGCTCATTACCGAAGCCCCTGGGAAAATTCAAAAAGGGAAAAATGTCCCTATAATAATAATAATAATAATAAGGAAAGGAGTGAACAGATTTCTGCCCATGATATGTGGCAACATTGGCTGGCATTAACTAAAACATTGCCACTGAAAGAAATCCTGATCCACTTAACTCAGGGTTCAGAAATTAAAACCTGGCAGTTAATTACAACCAGAATGGGCTTGTCCTGCTTGTTAAAAAATCACGCAGAATTAGAGTGGAAGCCGCCACCCCCGGAGTCAAAAGATGAGTAGAGGCCATAAATGTTCTCTAACAGAGTCAAACCCCTTTAAAGATATAAAGGGCAACAGACCACATGCTAATTTATAGATAATAGGGGTGAATAAAACAGAAACATTAGTTTGGTTCTTATTGGATGCAGGGGCACAAATATCAGTTATCCCCATGTGAAATTTAAAAGAAAACTATGTAATGGTAAGTTTTAAAGTTAGGACTGAGTCTGGGAGAGTAGAAATGATTAAAGCTGTTCTATGAGACAGTGTATTATTGGGCATAGATACCATAAAAAGATTAGAGTTAAAGTGTCATGTTATAGAAGCATTAGTAGTGGAGATATCCCCAAATGATCGGTATCAACCACAATTGAAACCTAATGTAACCAATTGGCCATTGAAGAAAATCCCCACAAAACCTGAGGGATGAGAAACTATCAAGCAACTGCTTTTAAAACTGCAGGAAGAGGTAAAGATTTCTCTTGTAAGCAACTCCCATTTTTTGTCTCCAGCCTGGGGCATACCAAAACCAGGTCAAGGAAAAAACCTTTAAGTGGAGAATGGTAGCCAACTATCAGAGAGATAATGAGCAAATAGAAACAGTTCAATGTGTCTCTCAAAGAGTTAAACCTAAGATAGAACACATTTTGAGGAGAAAGATTTAAAGTTCATGTGTACCTTGAATTTAAAGAACATGTTTTACCAGGTACCAATGCAAAACCCACAAGGGATATTAAGTTTTGTGTTTGAGAAACAAATGTTAACTGCAAAGTTTGGAACAGAAAGTGTTAAAGGTAGCGGTGTGATGTAGTAAGTTGCAGAGGGAAAGTGAATGTGTGAAATGGGTTAACTACCTAATAAGGTGGTTATATGATGAACGGAAGCATGGAGGAGCAAGTTAAAATCACGATATGTTTATATAAGCAAGTTATGGGAAGAAGAAACTGGTGAAGTTAAAAGATTAGGCAATGTGTTAAGTGTCCTGAAGTAATGCAAATGAAAAAAAAAAAGCGAAAGGGAAACTGAGGTACACCACCTTGCAAAAATTCACCCTAAAACCTTAAAAGGTAGAAGCCATAACAAACCTGGCCTGCCTATAGAACAGAAAACACAGGAAAATATAAGGGTAATTTGTCTGATTTACCTGCAATCAGAAAGAAAGTATGTAAAAGAAAGGGGTATGCTAAGGAATACTACAACCCCAAAGGGGGTAGAAAAGTGTTCGTTTTATCTTTCAGAACTGCAGAAAGGAGAAACTGGTACCAGTGAAACAACTAAAGATCAAAACCATGGATCTACTGTTGCAACAAAGATTGTGTTTGTGTGTTGTGTTATGTTTTGTGTTGTTTGTCTTATTACTAACATTGTGCAGGGTATTGGGAAGTATTGCATGAGGCAGAAAAGTATCAAAAAGCACTGTAACTGTATTCAAAGAGGAGAATTGGTCTCCAGTGTTCTGTCTGTGAGGCAGGCAGAAAGAACCTCACAGCTTATGCTGGTGAAAAATGTGCCAGTTGTGCCAGAAATGATTCTGGGTTCAACTAAAACCCAGGCAGAAAATGTTTCTAAACCTATGTCTGGTGGGGGTAAAGACTTACCCATGGAGGAAGTTACTCCAGTCTCAAATGCAAAATGAGTTTGTCAGGGCTCAATGAAAAAGTGTTTCTTTGGAGGGGGCCAAAGTGGTAGCCCAAAGCCTATTCACCACCTGGTGTCCCAACCTCTCCCTGTCACTATTGAACCTCTCTCTGAACAACATGTTTTTTTGTTCAGTCCTTCTGTACCTGTTAACTTACTGGAAAAAATTTGTTGCGTACATAAGGCTGTGTTATCTATTGTACCCCAAATGGCATATATCTTAATATGCCAGAGCCCCGAGGAGAAACAATATTAACATCATTACAAATTCTGACCAAAGAGACACCCAACCTAACACTTCCTCATTGCAACAGGAACTGTTAGTACAAGTGGCTCTGCAATTGTGGTCAGCCCATTCAAACAAAGTAGGCTATATGACAAAGCCCCTCTCTTGCGTTCCCTTTGTGAACTTGCAAATGAATTGTATACAAATGCCTAAATATTGTAACTTTGAATATGGGTTAGTCATTACTGATAAGTTTTCGGGCTGGGTAGTAGCATACCCTTGAAAAAAAACTATTGAGAGAATTTATACCTAGGTTTGGGTTACCCCTCATTCTGAATAGCGATAAAGGGACCCACTTCACAGGACTGGTCATTCAAAACTTGTGTAAAGCCTCAGGAATTCAACAACACTTGCACTGTATATACCACTCCCAGTTTAGCGGAGCTGTAAAAAGAAAAAATATTCAAATATGAAACTTAGATTAGCTGAAATATGTATAAAAACCATCTTGAAGTGGCTAAAGGTCTTACCCATAGCTCTCATGTATATTAGAAAAAAAAGTGTCAACAAATGGCCAGATTTGAAACCAAGGCCTCAGGACCATAGGATCCATTTTATCAGCCAGGAGACTTGGTCTGTCTGGTAGAACCAAAAGCAAAGGGGAAAGAGAATCCAGTACCAATTGAAGTGTAAAAGGTGGTCATTTCCCAAATACCTATAAACTGAAGAACCCACCAATAATAGCACACCACAACTGGCTCAGTAAGCAGAAATAAATCTAACAACAAGGTTGAGAAGCATTGTTTTTCTTTTAGATCCAAGTCAAAGGAGAACATAAAGAGCACTGGACTAAAACACCATCCTGTGGGCAGCAGTGAACACCGCCCATGAATTACATTTGTTGGACTGTGGGATTTGTGGACAGAAGGTGCCAAATGCTACCACCAAACCTTTCTCGGCATACACTCTGGCACCCAATCTAATCACATCCCAATGGACTATTAATGCCATCTTCCTTGCCTACTGAACCCAGGGCATAATTGAGTGAATTCAAGTGACCCAACTCTTAAATAGTGCCCAATACAGGGGCCTGGGAAGAACAATAGTTGGAGGAATTTTATCTATTTTGATTTTTGTGTGTGTTTTTATATAATTTGTCAATGTGAAATAAGAATTACCATGTGTCTAAAACCTTCAAAAAGACAAACCACTTATGATGAAAATTGGGATTAGAGACCAATTAGAGACCAATTGTTGGTCCAAAAATCATTTGTGATAATGATAATTGTTAAGTACAATCATAAATAAAGTTATAAATTGTATTTGTTTAACAGTGTTAATTAATATTGTAGCAAGTAATCTCGCAAATGCCCTCGGGTCAAGGGGCCATGTTGTAACAGACTTCTGTAAAGCCTGTAATGTATATGTGCCCCGAGGTCATTTCTGAGTAATTGTATACCAGCATAGAGAATGCTCAGGCAACAAAGACAGTTATTACCCAAACCAAGCTGTTCCCGAAAGTTTAGCTATCTGAAATGCAAGCTTGTCAGCAGACCTGTTAACCATTAAGATAACAGAACCTGCTGAATCAGAGAATCTGCCCAGCAACAGCAAGTCACTCCAAGGCGTGTAACTAGCCACAGGGGGGCAAAAGTCCCCTCACAGGCATGGGACTTGCTGGTTGGACAGTAGCCAAAATGTCACAATTGGTTTAAGCAAGCAATACGCTGGGGTGGAGATATAAGGTTGTCAGAAAAGAGGCAAATTGGAGAAGCCACGCATCACAAGGGGTGCACCAAAATTGCACCACAAAGAAAATCATGGTTATCATCTTTGTTTATGTCAATTGTAATAGTATTAATCACTATAATTATATGCATAACATTGTTTAAATTGTTGCTACGCAAAATGTTCAATGTCAATCTGGTTGCTGAACTTCTGCGCACGGGAGAGGAAGCGGTCGCACTTATACCTCCAAATTCCAAGTCCAGTGACCTAGTCTAAGGTGGCGCTGGCATCCGCCAGGGGGCATGTGGAGCTGGGATCAGATAATGGCGTCTGCAGCACCACGTACAGACCCCCATGCGGAATAAGGAAGTGGCCTGGGGAGGGTTGACTCAGCAACATGAACTACACATATGTGTCGCCTTATAAAGGAATGGCATAGGTTTAAGCCATATCCTATGGGGATACGACAAGGGTGATGTAAGGCACCAGTGCATGGTCATCAAGTGCTCAGCAATGTGTAGGCCTCTGGTTGGCCAGATGCCAAGATTCACCTTAAAAGGTTATGCAGCAAATGCTAGCCAATGGTCACCAAGACATAGGAAACTGTTGCATGTGGAAAACTATAAAACCAAGCTGCCAAGTAGCAGCAGCCAGAGAGGAAAAGGAATTGCCTAACACCCAGAGTCTCGAGCGTGTTAGATTTAGTGGGCTGACGCATCCTTACTAACCTGCTTCGCAACGACCTGATCACCGGAAGCGACTCTCTCCCGTCTGCAGAATCTAAGCAAGCGGTCATTTAAGTTTGGCCAAGATGATTTGTTATTACCTAAGCTTAGTGAGTATGAATTAACTGTTTATTGTTGTCTGTCTTGTAAACTTTCTAGAGGAACTCCATAACTGGGCACCCTAGTGTCACAAAAGTGACAGCCGTGCGTTAACGCAAAAGACTTGGGTGGCGCATTTTGTCCTTCGCGCATGGAGTTCCTCCTCCTTTACTATCAGTTGTTAAAAATAAAGAATTTACTGATTAAGAGAAATAAAGCCTCGCTGTTGTCTCTTTGACCCCTCTGTATCGTATAATTAGAACTTTATTCGGTACCTATTGGTTCCATCTCAACACGGGTTAAGATTTTCTTCAGTTCTCTCGATGTGGGCTTGTGACATTGTCTCAGACCACCACCCCAGAAACTGCATATTCACCAACGTCATGCAATTCTGAGAAGTTCTGTACAAGATAGGTCTTGTGTGGTATTATTTTAAAAAGTCTGATCTGCTGAACATTAGTATTTTGTTGGATTGTTTGTGCTACCATAGTATATGAAGTCATAAAATATTGCTGAAAATGCTTCTAGAACATTTTGCAAGGTGGGAAACTCCCATATACAGCCTTTGAGGCACAACAATGAAGCGGCCAGACAGAATTGATGTCTCTCTCACCCATTCAAGGACAGATTATACTAACAGATTGTTTACAGTAGAGCTTCACAGAGGAGCATGTACGCAATGGAATAATGACTGACCAATGAGGACGACCCTCCGTGTCACAAGCATCAACTGTTCCAGCAAGATGTCACTTCCTCTCTTTTATACTCTGTTTCATCACTTATCTTCACTCTCCCACAACTCAACATCAGAAGAAACTGCTGAAAGAAATAATTTTGGACTGGGGAGGAGGGTCCCAAGCAGGGAAAGCAGTCTCTGCCTGTGAATTGAAGGTCTATAACCTGCTTGTTCCATCTCTTAGGGCAAGATATTTCTAGATTCAAAGCCTGTAAGACTTTAAATTACCAAAGGAAAAATAAATGAGAATGCAACCATTTCTAATTTCTTTATGTTTACAATTTATAATCACTTAAAATCTATTTTTCTGTAGCTAATAAACTAGTTTAATGCTTTATCTTAACTAGCGTGTTTTTGAGTGAAGTGTTTAGGTAATCTGTACTCAGATTAGCAAAAGGTGATGCATGCTTTCCTCACATTGAGAAGGAAGCAGATTTATTAATGAGTGTATACTTAAATATTTGTCCAGCACAAGATGGTATTATGTGGGGATGCGTTCCTGTGTGGTTAGGCAGGGAGATCTGGGAGTGAACTGACTGGAGTCTGCATCCATGTTAGCTCAGGGAGAGTATTCTAGATAACTCAGCAAAATACTGAAATAGGTTCACTACAGGTTAATTTTGCTACCTAATCTTCAAGCATCTCAATGGAATTTTTATTATAAACGCAAATTCTTCTAGGGTAAGAGAAATATTCAGACACCAAGATTAATTTTAAAATAATGTTGACCAAAGATTACTACAATAGGTGATTTGCAATATAAAAATCAAATATGGTTTTCTTCTAATGCAAAAGATAGTATTTCCAGAGGTAAAGCTAAAACTGTTCAAGTATAGAATGTACAGGTCAAAGCATCCCCTCTCCTCTCTTCTTCCTTACCAATTCTATATCCTCATTGGTAGGTTAACACTTATCTTCAAAAGTCCTTCAAAGTGTACATTTTTAAAATGTGATTGTGCAGAACATGGCTTTAAAAAACTGACTACTATTCATTCATGTTTACATAAAGGCTGTACAGTGTCTTGTACTTAATCTGCCTTCCATTAAATATCATTAAAAATACTGTGAAGTCTAATTTGCTAGCAGAGACAATCAACTGGGACCAGAAGATTAAGGCTGTTCGTTTAAAGGTGGCCTGCCATGATACAGTGCATTAAATTAATACGTTCCTTTTTATAGTTCAAATTAAAAAAAGGACATACTTCAAAGACATTTTCCTAACAGTAAAGGAAGATTTTTTTAATCTACAAATGCGGTTTCATTATAACAATGCTCTCCCCATCACAATTTCCTGAAAAATAGTCAGGTATATGATGTCTTCATCCCCTTCTACTGCAACTGGGGTCCTACTGTTCGTTATGTGACTCAGAGGCAACTCCGAACTTTTCCCCTTGCTCTTTTTCCTCCCCCTCTACCATGACTCATGGATTTGCTGAAGAACACTGAAGCCCATATGGCAACTGGAATGACACACCTTGGCACAAGTTAGTAGGCAGGATCCTGGTATTACGTATGAGTAGACTAACTGATTACACACTTGCAGAACATATTTGCTTATGATCATAAAAAAACCATGTTCCTCCCTCCCATTGTAATTTACTCCATAAAATAAAAGGATATCCTTGATAGGGCATATCCTTTAAATATCAGGAAATGGAGAGATTATGAGAAACAAATAGTACAGGTAAGGAAATTTAACCTTTTCCATTTTATCCCCTCCTCACCCTGCACTACATACTAATACATAGTAACCAGATATAAATTAACAGGGTGTGAAAAGATTCAAGTTTAGGTAAGGGACTTGCAAAAAGTGTATAAAAGGACTTTAAACAAAAATTAGGTTCAGGATAGCCTTAAAGCCCACACAGCCAAGCACAACACTGCCCAAGGAAATAGTACACTAGACTAGTAATAACTGATGAAAGAATGAACTGAATCCTGCAGGCCTCCAGATCTTATCAGTAGTTTTAGTCCTTTTAACCATGAAGTGGCAGTTCCTTTGGTGGAGGACACTTCTAGCCCTATTGGAGTATTCTGTTAGAAGACACACATGCCCAGATTACTGTTCTTCTGATTCACTGCAACTGTATAGATTTAAAAGTCTTAAAGTCTCTGTGACCTCCATGCAGTACAGCAAAGGTGTCTGACTTACACCACTTATTAATGCACTGCAAATGAAATGGTACCGTCATTAGAATATCCCATGTAAGTTTAGACTCGGGACAAAAATAAGACACGAAGATTGTGCCCCCCAAAAGTCCCATTTGTTACTGCTTTCAGCTCCTTTGTCCAGAAAAAGGAAGTCAGTATAACTAATAGACAGGGTCTCTAAATCACACTCTTCTAATTGATGTGATCAATATAGAGAAAATTACTTGGATGATCATAAGGCAAGTGTTGGATAGAGGCTGAAAATGTGGGTGTGATCAGAGGGGGAGGACTAAATATGGGCTCTACTGAGCAACAGGTAGGTGGTTAGGCAATTTCAAATGTCCATGGAGCTGAGAAGATGATCAAGTGGTCAGGGAGAGTGAGAAAAAACTAGAAATGAGAACAGTTAAATTTAGGACCGGGTGTCCACTCAACTGACATTCAGGCCTTTTAAAAAAGAAATAAAAGTAACTGGACTAGTATGTTTTCTTATACATACCTGGAGGGGTTCATTGTCCTATTAGCACATAAAATAATTGCTTACTTATCCTTAGCATGGCTGTCTTTCTTGGCTAAGGAGAAAATTCATATTTGCACCCAAGACATTTTCAGATTCCAAACAGTCAAATAGAGTCCCAGCAAGTCCGATCACAGAAAGGACCTTGATGAACGTGGTCCTTTAGGAGAGGATGAGTATAATGGCAGCAGTTTTACTAGATTGTCTCAAGGGGAAAATGGGGCAACTGTAATCACTGAGACATGAGTCCTCCAAAATCATTTGAGCTACGTACCAAATGGTACTGTATTTCCAAGCTACTACAGAAAAGCATCAATATCCCAAGGCTGTGTATGACACTGTCCAGAGCAAGACAACAGATCCTTTCTGCTGTGATGAAGTCTAATCTGGGAAGTGAACAATTTTTGCATAAAAAGGGACAAGTATCTTTGTTCTGTTCCCATTCTCCCAAGATGGCATTTATCTTACTCAGTTTGCTTGGAGGGTCATCTCCCCTTACTGTAGGAAGCCAAAGTAAGCGCTATTTTCCCTTTATATATGCAGAAATCAAAGCAGGCTACCAGAGTAAAGGTGCTTCATGAAGATTTCAGAAAAGAATTACATCCTAGATTGATTTTGCTCCAGAACTCTAGTCTTTAAGCATCTCTGAAGCTAAAAGTATTAAGTTTATTTTATCCTCTGTTCAACATTAAGTGTTTCAATACTGAAACTGGACCATTGGGATGAAGCAGAAATGAAGAAAAGATGTTGGAAACTGAACAATGCTGTGCCTTGGAAATTATTCAATCCATTCATAACTTCACGACTCATTACAATAAAGAAAAGCATGCAATTTTTAAAAAAATCTCTGAAGAGACAAGTGCTAATGCAACCTTTTCCCTCACATAGGAAACTGAAATAAGTCTGTACAAAAGCAGCAGTCTGTTATAGCATTTGGTAAGTTTGGCAGGGTTTTTCCTTGTAATGTACACAAACAAGTCTCACGAGCTTTTAAAACTTTTTTCAAGAGACTTTGTCCAGTGTCAACGCTTCTGCTTCATAGATTGCTATCCATAACCCCACTCATCACATCTAACTACAACACATGGAATTTATTTTTGAATTTACAGCTAAGTGTATGGTATGGTTCAAGTTTCTTCTGACTACTACTACTATTTTAGTATCACAGTTCTTTAGCTATTCATACAATGTATTGTCATTCGGGGACATCAGCAGACTTCAAACCAGTTACAAGACCAGATTTAAACAGATAAGAATTTTTTAAAATTTTCCTTTAAGGTTCAGGTCCTAAAAGGTATTTAGATGCCTAGCTCTCGTTCATTTCTCTTTGCAGATTGAGTAGATTTGCCATATAAAAGTTAAATGTTTTGTTTTTAATAATGCAAAAGATAATATTTCCATGGGTAAAGTTAAAACTGTTCAGTTCAAAGCATTCCCTTCTCTTTTCTTCTTTACCAAGTCTATATCCTTATTCAAAGGTTATCACTTATCTTCAAAAATCCTTCAAAGTATAAGTTTTAAAAATGTGATTGGGCAGAACTTGGCTTTAAAGAAAACTGATTTAGAAACCTAAGTACTAAAGATGCTTTTGAAAATGGGACTTAGGCTCCTAAGTTACTTTGGCAATAAATATTTTACCAATAACCATTTATTAGTCAAAATGTACAACAGGATCCTAAATAAGACTTCATGCTTTACATGGAAGTGTTTCAGAATTATAAAGTTAGAAATATGAAACTGAATATGTAGTTTTCTGCTTACACTAGACACTCACTTCACATTCTCAACATATCATGTAGGAGCTACTCCATACAAATAACTAAATTGCATTCGTTAAAAATTGTAGTCTAGAAACATCTGGAGGAGAGAAATTAGATACAGTAGCCTGGTCTACATTGCCACTGGCAGTCAACAAGAGATACGCAAACTATGTAATGTAGCCTGCGTATCTCCTGTTGACGTACTTACATTGCCATACTGCGGCATCTTCACAGCACTGCGTCGATAGGACTCTTTTCTGGGAGGTGGATTACCAGCGTCGACCAGACAGCCCATCTAGGATCAACTGAGCAGGTGTCCATGACTCACTCAATCGATCCCGCTGCATCGATTGCCGTGGAGTCGGCAGTGAAAACATACCCTGTGAAGTGTTCATTTATGAGATCTACTCCATAAAGTTAGTAGGAGAGTCCTACACATTTCCGTGTCTCACATTGTATCCAATAAAAGCGTTACATTTAAATCAAGCTCCACAGTTTGTTGATATAGTTCATGGCTCTGCACCAATTTGAAATAAAAAAAACATTTCCATGGGAACAGCAGAATTTCCAGATGAAAGTGCATCTGATTTTGGAGAGTTTACTTTTGTAGTTTGTGTAAGCCCCAGAAGGCTAGGTATTGATTTTACTGGATAGGTATTGAATATTACTAGATCTATATAAAAAGTGAACCCTTATTTCACTTTTAATATGATCATTTTTCTTTTCTTGTTTTAAAACTGCCCCATGTTGTATAATCATATCAAATACAAACAGAAAAAAAGGACAAACCTGTTACTTTCCTCTTTTCAACTTCAAACAGAGGATACTAGTTTATTGTTGCCATATCAATTGTTGGCATCCTGTAGAGGGTTGTGACCCATTTTATAAAACCTGACCCAAAACTCAATTTATGTGTCACAGGCACCAAAAATCCCACTCTATGGCCCCCATCTTGCAAAGAGGATCCCAGGAGCGGAGCCCTGTCCTCCACCCATTCAGTTCTCTTTCCAGGACTGGGTTCTCCTCCATAGCACCACTTTATCTACTGCAGTTACTAAGATAATATCATAACTTGGTATAATCAAAATAAGGGTTATTAAATAATCAAACTATGAGAAGCAGTAAACCCAATTTCCTTACACTGATTTACTGCAATAGGTAACACTCAAGTTTCGTCAAAATATTTCATAGTATTTTTGCCTTTCTTAACTGAAGAAAGCAGCCTACACAAGAAGCATGACTGCGGATCTTTGCTAATATTTAAAGTTCTAGCTTCTTTAAAGAAGACTGCAAGATATCAAGAGTCTCCAAGTGTGTTACTCAATGCATTTTAATCTCTTGTAACAATTGATAAAATTCTGTTAACAGGCCATCCAATCCTGAGAGCTTCCACCTTCATTTTTTGTTAGGAATCCTTATTTTCTTCATATTCAATACAGCTTCAGTAAAAATCCCCCAAGTTCTATTATAATTTAATAAACTGAAAGAAAAAAGCTAAATTAATTTGTAATCAGTTAATCTTTTTCATTAGTATAAATTCCTCATTATATTTTCAGAATTCTTCCATTATTTCTGAAGATGTCATGACCGTCCAACTCATTCTGATGACTTTTACACACACACACACACACACACACACACACACACGATTCCCTCCCTCCCCCCTCATGCCCGCTTCTCTCCCAATCCACAAACCCTTTTAACTAAGTTAGCCAATTGTTTCACAGGTTTTTGTATATATTTTTGTTTCTTGATGAGCATATAAAGGTTCAGTGAGGTTTAATACTTCCTAGGTTTGCCTAATTAGGCTATCATTTATAGTAACATTTCAGCTGTTTTCTTCAAGTCATCTTGTTACAATTATATTTTCTTTTTTCAATAGGTCGATACAAAATTGTATGTCCATCAAAATTAATTTCATTGCCTCCCAAAACAATGTATATGAGTTTGAATCCCTTAATTAGTTTCCAAATATGAACTGAGTTTGTCTTTCAGTATAGATGGGGCAGGTAGCGCCACCTGTAGTTAAGGTTGCCTGCCATTATAAAGGCCTATTTTCCAGTTGTTTAACTTTGTCAAACTTTAACAATTAAGGCTGAGATTTTCTACACTGCATTTGCCTTGGGATAGATTTGTGGGGGAGGAGAAGAAGGGAATTTCAGTAAAAGTGGTTCTGCTGTTTCCAAGAATGAAGTTTGGCAAAAACCGTATTTTTCCCCCCCATGTTAAAAAGAATCCCTTACAGCCCTTTGTTAAGAAGCTCTAACATCTTTACAGACCATTCTCAGGTATTAATCAGGGTTATGAAATGAATGAGGCTGTTGTCTGGGTGTAGGCTAAACTACAGCTGGGAGCAAGCCTCTTAGCCCAGAAGGCAGATTCACGCTAGGAGGGCTCAAGTTAGCCCACTAAAAAGAGCAGCATGGATTGATATTGCAGCTCTGGCTGTGAAATAGTTATTCCTGAACACTATCAAATCAGGAAAGTAGTTCACCACAGAAGAGGATTCCTACATTTATTTTGATTTGAAGCCTGCTAACTTTGTATAATATGTGCAATCGACGAAGGATAGAAGCATGCTATAGACAGAGACAGAGTCTCTCCATAGCTTAAGCTGTCACTCATGCTTCTAGATCTAGAAGTTCCCAGTTTGGTCCCCAAAGTATCAGCCAAGATGTGGGCCATCACATGTGCCCATAGCTAGCAGCATTGCTAACCCCAAAAGATTGTTTTTAATTCATGAATTTGACTTAAAACTTAAAAAAATACACCTGGATTCTAACTGGACCTTTAGGGTACACATGCGGCACATTTTCAAGCTAGTTTTCATTAATGACTGCTTAGCCCTCTGTACCCCACCCACAACACCTCCCCCCCCCTTTTCTTTTTTTTTTTTAAATAAAAGGGGAGATTCTCCTGTAATCAACAGACTTCAGCAGCAGGGACTTTAAGACACCAAATATAATGATTTTGCAATGCCAAGCTGATCTATGTAACTAGGAGTTACGCTTATCCTCTCAATTTCCTGATTACTACCCTCAATTGTTGCATTTTATTTTAACGAAGCCCTCTGTCTGGCAATCAGCAGAAAACAGAGCTCTGTCTGATCTCAGTGGCCCATCTAGTTGAGCGGATTTCAGGACCAGAAGCTTGGATGGTAACCTCTTAAAGGAAGGGGTTTTACCCTACTAAACGGCACACTGCAGCAACAAACCTAGGCTATACTGTAATACAAACACCAAGCAATCACGTATTCCAAAACTAAAATAAAGTTATTAAGATGAGTCAAAGATCTTTAAAATTACTTATATATTTAGTAATACATATTATATAATTTTCCAGTCTAAACATATGCTTGGCTAATGATTTGAGTCCTCTTTTTAAGTTAAAGACAGAGTGTTCCATTTTTAATCTGTAAAAAATGTAACTGCAAACACATATGCACACATAAACCCCCCCATGAAGTAATCAAGACATTTTGCCTAAACAGACACGAAGAAGAGATTATTATTTCTTTTTAGTAATTGAGAGATGCTCCTATACTGCAGGAATGCGCCATAAAAGTAAGGAGGCAGAAAGGTACAGATAAAATGAAAGGAAATGCACAGCAGATTTGCATTATGAAGTGCACATACATGTACAGAGCCACTTGTGTGCAAGAGTAGCCACTCCATCCCACTACTGCTATAAATTGTTCTCATATGGAACACCTTTTAAGGAAAGCATGCTGGAATATATCTAGCTCACTTAGGAGCAGTTCCAGTCCTATGGAACGACAAATGCAGTATTCAGAAAAAATAAGTTGGCAGATTCACTTTTTTCTTGCCTCTTCCACTATGAGCAAAATAGCACCCAACACAACAACAGTGTCACCTACAGTAGCTATTCAAATAAAGGAAAGTTTAAGTAAAATATTGCCAGCTTTGGGAGGCTCCCGCCCCCGGTTTAATCTTAGAAATACACTTTACCCACCTTAAAGTCCTGTAAAGCTCCCTGGGGCATTGCATTTCTTTTCATAACTTTCAGTAGCTGAACTGAGCACTTAATATGCTTTGGATTATAAATTATCTTTTTAAAAAGTTTGTGAAATACTGGCATATTGTGTACATCAGGACCAAAAACAATTGCCATTCAACCAGCTTACAAAAAAGAAATGTTTAAGTGTGTTTAAGAAATTAGTTTGTGTCCACAGCATATTCAAATGTGTTTCTCTGTCCATGTTACTAAGGTATTGCTGAAAACTGCATTCATTTTGTTAAATTCAGCCATTTTCCTAATTACTTACAGAACGCACTTATGAGTCTGGAAAAAAAACAAAAAAACCCAAAGAAAATAAGTCTCGAAATAGAAAACAAAACTCACAGTCTAAAATGCCAAAACAGCATTCACACAAGACTCTCACAGTGGGCCTACTGTGCTATGTCTAGTAGAACCTGGCATTTTCCTTTAAAGCATGCCAGTAACAGGAACTCAATCATAAATGCCCTGGTTTCCGGCAACTACAGTAGTCTCAACTGCTCAACCTAATAAGGCAAGGCACAGAAGTTTAAACAGCTGGCAGACAAGTCCACCAGAGAAGGGCAATAACTTTCTTTAAAGCAGAACTGTTTAATTGTTCCTACCCAGGCCTTCCAATATTCAGTTATGTTAAATACATTTCTTCAGCCAGTCTTTCTGACTTTCTAGTGCTTAATCTGGTGTAAGTTACCGTACTAACATGAAACTGTTTGGCTGTTTGACAGATAAGACATTTTTAATAAAAAATGTCACATCAAATGTGCTGGAAGAGACTTAAGTCCTTAAACAAGTGGTATCTTTCATACTTCATCCCCCAACTGCCCAGTCCCTTACAGTCAGTTTCTAAAGCTTCAACTGCACTTACATCAGTTCCTTACTCTAAAACGAAAAGCACACAAATGTATTAAAATACTGTTACCAATTACTATATGAACATACAGCTGTGTGTCTAGCTGAGTATGTGGGCAGTGGGTAATAATATATCAAGCTCTGATTTAAGAATACTTCCAAATGAAACTACCTGAAAATCTTCCTAGAATTGCAACTGTTTGGATAATTGTTTCTGTCTATTAAATTGATGTGTAATGATGAACAAGGAAAACAAAAACACCAAAACAGAATCTTAGCTTTACTTAAATATCTATCTTGCATTGTGATCAAAAGAGAAAAATCAGTAATATAAGAAAGGCCTCTAACTTTTCTGTAAACTAACCCTTAAAATAAAAAATTATTCAGATTCATTGGGAGGTCTCGTATTATGGCTATAATTAAACTACTCACATTTAGCATACTGTGATTATTTAACATTACAAACTAAAAAACTGAACAATTTAAAAAAAATAAGCAAATATCCAAACTCCCAACTCATTTTTATATAAAAAGTGAATGCTAAATCCGGTCCTTAAAACAATGAAGACGTTTAAGAAGGCTTGCTAACTGATGATACCATGGGGCAATAAAAAAGGTAGGCTGTGAAGCTCATGGCATTCTTCCTAGAATATGACTGTGGTCAAATAATAGGCAGTTAACTGACATTATTTAACCAGTCAATTGAATGGCTTGACAAGCCTTCAAATTCCTGCTACTGGGCCAGACGAAGCATTTGAATAAATTTTGGTAATATTGATGCCAAGTATTGTTCATATTACCATAGCGTTTCAGGGATGTACTAGTCGCATTCTCAAAAGTTTGCCTTTTTACCATTAGTCCAATGTAAGGAGTAACCTATCATTAGTTTTAGATGTTGCCTGCAGTTTGTCTACTTAAATTATACAGTATCTACTTTAATGTTAGCTGAAGTTGAAATACTGTTTTATAAAATATTTTCTTTTGTTCATTTAATGCTGATGTCAGAAAAATCAAAGCATCTCCAGATAAAGCTTCAGAGCTATTACACATTACAAAAAAAAAACCTTAATTTTTATCATCCACTGGATGATTTAAAAAACCTAGTAAACATATTTTTACATGGCTTACATGAGTATAGGTTTAATACACCTCAAATCTAACATTTTAAAACCACAAACAAGGCACACTTAACAGATGCATGATAGTGAAAAGATGCTATCAATCTTTTTAAAATAGCTAAGATTGTGTATCAGCTTGGCATAATTTGATTGGCTGTATTTAACAATTTCAACATAAAATAGCAATTTTTTTAATACATTTATAAAATGTACTTCATTTTTCACAGTTGCACAAAATTACAGACAAGGTCACACAATAAATTAGAGTAAACCTTGAGATTCAAAACGATTATGTTTTATAACCACTATTATAACACAAATCGTCAACATCAAGTCAAAATATACTTATATATTTATAAATACTTATAAATATCCTTAAATCAAACCAAGTTCTCAAGCAGCATTTTTGCTTTCTTTGCCTATCTGTAAGTGTTGAAATGGAAATGGAAGTGGAAATATTTTCAGTGTGTGTGTGTATATTGAAATTGACTTTTACCAACATTTAATAAACAATTAATTCTTCCAGATCTAGCTATCATTATACTGAAGTACCAGCATTGTGTTTGACTTAGTATGCTATGATGTAAGCACAATACATTGTAAGAAGCAGTGATTTTGGAACACATATCAGGGTCAATTTACTTTAACTATGTGACAAACACAACATCTTGTTTTATTTTTCAGTGGCAGTTTATAAAACTGAAACGATGTCCTTAACTCATTTATTTTATTCTTAAAAAAAAAGATTAGCCATAAAAACTTTCCACAAGCTATTGTCAGGCAATCAACAAATCCCACAGAGTGCTAGGTTAACATGATACATACACACTAGTAAGATGAGTGATCTGTACAAGTCCTGAGCATTCACAGCTGTAACTGAAACCAACAGGAACTGTGCTTCGAACATACAAAATTCTATCTAACGCTAGGTGCTTCTACGAGTCAGGTCCTAGGTTTCTCAAACTGGGCACCCAAATTAGCAGTAACTTTTGACCTTATCTCTCTGTCTCAAATCCCTATTTATGAAATGGGGATAATACCCCTCTTCTCATGGGGTGTTGGGACAATAAATTCATTAATATTCGCGAAGCACTCTGATACCATAGTGATGAGTAACATGAAAAAGCCTGTTAGGAAATGAATAATTCTGCCTTCATGTCAGGGTTTGAGTAGTGTAGGACTTGGGGTCACAGAGTGAACAAAGAGGAAAAAGATTCATTCACTAAGCACTTTCTATTATGTGCACCAATGAAGCAGCATGCTGAGGAGGACTGTATGGGATAGTTTGTGTGCAATTTCTTAGGTTTTTGAAGAAGCAAAAATGACAAAGAAATCTAAATTACACACACTACATTAAAAGATCATAATTAAGATTGCAAAGTCAAGCACGCTGAAGTTCCAAATGCAAGAATTAAGGTTGTCCGGGTAACCTTAATTATGTCCCAACTTCTGCGTCTTAAGTTAATGGACTAACTGATGCAATAGTAGATTGCCATCCCCTAGCACTAGAAAAGGATGACATACAAACTTTCCCAGTAGGTTTCACAGATATTTGCCGACAGCAGAGGAATGGTGAGCCTCAGGAACGCTGGGTTCCACTTCAGGCTCTGGAGAGGAATGGTTTCTGTAGACCACAAGCCCTCATGCCCAAGCTTGACTTCTCTTGCCCCATCCCTGGACAAATCCTGTATTTTTGCCACCACTAAATATATTCCAAGAAATAATATAGTAAAAAGATGTATAAGCTTCTTTCAAGTCCCAATAAAATCAACTGAGATTTTGAAGAAGAGTAGGAGAGGCTCCTTAATATTGTATGTTTTCTGCCACTGTAGGCCTGGGATTTTGGCCCGTATCAGAGACCACCATTGAATCTGGCCCATTTAGCACAACTGGAACGCTCTGCTCAGAGACGCAGCGTAGAAGAGCAGCAATTTAAGTTTATAGCAGCTATGGACTATGTGCATTGACAGGAATGAAGTCAGAAGAGGGAAGTTTACACAAATATTCCTGGGTTCTCCCTAGCCCATTTTCCACCAACATCTTTTAAAAAAGCAGATGAATTTGAAACAGAACAACAACTGTGCAACCCTGAGTAACACTTGAGAACCGGACCAAAAAAAGTTGCCACTAACTCAGAGAGGCAAACTCCTAAAGGAGTTTTCGAAATATAAAATATTAACTTATTTTAAATGGACCCTGCAAAAATTACTACTCCGAAAACACTCGGTGAGTAAGTTCCAAAAAATCCCCTAAAGGAGTTTAGAAGAAAAGTATTGCTTTCTGGTCAATTCCAGCACCTCCTGAAATTATTCTTTAACACAGTAATTCCATAATCCCTCAATACAAAAAGGAATTAAGTATGTAGAAGTCTGCACATCTAGACCAGATTAAATCCTTAAATAAACAGTAAAAAAAGATATGTTGGTCAATTCAGTGGCTTTCTTTCCAAGCATGAGAAAAGCTTGACTCTGGGAATAAACTGGCAGCCCTTCCAGCTCCCAGGGAAGGCTAGATAGATGTATCCTGAAGTAGTTTTATTATCTAGCTGCATCACAGTGGAACAATCCAGCCGTGACAGTGAGGCAATGTTGAGAAAGACGCATACTTCATAATTCTATATGGGCAACTGCCTTCCCACTCACATTGAGAAACTAAGAAGCTAACGTCAGCTCTAAAGTTAGCCATCATATCCTCAAAGCTGGTAACAAGCAGTAGCTGACAGTGACTCTACTGACAAGATTTTTCCTGACACAAATCAGTGGCTGGGATTCTCTCCAGGTATCCAGTGGAAGTGGATAGCACAGAGCTGAACTATTATACTGTAACAAAATACAAGATATAGAACACCTGGTAAAAAAATAGGTCTAAGAGAGAGATGGGGGTAAGATCTGATAAATATATTGGCCACACAAAGCCTTTTATGGCTGTGATACTTTGTAGGCATATAGCACTTACCACCAGTAATAAATTAGGAATTATATTGTTAATCAAGATTTAGGTCTGACTCATTTCCTTCTCCAAGGATAAGGTGTGGGTGTTCAAATGCATGGAGGAAAAAAGCGCTTCATAATATATTGTCCTTCACCAAAGTAACGTGGGCAATTGCTATTTTAGAAAGTTTATTCATCTAAAGCCTTCTGTTTTCAAAACAGGGTGTGCACACACATGGAAGTGATATTACACAGACTAATTCACTTATTAGTTTAAGCCGGCAGGGAGATGCGGAATTTTCACAATATACTTATTGTGAGCAAAGAAACTCCAAAATTGACGCATTTGACACTGTTCTGGAAGAGGAAATAGATTTGATACATCAATGCTATGTAATGAAAATCTTTGGTTACGAATATTTTCTACCATACGACTACATTTTCTACCATTTTCCTTTGTATGAAGTTCGTACGTCTGATATTAATTCTGTCCTGCAAACAGCACTATGTTGATTTTAGAGTCTGTCATTTTACCTTTTACTGCCTTTACTAAGCTGGACAGCTTCACTATAGCAGAGTGTTAAAGTTACGCTGCGCAACCAGCAAAAACAGGATGGCACTTACCCCTCCGCTGAACGAACACCACCTCAGGATTATAAGCAGTTTAAGGAGTAAATTGCAATTTTGTTAAAATTTCAGAAGTAAAAAAGATTAAGGAAAAACAGGACATTAAGATTAATATTTTCTCTGATATGAAGGGAAAAAACAGGATTTACTGGAGTGGGTAGCCTTTACATAATCAGAAAATTATAATTTGTGAATAAGCAATAAAGTGAAAAAAGTCGCATATTTATAAATGAAAAAATCAAGAACTTGATACTACAGTCAAGGAATAATAAAAAATCCTTAAAAAACCAAACTGATCATTAGTGGTACACACCGTATTTCTCCTCAAAAGACTAACATGAATACCAGACTTGTCCACATCTATACAGAACAGACCTCAGCTTAAATTGCGTGGTAAGCTTTCTCCAGAAGAATTACACTATTACTGGGTGAAGTTAATTTGTGTATAGAGGGCCCACATAAGGCACTGGGCCCAACTTAAACTCTTAACAAGTGTCTTGCATGCATCTCCTACACAGAGCTGAATTTTATCCTCTATTTTTAAATACTGTCTGTTATAGTATGTGACAAGCTGGCATTTCAATGTCAAACCATTCTGTATTTTGCCAAAAGAAAAGCTACATAAATGAGCTTTATTTTAAAAATTTAATCAATGGGGTCACAATTGCAGAGGTAAAGGATAGGCAGGTTTGGAGGTCATAAGGAATCATATTGTGGTGACACAGAATCTACTACTTCATACCAGAAGTTTGATAACACCAGGCAACCTCAAAAACACATGAATTAAAAAGAGTGGAAGCGTGATATCTGGGTAGATTTCGGCTTTGCAAACTGGTAGCAGTTATCCTGCAAAGCAAGATTAATCTAATCAGCTAGCGTTAAATAAATTGGAGTACAGGGCTCTCCAAGAGACATTCTTGCGGAAGTGAAACATTATTATTTTCCTGAGATCAAAGTAGAGTTTTAAGACTGATTTTGAACATTAATCCCCAGCCACTCTCAACAGCATTAAAACACAGCACCTCTGTACTCTGTTGAGCCAGTTTTTATAATACATCTTTTCCTGTAGCAAGGATGGAGCCACTGGAATTAGCTGGGCTAGAAAAACAGCAACATTTGGACCAGAAACTTAAACTTCACTAGTTTCTTGTTTTCCCATCTCCTGCATCATTTCAAAGGGGATTAAGCAGCCGCAGTAACCGATCAACTAAGTGTTTCTAAGTACGTTACCAAGAATGGCAGTACACTCAGTTATGTGGGTCTGGTCCAAAGCTAGGCAGACCATGCATTCTATGAAGTTTAAGATTCTAAAATAGCTTTCAAAACAGCAATGCCCAATTAAAGTACTTCATTATATAACACATTTCAATGTGAAGCTATATGTACATACTACATCTGATACGCCCTAAAAATCCATATAAGTAATATTAGGAGTATCACTCATACACAAACATTTTCTGAACATCAGCAGGAATCAGCTGTAAAAAACAAATACTTTTTGTACCAATTGCGCACTACTTCTGTTTCCACTATTCAGGTTTCAACAGTCCAAAAGACTTCAATATGAGCCAAGAGAAAAAGTTTGTATTTGTTTCTTTTTCTTCCTGATTTCAATTTTTAAAAAGCTTTCCTAGAAGTAGGGCTATGGAATCTGTCAACCCCGCATTCTAGTTGCTCTCAAATTCATTTCTCTAGTAGGCTGCAGTGCAAAGAGCTATCGAGAATTACAGCATTAATCCTATTATGCACAAGAGAAGCAATGTATCGATCTCCCACTACATTAATAGGGTTAGAAATAGTAACCACACAAGTGAATGCTGAGTTTTTGTTTCTCACTATAAACAAAGAAGGAGAGCTTAGTGAAGCATTAAGTAAGTTACTCCAGACCGTGATGCTACGTCCTAATGCTGGTGCCTAAATTGGGACCCCGCAGCAGCAAAGGGAATCAAATGCTGGTTTTATATGCTTTAACACTACAAAAGACAGATGTAGCTATACAATATCAACATGAATTTACATGTATTCCAAGAAGCTCTTATAGCTAGGCACATTCAAAGTTCATGTTGATATTGTGGGTGAGGAACAGGAAAAGGTGTCAAAGTCTCTACTTCAAATACACCCTCAAGCATTTACTTAAAGATTTAAAAAAAAAAAAAAACCAGAGAGTCCTGTTGCAATTTAAAGCCTAACAAATTTCTGCAGGCATAAGCTTTCGCGAGCTGCAACCCGCTTTATCAGATGCATGGAATAGAAATCAGATGGGGGGTGTGCACGCGTGCGCGCACACACACACGCGCGCACACACACACACACACTCACACACACACACACGCCCTGCCCCCGCCCCCCGGGAAGGAACAACAGTGGGGAGAGTAGATGTTGGCAAAGTCCATTCACAACCATTAAAGATAGTAACACTGCATGTGTTCATCTGCCAGGATTTCACAGGTGGCAGCAGCAATGAAAAACTGGAATAAGGAGAGAAATGGCTATTTCAAGGAGACTAAACATGAAGACACACCATATCAGGCCTACTCATAACAGAGAGCGGTAAACACTGCTTTCAGTTAGAATGAGGTATATTAGGCCTATATCCATAGCGAGCAGTTTTGTGTTTTATCCAATATAAACAAAAAAGTCAACTATATTTGATATAATGGATAATAAAATCCAATCTTTGGATATGATTCAATGCCTCAAACAGGACTTTAAAATAAAGATTAGGTAATTACTGCAGAAAGGGGGTTTAACAGGCTTCAGGTATTCTGGGAACAAGTTACATACCACTATATTTTATTCTAATATGTATTGTTTAAGAAAGCATTAGCTACATATGTAAAGACCATGTCAGCTTTAGGATCTGAGCTTGCTATTGATATGCAGTCAAACTCTATAGGTCTTCTAAACTTGGCTACTGTGTTTTAGCAGATTTGAAGACATTTTCTCTAGTGAGTATTTGATATTAAGTCACCTGCAGTTCTTCAAGTAAGTAGATTAACTGTTCTATGCAAGGCAACCAAATATGAAGCAATGAATAACCAACCAGAAGTACATATGAAAATAGATGCAGCACTCTTTAAACTCATCTGGGGGCAGTGATTATCCCAGAAAAAGAGGAGAAATTCAGCACTTCAGTGAATCAAACGTCAGGGATATACTGTAGAGAAATTCTGTAATAAAACGTATATATATTTTAAAATGGCATGAAGCCAATCCCAAAGGTGTGTAATGGGAATACAGAACAGCTTTCTCTTAATGTGTATAGTATATTAGACACTCTACCAATTTAAAATTATTTCACCCTTTATAACTATAATCTTAATACTGATGGAGATCATCATAAACCATCATACACTGGAGACAATGGTGAACAGACCACATGGAAAAAATTACAGTTGGCTAGTGATTAAACTGAAAAACAAGCTTACGGTTAAAGACATGCATCTCAATGAATTTGCATTGTGAATATATTACCTGGAAAAAGCATGTATCAGAGGATAATTTCTGTTGAGTTTGATGTATGCTGGAGTAATTTAAATGTGGGTGTTTGTTCGAAAATGTGTACATGTTTGAGAGTTGTATCCTGTATTTTGTTCTCCATGTGAGTAAAGTCATGACACAGATCAAACTACACTATCTATTAAAATAATTTCACACTCTACGGTCCCCCACCACTGTTCCCATTCCCGGATCCCCAATGAAAGTTAAAATAAATGTATTAACGATACTTAAAGAAACACATTCAACCCAAAATCTCATCAAGTATGGCTTCTCATCTCTAGTTAGCCTGACAAATTGTCCATTTAGAACATATTCCTATCTTTAAGGAAGTGTGTGTATCATTCACTATATACTGTTAAATGCACAAATAAAGCTGAAAAACTTTAATTACTCCATTACAGTAACATTACATTACAATAACACAACTCCATTACAATAATCTTTACTGTTTCTTGTAATAAGTAAAAAAAAGACTAGAGCAGCTGATTCCAGTTGGCGTTCCTTTAAATGCAAACTGCTTCTTAGCATGAATCTGATAGAAATAATTAAAAACCCCAACACTGCAATTCTCTAAAACAGTGGTCAGAATTTGATACACTGTAGTTTGCCAGCGTATTGCACCTCTCAAGACTTCAGACCTTAATTAAAAGTGTGGGTTTGCATTTCTGTCACCAGAACATTCTCGTTACTTTTTTTTGGCCACCCACTCCCTTTTCCAGTCATCTACAGCTACAGTCTGGCCTCCATCCTGCCTTTCACACAGGAACAGGCCACATACAATGGAGCCAACATTTGAAAGTAATTATGGGGACATTTTATGAGAGAAATATGGACAATCTTCAGCTTCCATTCAAATGCCATAGCGTCCCTGAGCCAACAGGGGAAACAGAGCGTGGGCTTTCAAGAGAGATTTTCATGAGATTGAAAATGTTCAAGTTTTTGCTGTAATAATAAAAGTATTGGGCTGTTTTTCTCCTCACGATATAGCACTTTTGAATTCAATTAGCCCTATGAGAAACGCAGAATTCCGACCCCTTATTTTCCTGAGCAGTATCCACAGCTCTTCATGAAAAATGTTTATATTATGGAAGGGGAAAACAGAGGCCACCTAGCTGTTCATCTAGAAGGTAATTATGAAAGTTAAGGTGGAGCCAGGTAGAACGAGATTTAAAAAAGGGTTCATGAATAACATGAAAGTAGAGCATGCCAGGCATCACATGGAAACAGTAGGCTGAAGGACACACCCAAGTAGGAGAAAGAGAACCAACAAAGTCTTGGGAGACTTAGAGAAATGAGAATGTTTTAACGTCCACTGTACAGTGTCCACAAGTGACAGAGCCAATGTAAGCCAAAACACATCAGGCAGTCAAGGAGGATGGAACTGAACTTTTGGCTCCTCCAGCGCAAGAATTGCTTAGGAAACATTTGTTGAGAGTCAGGAATGAATTAAGAGGTACAATAATTTTTTGTTCCTCCTCTTATAAACCGGACTAGATTAAATCCTTTTCCACTATTGGTTAAGCACAAATCAATATTCTTTCACTGATATTTCTTTAACATATCAGCATCCTACAGGAAAAATGGAGTAGTGGGTTGTTTCTCCTCTTTGCTGATATGCAATGGGGGGCCCTGTAGCACGAAGGTGTGGAGAGGGGTACAGTCCAACTGGCAGCCAAAACCAAACAACTAGATATTTTAAAATCCATAAGGCATTTCCTATTACATTTAAGTTAAAGGCAATTTAAACAGTTTAAAATACTTTGACAGTGTCCTTTTCAATAAGAGGATTAAGCTCTACTAATGTAAGAAAGTTTAACCTAATTTGTATTTAGGAATTATGGATTTTTAAGACATTCAGATTTGGCTCTTTCACTGCCTCTACGCAATTTCCAGCTCTACATTAGGCATGGTAGAGGATAATCCAGGCTTTGTTTATTTTGCTACTGCTTATCTATGTATATACTGATTTATACATAGATATCTGTAATTTACTATCCCTTGCTGTATACAACGTATGGCCAGAACAAACGAAGATAATTAATATTTTTGTAATTTCGCTATCTGGTACATCAGAAATAGACATGGAGCCCAATCATACTCCCATCTAATTCAACAGCTTGCCACAGACCTCAATGATACATGATGAAACCCTGCCCCCGTATTGCTGATTGCGACTGTATGGGCCTCTCTAATATAGCACAATATACCACAGAAATATAGTCGTCTCAGAAAATAATTTTTATAAAAGCAGTTAACAACTGTTAGGTTGTATTTTAAATGTAAATTTGGAATAGAGAAGAATTCTTAATATAACAATCCTATAATAATGTTTTCTGAATCACAGCGTTTACCAAACTGTCGATATGTTACTATACAAATGTTATCAAAAACGGTAAAACATGACTCTGTACCCTCAGCAAAAATAAATTTAACTGCAGGCATAGACTTTGCCTAGTATAACCACCACCATTAGACTGATAGTGAATAAAAAGATGGGAAATGTAATAATTCTAATAGGCTATCCAGTCTAGTGAAATCAAGAGTTTCATGTAATACAACCACCAGTCAGATTCGGTCACCTTTACTTGTGTTGATTGGTTCTCCACGAGTAGCTAGACTGATTTTATTTGTAGAGTACTACTCACCCTAAGCAAAGGCGACAAAATCTATCCCAAGAATGAGGGTCTGAGCATTTCACTAGCGGATTCGGAAATTCCTCGAAGTATTTACAATAGGCATACAGAACCTGTATGCTTCATCTGGATGATCAGTTTTAAATGAAAGTGGTATGTGTATGTGATAGCAAGTGTCAACAGCAATGTAAATGATTGAGCACACAGGCATTCCCAATATACAGCTTCCCTATCACATTTCCCAGTTTAAACATTTAAATATTAACTGAAACTTTTATAAATTGGTAATAATTTAAACCATCCTTTCTGAACTTTAGTTAATTCAATTATGCAAGAACAGCATTATTGCTTAGGGAATTTTAATGTCTATAGATACTGGTTGTTTTCAATTTTCAGAGCCTGTGTTACATTTCACTGTAATTTAATTGATTAAAAAGCAAATTAGATGTGATGTTATGTGATAAAGGTAAGTAATACTAACATATACATGATTTTGTGTGGCACATCTGGATTATATTATAAAAAAATGCCTCTGCTTACTCCTTAACTTACTGAAATGTTAATTTCTGATTTGAAAAGTCAGGTTTCAAAAATATCCCTCCAAACAAATTTGGAGACGCGAACAAATTAAATGATCTGGAATTTCACCTACATCTCCCCATTTAAAAAAAAAAAATCAGATTTAGAACATTGTGCTTGCAGTAGTAATTTAACTGGATATTAGACAATAGAATATGAAGAGAGAGACAAGATGGGTGAAGCCATACCCTTTTATTTACCAGTTTCTGTTTGAGAGAGAGAGAGAGAGAAGCTTTCGAGCTTACACAGAGCTCTTCTTTGGAACATGCTAGAGTACAAAAAGTTACTTGCAAACATGGTATTATAGACACAGACATTAGAGACAGTTAATGTTAAGAAGGCTTTTCCACTCTCAAATTCTTATCAGTATCTTGTGAATTTTTTCAAAATTTACCTTTAAATTCTCATTCTTGTTCTACATGCAAAATCTGCAAAATTTGAAGGAAGTAGTTGCAATGTATAGTTGAATAAAAGTGGTTGCAATAATATAAAAATATAATGGAAACTGCAGCTTAATGGCAATCATTGTATGTTAGTGATTATAAAGAGTAAGCATTTATGAACGGATACCACACTGTGATCATAAATACATTGAAAACTCCCAGTGGTGAACATAAAGCTTTCCTTAAAGGTTCATAGTGTCAGATTCCAACAGCAGAGGAGACCACTCATTCTGGCTTCCTATATAACACAGGCCATAAAACTTCCCCAATTCCTAGAGTTTAGGAAAAATATCCAGTCTTGATTTAAAAATTGTCAGTGATGAAGAACACATCACAACCCCTGGTAAATTGTTCCAATGGTTAATTATTCTCACTGTTAAAATTTGCACCTTATTTCCAGTCTGAATTTGTCTTGCTTCAACTTCCAGACATTGGATCATCTTATCTTTCTCTGCTCATTATTAAATATTTGATCCCCCTATAGGTACTTTTAGAGTGTAATCAAGTCATCCCTTAACATTCTTTGTTAAGGTAACAGATTGAGCTCCTTGAGTCTATCACTACAAGACATGTTTTCTAATCCTTTAAAATTATTCTCATGGCTCTTCTCTGAACCCTCTCCAATTTATCACCATCCTTCTTGAATTGTGGGCACCAGAACTGTACTCAATATTCCAGCAGCAGGCACACCAGTGCTAAATACAGAGGTAAAATAATCTCTCGTCCTCCTCAAGCTTCTCCTCTTTATGCATCCAAGTATCTCATTAGCTCTTCTCACCACAGAGTCACACTGGGAGCTCATATTCAGCTGATTATCCACCATGACCCCCAACTCTTTTTCCGAGTTATTGCTTAGCAGGATATATTCTCTCATCCTGTAAATATGGCCTACATCCTTCACTCCTAGGTGTATACATTTACATTTAACCATGTTAAAACACATTGTTTACTTGCACCCAGTTTATCAAATGATCCAGATCAGTGACCTGTCCTCTTCATGATTTACCACCCCTTCAAATTGTGTCATTTGCAAACTTCATCAGGGATGATTTTATGTTTTTTCCCCAGGTCACTGATATAAACGTTAAAGAATTTATCCCCCCCTCACATAAAAAGCCTCACACCCACACAATGAGGATTTCCCATTTACAATTACATGTTGACACCTCTCAGTTAGCCAGTTTTCAATCCATTGAAAAAAGTGTGCCATATTAATTTAATATCATTCTAGTTTAATCAAAATGTCATGTGGTACCAACTCAAATGCCTTACTGAAGTCTAAGCATATTACATCAACACTACCACCTTTTATCAAAGTAACTTGTAAATTTCATGAAAAAAATACCAAGTTTGCTTGACAGGATCTATTTTCCATAAACCCATCTTGATTGACGTGAATTATATTACCCTTTTATTTCTTTATTAACTGAGTCCCATATCAACTGTTCCATTACACTACACAGGATCAATTTCAGATTGACAGGCCTATAATTACCTGGGTCATTCTGTTTCCCCTTTTTAAATATTGGCACAGCATTAGCTTTCTTTCAGTCTTCTGAGGCATCTCCCAGTACTCCAAGAGTTACTGGGAATCAACATCAACAGTCCAGTATGCTCCTCACCTAGCTCTATACCTGCTGATTTAAAAACTCTAACTTTAGTCAATGCTGTTTAACAACCTCCTAAAATACTAGTGTACTGGAAAGAGTGTCGTCAAATGGCATGACTACATCACCCATTTCTTCTCCAAATGGGGAACAGAAATATTTATTGAACACTTCTAACTTTTCCACGTTATTCTGAATAATGCTACCACTTCCATCAAGTAATGGACCAATGCCATCATTGGACTGTTTTTGTTCCGAGTATACTCCTACTTCTTATTGTCCTTACATCTTCTACAGTTCCGAGCATCAGATTTAAATTCATTACTATCAACTGCCCCTTTCTTCTATTTGTTAGAAATCTCCTTCCTTCATTGTGGCTTTTGGGACATTTAGTAAAACATTCTTAAATGAGTCCCAATTTTATCATTCCCCTTTTTTGGTTTAAATTTTGTTTAAAATTCCTCCCATCTGATTTGGCTCAGATTGTTTTTAGCTTTGTGAAACTGGCCCTTTTAAAAGCACCTAGAACATATATCACTAGTCTGGACTTTATTCTGTTTGTACATTATGAATGTAACCAACTCAATTGTACATAAAGCACCATTAGCTTTTAATCCTGTGATCATTAATTTAATCCTGTAATCCATTAATTTTGATCCTGTGATCAGTTCTTCTTTAACTGTCAAGATGACGTCTAATACAGAATTCCCCCATGCTGGATGCAACACTTTTTGAGCTAGGAAATGAACATCTAGAATGATTTAGAAATTCCAAGGATGTTTTAGTACTGGCAGCATGAGACCTCCAGCATGTGTCAATCAAACTGAAGCATGCCATGATCTCACAGCTTTTTTTCCTACACATTGCAGACAGGTGCATAATAGGCAATCATTCTGTTTCCTAGTGTGATTTGCTGGTCTGTAGCAGACACCAACTGATATCCCATTTTGTGCTTTACCTATTAGGACATCTGAATGCTTATGGATCAGATCATTTTCTCCTCAGCTGTCAGTGACTTGGAAATAGAAAATGCCATTTTAGACAGTGTGCCACTCTTCCTCCCTTTCTGCCCACTCAATCCTTCCTAAATAGGCTATAACATTGATTTTAACACTTCAGTCATGGGAAATCACACCAGGTTTCAATAATACCAAGTTGAAAATTATGCTCATAAATAAGCAACTGAAATTAGTTTGTCACGGAGACTCATTGGTGTATAAACATTTTCTCCTCATGTCCTTTGACCCCTCTATTAATTTTTCCTCAACTTCTCAATTTTGTGATGAGCACTCATATCATCTTTCTTTCTACTCTTCTCTTTTTTTTTTTTTTTTTTACTACTTCAATGCACCCCTGACCACTGTAGACAGCCTCTCCCTGAGAAGATTGTCTCCCATTCTACTGAGATAGAGGCCACTCAAATTAGACAGCTCTCCATAGAAGGTGGATCAATGTTCCACAATACCAAAACCCTACACCCTACACCACTTACCTAACCAGCAGTTCACTTCCACAATGTTATGTCTTCTGTCTTCCTTCGCTGATTGGACAGGAAGGCTGTCAGAGAAGATGGTTCTTCAGCACTCTTCAGGGTTCCCTGAAATCAACTACTATCTGAAAGATATCCTGTGAGACCATGTCATTAGTTCTGATATGAAACATCACTCATGCATCTTTGCCCATTGATTTGAAAGGCCTATCCAGTATTAGAGCAACATCTCATGTCTTGGCTCTAGGAAGTCAGACCACCATCCTGTTGACTGCCCATCCCTTACAGAACATTCTTCCAATTTTTCTGAGTACTGAATCCCAAAAAGGATTGTCTATCTTCCTTGGATGGTAGGAAAGCTTTTTGTGAGCAAGCTTGATTTTCTTACAGGTTGGGCCAAGCTGCCATCCACAGCTATGTCCCCTTTATCTCTGTTCTCTTGTCAAGCCAGATCTTGAGAGCTATCTTCCACAGTTTCCACACTGAGGACCCAGTATCAATTGAAAGCATCTGCCTCTCTGGAAATTCCTCCTGGTCCTCTTCTCTCTGGTGGCCATAACCTGTCAAAACTTATCTCCAGCCCTCTAGAATACAGTCATGATCCCTTGCCTCTGGTAGTTATGAACTGCCAGGCTCCCTCTGAATTCCTCTCTCCATCTCCATAGGACCAGCTCCTTTCTTCCTTGAACCTGGGGAAATGAAATTTCCTGGACATGTCTGTCAAGAAACTCCTTAGCTTCTGATTCTCCATTGCATCTCTACTTGCTCCTCCAATTCAAGAATCTTCTCATCCAGCACAGCAACCAACTTGCACTTCATGCACAGGAAGTCCCTTCTGGCTTCAGACAAGAAAAATATTGCACATCTCTTGCAGGTCACTACTACTGTTCCACCTCTGGCCATCTTGAAATTGCATGTAGAGTTGAACCTTACACACTCCCTTCTCTGAAGCATTTCAGTTAGCTGCCTTTGTTTGCAGTCCACCTAGCAAATGACTTTATACACCAAGTCTCCCTGATTATCTCAGCTCAGCCCCTCACCACCAGGGAGCAATTACCCACTCAGATACTTCAAAGAACAGAGCTGATCAAAGCACCAAAGGTTGGTTACAGCCTCAGCCTTTACCAAGGCAGCAAACAGATTTGTCTCAGCTGCTTATTCAGTTTGTGGGGAGTTCAAGCCATAAATTTCTACAGAATTAAGATCATATTTATATAAAGGGTTTTGGCATTTACAGCTGTGAAACAATCTTAGAACTATGACCCAAGTGCAAAGAAACGGAAACAGCACTCTTCTTACGAGTCTGCATATCCACAGCTTCAATTACCCAAACCATAGTCAAAATTAATACTCTGTTCAATTTCACTGCCGATACTGAAGAATCCTACAGGCAGTAACAAAACGCTCAAGCTCTACTAGTACAGATAGGATCCAGACAATTTAGTTATTGACAATCCCTAGTCAGAGCAGATCTAGACAAGTGTAGTAAAGACACCCAAACCCTGTCTATGTAAGCATTCCAACTAGTGGTCACACAAACAGAAGAACACGTCCCAAAAATTGTTAGTATAAACAATGCCCAGATGAGCAAAGTGTAATAGGACATAATATTTTGTAAATACCTCTGAAATAAAGTTTTTTTTTCCATATTGACTCATTAGTAGAATTTAAACAAGATTGTTAGGGGTTATTTTTTATTTTAAAAGAGCACTTTTTTCTAGTCTCAAATGCATATGGATGTGACACAGGGCAGCCCACCTAGAGCACCCTCCACCTGCACACCCCAGCAAGACATGCATGCCTGCCTCAGTTTCTCTCCTGCTGAGTCCCCAGAAATAGCCAAAGAGCCTACGTGCAAACGGCCCTGTTGTTACAAAATAAAGCCCTGTGCACATAAGAAGCCTCAACATTATAATCCAAGAAGCCAATGAAATACAGCTCTGGCGTCCTTCAACGTAACCAGGCTCGCCAGTACTGCCCTCTTTAGCCCTCTAGTTTCAGCTCTCTGCCTCTGAGAGCCATCAGGCATCACCATCTGCTAATCTTCGACGTCAGCCCCGTCCACTCTTTTTGGCGTTGGCTCTCCCTAGCTCAGGAAGAACAGCTGGCTAGCCCCTCCAATGGCTTCCTATCTCTCAGCTTTTTTCCTGGCACTGGTTTTGACTCAGTAAGGTCAGCAGGCTAGCCCCTCTACTGCTTCCTGATCATTCCTCTTTTTGCTCTCTGAAGCTTTCCCCAGCAATGACCTCCATACTTTTGACTCTCACCAAAAGCTCCTGGTCCTTTAGAGACCCCAAATGAGGTGCTATTCTCTTCATTGGCTAAACTAGGAGCACCTATTCAGGGACAGAGGAGCTAGACCTAGTTCATTCACAGGGGCGAGACACCCTTTGACAGGGTGGCATTCTGGTTAGGTATGAACATACTGAAAGACAACTGTACTGAATATATAAGAGAATCTAATTTACAGTGGTATGAAAACCTCAGCTCTAAGAATCCTGACTGTCGCACAATTAAAATCCCAGACCTAATATTGCATTAACAAATGCTTGTTGCATTTGATATAACAAGTAAATAATGCAAGGTTTGAGATATCTTTGTAGAAAAGAGTTTGTTTAGTGCTGACAATGTGCTCAGTGCTGTATAAGACACTAAGGGAAAGACCACTCCTGCCCCATTGGTACTATAAATTAATTACAAATACAGCTTTTGTACTAGCAGGGCATGAAGAAAAAGAATGTGTAGGCTTCCCTCTAATAAACCAAATGCAAGAGGGCAATTCTACATCGCTTCTGATATGGAGCAGTGAGGGAAGTAACAGCAGGAAGAAAACTGTATTCCGTCACTGACAAGACTTCCTTGGCAATTATTAAAAAAATTTTCCCCCCAAAATCCTATGCAAGTCCAAAGTAAGTTTAATTTGACAGCATCACACAACCACTGCAGTTTGACAACTGACTGTTTAATCTTCAGATGTTGAGGCCCAATACTAGTATTACAGGAGTTCTGTAGTTCTAGACTCAGTACTGGCAAAAGCATGTGAATGTGGGACCAGAAGGAAAGGTCAGGTGGTAGGGAGTCCAAGGGCACATTTTAGCTAGTAGAAAAAGAGCCTCCAGTATAAAGCAATACAGTATCTGAAAGAACTGAGAGAGGAATATGCACAGATACTCCTTGCAGTACCTGGGGCTTCCTTTCTTTCTATGCCTATCAGTCTCACATTTTCATGCCCCTAAAGCAGGGCTCGACAAATTTCTTTTGGAGCTAGGAGCCAGCTGAAAACTTAAGGAGCCAGACAACGTGGGCTCAGTGGTGGGGCGCCCTGGCCAGAGCATGGCGGCCGCTCCCCCCAGAGTAATACTAGGTGCCAGACTTAAATTTCTAGGCGCAATGCGTACCTGGTGTCCAGGGTCTGTCGAGCCCTGCCCTAGAGAGGTTTACCCATTTCATGAAGCAGAGCATGAAAAAAGTGAGGAAGAGACACTAGTAACCTGTGATGACAGTGTCATTACAGGTTGATGCACAGGATTTTCTTCAAATTTTAAACTTATTTGTATTTATAGCATCAGAGGTGGAGATGGTGCTTCAAGGATGAAGTGGCTAATGCTCATGAGAAGTGCCAAAAACAGGTGCAGAACTGAAACTGACATCATAAAATGTTTAATTATGTGCTTCAACCCGATTCTGGTAGGACCAACTCATTAGAATGAGAGAGTAATGCAGTACCCTCCCCAATCAGCTTAATGTGTGAAGTCATGCCATCTCTTTAACAGGGAGAAGGAATACAACATAACCTTGGATACTTATTATCTGGACAAGAGGGAGGTGATACGTGAAGTAGTCTGAGCCACAATTTCCCCCCAATTACTCTTTCTGTAGCATGAGCTTGTAACACAGCACTTTTAGGGACAGAGAAATTGCCGGGAGAGCTTTTTCCTCTACACAAAATTTCACTGCAGCCAGTGAGAACTCTCTGCTACATGGCACTTTGAAGAAAATAGTTTTAATCTGGCCTACTTATCTAAGTGTAAAACTTGAAAAAAATCTCTGAAATATCTCCCATTACCTACTGTATACAGTAGCTAAACCTACAAAGGTCTTTTTTCCAGCCCAGCCTACCCAAATATACTACAAACAAGTTTATCTACTCTCAAATGTAGTAATAAATTCACTATGAAAAAACGCCAAGACCTGCAGCATCCTTTGCGCAAAGGAAGTACATTCCTGTAGCTGACAAACCAGTTGGTTCAGAGAACTTGCTTATCACGTACTTTTTATAGTTGTTGCTCTGATAATCTGTATTTAGACAGACTGACAGATGTTCCCATTTAATTATCCAACTAATCCAGACTTACGTTATACTATTATTTTACAACATCCTTAAATCAAGTTGTTAAAGCATAAAAGTCTAACTACTATTCAAAGCAACCTAGCACTAAAGTAGTCCCATCCCGGTAACAGAAAATCAACCAACTTGTCTTTAAATTTTATTGTGTTTACTATTAGGAGCACTTTTTGGTTTATAACAGACTTATATTTTCATTTCTCTTAATTTTAATTTAAGATTTCAGCACCAGCAAATGATTCCAGGTGGACACTCTCAAAGAAGGAAGTTCTCCATCCACAGGGAGGATGGAGAGCAGGTGCAACAAACATCAGTTTTAGTGTGCACACTTTCTTACCTGGGAGTGTCCAAATCTGAGTGGGAGGATATGCTTGCTCTATATAAATATATCAGGGGGATTAACGTTAGGGAGGGAGAGGAATTGTTTAAGTTTAGTACTAATATAGGCACGAGGACGAATGGGTACAAATTGGATATTAGGAAATTTAGACTAGAAATTAGACGAAGGTTTCTAACCATTAGGGGAGTGAAGTTCTGGAATAGCCTTCCGAGGGAAGTAGTGGGGGCAAATGACTTATCTGGCTTTAAGACTAAGCTTGATAAGTATATGGAGGGGATGTTATGATGGGATAGTTTAATTTGAGCAATTGATTTTGGATTATCGGCAGATAAGTCTGCTCAATGGTCTGTGGGAATGCTGGATGGGATGGGAACTGAGTTACTGCAGAGAAATCTTTTTTGGGTGCTGGCTGGTGAGTCTTGCCCACATGCTCAGGGTTTAGCTGATCGCCATATTTGGGGTCGGGAAGGAATTTTCCTCCAGGGCGGATTGGCAGGGGCCACGGAGGTTTTTCGCCTTCCTCTGCAGCATGGGGCATGGGTCGCTTGCTGGTGGATTCCCTGCAGCTTGAGGTCCTCAAATCTCATTTTTGAGGATTTCAATAACTCGGTCATGGGTTCGGGGTTGTTATAAATGTGTATGGGTAGGGTTTTGTGGCCTGCCTTGTGCGGGAGGTCAGACTAGATGATCATATTGGTCCCTTCTGACCTATGAGTCTATGAGAAATGTGCCTGCTCAACAAGGCATGTAAAAGCAGGAGTGACCAAAGAAATCGAACAGATTTTAATAAAATTGCAGCAATCTGCCTAGCAACCTTAGCAAAGAACCTGTGGTAAACAAAGCCTTTGTAAGGACTATGCTTATGTCCCATTTCACCTCCCTCAGCCTTACATGCAATCATAAGGTATAGTGACTTCTCAAAAATAGGGCTGGAAGGAGGCAGGCTCTGATACCACTACTTTCTCTTTGACTTCAAGATCTTTGCCTAATTGTTTGAAGAAACAAGAGCATCTCAACCAGTGTATAGGAATCCTGAGAGAAAGAAAGGCCTGGAGGAGCACACAGGATAACTTCAGTATTGTGACAGTTTCAAAACACCTCTTCTGAGGAGTCACTGCCATTTTAGAGTGCAGCTAGTTAGAAGTTCCCCTGCAAAGGCGAATCAGCCAGACTGATAAACACTTAGTTCCAAAATTTACTGGTTATCAATTGGTTTGAGCCACCTAATTCAGCAGGGCAGGGAAGCTACCCAGTTTCTAGAGTGTTAGAATACCACAAGCAAAAAGCTTGAAGGAGTAGAGAGCCTCGGGAGGGCCAAACACATAGGAACTGAAAAGCCCACACCTCTCTCCATGTACGTTTCGTACTCCACTACATACACAGAAGATCGGAACTAGAGGGTATTTCGGAAGAATGTCTCTAACCAAAAGAGCCTGCAAAAAAGTTATGATGCCAGGTGAATTCACCTTTTCTGCAACAAGCCCAAAAAAGCAGGCCCAGCCACAGTGAAGAGGGCTTAGAATAGGGCTCACACTTTCTGGTTTAAAAGGTTGTTGTGACCAAAGATTTAAACAAACCTATTTGTAATTAAAAAGACTCCTAAGGATTTCAGCTTTTGCTGAAGTCCACAGAAGTCTCTTCCTTCTACAAGATAGCAATATCTAGTGGACCGAGCAATGGACTATGAATTAGGGTTTTATTTCCAACTCTGTCATTGGCCTGTTATATGGGTTTGGACAAGCCACTTTTTTGCAAAAGCTCTCTCTAGTTTTCGTGTTCAACTCAAAATGGTAAGAGATGGATGTTCCAAAATGCTGAGCACGCACAGCCCCCATTATTTCAACTGGAATCACAGGCATTTAACATCTGAGGGGAAAAAAGTCTAGCGCTAGGCAGCTCAATTTAGACGCAATAATTAGCAGCTATAAAGGAGCACAGCATCAAGTTTCAACTGCAAGGAAGTTTGCTTCAATGAGGAAGAGATCACATTTTACCTGCAAAGCTACACCTGGCCACCAAGTTAAAATAACGTTTCCTCATTCCTGTATGGAAAAGCACTCCTTTGTATTTTATCCTTTGCCCGTCAAGCCAAAACAAACTTATTCCTGTTGCAGCAGCCTTTAACATTTCTCTGCATTCATCTCCGAAGTGTACACCCACACCCATACCCACACCACTGATGCTCTGAAGGCTTCCTGACCTATGAAAAAAAGCAGGTAATATTAAAAGGTGCGAACACCAAAAGAGATGTGTTTGTTCCTTGTACCAATATTTGATTGACTGCAAATTTACTAAGGAAAATTTAAGCAAAGGGACATCAAAGTTTAAAAGCCTAACATTTCACTTTTCTTTATAAGAGTTTCTTTCCAACCACTTCAGTCAAACTACATTTCATACATGAAATATGAACTTATACTAATTTACACTAATGACTGCCACAACAAAGTAAAGGGGCCTTGAAGTAGGCATAAATCAAGCCCATCAATATGTTTTCCTATATGAAGCAACACCATGTTCACCATTCATAAGCTAACCTTCAATAAACCAAAGTTCATGTGATGAAAGAAAAAGATTGGCAACCCAACTGCACCAACTGCCTCCCCTTGATGTTCACTTTAAAGTGAACGTTTGAGCATTTGGAATAGACAACGGTTGTGAAGATTTGACCTTCTCCACTGCTGCAGTGGTGCAAGAGAGGAGATAAGGAATACTGAGATCTCAGAGACAGAGTTCAGCACTCTGCAGTCCCACTAGCTGTTCCAGAGGTTCTTTTTTCAGGGGTCCATTGTCTAGGCTCATACTGACCCCGCACTTCAATTTGTGTTATTAAATGAAAAGTTAGCAGATAAGAGCGTCAGTACTGTGATCGAAGAATGAGGCACAAGCTTTGCCTATATTGTATAATACAGAGACCTGGCTGTATGACACCCTATTTGAGCTCAGACAATTCCTTTCTATAACGGCCTCACCACCATTTGATTTAAATGTCATAGATGGCTTCAATATCCATACATTCAATTCCTCCTGCTGGTTAGCTCAGAGTTACATAGTCACCACAACCCTTTCCCAAGGGGTTACTGGCTCTACCTCATAGAACCTTCTACCCTCTATATTTTATTTTTGGGAATGGGGGTAAGTTACTGGAAGCCGGGCCTTTTAAGGGTAACACCCAGGCCTCCACTCACTTATTAGGCAGAAGAACATGTTCTGATGATTCATCCTCTGGAATCTAATACGTTCAAATAAGGCCTACAAAAGAACCAGCTGTGATATATCAAAGGGGTGCACACTGGATAAAAGGGGTGCCAGACAGTAATACCACTGAACATATTCTTGCTAAATCCTAATTTTTCCTCAATGATAGTGTTTTGCAATCAAATTCCACCTTTGGGCCATTGTCACTGTTTTTCCCTTTTGTATTTCTCAGAGATTGGACAATAAATATCAATTTCACTATAGAGTTCCTATTTTTGCACGTGTTTCAGACACTAATATCCCATTTCACTGGAATTAAAGTTATAACATTCCTATTAGTTCACATATATTGACTTTTGTAAGAAGCTTGCTTTTCCTCCATATATAATAAAAACTTGATCCAAAACTTAGCATTTGAACCACTTATATGAGAATTAAACATAAGGCTAAGAATTGTGTCTTGCAAATCAAGCGCCCTCAGATGAACTGTACATTAAAGTTCCTAATGTTCTCATTTTTTGCACATAAATAGCACAGGTTGGGCTATACTTGAAGCTGTAAAACTACAGAAAACCTAGAAAACTGGAGACGCTATTCTTGTGTACGGCTTGCAACTGTTTCTTTCCTCTCTTCGGCCAATATCAGTTAAGGATGAAGTTGGGCCAAATGCGGTTTGCATGGAACACACTAGATAGCAACCACAGTCCTTGGTTCTAGTAGGGTATCAATGCAATACATGCGGATGCACAGCAGGGAGGCTGGGATGCAACCGCACTGATGAGCGTGTACTTGGCTAACAACCAAGCAGAGGCCACATGTGCCACTAACCCCTTCCTAAGGGCTGGGCTGGGGTAAAAGCAGCCATTGCATTTGTCCTCTCCTTCCTCCCCCCATCACTTACTTGGCCAGTGATGCCCGTGATGAGAGCCACCTTCCTGGGATTCATGTCTGCACAGTCCCTCACACTCGGTACAGGACTGGGGCTGGCGTCCCGCTGCCGCTGTGCCATGAGCCTGGAGAGGGGAGGGGCGCGCTGGCCGCGCCCCAGCGGGGAGTGGGGAGGCGACCAAGGTGCAGGAGCAAGAAGCGGTAGAGCAAAGTGCGAAGAGGGCAGGGCCGGGCCGGGCCAGGAGCCGCGCTGCGGGTGTCACGGTGCTGGGGCAGGGGAGCGGGGCTGCCAGCGCTGCCGAGGAGCTGGGCGGGCAGGGACATGGGCTGCTACCTGCACCAGGGGGGGGGGGCACCTGGGCTGCTACGGGGCGGCGGGGGCTACCGAGGCTGCGGCTGGGCGCTGGTGCATTTCCGCGTGCCCTGGCCCGTCCGCCCCGAGCCGGCGGCTCCGCCCTGCAGGGTGCAGCCGCAGGTGCAGCCCCGCCCGCCACTCAGCTCGCGGCGGCAGCAGCCGCAGCCCCGGGTTGGCGCTCGGCGGCCAGGAGCGCGCGCCGGGATTCTGGGGTCGCGCGCTCCGAGCGCGCGCGCGCACACACACACGCGCTCTCTTTCTCGCTCGCTCCCCTGCTTGAAAAGCAACCGCGGCGGCCTCCCCCAGCCAATCAGGAGCCTCGGCGTTCCCTTAAAGAGACAGGAACCCCGGCACAGAGCCCGGCCGGGTCCGGTTAGTAGGGCGGTGGGGCCGCTGATTGGATGGGGGGGGGTAAGATGGGGGCGGGGACTGCCTCGGGTCTCGGCCCGCCTCCGGCGTCAGCAGGAGCCGAAAGCGAGACCCGGCTTCCTGGTGCGGCGTGGAGGAGGCGGCGAGTGCAAGGAGCGACCCCAGCCCGGCCCAACGGCTGCGCGTGGCGCCCACAGCGCCCCCTGCAGCGTGGAGTCGCGAATTGCTGCCGCCTCCTCCAGCTGCCAGCACGGCTCGCCCTTCTGGCTAGCGTGCGGCAGAACCGCCGCGCAGCCCGGTTCCTCTTGCACGCGCCCGTGCGGGGCCGTGCCCCGCCGGGACAGTGGCAGGAGAAGGCGGTGCTGAGCGTCCCGTGTGCAGCCAGCTGGGGCAGGGGGCACCTGGGCCAGGGTGACCCACAGCAACTGTGAAAGATCAGGGGGGAGGGAATAGGCGCCGATATAAGAAACCCAAATATCAGGACAGTCCCTATCCAATTGGGACATCTGGTCACCCTAGCCGAGAAGTCATGGCTCTCCTGCTCAGGGATCCCACAGGAAGCCCGCTGGGGAAAAGAGATCAGCAGTCTTGCTATATGCTCAAAACTCATGAGTCCATCCCCCCCCATCCAGACTGATAGTTTCACAACAAAAATGATCAGGTTCCCCTTTATGTGCCTTTAAAGTGCACTTGAGTCACATTTTCACTACACTAACCCCAAGAGGTGTGACGGTAAGAGCCCCTCACTGCTCACTGATAAAGGGCCCCTACAGTGTAGCTCAGCTCAGAACTAATCGCCCGTACTACCCCCAACAGCCTGGATCATACTGTGGGTCCAGAAGGTACCTTGTAAAAGGTATCAAATAGAAACTAGTGATGAACGGGATAGGAATAGTACTGTGTGATGTATGTATGTGTTATGTATAAAGAATTATGCATGCTAGAACTATGTTCTTAGAATGTGTTGTGGGGGCAGTGTATAACTTAAGTCTGTCCTAGGCAAAGGAATGTCACTTTACTGTCTGCCTGGCTTGACTACAGCTGAGAACAATGAAAGTACATTTTGCATATAAGTTTAAAAAAGCTATGAAACTAACAAGCGTCAGAGGTAACAGCTTAGCAAACACACCCAGGTGCAGAGTCTGCAGCCCCAGGACACGGGGGCAAAAGATAAATTCAAACTAGACCAGGTGCAGAGAAGGGCTACCAGAAGGATGATCAGAGGAATCACAAACCTACCTCATGAGAGGAGAGTCAATCAGCTTAGTCTAGCCAAATGAAGGCTGAAGGGAGATCTGATTTTCTCTATAAATACATCAGAGTGATAAAAACCAGGACTCTGGCTGGAGCTCAGGGTCTATCTGATCGCCTTATTTGGGTCAGGAAGGAATTTTCCCTGCATCAGATTGGCAGCAACCCTGGTGATATTTTGCCTTCCTCTGAAGCCTAGGGTGCAGATCACATGTTGGTTTAAACTAGAACAAACAGTACAGTCTCTTGACATCTTTAAATTATTATTTCAGGACTTCAGTAACTCAGCCCAAGATTATGGGTCTATTAAAGAGCAGCGTGGGTGAGATTCTGTGGCCTGCACTGTGCAGGAGCTCAGACTAGATGATCACAATGGTCCCTTCTGGCATTCAACTCCATGAGCCTGGCTCTTGAGACAAAGACAGTGCCCTCTGGAGCATATAAAGGGGAGGGAGCAAAAAAAAAAAAAAAAAAAAAAAAAAAAAAAAACCACTTTATACTAATTAACGCTTCTTTCCTGTTTAAGAGTTACACGTTTACAATGCAAAAAACCACTCAATATAAACGTTATACCATGGCTAAAAATATGATAAGTGAGATCAATACATGCAGCATCCTACAAGCCTTTCATCAAGTCTAAATGCCAAACACTTACTTATCGACTTAAAATCCATTTTAACAATTCTAACACAGGCGAGCCAGACTGGTTTCCAGCTATGCATGTCAGTGTTCAGTGAGGCCTAGGGGCATTGACATGAGCTGGCACCTGGTCTGACAGCATCACAGTGATCAATGGGTAATTTTACTCTATGCATTTGCCAACCATGTGACAGATTTTGCAATTTAGTCACATGTGCCTTAGACTTCTCTGAAACTACTTCTAACCTTCGCTTCATGCTATCCTAGGTTCTATAGAGGAGACCCTTGCTCATATGCAATATGAGGGAGATGGTACAATAGTAACTACACTGTGTTATGACTCCCTTCTTTGGTAAGGGCAGAAAAATTCTCTTCGTCCAGTCTTCTGGCCAATTTCTAGTCATCCAAACATCATTACAAATCTTCCATATAAAATCAGTACTTAATTTGCTATTCACTTTTTACAATGGCAGGCACAAGCTTTTCCCCTGTGCTTTTCCAGGCTTCATTTTCATAATAGTATGCACCACTCCCTCTCACAGGATTGATGGCTCTGACTCTACTTTCTTTCCTGTTATCCTATATTACAAGTGGCTCTGATGAGGCATATGTTCTCTTACTCCCAACGAGGCTCCACCACCATGATCACCATCATTATGTTTGATCAAAGGGAAAACCTTTGGTAAGTCTGACTACTCTGAACATACCTTTTGTATTATTACTGTCTTTACAGTTCTCAAGTTCCATACATTTTGCCCTGACATAGTCACCTGTCCCATCTAGTCTGCTTTTGAATCTGTCTGCTCAGTTCCTTACATTCTCGCCTACATTCTTCCATCTCCAAGCCATTCTCTTTCACTTTGTCATTTTCAGGCCAGCTCAAACACCTTTCAGTTAACCATGGTGTGGTCCGGCACTGACTTTTTGGAATGTATGCTTTGCTGGTTTCAAACATAATAGTTTTCCTGTTCATAACCCCAAAATTCATTGGGGTTATTCTATCTCACCTGTGTCTATGTGTCAAACCCATTCTGGACAAGAGATATATTTTCTGTTAATTCTGGACAAGTCCAAATGCAGTGGATCTGTCAAACATCTTATCTTTTTAAATTTTAATTATATGGCCAAGGGCCAAAGACTTCTGTGCACAGACTTGTGAGTCAGACCATGAGTAGTTAGCCTTAAACACAAAATTTCATCATGAGTCTCATAATATTTCTTGTGGTTTTTTAATTTCAGTTGCTTTTGTTTTATTTAAATTTCTAGCCCTCATGGTTGTTTTAATCCATAAAGTCAGAATACCATAAAGATTCAGAAGCCAAAAGGAAACTAAAAATAACCCAAAATTAAAAGGTATAATGATTTTTAATTCAGACCTGTAATTTTTGAACGGTTGACAATACCGATTATACTTATTACAATGCGAATCAGAGATTAAGTGATTTGGCCATACAACAAGTTGGTGACACAGCCAGAAATCAATCTATACTTAGATCTTTATCCTTTGTCCAGTTAACAGAGCTGTATTAGGGGTTTTCAGGTTAAAATCCATCCTGTTGAATACCACCCAGAACTGTACTGGAGCCAGTTCAAATCGCAGGGCATTGATATAATGTGGTCCAAACATGCAAAGAGCTTTGCCACAGACACTGCTGGGCATCTAGGAACAGCCCAGGATCAATACACCATGCAAGTTATGCACATATGGCTTAGAGGCATCCATGAAAAAAAATGGGTGCTGTAATAAACCACTTACCAGCAGAGTATTGGGGCATTTTGCTACTGGGAGTGCTGGTGAAGAATTAAAAAACAAAACCAAAAAAAACACACCCTAAAACTCCAAGATCCCACCTACTTCTGGTTGATAGCGATTCTGTGATACTGTACGACTGTAAGGTGTTGTCTGAATTACAATTTCCTTATGACAAGGCTTATTAAAAATGCGGGTCTCTGCTGACCCAGACAATTTGTGGTTGATAGGGGAAAGAGTTATTATATTCAGTGTAATGTTGAATATGCAGTATACTTATAGGCTGGGGTTAGAATCACATACTATGTGAAGGGGCAGATTTGCAAGAGTGCCTAATGGATTTTAAGAGTCCCCTGCCTTTCAGTAGGACTTGTGCTCTAAAATCCCATAAATTGGCTGATGTTTTAAGGGGAGATTTGCAATAGTGCCTGAAGTCATCCAGTCTCCCTTGCACTAGTTTTCCATTGGATACAATGTTCTTCTCCCCTTCCCATCATGGGCTACTGTATGCCATTGCTGTACGCTGTTACTCAGTTGCCACACATCATCCCAGTGGTAGGAACTGTTGTCACAACAGGGCCTACAACTTTACCCTAATTGTGAGCTAAACTGTAAGAAGTAAGTGAAACTTCATAAAGTGCTACAATACCCTATAACAGTAAATGTTGATGGGAAAAGGTGCAAAAGGGAGACAGACTGAATTAGTCCAGACAAAAACAACTATGGATAGAACACTGTGTTAAGATCTTGCCTGGTAAACAAGAAAATTAATGGACCAAAACTGGTATGCTGGAAGTTAGACCTAAACAAAATAATGAGGGGAAAGGAAATTTCACCCTTTACTCCCTTTTGGAGTTCATAAAAGTAAAATACTTTTGGAGGCAAATTAGTGGAAGAAGCTATCTTCCACCAACTGCTGCATTGAGCTTTATCATCATGGCTGCCACCCTCACCATCTCCTGAGACCTCAGGATCTATTATAACACTGTTGGGCCTTCAGAGGCCTGATCGTGGAAGATGTAATAGAATCATAGAAGATTAGGGTTGGAAGGGACCTCAGGAGATCATCTAATCCAACACTCTGCTCAAAGCAGGACCAACCCCAACTAACCCACGCCAGCCAGGGCTTTGCACAGCTGGGCCTTAAAAATCTGAAAGGATGGAGATTCCACCACCTTAACCCTAGGTAAGCCATTCTAATGCTTCATCATCCTCCCTGTGAAAAAGTTCTTCCTAATATTGAATCTAGAGCTCCCCCACTGCAACTGGAGACCAATGCTTCTTGTTCTGTCATCTGCCACCCCTGAGAACAGCCTAGCTCCATCCTCCATGGAACCATTCTGAAGATAGTTGAAGGCTTCTATTCAATCCCTTTGCCCCTCCCTCTTCTGTGGACTAAACAAGCCCAGTTCCTTCAGCCTCTCCTCATAAGTCATGTGCCCCAGCCCCCCTAACCATTTTTGTTGCCCTCCACTGGCTTCTCTTCAATTTATCCACATCCTTCCTGTAGTGGTGTGGTCATCGGGCAGGCAAAAACTGGACACAATACTCCAAAGGTGGCCTCACTAGTGCCAACTAGAGAGGAACAATCACTTCCCTCGGTCTGGTGGCAATGCTTCTATTAATGCAGCCCAATATGCCTTTAGCCTTCTTGGCAACAAGGGCACATGGCTGACTCTGATGCAGCTTCTCATCTGTTGTAAACCCCCCCCCCCGCTTCTTTTCTGCAGAAGTGCTGCTTAGCCAGTTGGTCCCCAAGCTGTAGCAGTTCATGGGATTCTTCCGTGCTAAGTGCAGGACTCTGCACTTGTCCTTGTTGAACCTCAGACATCCTGACCAGACTAGGCCAAGAGAAGGATCCAGATGTTTCCACCTTCACCAGCTCTAGGGGAATCCCAACCACCACCTGGGATGTGAAGTTCTCTCACATTCATCCCCTGTGACCATTTCCTTCCCCACCTTATTTCTTATGCCTCTCCTTTGTCTAATATGTGTCTGGCTTAGCAAGCCAAGACTGGGTATTTTGCAACACAGCTCTAAGGCTGTGACCAGAGAGGCAACTAAAAGCAATTCCCTAAACCATCCTTAGGGGTAACAAGTTTGCCATATCTCATAGTGTGCACATGCCTGCCTGCGGCTGGGCTGGGGGGCATGCCAGCCCACTGGCACGCCCCCGTGGCCCCACCCCATCCCTGAGGCCCACTCATGCTCCATCCCTCCAGTCGAACCCTGTTAACCGCCACTTCTGGGTATCTGACTCAAGCGGAGTAATAAGATCGTATTGTTATGTGGGATGATGAGCAGTGGCTACAGAACTTCTGAATGTGCAAGGCTACTTTCATGGAACTCTATGCAGACCTGGCCCCTGCCATGAGGCACAAGGACACCAGAACGAGAGCTGACCTCTCAGTGGGAAAGCACAGGACAATTGCTGTGTGGAAGCTGGCAACTCCAGACTGTTACCGGTCAGCTTGAAGTCGGCAAGTCAATCCCTGAAGCTGCATTATCACAAGTGTGCAGGACCATTAATCACATTCTGCTGCAAAGGACTGAGACTCTGGCTAGTGTGTGAGAAATAGCAGATGGATTTGCAGCCATGGGATTTGCTACCTATGGTGGGGGAAATAGATGGCACACATCTCAGTTTTGACACCGGACCATTTTGCAACAGAGTACATCCCTAGAGAGGGGTACTTCTCTATGGTACTCCAGGCACTTTGGGATCACTATGGGCATTTCACTGATATCAGTGCAGGTTGGTTAGAATATGTGCATGACACTTGTATCTTCAGGAACAGTGATTTGTACTGGAAGCTACAAGCAGGGACTGCTTTTCCAGATTAAAAGATTCTAGTAGAGGATGTTGAGATGCCCCTAGTGATCATGGGAGACCCAGCCCACCCACTAGTGCCATAGCTCATGCAGCTTTACACAGGCAACCTGGACAGCAGCAAGGAGTGCTTCAATAATGAGCTGAGTAGATGCCAAATGTGTGTTTGGCAGCATAAAGGCGTGCTGGAGCTGCCTCGATGGAATTAAATGAGGACAATATTCCTGTGTTTATAGCCTCCTACTGGGTGCTCCATAGTTTATGTGAAGCTAAGGGCAAGACTGGGTGTCCTCTGAAGCATCCAAAAGAGAGAGAAAAGTTCCTTGCTTGTCCACAGTTGCATCCTTATCAGTCATAGGTGGTCTGCCACCACAGGACCCTTGGCTGCAAAGGTCACATCTGTGAAAGAACAAGAAACCATGAACAAAGCCATTATTGTGAGTGCCCTAACAGTACACATGAATCACACCTCATTCTCACTGTCCCCCTGGCCAGAATACAGCTCCCTGGTCAGCCTGAGAATTGGGTATGGCTGTGGGGGGGGAAGAAAGGGAACAAGACCATACAAGTAGGTCTGGTTTTTGGGTAGGTGCTTACTTGGGGCATAAGTGCAGGTACATAGGGAAAACAAATTTGAAATGGTACCACCATTCTCCACAGGCAGGGGCCACAGAAGCAGATCTTGCGCCTTAAAGTCAAAGATGCATCTCCTCCATGCAAGCAGCTTCAAACTGGATCCCTATGCTTTGGTCCCCACTCAAGTAAGTGACCTACCATGGGAGCAGAAACACAGCTGCTCTGTCCAGGAATCTGAGGCAGAGTCAGGGAGCATCTCCAAGTTTTCTAGAGGTCACCCTGGAGGATACCCACAAAATCTCAGTGTGCATTAATGCACTTCTCAGCCATACTGCCTAGATATGCAAGGCAATGGGAAAACACCTGCAAACACATTGCATTTCTGCATTTCTATCCCTTCAAGTATTTGTGCATTTTAGCCAAGTTAAGGACCCTCATGCCTCCAGTACACAAGCAGCATCAGCTTCCAAAACACTTACCAGAGCTCCCCTCTCCTGCATCCTGAGCTGAAGGGCTAGGGCTGGCTGTAGCCTTCAGGGGTGGAGGGGGTGTCGAGAACAGCTCCTGACTCCCAACCTCAGCAATCCAACTATTCCCTGGCTCTGAGTCATCCTCCCACTCCACTTCCTCATTGATTACCTCTTCGTTGGGGTTCAGTGCAGTATCCAGTGGCCCTGGACATGTATACAGTGAGGGTGGATGTGGGGTCACTGCTGAGGATAGATTCCAGCTCCTTGTAGAAACAGCTCATTGGCTGTGCGCTAGAGCAACAGTTTGCCTCCCCAGCCTTGTGGTAGCTCTGCCGCAACTCCTTGATTTTAGCTCAGCACTGCAGCGTGTCCTGCTCATAGCCCTTCTCTGCCATGGCATGAGAAACTGGCTGTTGATGAGACCCGTCTGTGCCTAGGGTAGTTACTTGAAAATTTCAAAGTCAGGGCAGGCTGCAAAAGGAGACCAGATTCTCCCAGTACTGGTGGGTGACCCTGAAGTCAGACTTCCCAACTAGCCACAAACAGTGCTTCTGATTCCCCACACTGGTTGTCAAGAAGCCAAAACAAAAATATACACAGCCCCCTTTACTGGATTTCAGTCTCCGGCTCCCAATCAGCCAGCCACTAGGTCCAGTAAAGAGACCAGTTATTTAAAACTCAGTATAGGTTTCTCCTGACCCCAAAGGGTCAGCCATGTTACCAGATCAATATAAGGTTGGATCTTACTCAAAATACTACACTGCCAGCCAACCCTTTAGTAACTAAAACTAAAAGGTTTATTATAAAAAGAAAGAAAAGCTATAAGAGAAATGTTAAAGGATTAAAGCAGTCAGACACATACAAAATTGATTCAAAAGTCCATGTATATCAGGTTTCTAGTAGAATTGTGGAGTTTGCAGACTTGTACAGTCCCTCTGGTGTACATCCAGTACCTGGATGGGTCTCAGTCCTTGGTTTCATAGCTTCAGTTCAGTTGTAGATGAGTTGATCCAGAGGTAGGTGAAGACTGAAGAAAAATGAAGACAAAATGGATGTCGGGCAGCTGTCTTTTATGTCCTTTGCCACGCTGCTTGTGGAATTTTACAGGAATAAGATGGAGTCCAGAGTCACATGAGTAAGTCCTGGTGACTCATCAGGTATATCCTTGGCTTCTCCCCCCTGGGCCCATTGTACCTGAGAGTTTCCTGAATGGGCCATTAAGCAGGCTAGTGCTGCAGCCATCCTGTTTGGGGTGTTGCCCAGACACAGCACAATTTGAAATACAGATACACCCAACATATCCATAACTGCCAACATCATCATCTTACTTAGCACATTATAGCCTAACAGAATCTCATATGAATTATTATGATTGACATATTCTGACGTTAAATATAATAAATGCCCCCCACCCAATCTAGCCAGCATGACAGTTGATATCAAAGTTCCTTTGGCTAGAGTGGAGCTGGGACTGTATGGCAGATTCCCCACAAATGCTGATCAGGTCCAGCGGCTCTGGTGGACTCCAAGCAGGAGAGCATTTGCTGCATGGAGCCACCATGGTCAGCTGAGACGCAAGCTCTCCACACCGACCAAGCAGGAAGTGGAATAAGACTTTCAAACTTACCGTGACTGTAAAGTGGAAGGGGTAGATGGCTGCAGAGCAGCAGAGTGCAAACAGAGTGGTCAGGACTGACATTGTGATAAACAGTCTCTGAAAATGTCCCACAACAAAAACATACAGCAGAGTCTAAGCTGATGATTTGTCGCCAAAAGTTTGTCAGAAAAAGCTCTATGCCTCATCAAGGTGGTTTTATTCTGTCAACAAAACAAGGCGGTTTTGTCAACAAAAAAAGGGTCATTGCACTGTGCACACCAGGATTGTTTTGTTGACAAAAAGGTGATTTGTCAACAAAAATCTCTAGTGTAGACCAGGCCTTAAAGGGCAAAAATTACCTTGGACATTAGATTAAAGAAAAAGAAACACCAGCAATGAGAGGGATAAAAAAAATACAACTAAATAAACTGCAGAAGGAAAGCTAGTAAGAACAAACTGTAGCTTTATGATGTTGGAATATCATATGAAGGTTGATACTAAATTGGTACACAAAATACATATGAAAATCTGGAAACAGACAAGACTGTCTAGGTGAAGGAGATATGCAAAAGCTGGTTATGGGTGAGAGCTATGAAGAGGTTGAGAGAACCCATGTGCCTATATATAGAAAAGCAGACTTGTTTTAATTGGGGAAATAGAGCATTTTTGGTTGAGAATAAAATATTTTTGTACTTTCTTGTGCCAAATTCATCCTGTGTTACTCAAACAGTTACACCAAAATAAGTTTTGTCCCATCTATGCTATATTTCACGGTCATGAAACTGACATTTTGGCTTATCAATTTAAGCCCCAACAGAGAGTTCAGTTCTTTATAGGACACAGATGGAGGACACTAGACCAGATCCTGCTCCACTTCTTTTGCATAACACTGGCAATGCAACTTTGACAGAAAGGGGTCATATCCCCCCTCCTGGGGTTCCCCCCCACTGTGGGATGGTCCAGCTTCTGCGCCACTCCCCTGTAGGCCCCAGCAGAGAGGTATGCTATGAGCAGGGAGGGCACATGCTTGGGAGTGCACTGCACTCTGATTCTCCCCAGGTAGCAGATGGCTTTTTGGGAGCTGCTACCAGCTGGTGGAATTTACAGTAGTCCCTAGACCACTGTAAGTTTACCAGGGATAGGAAGCCAGCAGAAAATGGATACAGCACAGGATCTGAGCCCGTCTCCATTCTGAAAAGCTTGTAGTCTACACAGAATGGGAAATTAAAAGGCACTGGAAGGTGCCAAGGAAAGTTAGGTCCCAGTGTTACTCTCCCCTTTTTTAATGTAAAGGGGTGGAAGGGTAGTATTTGTGGGCCCTCACAGACCCAGTGAGTTTGGAAGGAGGCAGGGGGTGAGGGTATTCCAGGAATAGAGGACAGCATGGGAGAAGGCTCAAAGCAGAGACAGAGCAGGTGACAGCAAGGGAAGTAAGGCAGAATTCATTGGTTGAACAAAGAAATAATGAGTGAACAAGACACTCATTTTAGCCACTGCATTCTGAATAGACTGAAGGGTCACACGAGCAGGGGAAGGAAGGAAGGGCCATTTTCATGTTCATTTGTCTAAGTGGTGGAAGCATGAGCAAAGATAACTGCCTGCTATGCTGTACTCTGCTGCTGGCTGAGGAATGGCATGGGGATTCCTTCTGGATGAGGAGTCTCATGGCCAGGACTTCGTGCCTCCCAGATGATTCTCCCACTTTCACTAATTAGGGAGACCTTTTCCAGTAAGGGTTTTGGGGGCTTTCACTGGCCCACACACAGGCCCAGGAAGTCTGGATATGTGCACCTCACCATAACACCACAGAGGAAAACATGACAGTCTCCCTCCCTTCCCCCAAAGCTGTTTATTGGTTCTTCACTCAGGATCTGCATACAGTACAGAAAGTTCTTCCATGCTCCTTTCCTTCCCAGCAACCACTTGCTTCCTTTCATGGGACAGTGGTTGGGAACACATGACCTGTTTACTCACTCTCAGCCAAACCCACACACTTTGACAGGATGAAATCCAGTTCCTATTATGATATTATTTGCACAGTGCCATAGATTTGCATGGTGCATTACAGACAACTAAAGGGCCTCTTTCTTCTCTCACCTAGACCCATGAGAAATACTTCCATGGCAGCTGATAGGGTTACACAGAACTAAAACTAGCAGAAGCCAGAAGAGAATCCAGCTCAGTGTCTCTGCCATAAAGAGCTTACTGTCTAAGGGGAGCAGGAGAAAGCCATTAATGAGGCAAGCAAAAGCCCATGGATTTTTCCACTCAAGCCAGAGCTAATGAATTCTCCATTTCAGCTCTAACTGACCGTTGAGCTTGCAAAAACCTGTTCTGAGACACACATATTCTAAGTAAAATAAGATACCATTATCAGTCCGTGTCACAAGGAGCAAGGGGCCAGCGTCCATCCTGAGGGCTAAGATAAGCTAAAGGAGGCCCACAGCCTTGGACAAAAACAACCCCTTTGCGCATACTCCTATACATGCCTAAGAAGTTACCCAAGAGCCTAAAACCCCAGACAAAGAACTGTACTGCGCATCCTCTCACACACCCCTAATGTATGGGGATTCTCTTATCAGGAGTAAAAGGCAGTGTAAACCAATCATGTTATGTAAAATGTAGTAGTATTATCATGTATAAATATTCATGTACTCCTAAATGTATATAAGGTGGAGCCCCAGTATACTCGGGGCTCAGCCTTTGGAAATAATTCCGCTGAGTCTGTTGTCGACAATAATAAACTGCTGTTTTCCTCACGTCAGTGTCCGTCTCATTAAGTGTGCCGGAAATCTTGCTACATTAAAGTGAATGGGAATTTTACTGTTGACTTAAACAGGATCAGAATTAGACACAGGCCCCAACTTCTCATTCTCTATAGCGGCACTGGAATGAAGTCAGTGTGCAAGGGCAAAGTTAGCTTTAAGCAACTTCTGTACTCCTTCCTGGTGTAGAGCTGTTTTGCTAGCTTTGCAGTGGCCAGGGAGCCCCCTCAGATGCAGTATTTCCCAGGGATCAAGCTACTATCTTTGAGGGCTCTTTATATCAATGGAGCAGAAAAGCTTTATCTCAATGGGGAATTGATCTCAATGTCTGCAAGATACTTGCTCTATTTTTAGTAAAATAGCTATGAGCAGAGCAAGGGAATGGAATTACTGAGCTGAGTTTTATAAGTTAAAAGGAGCCTACAATATCAGTCCAAATTTTAACCAGAAAACCAAGTAACCTGAAAAAGAACTTCTTTCATGCTACCAAGTCATTCCACTTTGTCTGAAATCCAGGGGGAGAAAAAGGGATCAGTTCTTAGCCATTATGTTTACTTCCATTTTGGCTCCCATTGTGTTTAATAATTCAGTCTGAGTGCAAATTCCTTTCTTATTACAAAGGTTCTTTGGATCTTCTTTGATATGTGAAGTGACATGTTATTCCACAAATCTGATGAGATCCAGAATATCTTAGTCTGCTGGCACCCACATATTTGCAGATTCCTGCCTCTAATTTCATTTCCTAATATCTCAAATTGCTTGTGCATTAGGCAAATTATTGCTCCTACTTCAAGCCAAGGATTCTTTTAGTGTTCCAGAGAATGTTTATAGTTTAGTCTTTCTTGACATGTTCAAGATGCTGATCTACCCCTTTCAATTCACCCATTTCAGTTGGCAAGATTGATTCAAAATTTCCTATGCAATAGTTGTAGATGAGGTTGCATCTAAAAAGGGCGATCTTTTAAAAGGTGTCTGCTATGTGCTTATTTTTTTAAAATAAATGTTGCACAGCAAACAATGGATTGACCCAGAATGAACTTATTTTTGCTGAGCAGACAACGATGCCTAAATTCAAAACGTCATGTTTAGTTTCCTACATGGCTATAGCCACATGTAGAAGTGATTGAGCTAAATCAAACCATTGCATCATAGAACCCAGCAGACTGAAAAGCCAGTAAAGAAGAAAGCAACATTAACTAGTCCACAGTACCTAAATATACAGTATGCCTGGTTCAACAGTTTTATTTATAACAAGCCAAGATTTTATTTCTCCATCATTTGTGGAGCTGCAGTGACATGCCTTAATTTTTCAGCCACATCTCAGATCAGAACAAATAAAAAAAGTTTCAAAAGGGCTTCCTGAGTTAGCTAAATGGCAACAGAATGGAAGACATGAGACAGAAGAAGAAGAGAGGAGAGGAGAAAGGGTTTTGTATAGATGAGAATACTAGCTTAGTCAGGAAAGTACCTGTTTCTAGATCTTCATTAAACCTAAACACATCCAAAAGCACAAGGATTCCCCCCCCCCCCAACACCTCCTTTTTCTAGCTCATTGGGATAACATACAGTTGACAGTAGTAGTAAGTCAAAGGTCAAAATCTAGGAGGAGGAACCAACCATCAATGTAAATCTCTCTTTAAAACCTGATCAGTGTAAAAAAAAAAAATTGAGAATGAAGGACAGAAAATATTGAATTCCATGGCTCAAAACATTTCTGAGACTCCCTTTTTGCAAAAGATAGCTCGATGTTATTTATGCCTAGTTTTGCAAGGATCAGATTTTTATCAGGAAAGGTCAGAAAACATCAATTTCACCCTATACACAGAAAAATATTTCCACTGATAGGTAAAATAGGAAAAGTGTTGCTTGAGAACTACTTAGTTTGATTTAAAGGTTTTTTGTATATTTTAACATGTTGACATTTTGCATTTTAATGGCTATAAAGCTATAACTTCTTGAATCTCAGCATTTCCTTCATGAAATAATTATTGTCTAACCTCCCCTGTTGTCTGACCCCCACCATAGTTTCCCCACTACAATGAACATTTAAATAGATAAGAGCTTAACAAAATAATCAGTATTATCCAACAAAATGACAAACAAAAAACTCTAATTCTATCAAGACTATTTATGCTATGTATAAGAATAATTACATGTACATGAAATAACATTTAGCAAGATAATAAGGCCCACATCTGTTGAAGACAAAAATAAATCTCTGTTATACCTTATAAAAAATAAAAGGCACTAAGGGCTTGTCACCATCCAAGGTTTCCTCACCTTGGATTCCTTACTACATACAGTTCTCACACAGACCTTGTAACAAATTCAACACTCAATGCTTTATTTACAGCATGAACATAACAGAACACATTCCCCACAGTTCAAGACTCTTACATTCTTTCGAGACACAGGGAAAAAGCACTTACTTACCTACCTGAGGATCCTCCACAGCAGCTTTAGTCCTTCCTTCTAACCTACCCTTCTCTCCACTTCCTCTTCTTGTCTTTCTTTTAGCTGGCCTCAGCTGATGAGCTGAGCCAGCTTGTTAATTGGTTAATCATTCAGTCCTTAACCAATTATCTACCTGATTTGCTCCATGTGGGGACACTCAAGTGCCCAGAGTGATGAGTCAGCCCAGGGCTACTCACACTTTGTCCCAGATACTAACCCCATTGAAATCAATGGAGCTCCTATTAACATCAGGGGACTTTGGATCTGGCCCTAGTTTAAAAGGGAAGATATATTGTGATCAGTATGGGGGATTTTTGTTGTTTACCTGGATGTAAGAAATGGTGTTGTCATATTCTAAAAAATAAAGGGCCTGACTTTTCTATGCTTTACAGCTAATGTAGCACTCATACCTGTGCAAAATGAGGGCAAATTGCTACCAGCTCAGAGTAGTGGAGTTTTACTTACACTTTGCACAGGGGGAAATAACACACAAAGTGCAAGGCAATACAGAATCAGGCCCAAAATATCTATAATGAGTACAATATATGTGGTTTAGTGATATATTGTAACCCATGGAACAATTTTTTTAAAATGTTCTAGCTGTGTTCCTGTAGTTCTTTCTAATTAGCCTAGAGCTGCTGGAATCCCTTGTATGTCATCATACAGAATATACTTTACAATACCAAAAAACTGCAAACTACTTTTAAAGTGCGCTTAGAATTCTGAAGAACAGCAACCAATGTGCCAATGCTAAGCTCTGACCCAGCCCATTAGAAAAGTATTTTTTTCATTAACAGGAGAGTGCCTGTTATTTTGAAATTCTAATATCTCAATTTTGTTTTAGAATAACGGTGAAACAATATCAGAAATATATTGAGGCCTGATTTTCATTCATACCAAGCCCCATTTATGCTGCTTTGACAATGTAAAGGAGCCTTGAAGTAAACAGACATTATTAATGCATTATTGTTGTGATTTATTTGTATTGTAGTAGCACCTAGGCATACCAGTCTTGAACATTGTGATAGAGGATGCACAGACAGAAAAAAATACTTCTTTCGCTGTAAAAATGCTGTAAATGGACTTTCTGTAAATGAAAATCAGGCCCTCTAGTGTGTTAGGATACATACAGCTTGATTCTTCTTAATACCATTATAAATCAGAAATAACTCCAGTGGAGTCAATGGAGTTACATTGGGATAAAAATGGTGCAAGTGGCAGAAAGAAGGTCCTTAGTTTCTAAGGCTATGTCTGTACTGATGTTGGCACAGTCGGCGCTGTGGGATCGATTCACCAGGATTGATTGAGCAGAAGTGGACACCTGCTCAATCGACCCGGAAATCGACGTTGCTAATCCTCCCATGCCAGGAAGAGTAACGCTGCGTTGATGGGAGGGCATTTCCCACTGGTGCAGCAAACTGAAGATGCTGCAGAAAGTAGAAGTTAGGAAGTCGATGGGCGATACGCAAGCTGCTCTACATAGCTTGTGAATCTCCTGTAGACTGCCGCCGAATTTTGCGGCATGTGTAGTCCAGGCTATCTTATTGAAATTGTTTAGTAGAATTTATGCAGATTATAGATGGGACCAAGCTGTAAAGTTAGACTCTGGATCCAAACATCCTTGGAGTTCAGGGTGCTTGGATCTATAGTTTGATTTGCACCCAGTTCTAGCACAGATAGTGATACTACAAAGAGTTCGAAAGGCTTTCAAAAGTCACTAAATAAAACTTAACAATAAAAATCACAGGACTTGGTTGGAACCCAGTAACTCAGATATGAAAAGGTGTATGGCTAAAATAATATTTATTGGACTTGGCTTCTTTCTTCCAGTAAAGAATATTAGAGAGTGAGCTTAAAACTGCTGGGTGACAAGCCTTGCCATTCAATTTAAGGAAGGAAAAGGGGGGTTGCTATTGGAAAATCATTTTTTCCTTAAAATTATGATTTACACTCCCTTATGAGTAAACAAATACACTTGTATAATTCTGCTTCTGGCCTTGAAATACAGTACAGTAACTGTGTATGTCAAGACAAACCCATTTCATTGACATTTTCTTTATGAAGAAGTTGCTCCACAAAAATAAATAATCATGGTCCTAAGTATGAACAGGGTAGGTGTTTAGTCCTTGAAAACTATATTTACCGTGTTTCATACCTTCAGTCTTAATCTTTTGGTACATAGTTGAGTTGTTTTTCCCAAATTAAAATCGCCTTTCAAACTGTTTAAAACATAGTTGTCCATATTCATTACTGGTGCAACTCCACTGATTGTAGTTGAGCTTACATCAGGGACATATTAGTCCATTTACTAATGGGAATGAGAGCAGCAGAGGATGCTTCTCTAGTGAGCTATCAAAAATACAGTACATAAGTTGTTTTCTTCTTTTCTCTTCTGCCCGTTTAGCCTAACAAAAATATTGTACAGTATGCTGGACATCAGGAAAACTTTACACATTAAAAAAGGCCAGCTGCCAAAATGAACAATTCAGCTATATGAAGGTGTGATGTTGGTTAAAAAAAAGTCCATTTCAGCAGTGGGTTAGCTCAGCTGTTTGAATGATTAACTTAAACAAAACATAATAAGAGCTAATATGTTCCTCATGACCCAGTTCAGTGTGTAGGACTGAAGCTAGTTCTAAGAATTTCAATGGAGAAAGGCTAACCCTCTTCTAACATTGCTGAAATTGTGTCTTTGTAATAATATATCTACTTTTCAGTATACAGTGTAAGTAGAATTGCATGCTACTCACAAAATACTCTTTATATAATGTTTTAAGCTTATATGTGGTTCAATCATAATGTATGAATTCATTTTGTATACCTTTTACATGCATTTTTTATAAGGGGTCTTTCCCAATTTCATGTGTCTGGAACAAAACAATCCATGACTAATAGTGGTCGAAACAAAACAGATGAGTCAATAAATAAGAAATAATCTTTTATTCCTCATTATTTGTATTACAGTAGCACTCCAGGGTGCCAGATGCTATTTACTCATACAGGAAGACACAGTCACTGCCTGAAAGAGCCCATCTTATGCTTTGGATATAAACCAGCAGGGCTGATATTCCAACCTCATTAAAGTCAGTGACTCCCTTTGGCTTCAGTAAGGCCAGCATTTCACCCTAGATTGTCTAGTGCTAGTCAGGGAGTTATAAATTACACCACCCCACATAAGTAAGACCTCCTGCAGCCAGGGGTGGAATCTACTCTCCAAGGGTAGGAGGTGGTATCACTACTTCCCTTTCCAGGGTTTTGTTAAAAGCCACACAGAGCAGCAGTAGCGGAGCCAGAATTAGAATATAGGAGGCTCATGCTCTCATTTCCATGCTAATGTCCCTAATTGATGCTGCCTCTCATTGCATTTACTTACCTCTTCCTTATGGCCACAGGCTGCACTGGCTTTTCAGCAGAGGCGCCAGCTCATATAGAGGCAGCTGACTGGCAGCCGGGAGGATGCTTATGACAGTCATATGGCAAGCAGCTGCAGACCTAAGTGTCACAGCCCCCAAGAAGCAAATTCAGCTGCATTCCCCTAAATCAAGAGATCTGTAATGTGGGTTTTGTGTGTCCCACAGGATAGCCCTGCTTAACTGTAAGAGGAAGCATGAATAATTCATATTCTCCAAGAAAAATCAACTGTGACACACTTTCAACTCTAGTGATTGATCTTATCAGTTCACATTTTCAAGGCCATCTCCATAAGGAAAAGGTTTAAAAGATCGCTTAATAAGAGAGCACAGATTAGTGTTGCTGTTTCTTGCCTAAAATCCAGGGGGGCTGAGCAAAGGTCTTGGAGGGCTCCAAAGGCCAGGTCTGCTGACCACATCTGCCCTCCTGGCCAGAGTGTCCTATATTTTGGGCTGCATGGCCTGGCTATGTCCCTTTGCACTGCTGCAGTCTCCTACCCTGAAAGACTAGGCCCATGAATCTGGTGTTTTATTGTCTCCATTGTTCCACCATTCATTCCCAACCCCCTTCCCCATAAACTACTTTTTTCTCAGTTTACTGCAAAGGGAAGGTCTCTTTGGCATCTTTTCTGCCATCACATTGAAGCATTTGGCCAGAATCTTGGTGTCACACGTGGCCCATCTGTGTTAGGAATAGAATCATAGAAGTGTAGAACTGGAAGGGATTTCCAGAGGTCATCTAGTCCAGTCCCCTGCACTCAACAGGACTAAGTAATAACTAGAACATCCTTGATAGGTGTTTGTCTAACCTATTCCTAAAACCCACCAATGACGGAGATTCCACAACCTCCCTAAGGCAATTTGTTTCAATGCTTAACTACTCTGACAGTTAGGAAGCTTTTCCTAATTTCTAACCTAAACCTCCCTTGCTGCAATTTAAAGCCATTGCTTCTTGTCCTATCCTCAGATGTTAAGGACAATAATTTTTCACTCTCCTTCTTCTAACGACTTTTTATATACTTGAAAACTCTTATCATGTCCCCTCTCAGTCTTTTCTTCCCCAGACTAAACAAATCCAATTTTTTCAATCTTTCCTAATAGGAAATAATAATCTATAATCTATAATCATTTTTGTTGCTCACCTCTGGACTTTGTCCAATTTGTCCACATCACAGGAAAGGACAGCATTAGCTAAGTCTTTTCCATCACTGATTTTACTGATGTCTCACAATTCCAAATAATTACTGATGGTCTTTGTAAGATACTTTCACTGGCTGAATTGCTGTAAAATATCAGGTAGTGTCTCCAGCTTCTGGAACGGATTATCCACCATAATGTCCAAGCCAGGCTGCTAACAGAAGCATCCTTTTAATTCTGGTGGTTAATATCTTTTGGAATTCCACCCAATCCATGTTAAAGTCTGTTCTCCTTACCTGAGTAATTGCTTCAAGTGCTCTCTCCCCTTACACATTAGCAGCAAGCATCATTTTGTATAGGAAGCCCTGAGAATCAAGTCGTGTCTACACTTTTAATCACAGCTTGCCTTTTAAACTAGAATATTGGTCTCATTGAATCAAATACTGAAAGGTATCCTATAAATACACACACACACACACACACACATTCTTGCCCCAGTTTGGGTATGATCACTATTTTGGCCACTGGGAAAACAAAAATCAAAAGTATAGAAAGGCAAAACAGGTCAGACAGACATTTGCTCTTCAAACCTGTCTTTTATGTAACACACTATGGGATCCCATTTAAAATGGCACACAGGCTTCATTCTTCTTTATGGCAACTGAACCTCAGTCCATTAAAATATTTAGCTGTGTAAGATCAGATGCTGGCTTTGTATAAAATCAAGCAATAGAGGGTCCCAGTACAGAGTCTCTTGAGCTGACCTGGCTTCTTGGGATGAAATTTGCCATTTTCCATTCCCAACATCACCTCTTCTGAATACCTGGGGGTGTTTCTGGTTGCCTGCTGGCAAAAAATGCTGGAAAGAAATTTGTTAAATTAGCACTTATTGCTGCCAAGAAACTGTTTAACTGTAAGGTGGAAATGTGAGAAACCTCCCACTCTGCAACAGGGGGCTAACATATTGGGCTGCTATGCTCCACTGGAAAAAATCTGCTATAATTTTAAACAGAAACCACAAAGGTTTGAAAAGTCTGCAGGAGACTCCTGGAATTTTTAAACAACATTGGAAAGATTGTTATTCTTCCGAGCCGTCTGAGGTATATTATCAGCCCACGTTATTCTTCTAGCAAGGCCGTGATCCTGAACTCCATACACACCCAGAACACCCTACTGACTTCACTGGGATTTCTGGGGGTTCCGAGTATGCAGGAGTGGTCCTGTATATAAAAATATATCTAGGTTTCAGGGGTCTTCATTTTTGTGACCAGAATGTTGCACTCACAATCATTCATGCTTTGTCCTGGCAGGTGCAAAATTCTGTCCACAGAAATGGGGGCCCAGTTTAAAAATCCGGCACTAAATTGCTAGCTACATAAGGACACAGTGTGTATATTCTGTGTTCTTTCATTTAGAGGATTAATACTAACATCTTTTCTTAATGTTTAAATATTAACCTTTAATCTCTAAGCAAGTGATACTCAGACTGAGACTTGGGAGCTGCAAGTGGCTCTTTAATGTATCTCCTGCAGCTCTTTGCAGCACATGATATTAAAACCCTGTGTGAATTAATTATTAACCAATCTAAGCTATTAACCAACCAGGATGTTGATCACTAATTTGGCTCCTGAACCACTGAGGTTTGAGTATCCCTGCTCTAAACACAAAAAAGGCCAATTCTGCAAGCCTTAGTAACATGATCAGTCTTTACATTGGTTTATCAGCATGTGTAAGGACTATTTATGTAAGCAAGGGTTACAGGATTGGATTCTGTATCAGGATGATATAGCAAGCCTGCGGAGCCTGATCTAATGCTGAATTGCAGCCCATTAACTTCAGTGGGCATTGGAGCAGGCCCTCTGTCAAAAATTACACCAAGTAAAATGAATAATCTGCCATGCTGAAAGGGGAAGAATAAATAACTTATTTAGCTAACGTCATCAACCAAATTTTCAATTCACTTAAACAATAAACCCACCAACAGTTATACTAATACAGAGTCTGAGGCAAAGCCTTTTGAAGTCAATGGAAAGACTTCCATTAATTTCAGTGGCTTTGGATCATGACCATATTGCACAGAGATATATCAAAAATTCCTCAAGGAGTGTTGAAAGCTATTTTAGTCCAACCAAGCTGCAGGGAAGGATACTAGAATATAATATCTGGACAGATCAGCAGAGGGAAGGTAAACGTAGAGCTTTAAAATACAGTGTAAGGTAAAACTATGGTATGTAGTATCTTAACAGCAGTATTCTTATCTGCAGTCGTAACACTGCTTCATGGTGATTGTTCTGCAATACTTTTTCACATCTTGCATGTAGATATACAATCTACCTTAGTATTAGTATATTAGTATTTTAAATACAAAGTAAAATCCAACAAGCATTTTCCTCACATGCCAGAGGCAAGGTGATATTAAAAATTACAATAACTGGGAATTTCAAAGGAACCTAAAGGAGTTAGGCACCAATCTCCAGTGAGCCTGAAAGAAATAATCAGTTGCAGTGCATGAAAATGAAATGTATACAGTGTCCATCGTGCCTATATATACACAATTGCTATTTATCTGAAACTCATTTATGAATCAGTGCATGCTGGGTTTTATGACAAACCAAGATTTTAAATCAGATTATATAATTAGTGAAAACGATTCAGTCTCTCAATTTGTTAATTTTATACCTTACATTACCACTGGTCACATCTTTACTTGCTGAGAAAGCAGTTATTTATATAGCTTTGTAAATTACATGGGCCTTTCAACTGTGGCTTGGAAAACATTACACACCCGAAGCATTTGTGTAAATTGGGGCATTAATTAGTAGAATGCATTTTTTTTAAATGAAAATCTTGAACACTGAATGTGTGTCAGTGACAAAACTGGATTGGTGTGTACATGTAGTCCCCTCACTCCCCTTTCTCCCAGCAAATCGACCACTCTTCCTCTCATCCCCAGCCAACCACCTCTGTTATTGCAGGAAGGATAAAAATGGGACATGTTCAAATAAACTTCCTTCTCTCTCTTATTATCTTGTTCAGGCATATAGTGCATGTCACAGACTAGACTTTAAATACTTAAAATATAACATACATGTATAAAACACAGGCATGAAACTCTATAATAAAAAATAATGCAGCTTTTTCTTCGATAGAAAACTGGTAAGATTAGAGAGGCCTATTTGACTTAAGCCTTGATTTTTTGTTTTGGTTAGGCAAAAGACTGCTCTCCAGCATTGTATTTGGCTTTCATTTCAGAATCATTGCATATGTGATCCAAATAAAAACTGGGCCCAGAATTAGTTTCTGCTTTTCCCTACTGTTGCACTGCAGAAACAAATACAAACTGGGAGTAAATTTATAGAACTCCTGGCTCCAGGAGAAGGGGCTGTGATGTCATTTGCCAAAAAAAAGTGCACAGTACTTAAGAAGACGGGGGGTTGCATCCAAAAATTCTTTTGAATGTTACTCTGACCCAGTAACTCCAGTCAGGATAGTTAATAGTTATTTTCAAGTAACCGATTGTCTCCAGTCTGTTCTGATTTCATTTCATTGCTTATGTGCAACTTGTAAAATTCACTCTCTGACCCAGCAGCAAGATCTGAGAAACATTTAAAAGAAGATTGCCACAGAGTGGAGCATGACAGCTGATCAAAGTGCTTGTTGAAGTACGCACACTGTTAGCTCAGTCTTCAGAACACAGATCCCAGGTCAGGCTGGCACCGGAGAAACTCTGACGGTATTGACCTTGGCTTCTTAATTAGCCATCTTTGCCATCAAAGCTTCTTACTGAAGTTTAGTCACCTCTTAATGCCCTATTTCCAAATACATTGTTCAACCCTATACCATAGTTCTTATATGCAAAACTTGCTATACATGCTTAATCTGCACCAAAGCAAAATTGTTTATAATGCCCTTGATGCAAATCCATGAGAGTCATCTCATTGACTACTGTGGGGTTTGGAGCAGGCCCCAACCAATAGCAAACATTGCACACCAGTTAATTTATTTCAATTTCACATAATTGACCAACGCATAAGTAACCAAATGATTCACTCAACTTGCTACATTTTCCTCTATGCAAAACTCTAGTCTGAAAACTTTATAATAAACCTAATATGGACAGTGGTACCATATAACGGGAAATCCCACTCAGAATGGTTCATTTGCCTTGGGCTGCATGCTGAAAACTATGCTCAATTCCTTACTCAGGAAAAAATGTCTGTAATCAATAGGACTTACTTCAAGAGTGGGTCCTGTGAATCTAATAGTAAATCCCATATCGACTGTTTGCCTCTTTTCTCTTGGATGCATGAATTAATTATGGGAAAATATATAAAACCTGTAAGAGAGGCCAGACTTAACAGGCAACCTTATTAGTCAGTTTTGAGGGAATCTCAGAAAGCTTCTCCAAACCTTCTGAGTAGCATTCTGCTCCACCTTCGTTAGTTCTTCACCTGCATTAGGCTACTGATATTTGGAAGTCACAGGTTTGGTCCTGTAGTCTTATTAAAGAAGAGGGGAAACTGTCAAGTTAGAGCAACCTTCAAAGAATTGTAAAGAATGATAATATGTTAGATACCTAAGTAAAGACAGTATTTATTACACAAGGACAGCATGAATATTAAAATATGAGTGTTTAAAAAGAGTGTGTAGCCATACCTGGTCTCATTGTGGTATCTCTGTACCTATGAATGGAGCTGGTGTCTCTCATTGAAGACAGCAATTTAATTGATCAATTCCAGCAAAAAGTCCAATATGATGATATAAACTGAAAAACTGGAAAATGGATAAGAAGGCACATGATTTTCAAAGCAAATTATTGGACCATTTTCTAATTCACTAAGACCCTGATCAAAAGCTCTTTGAAGCCAGAGGGAGTCCTTCCATTACTTTATATAGATTTTGGACTAGGCCCAGAGTTGTCAAAAAACTCCGTATGTTTCAATTTGCAGATTTTCCTCCTTATTGTTCCATTAATGATTGAAGCAGGGCTTTCCTCGTCATGGAATGGGCAGTTGATAAGGTTCCTTCCCAGAAACCTGTGTATGCCAAAAGATCCATCTAAATCTCAGGACAAATACAGTCCCCTCCCTCCTGACTGCACCCTCCTCTGTAATTATGCAGTAGCAATGATAGTGGACTTGCTGGGTGGTGACGCTGCTTTGAGCAGCATTGACACCTAATCGGATTTCAATGGAGTCAGCAGAGGATCACGCTTCAGTGTGTAGCTGCACCTTGCTTTACCCACTCCTGGCCTCATCAGCAAATGTATATAGTCTTGGGCACCCAGCTGAGGGGCTCTCCAGAAATCCCCTGGGGGGTAGGAACATGCGAAGGAGCCAGTGATTACCCTTCTATTAACCTTTTCCCCCCTGTAGGTTCTGTCAGGTTTGGTTCCCCTCAGCTCTCAGAATCAGATAGGAGAATCTGGACTATTCTTGGTTAGAGAGACAAGGTGGGTGAGGTAATATCTTATCTGTCCAATGCCTTGGGGCTGACGCAGCTACAACAACACTGCATATACCTTTTCTTGGTTAGAACATTTTCAGACTTTTTTTTTCCTGTGTGTGCACTTAGATACCCAAAATGTCTCCCTGTGAATGAGCAACACACGAAATTCAAGGTGTTGGTTTTAACCTTCATACTCATAAATGACGTGTTAGCTGATTACCTACACGATCACCTTTCTGGCCATGCCACGCTACCATAGTTGCAATAAGTGGAGGTGCAGAAGCTGTAGCTCCCAGGCGGTAAACGGGAGGATGACACTAGCATCCTTTGAGAAGGACCTTCTCCTCTGGAGCTTGCTTGTCTCATTTTTCTTTCCTAGCCTATATCTGTTAACCTCCCAGATGCATTGTAATGCTCATTTTTTCTCCCAGGCACATGAGGCCCTTATCCAAAGCCCATGAAATAAATGGGAAACTTTCCATTAACTTTAATGAGTTCTGGGTCAAGACCTTGGGGAGCTGGAGAGTGTACTGTATTCTTGGTTAGTAGCACTGAGAGATGTTGGCTACTGATCGATGGGTAGACTGAGCAGTCTATCACTTGTCAGATTGGATAACATTAGGATAACAATTGTTGATGTTAATTATAAGGGCTCTCAGAGCACGGGATAGGCTGAATGGGACAACATGTTATTTAAATTGAAAGTCTATGTAAACGGGTTTGTTTTATAAACTCACTCTTGCCATGAACTCAATCCATAATAAAGACTGGAGGTGGGCTTCAGAAGGGTTCCTAGGGAGCTAACTCCCATTGGAATCAATGCAAGTTAGGTTCCTAAATACCTTTGTGAATGCCACCATAGTGCTCTAGGCATGTTAAAAGATGTTTGGATTTCAAATGCAGTTGCAGACTGCTAAGAAAGCCACTGATGCATGCACAATGTTATTGCCTTAACTTCAAAAGCACGTCAGCATGCAGTGCACCAACCACTCACACTTCTGAATATACCCAAGAGAAAAGATTCTATCTGAATCAGAATTTGATGAGGCAATTTTTAAAAGCATGATGTGCCAAGCTTTAAGAAATGCTCAGTGTGCTGATTCTTTTACTCAGGATGTGCATAGCTCAGTAACAGCAACATTAACCCTCCATAATTTTTCCCATTTGTCATTTACAAACAGTTTGTAAAAGCATGAAAATGGATGGTACAGCAAACTCATATAATGATATTGCAGATGTGGTAGCGAATCTTGAGATTAATAAATTTTTAGGAGTCACAGAAAGTTGCAGAGGAAGGAGCAGTTGTTAGATGCATAAAACAGATGGCTCATCTGATATGGATAGGTGATCCTCATATGGAGGATCTAGGGACCTTACTTTACTAATCTAATTAAGTGGGAGGAACTCAAATACTAGGGTGATGGACACTACTACAAACTCCCAAGGAGAGTAGAAAAATCTTGGTAATATTTTCCAAAGTACCCAAGTGACTTAGCAGTCTAAATCCCATTTTCAAAAGTGATTTAGGGCTTGTGTAGATGAACAGTTAATGCATGGCAAGCTGAGACGTAAATCTGCTACTCTGTAGTCTGCTGCACACTAAGTGTCCATGTGGACTCCGCTACCACACGTTAAAAAATTCCCTAATTTGTTTTGATCTACTCCATTTTTAAAAAGGAGCAGGTTGCTGCTCAGTAGGAAACTTTTAATATGCAGCAGCAGGGTCCACATAGATAATGAGCAGCATACTAGTGCACTGTAGATTTCCACCCCAGCTTGCCGTGTTCATCTACACAAGCCCTTAGTATCTTAGCTTCCTAAGGCTCCTTGAAAGTCGATAGGATTTAGGACACGTGGCTGGTGAGACTAAGGCATCTGGGAGATTAGGGGAGTTCATCAGTGGAAGGAGGCAGGGAGGTAGGGATTTTGCCTCTTGATTTGCAGGTACTCTACAAAGAAGACGCACAGTGGAAGGAAAATAGTATGTTGACAAGACCGCTGCTAGCTCTTTCTTTGCCCACACCTGTTGGAGCCCCTGCCAGACAGGCGTCCTGACCCTGGAGGCCTCCACCCAGGCTCTGGACTGGACTTGCTGATCTCTCTAGGTCCTTTCCGGCCCTACATTTCTATGATTCATTGAACAAACACCTATCAGGGATGATCTAGGTTTACTTAGGTTTACTCAGTGCAAGGGGTTAGACTTGATGACCCTCAGTTCCTTCCAGCCCTACAGGTCCATGATTCTAAAGTAAGACATTTTTTTGCGGCAGGGTATGGCGGCCATATTCCAGTACATGTAATTACAATGGGCCAGATTCAACTTTCACATAGCTCCATTAGAGTCAAGGGGCGGCAGGTGCTCATCGCCTCTGAAAATCGGGTCACAGGAGTCTGAGGTTGGGCACCTAAAAACGGAGGTACTCAACATTAATGGTCACTTTTGAAAATTTGGCACAAAGTGACTTGCCCATAGTCATACTGTGACTCAATTGCAGAGCTGGGAATGGAATTCATAACAGGCTACTGACTCCCACAGTCCTGCTCTCACTTCTGGATAACATGCCTTTCATTCTTCCTCATCCATCCATTTAATTATCCCAAGCTTTTCTATAATCTCTCTCTCTCTCTCTGTTTGGAAAGTAAGTATGGGAGTGTCAGTTTAAAGTTGTTCGATGCTTTTTCCTGTTCTTTGGATAAACATGGGTGTTTTCATGTTTTTTCTTGCAACCCCTCTGATTTCCTCTAAAAAATCATTTATTCGACAGGAGGAACAGCAGTCCTCTGCCACCTATGGGACTGATAAGCATGTATCTGAGTTGGGTTAACTTAAACCTGACAAATCAGAGAATTCTCCTTTATCTCTTGAATAAAACACAGCGCCAAAAGCAATGTTGTGAAAGAGTTCCTGTTGGTATTTGATATGAAGGATGATATCTTTGAAAGTCTCAAAACACAGATAAGATTAATTTGCTCGTTTCTTGGGAATTATCCTTTTATAGCAATGAAAAGTTCATGTTAAAGAAAGGTTTGTGAAGATTCTGGGATAAAGTCAACACTCCCACCTACTGGTCTCATTTAGAAAAGCTTTTTTGAGATTGCATTTTCTATTTTTTCTGCATTGGTTCCATAAAATTCGGCATCACAAACAACTCCTCCCCCACCAATAAACATAAAATTTGAAAATGCAGTTTCAAAATAAGTACATAATTTCTGACACTGATGAAGTATATAACACTTGACTTAATGCACTTGAAACATACCAAAAGGAATGTATGTTCATGGAAATGTGCTCCTCTTTTTCACTGACTGGGATTAATGCTCTTTGGCACACACCTGTTTTGAATGATAGGTTCGACATACTACTGATGCATTGATAGTCCAAATCTTCTCCGGCTTGCTCATTAGTTCTCAATCACAAACCTATCAGAGTTTACCAAGACCATTCTAAATGATGGGCATTCTCCATTATAAAAGAATTACTACTCCTTTATTAGTGTAGGAGGCTGAGGAAGAGTTCACTAGGGATACTGTAAAAAATCTATGCACAGGAGAATTTCACCGCTCAGCACTGGCTTGTTCAAGGCCCTCTTCACTATTGAACTACCGAGGTAACTGAACAATAGAGGCCATAGCGGAGCTGTGTATCTCCCACAAACCGGGGAGTTGAGCTCTATACTGACTGCATAGGGTACTGGGAGTGGGCAGGAAGAAACTGATCCACATAGAAAGGAGCCCGTATAGTCATGCATTCAGGAACCAGAGCCTGAGACCTCGCCAAACAGAGGATGTGGAGGAGAGTGGATGCTGAGTAGCAGCTGCAGAGAGCGTACACTGCAGCCCTGAGACCTAGCCTAGGGGTAGGGTGGTAGATTCCATTTCCACTTCAGTGACCACTTCATTCCCTGCACATTGCCCATTTAATTGGTCTATGGAGAGGGAGCAGGTGAATTTTACGCATCCAATACCTACATACAAAACCACTGAGATCAGAAGACAACTAACCTATTCAAAATAATACACTCATTTCTGGCGCTTTTGTCAAAATTGAACTGTAATAATGACAAACCTGTTTTAACATTCACTGCAAACCAGATAAGGGATCTCATTGCTGTGATCAGATATGCTAAAAGCATGAAAGACATTCCTTTTCTGTTCTTCTTCTTCTTTGTGATCTTTGGAATAAGGGGTTTAGTACCAGGCTTTGACCAAATGAGATACGTAATCCTATGAGGTAAACATTAGTTTGCGTTTGTATTGTTGCTACATTATTAGGAGATTTATATCCTGTAGTGGGAAGCTGTTTCTCATACTCCCAAGCAAGAGGTAACTCTGTGTAACCTGCAGTAAATACATGACAAAAATCAAGTTTGCAAAAATTACAATGCGGTATTGTTCCTGCTGCAGCTGCAGGGTAGAAAAGAACATTTAAGGGGTTACTTACTCAGAGTAAGATTCAGCCAGTCTTGAGTAGTACCTTATTTCAGAAGCAGGTCCGTTCATTTCAATGGCAGAGTAAGGTACTACACGGCCTGAGTAAAGAGAGAGAATCTGGCCCTTGTGTAGCCTCATTTACTTCAGATGAGTAGTCCCAGTGACTTCATTTTTGCTCATAAGTAAACATGCAAGTGTGGGTGGCAAAGAGGGTAAGGAAAGATTTGCTCAGATTACATCAGGGTAGCCCATTGTGTGCACTTGTACATGTATAGTTGTACTAATAGCACCAATTGCACTAGAGTGTGTAACCCTTAAGAGAAGCTTAGTTTAGAAGAAATCTTGCCATGTAATCATCATGTATGCATAATAACTCCCATGTTTCTTCCTATGCACTGTTCTTGTTTTCACATACAGTAATGCTTATATTTTGATTCACTTTCCTTGTGGTAGGAAAGCCAAGAAAAACAGTGAGCTACTTTTTTCATAAGGGAACTATAACATTTTAACTCAAAGCACTTTATGTATTTTCATGTTTGTAGCTCTTGTGAGATTATGGATTATTTTTAGAAATCCAAAAGACACAAATTCTATTTTAACAACCTCTTAATAAGCCACTTATTATTTAATTTAATAGTAACTTCAAATGATTCTCTATCAGTTTTCACATTACAGTAGCGCTGAAGGGCTCCAACCAGGAAGCACAGAGGTGAAATGTGTTGCCCAAGATCCCACAGCAATCCACAATTTAACCAGGGACTGAACCTAGATCTTCTGAAACCCAGTCCAGTGTCCTAACCAATAAACCTTACAGTGAAAAAACAAATCTTATCATAGATTTTAATAGCTAGTGGTTGAATCCAACCATGAGTTAGTCATTTTGGTGTGCTGTATAATTCATACCCCCATAGTGTGCACTCCTGAGTAGTGTAGGCATAGACTTTGATCTAGCTCTCAGCACAACTGAACTGTGTTCTCACCTGTGTTCTATACTTCTGCTGATGAGATGTTAAACATTGAATTGTCCACACTGATAATTACTTTGTTTTCTGTGAATTAATCATATTTGTTGATTCTTTTGCCTTTTTGATTGAACTGATAGACAGCAAACGTATTCCAGGGTTTTTTTTTCATGAGCTGAATCCTACAAGGTGCTGAACTCCACCCACATGGTATTTAAGCATGTTTACCTCCACAGGGCTGGCCGTATGGGTCGGCGACTGCCCAGAGCATTGTAGTCAGGGGAGGGGCGCCGTGATCAAGAAGCTGCGAAAGGGCTGTGACCATCTTAGAGGGCACCACCAGATGTCCCAAATGTATAGGGACTGTCCTGATATTCTGGGCTTTTTCTTATATAGGTGCCTATTACCCCCTATATCCCATCCTGATTTTTCACACTTGTCATCTGGTCACCCGAGGTGAGGGGAAGGGAATGAAGGAGGTTGCGAGGCAAGAGCCAGGGCCTCACATGCAACCTCCCTCCAGCCTCCTCACAGCAAAACACCTGCAGCATTGCTGCCACGTCACCTGCTGCCGCTCTGTCTGCTGAGCAGCCGCCCGCTGCCTGGGGAGCAGTACTTAAAGGGCGCCAAAGAAAGTTTGTCCAGGGTGCCATTTTCCCTAAGGCTGGCCTTGTACCTCCCGTTGACTGACATGGCAACTGAGGCCACTACCATCTTGCAGGAGCTGCCTCGATGCCAAAACCCTAAATATATTGTCAGTCTCAATTATAATGATCTTACAGCAGGGCAACACCACTGGATTCAATGGAGTCACTCCTGATTTCCATTGATATAGGCAAGGACACTCAGGCCCACTGGTGATCTTATGGCATGTTCTGACTAAAGCACATATTTTTGTTTGCTAGGGTACCATACGTGACCTTCATTACCTCTGCCTACTGCCTCTGAATTATTATTTGGACAGAATTATTTTCAAGCCCCAGTACGAATAATCCTTAAAACAACCACCACTACCACCGACTGTCACCCTATCCGATCTATGTGACCATTAAAGATCGCATTCCATTTTCATTACTAATTTTTAGCCATCTTCTTGGCCAAAATTACCCTTACCCATTTGGCGTTCTAGGTGGCGACTGCATTTCAGAGGTTGGTGGCTGTATGTATTTTGACCCTGCAATCCCACAAAGCACTTTCTATCAACTCCAATGGTAGTTCCAGGAGAAAGGGAGGTTGCAGAATCAGCATCTCGCTTGCAAATGCTTTAGGATGAAAGGTGCTTTGTCTTAAAGGTAAGATGTTATTTTATTACCTGGTTGTCCAGCTGTATTAAAATACTGTTTAGAAATGTTTATGCATACAAGATTTATCAGAGTAAGATTGATTCCAAACTTTGATTTATTTCCTAGGCAAATGATGAAGAATCAGTCATGCTGTCAATATAATTCATTTGCTAGCATTTTCACTTCTGAACCAGAAAGTCCCCATGGGTTTGAATGTCTTAACCAGAACTTGCCTTCATTCCTTGTACACGCTACTGTAAGGCTTATTTTGTCATTATAACCTTTGGGTGCTATGTTAAGCGTTAGTACCTTTGGCTTGTCTTTTGTGGTGGCTCAGGTGAAAGTAAATCCATGGCACTTTGGGAAGGTAGGTTAGCGGGCAGAAGCTTTTTAGCCAATATCCCCATATTCAAGAAAACTGGCCAACACTGTGTGTGAAGTATTGCTGCATACTGAGAAGTTGTTGTGTTTTCCTACTCAATCACTCTAGTAACTCTATTTTAACGCAGTACTTTGAAAAAGGCATTTACTGGAAATTAAACGTATTTCCAGACAATAGTCACTTAAAATATTACAGAGATACTAACCCTCAATACATTGTTATAAACCCAGGACAATGAGAGTAAAAAGAAATCCAAACATTAAAATATGGAAATACACAGGGAGGAAGTGAATCTGTGCAATAACCATACAGTTATGATTGATGCGTTGATTGTACTTGAGGTTTCAGATCAGATTAGCAGGATTTTTAAAGACACAGTCAATTTTTTTATATTCCTCATGGTGTCACTGAATCTGAGTCACTGTCTTGCTACATATGGATTTTAGAAATAAACCTTGGGACAATATTGGGAATAACTTGCCCTGGAAACATTAAGGGTAAAGACAATTTGAAAAAGAAAAAAAAGATCAAGTTTAAACATGTTATTTCTTTTTAATCTGTCCAAATGTAAAGGAGAGCAGCTTGGATTTCCTGCAGTATTTTACAGATTCTAAATGAAATAAAAGGGGTTAGCTGGAGTAAATGTTAGTCACTGGAACTGAGGCATATGAAATTGTTTAGTCTTTGAATCCAACAAGAATATCCATCAGTTTTCAAACAAACAAACATGGAGGAATTATTTCTAGACAGGATGTTTCAAGTTTTATGCTCCAGGGTGTCGGCCAGGCCTCCTTTGTCAGACTGGCCAAGGTGTAAAAGGCTTTAATGATCTCCTAAATCTTGAAATCCTTAATCCTCACTGTCATGGTGGGATGTCTTCCAAGGCCAGTCACCCAAATAAGCAGGTTCACTTGTATTGTAAACAGTCATAGATCAGGCTGAATGATAAAGCCCGGTGGACCCCTGGAGCACAGAGCGCTAAATATATATCAGAACACTTACTTGACAGGGCAGTACAGGTCATCTGTGTTTGTTCATAGACATATTAGACTCTGGTTTTCCTGAATCTCACTGCATCCTTTACAGTGGTCTTGTTTTCCCATTGTATTTGCTGTCTGGACAGGATGTTCTACCAGAGGAAGTGCTTCTTGTGGAAAAGGCCTCAATTAGTTATCCAACTGACCCTTGAGATACTAACTACCTAGCAGACATGAGCTTGATTTATTTAGATATGACCATAGATTTGTTTTATTGCATTGGTTTATAGTCCTGTGACTGAGACAGGGCAACAATGCATATTTCTAGTTGGCACACAATAGTGATATATATTGTTCTCAAATGGTAGAAAACTTTTAAAGGGCATGGCTGGTCACTGAAGGTTAATTAATTACTACACTGGCAGACAGCTTTATTGTAGGAGGCAGGGCTGCTGTAATCATATGAGATTTTCAAGCATCACTGTTGTGTTTTAGTAGAACAGATCATTGATAAGCAGAGGAATTAAATAAAGGGTCTGATGAAACAGGTTTTCTTACAAAATATACATCTTTACTGTAAATAAAAATCAGGAATACGATCCATTTACATCCATGCATATTTCAAGCTCTGTTTCCACAGAATGGAATAATTTATTCTAATATACATGAAAGCAAACATTAGAATATCACAGGCAGGTTTTGAAAGAGCTTTCAGTCCCCAAGCAGAGTTCTGGCAGGCAAGGGGAAGCTCTGCTTGATCAAACAGCATGTGTTATGAACTGCAGTTGATTTTATAGTTTTCCAAAAAGCTGTCCAAATGTTTTCCCCCTCCCTCTTTCTTTCTGCAGAAATCTCAGCCTATGTTTTTCCTCACCCAATTGACCCAGGCCAGGGACACGCATGCCAGGAGGGCCTGCAGCTTTCAAAGGCAGTGACTGAAGTGCATAGCTAGCTGGTCTTCTAGGCCACTAATTTTTCCTATTAAAATCTCCCTTCCACCCGCCTTCATCTCTTTGTCATAGCAGCAGCTGCGATTGCCACAATTACCATGGTGCTGGCAATGCAAGGCAGCATCTTCTGAGACTGCTATTTGAGAAAGGGGCAGTATGTAGCACCATTATGAACACTGCCCCAACTAACCTGAGAAGCAAAAGCCTTTATAGAGTAACCAGCATCAAAAAGCTTGAATCAGGATCTCTCACCTACTGGCACAGTTTTTAGGTGCTCTGAAAGCAGTTGTGTTATTTTTGTCAAAGTTATCAGGGTCTTTATTCCTTTGAAGCTATGAAAAGGAGAACTTCCTCTGTAAAATAAAATTTGCAGTATTCTACAATAATGATTTCAATGGGACCTGCTGGGTGCACAGTCACACAGGAAGTGTATGGCTGAGCCAGCATCTGAATTGAGGTCTCCTGAGTCCTGGTCCCACGTCCTAATTGCTAGATCATCCTTCCTACCCTAATACGGACTTAGATGCCTAACTTTGGGCATTGATTATTTCAAAGCCTTGGCTGAAAGTACTACTACTACTACAAAAAATTATTTTGCTGCAAAAATTATTGTTGGAGAAATCTTTTAGGTGATTTTTCTTTTATGACTTCTGGTTTTTACACATACACACACATTCACATGCAGTGTAATAGCATTTGAAGAACTTAGTGACTTAGAACTTAGTGACCAGAAATTAGGACAATTCAATGTAAAAAAAAAGTTTGTCTTGTATTCAAATGGTATCAAAATTCAGTCCAGTTAGATAACCCTGCATGGCACAAAACTGCTGAGAACTTTCTGCAGTGGGGTGTAGTAACTTTATAAATACTCAGGCAATATACTTAATGAAGTTTCTGAAACACAACTTAGGGGAGAGCCTTGATGCTGGTCTCTCCAGGCAATTTGGAAAACTTATGCTGTTTACCCGGTTCTGCTCAATTTATTAAGGTTACTTTGGTTAAAAAGTTGGAACCAAAGAGAACTTTCCACACAGCTACATTTTCACAAACAAACAAACAAACAAACAAACAAACAAACAAACAAACAAACAAACAAACAAACCAAAGTGGCAAATAAGGTGGAACGTAGCTATTCCTTTTGGCCACAAAACATCAGCTCCATCTGCACACACTGTCAATTCACTTTATTATTGTATAACAGTATGCGTGTGTTATCACTGGTTTATTTTTCCCTGAAGCCCTTTTCACACCGTATATGGTTTCTTTGAATTCTGGCATATTGAAGAGTTTGGATTTTCCTGAAGTCTAAATGAAAGTAAGCAACATTTATTCAATCTATGTTATTATACCACGTGCATTAATCTTTTGACTGTAATGATACGAATCCATTAATTATTACACTTTGCTTCCAAAAGTTCTCTTATGGCTTTTCATTCTGGGTATTTGTTGCTAGTTAAAATGTATTTGATTTAAACATTCAAAAGTGAGTAGTGACTGAGTGTCCAACTTGACCCCATAAGGGGCCTTGGTTTTTAGAAAATCCATTCTTTGAAAAAACAGGCCCCATTTAGGTATATTAACATGGGGACCCAAACTCACTAGTCGCTTTAAAACATATATATCTACAGAGCATGGGTGTTATAGAATGTACGAGCCTTGATAGTATTAGCATTCTTCTTTAGGATTCTTTTTAGATTTATGTAGAGATAAGCTAATTTTTGACTCCCTCAGTAGAAAGCCTATGTACCAATCAGCATAAAGAAAATTCATATTTTAAAACAATACGAGCTATGTTCTGACATTTACTTGCTCAGAATGGGCTTGAGCCTTCTGCCACGGAAATCAATGTGAAAAACGCCTATTGATGTCAGTGGTGTTGGGTCAAGACCCAAATGCCTGCACAGAGCCATCTGAAAGAACTCACTTGAGTTGATAAGAATGAAACCATTTATTAAAAAAATTCACAAGGCTCCTATCCACAATCTGAAGGCAAAGAAAGTTAAAACTGACATCTTGAGAATAGAAGTTTAGTGTAAGTCCAGTTCCACTACAGAAACTCCACTCAGTTCTGAGCACTAGGACACCTGTAAAGAAAATTATGGAAAGGAGGGGAGAATATCAGTGGCTCCTGCTTCAACTAGTTGTGCAGTTCCAATGATCCTCCAGACTGAACCTTCTGGCTATTATTCCTCTTTTTGGCTTTCAGTAACTCTGGCAGAGGGAACCAAATACGAAGCTCTGGTCTCTCTCTTCTGTGACCATTAATCTTGTTCACTAATATTTTCTCAGTTGTCTTACCTTGTTATGAAATTCTTTACATTGCTGTGACTGAACAGTAAGAAAATCATGGAGCGGGTCCACAAGGAATCAATTCTGAGGCAGCTGGAAGAGAGGAAGGTGATCAGGAACAGTCAGCATCGATTCATCAAGGGCAAGTCCTGCCTGACCAACCAGATTGCTTTCTATGATGAGATGACTGGCTCTGTTCATGTGGAGAAAGTGGTGGATGTGATATATCTTGACTTTAGCAAAGCTTTTGATATGGTCTCCCACAGTATTCTTGCCATCAAGTTAAAGAAGTGTGGGTTGGATGAATGGACTGTAAGATGGATAGAAAGCTGGTTAGATCATCGGGCTCAATGGGTAGTGACCAACAGCTTGATGGCTAGTTGGCAGCTGGCAACACGTGGAGTGCCTCTGGGGTCAGTGCTGGGGCCAGTTTTGTTCAACATCTTCATTAATGATCTGGAGGATGGAGTGGCAAAACCTCGGCAAGTTTGCTGAAAACACTAAGCTGTGGAGAGTGGTAGATACACTGGAAGGGAGGGATAGGATACAGAGTGACCTAGACAAATTGGAGGATTGGGCCAAAAGAAATCTGATGAAGTTCAGCAAGGACAAGTGCACAGTCCTGCACTTAGAAAGGAGAAGAATCCCATGCACAGCTACCGATGGGGGACTGACTGGCTAGGTAGCAGTTCTGCAGAAAAGGACCTGGGAGGTTACAGTGGATAAGAAGCTGGTTAAGAGTCAAAAGTATGCCTTTGTTGCCAAGAAGGCTAATGGCATATTGGGCTGCATTAGCAGGAGCATTACCAGCAGATCGAGGGAAGTGATTATGCCCCTCTATTTGGCACCGGTGAGGCCACGTTTGGAGTATTGTGTCCCGTTTTGGGCCCCCCACTACAGAGAGGATGTGGACAAGTTGGAGAGAGTCCAGCAGAGGGCAACAAAAATGATTATGAGGTGGAGCACATGCCTTATGAGGAGAGACTGAGGGAACTAGGCTTGTTTAGTCTACAGAAGTGAAGTGAGATTTGATAGCAGCCTTCAACTACCTGAAGGGGAGTTCCAGAGAGGATGGAGCTAGGCTGTTCTCCGTGGTGACAGATGACAGAACAAGGAGCAATGGTCTCAAGTTGCAGTGGAGGAAGTGTAGGCTGAATATTAGGAAAAACCTTTTAACCAGAAGGGTGGTGAAGCACTGGAACGGGCTACCTACAGAGGTGGTAGAATCTCCATCCTTGACAGTTTTTAAGGCCCAGCTTGACAAAGTCCTGGCTGGGATGATTTAGTTGGAGTTGGTCCTGCTTGGAGCAGGGGGTTGGACTAGATGACTTCCTGAGGTCCCATCCAACCCTAATCTTCTATGATTCTTCCCCCCAACCCTGTCTCCAGGTATTTTGAAAAGTAAAAAAGCAGACATTTCATCCAGAGGCAGTCAAGTTCCTTTTCGGTTGCGGGGCTATTTTCACAAAGGGATTATGTTCTAAAAAAATACAACTTCTTCTAGCAAGAAATATAAGACACACTCCACTCTTTCTGTCTCTTTTTCCAGCACAACCATACACATGCTTGCACTGTCTAGGGAAGGATGTGATCTTCTGGAGGCTGTACTTTTTGAAACCTTACTCTACACACAGGGTATGGCTAACCCTGCTAACATGTATACTCCTGAAGAAGCATGTAGGGTACGTACACTGCATGCACCCACAGCACGAGTATAAACAGCAGAATAGATGATAAGGCACTGCTTAGGCAAGTAAAGACATGCCAGAACCTTAGGATAAATACTCTACATTGCTTTTTACATGTTGAAGCTGTGCCTACCCCATCTAAATTTCCCTGCATTCCCAACATTTCCCTGCAGCAGGGAAAGGTTCTGTCAGTGGGGAAGGGCTCTGGCAAGGGGGAGGCAGCAGGGAAAATTTCCAGCAGCTCCCCACTGCTGGAGCCTTTCTCTGCAGTGAGGAAAGGCTCCAGCTTCTCCGTGCAGCCGGAGCCTTTGCCAGAGCCTTTCACTGTAGCTACACATTGCATTGTGGAAGCAGCCAGATTTTCACAGAGGCGTACCGGATACGCTGATGCCAGTGCTATGCAGAGCAGACTTATACCTTCCACTCAACCACCCACACAGAGCTACGATTACATGAGACATGAAAATATCTGAATCCTCTATATACACCTTTGATTGTTTGCATTTACACCAGTGCAAAGTGAATGTATAATGCTATCTTTCTGATCTGGTCACTTTTTTCCCCGCTCACTTTGCAGTCGAGTAACACATAACTAGACAAGGCATAAGTGCAATGAGGAATCATACCCAGAGAGCGGTAGTGTGTGTGAAAGTTGCATTCACTGGGAGAAACAGCAGAATTACATTAAAGCGTCTAATTGTGTGGTCCCATGTTTTCTTAGGATTGTTTTCTACTAAAACAATGGCTTGTGGAAATATGTCCCATTGCAAGATGATGGGGGGAAAAAATGAATTGTCCTTAAGATGCCAGAAAAACAGAAAGTATTTTATCATGGCACTAGTGTATACGTGGTGGATATTTTTTTAAATTGGGAATTTCTCTTTCCTTCTTCCATAAAATGTTTGTTTTTCAGCTTTCTTATAACTTCAGAATTAAGCATCACAAGTTATTAGAATGGATTTGGTTTTGGAAGACAGAAAGAAAGAAAATCCAAGACTATCCAATCTTCACAGATGACTGCAGACTTGTGGACTGGGTGATGTTGCAGTATTTTTAGCATACAGTTACAGGAAGTATTCTCCTCAGTCAGAACTGGGTAGGTCCTTTCAGTCTTCCCTTCCAAACCTTGCTTGTTTGTAGGCCATAGCAATTATGGACACAGAACCCTTCAGGGGGGAAAAAATCACTCCAATGAATGGTCAATTGAGATTCTCCCCCCATCATTGGTCAGTATATTTAAAGAATTACTACAGTAATTATATTTTATGGGCATGAGTCATTTTTCTGTTTTTAAAGAAGTACTTCACTCTACCCATCTCTTTTAGTATATTTCCATTTGGTGTGGTTTGGCTGCATGGAGCAACGTGGCAGCTGGTTACTTGAAAATATTTAACAAAAAGGCAAATTCCTCAGCTCTGGCATACCTGTGGACCACATATATGGACATAATTGCAAACATCTGTCCACCCACCCATATAACAGTTCAGAGGAGTCATTTTAAAAAAAGGTTAAAATAGTAAAGTTGAAGCAAGTAACTACAGGACTGTCCATTTGCATGTTTGTTTATTCCTAATATCTTAACAACTAAACCTCAGAGACAGATATCTCAGCAACTTTCAAAAGAGTGCACTGACAAAAAGACAGCAGTGTGTATTCATAAAAGCATGTAATCATGTGCTACAGCAAAACAATGCAAATGTAAATTTGGCAAGGATTGGAAATATCTGAAAAGACTATTTTATTAGTCAAGAAAGGGTTTTCTTTCTGTGTTTGTGGGGGTTGCGGGGATGTAGTGGAAGAGGGTCATTAAAAAAAGAAAATGGATGCTTTGGGAAATGTACATGAATTAGCTGTATGAAAAAGATTTTCATCCTAGATTTAATGAATCAATAATATTCTCTTATTGGGCTGATCTGAGATTCCTTCCCTTCCTCCTCGTTAATGGTGTAAACTCATTAACATTCTCACTTAGTCTTAATTTGAGAGTGCGGCTTGAACCATCTCTCCAGGCCGTTGATCTTCCCCCTACAGGTTCCAAGTAACTCCCACTGACTTCAGTGGGGGATAATCAGATTCTGCAGGGGGAAAGCTGTCCAGCCTCCAAATGGAGGTGGTGTTTGCAATCCCAATCCAGATCTCTTTCTGAAAAGGGATTTTACGCTATCCTGATAAAGAGCCGAACCCAAATGCTGGTCCAAAACCCTCCAAAACTTTGGGATATTCAGAACTCAAGTCTGGAGGTGAAATCTGCAATGGGAGGAAATCTCTGGGTACTCCCATGGGGCTGCTGCCCCTTTCTCTGGCACGCTAAAGGGGCAACTGAGGATCCTCCTGACACAGGGAATACGCATCTTGAGAAGAGTGAGCAAAGCATCACGGCCTCATCCCTACCTGAAGGGGTCATTTTTGGCTTGGAGGATTCTGGGGAAGAGGTATGCTCAGGCAGGAACAAGAGGGGATGGAGTTCCCAGCAGTCTGCCAGATCTTTGATGGGGGCAGCATCTGGCTGCTGTTGAGGTAGGTTAGAGCCACTCTTGAGGCTGCTTTAAGTCCTGGGATTTTAAGGCTGCTCTAAGTAACATGAGGGGTGAAATAGTCTCTGGCCAGCCTATTATTGTGGGAACAGAGAAGTGGTTTCTCACCATCCCACTCTCATCAGTTGCAACCGTTGTAGACTTGGCACAACTGAAGATTTAGCCCAGTATCTCTCTCTACAGGTTAATTGACACACTTCCGGTCATTAAGCCCTAGGTTCTATTGAAAGGAAGAGATCCCTGCTGAAAAAGTTCAGGGTGGAAAAGAGGGTGAGGACATGGCTTTCCCTGCTTCGTCTCAAGGCTCGCCAAACCCCATGCAGGTGAAAACAGATCTGTCAGTCCATTACTAGAAGCAGAACACAGCTTCACAGCCTGAACAAAAAAAAATTGCAAGTGTGCTATTGTATTTATCTCATCTGATAATCTCAGCATGGTCAAGGTCTGAATATTTTGGATGAGCTTCACTCTATGTGCCACTTAGTTATTTGTGACTGATAATGATACTCTGATGCCATTATTCACTGTATGGGCTACAGAGGAGCAGAACACATAAACCCCGCATTATGTTAAAAGGAGAGTTGGAAAATCAGCTCCTACAATTATTTATTTTGTCGTGTGAATTCTAGCTTTTCCTACTGCAATTTCCCAATGCCAGAATGCTGTCTCCTATCATATACTACACACACATATACTGACATATACTGTGTAATGAGATCAAGGTGTCCACTGGAGGTTTGCAAGCCCTGCCTAGCTCTTAATGTTTTTCTTCTGTTTCTTGACACAGAACACTACAGCTGTGTTAGGGTCCATTAGTCTGATTGAAACTTTAATTTCTAGACAAATGCAGTAGGTTCTAAACATAGATGCATGCAGAAGTATTACGCTGTTGTGCACAGAGGTATAAAACTACTAAAAAGAGTATTGAATCCTGATGTAAATTGTCACTGATCACTTTAACACCAGTCATCCTTGTGAATGTCTTTTTCCCCACTTCTTTTGCAGAAAGAGAATATGAACTTCTAATATTCTATTCTATTCTATCCTACAAAATGGCTTGGAAAAAATGAGCAGTCTCACTCTCTACTAAGTAGGCTGTTAGAACACTATAGCAGCATGGAAACAGGAAAACATTGGCTGTGTTACTAGAATGATGGGTAAGGGGGGCCTAAAAAGAGATCAAGTTCAGTATGTAGGCTAGGCCACAGTTTTGGCTGGTTCTGATTCTCCCCCCTTCCCTTTAAACTGGTTTAGCTATCCCCAACACCCACAATTAAGGAAGCAGTAAAACAACTGGTTGATATTAAGTTGTCAGCCATAACTAAGCAACCATTTGGGTGAGGGACAGATAGGAATTGAATCTGTAGTAAATAATTTTAAACTCTGGGGTGAAGTATTTTCTGAACTCAGAGGATCTCTGCCATCCTCTCATCCAACTGCAGATTCTCTGAGGAAGAAAATAATTGGACTTCAAAAATTGTTTAGCTGGTTAATTAACTCACAGTGGTTGAGTTATGCATGTTTGGTCTTCAACACTCAATTTTAACATACATTTAATATATATAAATTAAGAAAGCACTGCCATGCAGAATTGTACAATAGAAATAAATACACTGTTGAAAAGCATTTCCTCTGGGAAGGAAGGAGGATCCAGTGGCCATTGTGCTAATGTAGGACCCAGGAGACCTCCCCCAAAGACCACCTGTGTGACCTTGGGCCCATTACTGTGTGTCAGTTCCCTATCTATAAAATGGGGAACATAGCACTGTCTATGCCTCTTAGGGGTGTTGTGAGGATAACTGCATTGAATGTGGGGTGCACAAATACTTTAGTAATAGGGACCATAGAAGTATGTAAGGTCAGATCTGTACAGATAAGAAAAGTATCTCATGAGCATTTTAGGTATAAGAACAATAAAATGATGATAACTGGTTCCAGAACTTCCATTAATAACTAATGGACCAGATACAAGCTGGTACACATTAGAGTAAGTCCACTGACTTCCATTTACATCAATATGGAACAATATATTTATTTAGATTGCAAATTTAGATGGTAAAAATATAGCTAGATCAACTTTTTGTTCTGCGTTTGTACATTTTCTAGCACAATGGGGTCCTGGTCCATGACTGGGACTCTTAGGTACTACCACAATACAAATAAATCAAACAGTATTATGATTACATATTGCACATATATGGCATCGTCATCCAGGAATCTGAAAGTGCTCTAGTGTGCAACTTAGTAAACCATTCCGTTGATGATATAGTGGAAGTAATGGGATCTCAACTGTGCTAGTTTTGCAGAGCGGCCCCTGCAAATGCTTGGGGAGCAGGTTGCTGAGTAAGAAGGGGCCATTTTTATATAGTCACTCTTCGCCATAGAGCCATTCTTTAAAAATACCAAGGACAGAGCTATCCAAGGACGCACAGTGTATTTCCAAACACTCAGTCTTCCTGTCCTAAACTCTAGCTTATACTTACCTTTGGAAGTAAATGAGATGACATTTTCATCTGACAAGATGTCATTCCGAAATATAGCTGCATAAATCACTGCTTTTTGCTTGTAGGTTTAAGCCACACTAGGGCAATGGAAAGGACTTGCTTTATTCAGAAAGTATTAGTACAAGACCTTCATTCCAAATGTTTGGAACATAACAAAAGTTATGCCAAAATAGGAGGGTTTTAAGTAGAAAAGATCTGAAGTAAAATGTTTTACCTTCTTTTATTCATTGTAACGCAGGGCTAGAATTCATTGGGCCCTTGTTGCCAACACATTTGGGGAAGGGAATAAGGAGATCTGCAGTCTCTGCGCACAAGAAAGAGTGTATGGACTGCATCCTGACTACTTCTCCTGAGCTGCAAGACACCTCAAAGGGGGCGTAGAGCAGAGAGAGGCATAGATGAAATTACTATAAGGTGGGTGCACAACTGGTCGAAAAACCATACTCAGAGGAGTAGTTATCAATGGTTTGTTGTCAGACTGGGAGGACATATCAAGTGAGGTCCCCAGGGGTCTGGCTTGGGTCCAGTACTATTCAATATTTTCATTAACAACTTGAATGAGGGACTAGAGAGTACACCTATAACATATGTGGATAACACTAAGGTAGGAGGGCTTGCAAGCTCTTTGGAGGACAGGATTAGAGTTCAATTTTGATAAATTGGTCTGAAATCAATAAAATGAAATTCAAGACAAGTACAAAGTACTACACTTGGGAAGGAAAAAAATCAAATGCATAAATACAAAACAGGAAATAACTAGCCAGGCAGTAGTACTGCAGAAAAGGATCTGGGTGTGTGTGATAGTGGATCACAAATGAAGTATGAGTTAATATGATGTTGCAGCAGAAAAGGCAAGTGTCATTCTGGAATGTATTAATAGGCTAGTCATAGGAAAGACACAGGAGAGACACAATTGTTCTACTTTGCTCAGCACTAAGGAGGCCTCAGATGGAGAACTATGTCCAGTTTTGGGGACCATACATTAAGAGATGGACAGATTGAAGAGAGTCCAGGGGAGAGCAGCAAAAACGATAGGAGGTTTAGAAAACATAATCTACGAGGAAAGATTAAAAGAACTGGGAGTGTTTAATCTAGAGAAAAGAAGACAGAGATTATTATATCCAAAGGCCAGAATGGACCATTATGATCAGCTAGTCTGAGCTCCTGTATAATACAAAACTGTGATGGGGTGTATAAGTCCCACACCAGTAATGAAGGGGTTAAAGAACTGCTGTGGGCAAAGCTGGCCCTATCCCTCCAGCACTGTCAATCATGTCCAGTGTGGAAGAAGGGCTTAAAAAGAGGAATTTCCCAACCATTGCAGGGCAGCTCTGGGAGAGACCAGATAGTGACTCTACAGCTCCCAAAGGAGACTCCTAGAAGCCTTCAGGGGAACTGATGTCAGGAAGGCCATTTACCAGTCTCCCCCTCCCTCCGTTCCATGCTTACAAGGAGACAGCAACTTCAGTATACTGACTGGATAAAACAAGTTTGGCAAGCACTAAGGCAAGCCAATTAGGCAGTTGGTGCTTCACCCCTTGCAGGGTTAGAGAATCTGAGAATGCACAACAGAGACTAGGGGAGTGGGAATCAAGAGTCCCATCCCCATCAAGCCAAAGACCATCTATCACGATTTGTGTTATAATAAGGATTCCCACTTAGGCAGAGGGGGAGACGCTAAGGATTTCGGAGTGACGGTCTAGTAGAAACACAGATCAGCAGCATGAGAACTGTGACAAATGGTGGAGAAGACAGGCGTTCGATGACCCTGGACATAAGGGAAACCAGGGGGAGGGAAAGAAGTCATTTATTCCCATGGACTGTCTAAGACAGATGGACTTGGAAGGCTACTGAAATGGCTGACAGAGCCAACAGCAACTAGCCGTGCAGCAGCAGCAGCAGCAATCGCAGCTCTGCAACAACTAGTTATACCTTTCACAAACCCACTCCAACTCTCCTCTGCCTCGGTTCATGGTTCTCTAGTTTTTGCCAGCATGTGACTTTTTAAACCAAGTTCCCCTGCTTACCTCTGCTCAGCTCCACCTTTCACCACCAGAAAATGATTAATTATTCAGAGACTTTAAACAGCAGGGCTGATCAAAGCTCCACAGATCAGAACCTCATGGCCCTTACCAAGACACCTACAAATAGACCTGCCTCAGCTGCTTACTCAGGGGACACAGCCCAGCCACACCGCCCATGTACAAAGAACAAACTAAGGCCCAGTCTACACTTACCTTTGCGATTCGGCAGCAGTCGACGGGAGATACGAAAGTGATTTATATAAATCACTTGCGTATCTCCCGTCGACCTCGCGGTGTCTCCTCTGTGCGGCATCCACACTGCGTTGTGCCAACGGGAACAGCGCTACCTTCAACACAGCGCTACGCCACTTACCCGGGTGGTTTTCCTGCGTTGATTGCTGGATCGACTGAGCGGGTCTACACAGACCGCTCAGTCGATCCAGAGCAATTGATCTGTCGGTGGCGAATTTGCCGCCGTCAGTGTGGACCCAGCCTAAAAAACAGTCAGACAAACCAGCCACACATGGGCCGAACACACACTCACTAAATCCTACTACCTCCATCCAGCCACAGAGTCCACAAGCTTCACCTTCCAAAACTCTTCTATTAGCTGCCTCTGTCTCTGAGAGGGAACATAGCAGTTTTCAAATATACGAAAGCTTATTTTATAAAGAGAACGGGGATCCATTGTTCTTCACGTCTACAGAGGCTAGGATAAGAAGTAATTGGTTTAATTTGTGGCACAGGAGATTCAGGTTAGGTATTAAGAAAAACTTTCTAACGGTAAGGATAGTTAGTCACCAGAATAGACTATCAAGGGAGATGGTGGAATTCCCATCACTGGAGGTTTTTAAGAACAGGTTAGACAAATAGCTGCCAGGGATGGCCTAAGTATCGTGACAACGTCAGGCCGGATGGCTCCAAAAGGGTGTGCCGGGGCCCGTATGAGGGCCCGAAAGGGTCAAAAACCCTCTGCCCTGCAGGCAGGGGGGAAAGCACAGCAGGGCAATTAAATCCCCCGGGGCCCAATGAAGGGTGGAGCTAGGGGCATTTAAGCCCTGCCTTCCCTAAAGGAAGAGGAGGGACCACAGGCAGTAAAGGATGCCAGAAGGTCTGGGGCAGCTGCAGGAGAAGGTTCTCGCAGGCCAGGAGATAGAGCTCCACTACAGCCAGGGGAGGCAAGGTAGTTTGGGGCGTCCTGACCACACGAAGTGGAGGCAAAGCACGAGACCCACCAGGGGGAAGTTGGCATCTTGCCACAGTATATTTGATCCTACTTCAGCATGGCGGTTGATGGAGGTACTAGATGACCTCTTGAGCCTTTCATTTCTGTGTATGAAGTGGTGGTCTCACCACTGGAACACCTCCGCACGGTGAGACATGGCATAATGGCTCTCTCTCCAGCTGGCATCCCATGTGGAGAGCTGCTCTAGTCCTCCAATAATCTGCCTCTTCCTGTGTCTCAGCTCTCTAGCCAGGTCACTAAGTCCACTTCTTCTGGGGTAACAGAAAGGCGAACAAACCGAAGTCCAAGACCTTGCACCAGGTCTTCGGCACAAATTATGGGCTCCGTGGTCCTCACTCCCTCTTTTCAGGGCATGCTGTCACTGTTGCCCCTTTCTCCACCCTCTTGCCACCACACCAGTGGTGGTAGGGGAACCTTGGCCCTCCCTCTACACTGGTTTCTAACCCATAGATCCTATAACTAGCAGCCAAGGATTTCTGCCTCCAACTCCTTTCTGCTGCCTCCCTGGGCTTCTTCCTACTCAGCTCCTCAGGCCTTCCCCCCACAAACTCTCTAAGTCCACCCTTCCCTATGATCTCCTAACAAAACAAAAGTAAAGTAAAGGTACAACCTCAGACCAACTTCTGCCCCCTCAGGCGTAGCCTTTCCTGCCTCTTACATTCCCCTTGCTGTTCCTTTACTGAACAATTCACAGGACTCTCTCTCTGGAAGTCCAGATTATGCTCTTCTATTGCAGTTTACCACTGCTGCCTGCTCTACTCCCTGTGACTGCTCAGACTTTTGGCTGCCAGCCCTGCCACCTTTCCCCATTTAGGAGAGAATCCCAGGGCCAACTCAACTTTTTCTCCTTGATCTTTCTGTTGCTCTACTCTGTTGTCACAGAAAGTGATGGCAGACTCTCTCCTTGCAGCCTTCTTCTGCTCTTAACTTCCTGTTTTATAGTCCTCTCCTCTCCCAACCCTCTCCAGCTGGGCTTCATCCTCAGTTAAGCCTGGCTCTCCCTCCAGGTGCAGCCTGGTACATTAATTGGCCTCTCAGGCTCACATTAACCCATTTGGAGCCTGTGTCTGGGACACACCCCATCACACTGCAATTCTATAGTTTTGCTTCCCTTCCATGCCCACTGTTCAGTTGAGCTGTCTCACTTCTCAAGAGGATGTATACTATACCCCTTAAATGGGCATAGCAGAGTGAATGTTCCAGAGAACTGAGTCATTCTGCTTCTGTGAAGCATCATGCCTTCAGTATTCCCCTTGGGGCGGGGTGGCTGTGCCTAAATCTAGCCCAAGATGAATACCAGTGGTGAAATCGTACATTTTCTGTCAGTCATTTCCTTTCACCATGCATCACTTGTTTGGAAAGGCCTGCATGAGTCACTAAATTAGGATAAATTGGGACATTCCAGGCATACAACAATGAAAACTGTATAATATCCCATCATGTCCAGTGTATTTTATAAAGATCATTCTCAGTTATGGAAATAATTCTCTTATCAAAAAGGATATATAGAATGTGCTCTATTAAAAATGGACATCTACTGCACTGCAGTGTTTATAGATTCATAGACGTTACGGTCAGATGGGATCATTGTGATCATCTAGTCTGACCTCCTGCACATTGCAGGCCCACAGCATCTCACCTGTCCTCCCCGTAATAGACCCCTAACCTCTGGCTTTATTACTGAAGTCCTCAAATCATGATTTAAAGACTTCAAGTTACAGAGTCTCCACCAGCCAGTTACAGAGTCTCAAACCAGCAAGCCCCATGCTGCAGAGGAAGGCAAACACCCCCCCACCTCCCCCACCTCCAGCTTCTCTGCCAATCTAATGTAAAGGAAAATTCCTTCCCAGCCCCAATTCAACAGTAAGTTGAACCCTGAGCACGTGTGCAAGATCTACAAGCCGGACACCTGGGAAAGAATTCGCTGCAGCAACTCAGAGCCCTCCCCATCTAGGTGTCCCGTCCCTGGCCGTGAGGGATATTTACTACTAGCAGACATAGATGCCACTAAAGCGGTCACTACATGCTATTTAAGGCAACTTCATCATCGCATCCACTTCATAAATTTATCAAGCTCAGTGTATGTCTTCGCTGCCGCAGCAGCAGAGATTGATGCAGTGGGTCTGTGTAGACCTGCTCAGTCAATCAGAGAGTGCTCTTTGGTTGACTCCATTAATCCACCTCCCCGAAAGGAGTAAGGCTGTGTTGATGAGAGGCTGTCTCCCGTCGACGCAGTGCTGTGAAGATGCTGCGCCATATGAAAGTAAGTACATTGACGGGAGATACGCAAGCTACCTTATGTAGCTTGGGTATCTCCTGTTGATCGCTGCCGCAAGTGTAGACCAAGCCTCAGTCTTGAAACCAGTAAGTTTTTTGCCCTCACAGCTCCCCTTGGAAGGCTCTTCCAGACCTTCACCCTCTGATGGTAAGAAACCTTCACCTAATTTCAAGCCAGTTTATATCCATTTGTTCTTGTGTCCACAGTGGCACTTAACTTAAATAACTCCTCTCCCCCCTTGGTATTAATCCCTCTGATGTATTTATAGAGAGATAACATGTCTCTTCTCAGCCTTCATTTGGTTCGGGCTAAATAAGCTAAGCTCCTTGAGTCTTTTCTCTCATAAGGCAGGTTTTCCATTCTTCAGATCATCCAAGTAGCCCTTCTCTGCACCTGTTCCAGTTTAAATTAATCTTTTTTAAATCATTTTTCTTAAATGCCTTGCCTGATGCATCCTAGTATTGTATTAATCTTTTTTATGGACGCATCACATTGGTGGTTCATTCATCCCATAATCAACCAATTTCTACTTCCATATCCTGATTCTATTAGCTAGCTTGCTCTTACCCCAAAACTCCTCATTACCCTTATTAAAAATTGAGGCAAAAACATTAGTTTAGGTGTTGGGCCTGCCCAGATTATTTTTAATCTTCACCCCATCCTCAGTGCTTAGAGGTCCCATTTCTTCTTTCCTTGTTTTTTTTTTTTTTTTTAATTCATAAGGCTATAAAACCTCTCTCTGTTGGTTTTAATTTCCTTTGCAAGGTCCAACTCTGCTTAGTTTTTGGCAGTTCTCACTTTACCTTTACACTTTCTGGCCTCCAAAGGTCCTTGCTGATCCTTCCCATCTTCCATTCCTTATAGGCTTTCTACTCTTTCTTAATAACCTATCTGAGATGCTTGCTCAGGCAGTTTGGTTTGCAACCCTTCCCTATGAATTTTTTCCCCAGGCTAGGGATGCAGGCATGCAATAGCTTCTGCAACTTTGACTCAAAGTAATTCCAGGCCTCCACCATATTCAGATTCTTGAGCAATTCAATCCAGTCCACTAGTTAATTCCTTTAATTTTTTAAGTTTACCCTTTTAAAATCAAGGACCCTAATTGCAGATCTATTTTTGTTTATCCTTCCCTTTAGTTTAAACCAAATTAGCTCATGATCAAGGCTGTCCGCTACAACCAGTTCTTCTATGATGTACTTGTTACTTACACATATTAAATCTAAAATGGCATCACCTCTTTTTGGTTTGGTGAAGTAATATGTCATCAATCACATCCAGGAATATATGGGCCCTATCATTATTAGTAGCATTTCCCCTTCAATTTATATCTGAGAAATTAAAGTCTTCCATAATCACACAATTCCCAACAGTATTTATTTCATTAAAAACATTAAAGAGGTCTCTCTCTCTCCATATCCAGATTAGATCTTGGGGGTCTATAGCACACCCCAAGCACTATCCCAGGGGATTCTCTTTTACCTTTCTTTCCCAAAGTGATTTTGACCCAAACAGACTTTTATCCATTGCATCAGTTCTAATTTCTTTACAGTCTACCTCATCATTGATATACAATGCTGCTCCACCACCTTTACCTTTATTTCTGTCTTTCCCGAAAATATACCCTGAATATATACCCTTCAGTACCTGTGCTTCATCCATGACTACTATTCCACCATGCTTCTGTTATCCCCGTAGTATCTGGTTTCACCTCTTGCACCAGTAGTTCTAGTGCCTTCATTTTGTTACTCAGGCTTCATGCATTGCTATACAGAAATCGTAACTGGTTTTGCTCAGCTTTGCCCAGATTCTTCACCTGGCCAGATACAGTAATTCTACTGTCACAGTATCACCTACCTGACCCTTAGCGTCATTAGAGCTGGCACTATCTTTCCTCTTAATGTCCAACAACATCCCTCTGTTGTTCTTTTCTCCATTGCTGTATTCTTTCTCACTTGATTTTCCTCCCAATCAATATTAGAATCAAGTATGGAGATTAAATGAGAATTTCCCAACCGTCTCCCCCAAATTCCTAGTTTAAAGCTTTTGTAATCAGTTGCACCAAGTCCATCCCAGAAGTCTATTTCCCTCCTTATTTAGGTGGAGTCCATCCCATGAGAACAGTCCTCTGTCCGTGATTGCCTTTCAGTGGTCAAACTTCCCAAAGCCCTCTGTATAGCACCACTGCCCACACCATCTGCTGGTCATCATAATCTTGTCTTACCTTCGCTCTCCTCCCCCAGATAGAATCCCAGTGAAGATCACCTGAGTCTCTAGTTCTTTAAGCTTCTTTCCCAGCCTGGCAGTGTCCCTTGACATGTTCCAGCAAGAATCTAGCTGTATCATTTGTTCCCATGTGAAGGGCAATCAGTGGATTCTTTCCAGCTCCCATTAGGATCCCCTTCAGCCTCAGGTCCACACCCTGTATCTTAGCTCCCAGCAGACAGCACACCCTTCTGTTCTCTGGATCAGCTCTGGTGACAGGCCTGTCTGTTCTTCTTAGCAGGGATTCCCCTGTCATGTAGATCTGCTTCTTTCTGGTGTTGGTACATTTCTGCAACCTTCTGCCTTCTGTTGTTTCTGGCTGAAAGTCCTCTTGCCTTCTCACTTGCAATAATCTGTGCGTCATGTTCTATCTTCCTGGGGCTCCAGACTTTGGCTATCTCCATTGACACTTCCCTCTTCTTGTAGGATTAGCCAATGTCTGCTTCTTCCTTCCCTCCCCATCTTCTGTTACTCCCTGCTGTGCCTCTTCTTTATTTTCCAACTCAACAAATCTATTCCTAAGCTTTATTTCACCTTCATTAGCCAGTCTTTTCCTCTTCCTGGTTTTTCTAGGGCAGATCTACCCTAGCACTGATGTCGATATAACTTATATCGTTCAGGAGTGTGAAAAAGCCATCCCCCTAGGCAAAGCAAGTTACCCCGACCTAAGCACCAGTGTGGACAGTGCTGTCAGGGGGAGTAATTAGGCCAGTGGGAGCGATCTCTCCCATTGCCATAGAGCATATTCAGCAAACATGCTACAGTGGCGCAGCTGCACCAATGTAGTGGTTCTTGTGTAGACTAGTCCCTAGTCATTGCTTCCGCTGTCTACTTTCCTCATCCAGCTGTCTACCCTCACAGTTCTCCAGTCCAGCATGCATCTGTGAATCTTGAGATTTCCTTTCAGCCTCCTTTCACCTTCCCCTGCCATCATCTGCTCAAATCCCTTTCAAAACTCAACCATAATTTCTAGCCGCATCTCCAAACCTCGGATCTTTTTTTGCAGATGGCACTTCATACAAACAAAATACTTTTCATGTACCCACTCAGGATAATGTCATAACATGCCACAGCTTCTATATCCGGTCATCTTCATTGTCTCTTCCATCCCTTGGGTCACAACCACTGCTGTCTTTGTAGCTGGCATAGCCTTCCTGCCTAAGCTACTGACAAGTAGGAGAAAACATGCACACCCATACACCCACACCCACTCACCAGAAACAGAATACCACATCTCCGCATCCTCAAGATCCCACTCAAACTCCTGTTTCCAGCTTTGTTTGCTGCCTCCTGTGCCACTAAAGCCCATGGGAATTTGGCACTTAATTGACATTTGTGCTTCAGAAAATCTTCCCCTTTTTACTCTTACTGGGAAATTTGCATATTCCAGTGGCTCTCAACTTTTCCAGACTACTGTACCCCTTTCAGGAGCCTGATTTGTCTTGCATACCCCCAAGTTCCACTTCACTTAAAATCTACTTGCTTACAAAATCAGACATAAAAATACAAAAGTGTCACAGCACACTATTCCTGAAAAATTGCTTCTTTTCTCATTTTTACCATTAATTATAAATCAACTGGAATATAAATATTGTACTTACATTTCAGTGTATAGTATATATAGTATATAGCAGTATAAACAAGCCATTGTGTATAGGAAATTTTAATTTTTACTGACTTTGCTAGTGCTTTTTATGTAGCCTGTTGTAAAATTAGGCAAACATCTAAATGAGTTGATGCACACCATGGAAGACCTCTGCATACGCCCTGGGGTATGTGTACCCCTGGTTGAGAACCACTGGCATATTCTATCTACTCTACACAGAAAACAATGCAGATTATGGTATACTTACAGTATACGGACTGACATAAGAAATGTCCAGTTTTTAGTAGCATCTACAATGTGCAAAAATTACTTTTACAGCTGTGATGTCAGGGGGCTATATTTCAGTGACATCGCCTTTTTTAAAGCAGAAGATATGATGGTACTGCATTGCAACCGGACAATAGGAATCTCACTCTAATGACCTGTTGCTACTTGGATCTTCCCATCTTCACCTACCCTCTCTGAAGAGGGCACATAAGGGTCCCAATTCACAAAGCACTTAAGCACATGCTTAACTTTAATCATGTGCCTAAGTCCCATTAATTTTGTTGGGACTAACTCACACACTTATGGTCAAGCATACTGAATAAGAATGGACTTAAGTACACGTTTAAAGTTAATTATGTGCTTAAGCACTTTGTTGGATTGTGATCTGGGGGCCATAGCAGCTACTGTAGGAACTCCATAGCCTGGGAGCAAGATTCCTTGTTGCAGTATCCACCTCCCCCAAGCCAACTACTCTGCCTGTATCCTAAGGATTCGGGCGTAAGAAGTTAGTTTTAAAAACAAGAAAGGCAACAGAATCTGCATAATTCCTGACCACTTTGCATGCATGCAGCAAAATCACACACTTTCTTTCTGGCTATGGCAAGCCAGCCCTGATCTGGCAGATGGTAGGACTCAGCAGTAATAAAGCAGGTGTCTGATATGTCTGTCATTTCATCTTCGTGAACCAACAGATCACAAAGGACAGATGACCTTCTCACGTTGCAGGTGAACATTTCCTGCATGTGTTCCCATAGGGTATTCAAAAGCAGTGAAAAGAAATCCGGTCATCCCATATATTATTTATTTATATCTTTGATTCTATTCCTGACAAGAAGCACCTCCAGTCTTTTGATTTCAGAGTGCTGACCTGAGCAAAGAAAGTATGAATTCCCTTCATATTTCATGAAACCTTGGAGAAAAGTGAGAACTGCCAAACAGTTTTTAATTGATATGGGATTGTTCTAAAGCCATGCTGTGAGCTGGAACACAAATGTTTTCATTCAGAACTTTACACTGGGAAAGCTGGAGTATGTGTGAATACACATCACAAACTGAATGTCCATTCTTCTCCCTAGGGGCTCCAAGGTTCAAGAGGACGCTGTGGATAATTTTTCCACCTAAAGGGTGGAGTAACTTTTGCATCTCATATGGCTTTAATTTCATCCAGTGTTAGGACAATAAAATATAAAGTACTGTAGTGTTGAATTGGCTAGAAATGTGCTTTAATGGCCAAAACACTGCCCTTTTGGAGATTAGTTTGCCCCAATGGGGATGTAGCGGCAGCTGATGCAAAACACTATCTGAAGTAAGGAAACATCCAGCACTTTTGCACTGCTGCCAGAATAAGCCTTCATTTCTGCCACCTAGATGAGATCCACCCTTCAGAACTGTTGCAAGGATTTAGCCTGAAAAATGGAACAAGTTTAAGTAGGTCAATTTTTGTTCTCAGGTACACCAGTGGAGACAACAGGATTGAACAGGTGTTTTTCAGAACACAAGAATGGCCATACTGGGTCAGAGTAATGGGCCATCTAGCCCAGTATCCTGTCTTCTGACAATGGCCAATGCCAGGTGCTTCAGAGGGAATGAATAGAGCAGGTAATCATCTGGTGATCCATCCCATTGGCCATTCTCAGCCTCTGGCAAACAACAATCACCATGATGATGGTAATAACTATTGATGGACCTATCCTCCATGCATTGATTTAGTTCTTTTTTGAACCCCGTTATAGTCTTAGACTTACCAAGTTCCACATGTTGACTGTGCGTTGTGTGAAGAAATACTTCCTTTTATTCGTTTTAAACCTGCTGCTTATTAATTTCATTTGGTGAGCCCTTGTTTTTGTGTTATGAGAAGTAAATAACACTTCCTTATTTAGTTTCTCCACATCAGTCATGATTTTATAGACCTCTATAATATCCCCCCTTAGTCGTCTCTTTTCCAAGCTGAAAAGTCCCAGTCTTATTCATCGCTCCTCATATGGAAGCTTTTCCATACCCCTAATCATTTTAGTTGCCCTTTTCTGTATCTTTTCCAATTCCAATATATCTTTTTTGAGATGGGGCAACCAGATCTGCACACAATATTCAAGATGTGGATGTACCACGGATTTATAAAGAAGCAATATGATATTTTCTGTTTTATTATCTATCCCTTGCCTAATGATTCCTAACATTGTTAGCTTTTATGATTGCCACTGGACACTGAGTGGATGTTTTCAGAAAACTATCCACAATGACTCCAAGATCTCTTTCTTGAGTGGTAACAGCTAATTTGACCCCATCATTTTATATGTATAGTTGGGATTGTTTTCCAATGTGCTTTGCATTTATCAACATCGAATTTCATCTGCCATTTTTGTTGCCCAGTCACCCAGTTTTGTGAGATCTCTTTAAAACTCTTCACACTCTGCTTTGGACTTAACTATCTTGAGTAGTTTTCTATCACTGGCAAATTTCTATCACTGTCTACCCCTTTTTCCAGATCATTTATGAATATGTTGAACAGCACTGGTTCTAATACAGACCTCTGGGGTCTGTTTACCTCTCTATTTACCTCTCTCCATTTGGAAAACTGACCATGTATTCCTACCCTTTGTTTCCTATCCTATCTTTTAACCAGTTATTTATTCAGGAGAGGACCTTCACTCTTATCCCATGATCACTTACTTTGCTTAAGAGCCTTTGGTGAGGGACTTTGTCAAAGGCATTCTGAAAATCTAAGTACATTATAGCCACCCTTGGGATCACCTTTGTCAATATGCTTACTGATCCCCTCAACAAGTTTATACCTATTGCTCTCCATTATATAATGCAGACACCGTTCAAAGTGTCCTGTATAGTGTATATGTTGAGCTATACGTTTCTTGAGCACTGAATTCAATGAAGATGTTCCAATTGATGTCAATGGATTTCAGATCAGATTCTTTATATATGTTTGACAATTGATAGTACTGCTTTCAACCAATGAGATAACTGCAGTTATTCAGTGAAATATCAACAATACTATATATTGCCGAAGGAACAGTTATGCTACATAAAATGGTAATGTGTAGCTTTGAGAATTATTTCACAATTAAGCTTATATCTTTCTAAAGGATAATAATTTCCAGCTGTTTAAAACTATATATCTTATTATTCTTATATATATTTTTGTGTGACTAATGGTGGTAAGAATATGTTAACTCTGGGTGTAGTGCCAGCTTTTTTTCTTTTAAATAAACTAGAGTGATTTTCCAGGCAATAGAACAAAATATAAATTAGTTACAAGATGTTGTTTCAGCCAATCAGAACTGAGAAGAAAATGCAGAAATATCATGAGTATAAAATAAATAATGACATTTGGCACTTTTATAGTATTTATCATCCAGAGATCTTGAAGTGTTTTAAAAACATGCATTAAAATAGTCTCCAAAAATCCCGTATTTTTACCCCCATTTTACAGAGGGAAACTGAGTTACATATAAAATGTAGGTGGCTTGCTAAGTGAGACTGCCATACAGCCAGGAACAGAATCTGTAAGGACGTTATCCTGCATGGGTGCTAACTAACCTCCAATCAAAGTCAGCAGAGCTGCTCGGTATCTTACATAGGTCAGGCTACTAGACTGTACTTCATCCAGTGTTTGTATCCAAGTTAAAAACAGCTGTATGTGCATAACACTCAAAATTAAAACAATTGGAAGAAGCAACTATTTATGTGCAGGAATCCAAAGTCTGAAGCCAAGAAAGAAACGCTGTAATGAATCAACAGACTGCAAACAGCAGACATGAAATTACAGAATTTACAGAAACAAATGTGAAACGGAGAGCGGCAGTCTGATGAGCTTATCAGCTCCAAAACCAGACTTCTACCGTTTGAACTGAAAGAGATCTCTTGCAATTCTGAAGCAATTCCTGGTGTAATCTGGAGAGCCATGGGGGCCTAAATCACAGCATCCACCCTGGGGGCCGCAGCACTGCCTGGAGTCTCTGCAGTGCTCTATGCTACAGCTCCATCACCAACATACCTCTTCTTGCCCATCTCCCTGCTGCATGCCCAACACACATCCTATAATACCAGATCTTTCGAGGGAGCCTTTCTGGCTGTCTTCCATAGTGCCTGCACCAAGGGAATTTCCTCCTAGCCGGAACCAGGACTTTTATAGCTCCCTTTACGCCACTCTATCCCTTTTACCCATCAGGAAGCAGCAGTGAAGACCTCACCATAAATACCTCCCTTCCAAGTTAGACAAAGCTAATCCTCAGCTCCTGAAGTTCACCAGGCTTCTAGTCTCAGCTCCTTGTGTATCTTTCTGTGAAATATTCACCAGAGTTCAAAACTAGCGTGGATGACCACGAATCCATGGTCTGCAGATCATTGTTTTCGGTCCCTAGATTCTTTACTGATGGCATCTAAATCTAGGTTGTGTAGTCCTGTGAAGCTAGAACATGCTGGCGGAGCTTTGTCTAGCTAGGGGAGTACCAGTTTACTGACTGTGTATGTATGGGTGACTCAGTGACGTCACCCTCTGTGGCTAGGTCACACAGAGGATAAGAGTTCTCTACCAGTACTGATGACTACAAGTGTTTTTATCATTTGAATAAAAAAAGAGGCTTGTGTGCTTTAGTGCTCAAGGACAGGGGTTCTTATCCCAGCTCAATTTTGTGCGTGTATCCGTGCCTGTGTTTGATTTATAAAAGAATTGTGGCTTCTGTCTGCAGCACGTAGGTTTTCCTGTCGATTTGCAGTCAGTCATAAACTAGAGTGATTTTTTTAACCCATTGCTGCATATTATCTCTGAGGCTACCTTTATGTACCAGTTATGCATACCCACTTCTCAGATGTCACCAACTTTCACTAGAAACGAGAAAGGTGGTGTCCCAGAATGTATGAGAAAGCCATTGCACTTACACTTTCAAAATACATCCGCGGCAAATAAGAAGATATTCAAGATCTTTACAGAATTTATGGACAGTAAAATCAAATGAATCTGAACACTTTGAGGGGGCAGATATGAGATAGATGCTATCGTTACTTGTTGACAAGGAACCACTAGCTCGGGTCTTTATTCCCAATACCATAATCAGTAACATGATCACAAACCAAAACAATCCTACAAGGTTTTCATTTTAAATTCCTTTAAAATAAAATATGTCATTTTTCCAATTCTGATTTTTTGGCACTGAGATAGAATTATACTTTAAATGAGGTAATAAAACATGACTAGTTATTTTACAAGTACACTGGTAGGCTCAAACAGATTTAATTTTAATTACAAATGCCAGAGTTTATAATCAATTATGGTGGGGGTGATTACTCAAATCAAACACAAATTAACATATATACCAGAAACAGTATAAATATACATATATATACCAGTGGTTGACTATTGTTGCAGGTAATATTTGAGATCAAAGCCTCTATCTATTTTTTCTCTCTCTCTCTCTCCTTATCCTGTCACTCCATCAGGAGGATTGATTTATGCCAACAGGGTCAAATTTTAATTATCCACTGGTTAACCCAGTGGAAATAAACCCTATCTTAATATGTGAAAATTCAAAAGTTTGCTTTTGGCTCTTTTCATTTTGGACACTGAACAAAAACTCTATTTTCCCCTCATAACTAACTACCTTGAAATTTTTTTTCAGCAATGAGGGATGAAAGATGAAAGAAACGGGATACACTTTATAAAACTATTTTCCACAGGCGTGCCTTATATGACAGACTATGTCCCTGGAACACCTTGGCTCAAATCTAGGAGCTGTGGGTGTGGTGACATTTCCTGGCACAAGGAAGGATTTCAGGAAAACACTGGCTCTGCCTCCTCCTCCACCCAGGCAGGTTCCTGACCCCTACTTACAAGTGACAGAACCCTCATGTGTTGTGTAGAAATTGTACAGGATCCTTAGGGCAAAACCACTCACAGTATTTTTATTGTGGGGTCATTATCCCTACAATATAAATGTATGCATAGCATGCTTGAGGGTATCCAGGTTTGAATTATAGGGTGCCTCTTGAGCAGTTGTGGCATCTGCTTTGAAGATACTTTTTTCTCCCCTTATTTTAAATTCAGCTTTTCAAGACAGAGCTTGTTACTGAAAATATTCTGATAGATTCATGGTAATGCTGACTAGCAATAGCCTTGGAAAGAAGATTAAAAGTAAAAAGAATTGGGGAGATCAGTTTATATAATCCACTTTACATTCTTTTGCCTGAAACATATTTGTGGGTGAAAGTAAAAAAGAGAATGTTTTGCTCTTCCGAGCTGCTAGATTGATATCTTTGGAGAACGAAGTCCTTTTTCCACTGAACCGGTCCGGGATGGACAATGCCATTCTCCCCTACCAGCGTGTACCTAAAACTTACCATGAAGGAACCCAAACCCATAGGCGAGAGCACTTGGATACTGTGGTGCTGAGGACCACAACAGTATCTAGATATACAAGTTAGTTCTGTCTCCATTCTCATTTAGTCCTTGGCCTTTTCAGGGAGATTGCCAACAAGAGTGCAGAGTCATTGACATTTGTAATAAGATAAACGCAGCCATTAGGATAGTGATATGATTTTTGTGATGTGGCAGTTGGTTACTAGGAACTGGAAAGGAACCATGAATTGTTTTCACATCATGGATTTTTTTTCTGGAGTGAGAAAGCACATTTAACTGAACTGCTCAGCAGTGGGTAACAAAATACCAGATCTGAGTAGTAAGTGCTCAGTGTCTGTAGAAAAAGACCTATATTTTCCTAAGCATTTTGGTTAATCTCTGATTCAAAAGTAAATTTTTGTTGTTACAGGTAATTATATACACTGCAACTTTTTCTTTATGGTTTGGACCTTACTAAACTTATCCAAGTTTTTGTCACCTCAAAACTAAACTGTTTACAGGTTTAACAGTCACCCTTCATTTAAGAGGGCCGTAGGAGACAGCCAAGCAAATCACCACCCAGAATAAAGGGCTATATGAGTCTGCTCAGGAATTCAAACTACGTGGGCAGGAACTCGTCTGGGCATTGTATGTGTGTGTGTGAGAGAGTGAAAGAACATGTGTGAATGTATGAGAAAGTAGCTGGACAGAGACAGAAGCAGCCAGAAAGCCAGAAAGTCACAGAAGTGCTAGTAATGGGGTCCTGAGAGAAAGCTAAGAGAAAGACTTTTGGGCACGGAGCACTGGCTGGAAAGGCAGACTTGGAACAGTGAGCAGAGGAATTGATTCCTGTTGTTTGATCCCTACTGTGTTCTGGGAAACAGGACTTGATGTATCATCTTTTTAAATAAAAAAAAACCTGCATAAAAATAATACCAGCTCTGTCATCAATTTCTCCTTCTAACTTGAATAACCCTCAACACACTGAATTTGACTAACTGCTTGGGTCAAAAGGAGTAACACCACTATAATGTAGACTACATCCTGGAATTGTTTGGAAGCTAAAACTTATACAGAACACAGAGGCCTGCATTCTGAAATGGTGCTTCATACAGAACGCACCTTATGTGAGTACTCTGTGATCTGCACTGGCTGCCCATTAGCCTTAGGGTGCAGTTTGCGGTATTAGTGGCCCTTCCACAATAAGAATGGCACTCCCAAGACTGACACCCCTCCTTCTACCCAAGAAACATCTACCAACCCAAAAGAGAAAAAGGCAAATAATAATAAAATCTAACATATTGACCAAGCCACTACTCCAAACAGAGTTCTTACCCTGAAAAGGGAGCAGAGCCAGAGACTCCATGAAGTCCACTAGGGATTTCACTATTGCTATTGATTTCATATTGAGGATACTCTGAAGACGGGCAGCAGTCTAGAATTCCAAGAGATAGGAGATAAGATAGTGTTTAATTGAACAACCCCAAATGGTTTGACACCTGTTTATCTCAGAGATAGCCTCTCTATCATTTAGAGTGTTGTTGTGGCTGTGCTGCTTCCAGGATAATTGATTTCCTTCCCAGACTCAAAGAGCTCTACGCATCATGAAAGCTTGTACTTTCCACCAACAAAAGTTGGTCCAATAAAAGATACCACCTCATCTACCTTCTCTCTTTCTCTCTCTCTCTGTTTACCTCAGACACAGTCTCTTTGTATGTGCTGCTGCTGTGCTTGTGATTAGCAGAGAAATCTGAACAAGCAGTCCTCTGGTTTAAAAGAGAACGGGGCTCCTGGCTGGGCACTTTCACTCCTATCTTGTCTTAACACATTCAAGCTCTGGTGGACTAAATGTCCAGGCAGTCTGCAAAACACATCATTTTTCTCAACTGTTTGGGGTTTGAGATCTATAGGTTGGTCAAAGGTGGAATCGTTATTATGGTGGGTAAACACAGTGGAGTTCGGAAAGTGGCCTAAAGCATGGACAGATGATTAAAAAAAAAAAAACAACCTTTAAACTATCTATAAAGTCTAGCCACATATACACCAGAAGCCCCAATCCAGCGGTGCACTTAAGTATGTGCTTAACCTTAACCACGCGAGTAGTTCTATTGCCGTGAGCAGAACCACACAGGTGCTTAAAATTAGACACGCTTACATGCTTTGGGTGGGATTTTCAAAGGGGCCTAAGGCTAGGCTCCCAAACCCCATTGAAAATCAATGGAAATTGGGCACCTAACTCCTGTAACTCCCTTTGAAAAGCCTTGCTGGATTGGGGCCAAAAATGCAGTGTTTAATTATGTGATCAATACAATGTTCAGACTGGATGGTGTTAAGTGAATGAGGCAGGTGTGAAATATTTATTCGCAACAACATATTAGAAAATAAGAGGAAATCTGTACATGGTACTCTCAGCATTAACTTGTTTGTATCCTCAATGTTCAGTGAGTGGACCTCTGTCCAATTCAGTGCACATTATCTAATTTATACCTTACTTACACTTACTGCTTTTCTCATTACCCTATTTTATTACATACAAGATACACCCAAGGTTTTGAAATATTTTTTACTATGTACCAAAATTCCACTTGCCTTCATACATGCATATGTCCAGTGCCTTCCACTTGCATTTAGCATGTGGGAGATTATTATTTACAATGGTATTGTTATTACACAACTACCACGCACGGGTAACTTTAATTTTCAAACCCACATAATTTGGATAAAGTAAAATAAATTTTCACCAGGACATTGAAAGGCACCTTTCCTTCTCAGGAACCATCTACCTCAAGGCATTTACAGTGATATCTTTCTAAGGAAAGTAGCAAGAAGTTTCTTGGATAATGGGAAAAGCATATACTTTTTCCACTCTAGTCATGCTCAGAAATGACTGAACCATTTTACTTCAAACTTTCCAAAAATAGTCACCCTTGCGAAGAGACCAGCCCTGGAAAATTTCTGGCCAGCAAGTGAATGTTTGAGGTCATTATGAATAACTGAATCTAAGCCTTTAGAGTGTAAATGCTTAGGCAACCTTAATTATAGCTGTCTCTATGTGCTCCAGCATACAACATTGGATTTCTCAGTCACAATTACAACAGAAAGGAAAAGAATATTAGAGGAATTTCTCAATTAGATAAATAATTTTGAAAAACTTTTCATAATAGGAAGAGGAAAAAGGAGAATGTTCAGTACATGATATCAATAGACTATCTTAGAGCATAGATGACATATTCTTGTGCTTCCAGTGAATCTTTGTTGTGTGTTATGAGTGAGAAGTGAGAGAGAGGAAGAACAGAAGTGTTTTATACACTGGCTATAAGAAATCTAGCAAAAGACTATGGCTCTAATTCAGTGAAGCACTCAAGCACAAGGTTATCTTTAAGCATATGCTTAAATCCCCTTTAAGTCAATTGGACTTAAGTACGTGTTTAAAGGCAACCACATACTTAAGTGCCTTGCATAATTGGGACCATAACCCAGGCTGTTTGCCTGAACAGTGATTAATGGTGATTCTTTGTGCCAAGGATGAATGAATGAATGAATGAATGAATGAAAACAAATCAAGCTTCTGAATATTTTAACAGTTCATGGACTGACCAGATTGACCATCATGTCCCAGATAGGTGCAGGATGCAATGATAAGCAGTAATGGTTAGAGCTGGGCAAATTTAGCAACAAACAACGTATCTGGCAAATTTACATTGACATGAATTATCTGCAAACAGACTTCAGGATTTACTCATTTGTTTGTTATTAGAAATCATTTGATTTATATAAATATATTTCAGCCTGATTGCTGCCAAATTATTCACAATGTATTACAAAGCAGTGACAGCTGTTTGTATTGTGTGATTGATTACCTAAGTCACATAGTATTATTTCTCTAGCTGATTGACTGACTCCTACAGAGAGTTGTGTGAATAACAGATTTTACGGTTCATTGGTAATTCCAAAGATAAAGCTAATAAAAATATTGCTTTGGGTCAATCCAAAAACAAGTTTTGGGGGAATTTTTGGTGAATCAGAAAGTTAATAATTTTATTTTGAGTTGAGTAAAACATTTCATGGGATTCATAACAAAATATTTAACTTCTATGTTGAATATTTAACGGTTTTGAATTTTTAAAAATAAAATTAAAGACATTTCAGAACAAAATGTTTTGAACTAAAATATCAAAACAATTTAAAAGCTGTCAAAACTAAAACATTTACAATTTTTTGGGGGGGAGTGATAATTTGATAAAATTTGATAAATTGATAATATGATAAAACTGACAGAAATTTGGAAATCATTTCATTGCTGCCAAACAAAAAGTTGTGGATGAAAAAACTCTCTTTCTGAAAAAAGCCATCAAGCCCATAAATGTTTATGAAATGCAAGTAAAAATGGGGTCAGCATTTATCATTAGATCAAATGCTTGTTTTTTATTTGTACGGATGTCCGTGAATTTTATTTGCAGTATTGGCCTAGTGTTAGTAGCGCTGGCTAGCGTTCCAAAAGTTAATAAGAATAATTCTTTCAAAATGAAAAAATTTTGGGGCTAATAATGGAGAAAAGTGACTGTGCTTTAGGTTCTGCTGTAGTGGAATATAGAATAAAGCGTAACTGGAGGTTGAAGTATTGCAAATGTATGTTGTGCTCTGGCCAGGTCTCTCTCCTTTTCTAACATCAGGATAGAGGAAAGAAGAGCTCATCTCTGAGTCTCATTGTCTGATATTTCCCTTTTACATTATCTTTCATTTTTAGCAAAACAATCAGAGTCCTGTGGCACCTTAAAGACTAACAAATTTATTTGCGCAGAAGCTTTCGTGGGCAGAAGCCCACTTTGTCAGATGCATTTTTTATTTCTTAAAATGTTTTTTATTTTATATTTTTATTTTGATTTTTTATTTATGTAGATTTCTAATTTTAGGCTGATAGAAACAAATAAAAGAATGAAATGAAAATAAACACATTTGTTTTAAAAATATGTTTTGAAGCAGATGGATCTGGGTATAGTCATGTTCTTTGCTTTATTATGCTGAAATTATTATAATGCCTAAAAATTACTGTGGCCAAAAAATTGATGTCATTTACATACTTTTAACTTTTCCCCCAACAATGTATTTATGTGATTTTAATTTGGATTGACTTTCCACCCCGTGTTTGGAATGGGATATCCCTTTCCTCTCTTGCCACATAGGTTATTTCTACACTGCCAAAAGAAAACCCCCAAAACTTGTGTCAGCGAGTCTCAGAACTTGGGCCTACAGACTCAGGCTTGCGATACATCGCTGAAAATAGCTGTGTAGACATTCCCACTCAGGTTCTGAAACAAAAGCACACATGGAACTAAAAGCTTGTGGAAACTGGACCCCCAATCGTACAAGCAATTTTGCATGGGCAGAGCTCTGTGCCCATATGGAACCATTGACTTCATCAGGGCTCACTGTAGGTCTAGGGTTTGTGTGCATAAAGCAGCTTGCAGCATGGGGCCTTAATCATCAAGTAAACACTGTCTACTTGCAGTTATGTTCCAAATATCTGCAATATGAAATCCTCAATTAATTCCAGGGGAGTACATTTTAAAGTAAGAGTAGTTACCCAGGTTAATACTAATCTTAATGACAACTCAGTGCACATGCCAATTTAAATGACTGGGGACCATGAAATCTCTTTCCCATCCTATAGAAGTAATGGCTTACATTTAAGCTGTTCTTTCATGAGATTTTGGGCAATACTGGACAAGTTCACCTAAAGGTTACACCATCCTTATGGGGCATCTCTTTTGTTCCCAGGGTGACAGGTCTCCCCAGGAAGTTGAACAGCTTTTGAAGCCATCCATGCCATCCTTGTTTTGATCAGCAATAGAATTTTGGGCTGTCTTTAATGAGACTAGGCCAGATTCTGAATTTACCTACACTGATTTTACACTGGTGTAACCCCATTGACTTTAGTGGAACTACTCCTGATTTGCACAGGTGTGAAAGTGGAATCAGGCCCATATTATTATTATTGTCAACAGACTCAAACAACCGACCTTATTACGAACATTTTAAAGTAATCAGGGGTATGCACAAAGATGGGGGGCAAGCAGGGAAACGGGCCGCCCCAATAATCCTTGGGGGCACAGAACTCTGCCAGCCCTGGGGCCGTGGTGGCAGGTGAGGGTTGAAGGTGGAGGGAAAAGCAAGCTCCTCCCGGGGCTGGGGGAGGGGAAGGAGAGGAAGAGGGAGAGTTCCTCCCAGGGGAGGCACAGAAGTGCCAATCCAAAAGGGGTCAAAATTAAATTTCTGGGCACACCCCTGAAAGTAATTGAATCAGAGGCCAAAATGGCAATCACAGGTCTGGTAACCAAGGGGTGGACTATAAACTCTGGCAGTTGCTGAGTGTTCATTTGCTTCGAAATTTTAATTGACTGAGAGTTACTAATGGCATAAGGGTCCAATTAATATCTTTCATGTTTGAGCTGATTTTCCAGCTCTAGTCAGATGGCTTTTTATGAAGGTTTTGGGAAACTTTTCACCATCATCGATTAATTTCCTCTGAAAATGAGATGAGTGTTTCTATTAATTACTTAATTCTTCATGAATTAACTGAGACTGCAATTCACAACTAGAAGATGTGAACACTAGTCCTTGGGTCAGTCATCTTCTCTGAACAAGGAGGAGACTAAACCAACAAGAAAATGTTAAGGCTGGAAATATATAGCAGGACAGAAAAGAGATTAAACTAAAAAAAAAAAAGTTAGTGAATTTCAGTCTGGTGATCTAATTTAGCATGGCGGAATGAGAATAAAGGTCTATGAATAGTTGTGCCTGCTAGCATGCAGTGGTGAGATTTTCAAAATTGTTGAAGAAATATGAATGCCCAATTCCCATTAATTTCTTAAGGGACTTTGCAAATCTCAGCTGCAATATTTAACCTCTGTGATTGGCGAAGAAGGTCATCTTTTGGTATACTGAATATTCCCAGATAGTAAGCAATCACAGGATCACAGTCATTTGTTTTTCTTGCCACTTTTCATGGACTGTTATTTAAGATACCAGGTTTTTAAAAAAAAGCCCAGGAGCAAGTAAACATAAAACCATTCCTTTCTTCAACTCAGAAAACACAAATACTAGGCAGTCCAACCATGTAGCACAGTTCTGGTATGGCTTTAACTAATCAAATGCATAACATGGAAAAATGGCATATATCACTATTTTTCCTCCAATTGTTTCAGATTCCATTGTTTCTCTTCTTGCTATTTATCAGACGGTCTGACATCTCTAAACACCACTTTAATATACTAATTTTGATCTGATGTTAAAAGCTATCAGGCTACTTTAGACTTTTGGGCAGAGCGAAAAAAGCAAGGTGTTTATTTGTCATTGGTTTAAAAAAGGCATACTCCTAATTTTCCTCTGTCTGATAAGACACAAGATGTGGAGAGTAGGACCTTTTGGCATGAATATGCCTCATTCCTGTAAAGCAGTAAGATTGCTTATGTGTACAGTTGACCTACTGCTTCCAACCTTTAGCCAGACTGGTAGCTATTATTATATCTGCTTGCTAATCACTCCTGTATGTATACACTATAGAGGTTAATTGGTAATTTGTGGTTGGGGGCATGTGTGTGCACGCAGTCCACTAGAAGGAAGATGCTACCGAACCTTGGGAATGAATGTCAACATGTTCTTTTCTCCATTGATTTTGAGAACACACAAAAGCCCAGTCCAATAAAGTGTCATTTTTTTCTGAAAGGTACAGCTCATCAGGGGCTCATTGCTTTCCTGTTGGCTTTTTGCATTATAGATGGGAGTTAGCATGTAATTCTGTTAGATCCATTACTAAACTTGGCATCCCTTCCAAGGCAAGCACTAGAGCTTTTCTTCAGATTACTGTAAATCATGGTTGACCATCTTTGCCTCCTGATTAATGGGATGTGCTGCTGGAGATGACCTTTGATTGCATATGGTCAGATTTCATTTTGACGGTTGTTGGCTCTGCCTGCATTATGAACCCGAACTGCTACTAGCTTCCAAAGAAGACTCTCCTTTCTGCTTTTTTCATTAGGGAGCTAACAGGTTTATATGACTGCCACAGGGCAAGAAGGAGATAAAGGACACAGTAAAGGTGCTCTTCTTTTAAGTGGTGCAGAGCAGGAGGAGTAAAGTTCTGGAATAGCCTTTCAAGGGGAGCAGTGGGTGCAAAAAACCTACCTGGCTTCAAAACTGAGCTTGATGAATTTATGCAGAGGATGGTATGATGGGACAGCCTAGTTTGGCAATTGACTGATCTTTGACTACTGGTGGTAGATATGCCAATGGTCTGTGAAGGGATTTAGATGGGTGGGTTCTGAGTTATTACAGGGAATTCTTTCTTGGGTGTTTGGCAGGTCAGTTTTGCCCACATGCTTAAGGTTTAACTGATCGCCATATTTGAGGTCGGGAAAATGGGCAAAGACTCTGGGGGTTTGTGTTTTTTTTCCTTCCTCTGCAGCATGAGGCATGGCTCACTTGCTGGTGGAGTCTCTGTAGCTTAAAGTCTTTAAACCATGATTTGAGGACTTTAGTAACTCAGTCATAGGTTAGAGGTTTATTACAGGAGGGGGTAGATGAAGTTCTGTGGCCTGCATTGTACAGGAGGTCAGACTAGATGATCATGTTGGTCCCTTCTGACCTTTGAGTCTATAAGTTCCTGAGAACAGAAGAGTTCAACTTTAGGACCTCCCAAAGGAAAAAGAAAGCTAGATCAACATTTTCAAACATCCATTCATTTGGGTGCCTTCGCATTTGGGTATCTGATTTGCGGGCCTCATTTGCAAGGGGCTGAGCACCTCCAACTTTCATCAATTTAATCCAGAGTTGAGGAGCTCAGCACCTTTTAAAATAAGGCCCTCCCGTATGTCTCACATGGGACCAGAATAACTCTTTGAAGACAATCGAATTGCCCTCCATGGATTTGAGAGAAGAGTCTGTAATCAGACTCAGGGTGTTTAATAAGGTTCAGAGATCCTGGCTGACCATTCGACACAGTTTCAAAGTCTCGTGAAACAGGGTTGATGAGTTATTAGATTCAGTATCAGGAAGGGTTGCCAACTCTAGGTGGACATATTCCTGGAGGTTGCATCACATGGTGTTAGCAACCCTCGCTGATAGTGGGCTGACCGATCAGAGCCACTGACTCTAGAGATGCTTTTGTATATATGAATATAGTAAGTAAAATCAGCATGTTCAAGGAGTTCCAGTTGGGCAAATTATAAACTTCAACTTGGGTTATGATAAGATGTGGATAGGTATTGCTGTCGTCATACTAGTTGACTGGGATTCTTGTAAATGATACTAAGGCCCAGCTTTCCCCTATTAATGTTCTTAAGGTCACATTATTCATTAACTGCAGAATTGACCTTTTCTTTAAAAAAAAAAAAAAAAGGAAGAAAGTCCACAGCTTTACTGCGTCTAATTTAACAGGAGAAAGATCATTTGTGTTTAATCACAAGCCATCCTTTGATTCTTTACCCGTGGCAACACATTTCCCTATGACACATACCTCAGGCTGCATGAGGTAGTCTGCGTGTTTAACAGCCATTGGTTCCCAAGTTATTTCATACTGAAGCGTCTGACAAAGTTTGGCTCTCCCCCTCAAGCAGAAATTGAGAAAGGCAAGTAACAAAAGTGTAAATAAGATTTGTAGCCTTACTTCTAACACTCTTCTGCAAAGGAACTGTGCATGGGGACTGGGAGAGCCTGTTTAGTGATTATCTGACTCGCTCCTTACAGTGTATCAGTGAGATCATTTTACCATAGAGAGGCCAACTAATATCCCAGGAGGTGAATCATTCCAAATTCACTTCTTTCCTTCTGAGTAAAACAGTGTTTCCTAATGGAGAGAGCACTGGACTGGAGCTCAGGAGAACTACCTTCTATTCCTGGCTGTGCCACTAGCCTGCAATGTGTCCTTGGGTGATTCAGTTCCCCTCTCTGTGCCATAGCTTTGAGATCTGTGGATGAAAGGTGCTATCTAAGGCTGGGTCTACACCGACGGCGGCAAATTCGCCGCCGTCACATCGATTGCTCTGGATCGACTGAGCGGTCTGTGCAGATGCACTCAATCGATCCAGGAAGCGATGCAGGAAAACCACACCGGTAAGTGGAGTAGCGCTGCATCGAAGGGAGCGCTGTTCCCTTCAACACAGCGCAGTGTGGACGGCGCGCAAAGGAGACACTGCAAAGTCGACGGGAGATACGCAAGTGATTTACGTCACTTGCGTATCTCCTGTCGACTGCTGCCGAATCGCCAAGGTAAGTGTAGACCGGGCCTGAGAACTATGTATTTATTTACCTGAAGTCCACGGGGGTAGCCGTTGTCAAGCTGCATACTGGGATCTGCATCAGCTGCAATTGTTTTGTAGAAGAGGATTGCTGCAGCTGCCCTCTTCCTGAAGCATGAGGTTCTTTATGTCTGTATGAAGAAGTGTGTAATTTCCTTTTACAGTCATTAGGAAAACTGTGCACGGTCTGCGTCACTTGAAAAGTGACAGAGATAGGAGTGAAGACCTACTATTTTCTATGGCGTGGAGTAGATAGTGCAAACAAACACAAAGCCAGTAGCCTCACTCACCCACTAAAGTGCCACAAAGCCAAAAGGAGTGAAAGGGCCTGGAGCAAACAGATCTGTTAGTGCAAAAAGCCGGGGTTACGTGTAAAGCCACTCTTTTCATGTCAGCAAACAGTCCCCATTTGTTCAGGCTGCATTTCACTTGTGTTCATTAAAGGCTCAATGGCACTTCTCAAAAATGGATGGGTGGGTAGCCATCTGAAGTAATTACTGTGCACGCTTTCTATCTAAATTCCTCAGTAATTTCATATGGCTGAATTATCCTTCACTTCCCCCACTAGAAACAGAGTTACTGGCACAGCTGATTTTCCATCCTAGAATGACCACATTATAATGGCAGGTCCATATTGGAGCCAAACTCAGCCATAGGGTAAGTCAGGGATAGTCAATTATTTTTTGGCAAGGTCCAGATTTCTTGGTCAAGACATAGTCAAGGTCCAGACTCCAGGGAAAATAATAAAAAAACCCAATAAAGGTAATAAATAAATAAAAAGATTTCTGGATCTCATCAAAAGCATCTGGCGGTCTAGATTTGGGCTGCGGTCTGCCTAACGACTACCCTTGGTGTAAGGGCATCCATTCTGCCATTGATGGATGTGTGCCCGCTTGCACCAGGGCTGCAGTAATCCCATATGCCCATGGGATGAAAAGGGCTACAAAATATCATTAATGTAACTACACTAGATAGGTGTGTGATAAAAACTATTCAAAGGTTTTAGACTGTCTTCTAAAATACTACAGACATTCATGAAGCTATTCAAATATTTGTAAAGAAAGTGATGAAAGAAAGATAGATCAATGGCAGTTTAATTTTTTGGGGGGGGTGAAAAAAAGAAAAACACTGTTTCATCTAACGCTAATGTCTGTGGAATGCATACTCCAGAAAGAAGCATAGATAAATTCATTTGGTAGCAGTTTTACGACATTTGGGACAGAACGTCAGCTGATGTAAATCAGCACAATTCTGTGAACACCACCAGAGCTACACTGATTTACAGCAGCTAAGCGTCTGGCCTAGAAAGAGAAAAAAAAATTTAAAAAAATTGAAAAGGTCAGTCTTACACGTAAATAACTATTTGTCTCTCCTGCAGTCTTGAATTATCTTATCGTTCATTGAATTCACATAATCACTAATAGTTTCTGGAAGCTGTTTGGCAAGCAGATATGGAAATTACTAACTCACAGCTGGGTAAGAAAAATGGCAAGTACAAACATTGATCTTGCTCTATTCTTCCCCCCCTTCCTTGGACACTTCAGATTTATTGCCTCACAGTACTCACAGATGATGTTTTCATAGTCACTAATGAGGTCCCAGCAGTTTTTAACAATAACAGGACATTACTGCTTCTGAGATATATTATGTGTTTCCCCCCATCTTTCTCCATTTGGGCTGAATACTCAGAAGTGTGCTTGCATAAAAATCCCCCTTTTTTATTACAATGATAGATTGTCCAGTCTCCTAATAAGAATAACTGCTAAAATTTTAAAATGGTTAATTTGTATACAACCTTTAAAATAATCTTTTAATGTGCTGTACATGGCTTTGTACATAAAAATGCCAAACACTTTGTTTCTATGCACAAAAAGCCTACCTAGCAGAGATCACATTTCAGATGCCGTTGCTTGCTCATTCTCCTCTTCTCCCTCTCCCTCAAGATCTTGGTGCTAACCCATAATTGTTGGCACCTGTGCACAAAAATACCGACGGAATATTCACTGCTAATAGTTAAAAGTAAAGCTCTTACAAGCTTAGCTCTCTTCTGCTCATTCTGTAACACTGATTCATTTAAGCCCTGATTCAGGCAAGCATCTAAATGTGCTTTTTCAATTCTAAGCATGTGCTTCAGTCCCAATGAATTCAAGATAAATTTGTGTTTAAGTGCTTTCTTTTTTCCTGAATGCAAAATTATTTTGCAATGAAAAACAATCTTCTTCCTATGTTAGTTGGTGGCACACTCTTCTCTTGTTTTCCTGCAGTCAGATTTGGATTCAGACCTAGAGGTGATTTTTCACTATAAGTCAATTCAGAAGTTAAATGTTGGAAGACATTCTTTTTCACATGGAAATGTTAATACAATCAAATCCATTTATTTTACTAAAAACACAAATTTAGAAATCAGAATCAATTCTAGTTTATTTAGGTTTCTGAAGCTGTGTTCTTTTCTTTGACTAGGATTTGCAGCTTTTGTTCTGAAGACTGATGCTAAGGAAGTATCCTACTACAATGATAGTTGCAAGGAGCCACATTGAGTAGCTGGTAAGTATTACTGTGTTGTAATCTCGTAAGTGTTTAAGATGTGTTAGATGTTCATAGAGAAGATGCTGAGTTAATTCACTTTAAGGCAGACACAGAGGCAAAGGCCCATCCTCTCTTTATGTTTGTATAGATTGCAAAAAAAAAAAAAAATAAAAAAAACCCCACAACCCAACAGCAGTGAGTCTCAGAGTCCAGTTTAATTGATTTGGGCTTGTGTAATAGGATTAAACACAGCAGTGTAGATATTCCCTTTTGGATTGGAGCCTGAGCTCCAAATCCTAGTGCAAGGGGAGGGTCTTCGAGCCTGGGCTCAAGCCTTAATTAGAATGTCTACACAGTTACTTTTAGCCCCATAGAGCAAACCCAAGTCAGTTGACCCGGCTCTGAGACTTGCTTGGGGTTTGTTTTGGGTTTTGTCTTTATAGCTATAGTTTTTATCCTAAGTATTCTTTTCTTTTTGATCCTTTCTTGAAATTCTTATTGATGTCTCTAATAAGCAGAGAAACAACAGGCTTAGTCTCATTGGATCTGAACGCTTTACCTACACCAGTTCATTCAGTTGCTTTTACAGATTTTTTTAAAAAACAGACAATTATGTTTTCTCCAGAACCCTGCCACAAAAATCTGCTGTTGGCTTCAAAAAGAGGTCTGATTCTTTGAGACACTGCAACCATAAGTGTGATCTCACAAGGCCTAAATGATATTTTAGTTTAAGTCAGGCAGCATTTTTCCCCTACAATCAAAGGTGGACACATTTTTTCATGAGCACTCAATATACTGCACCAGATGCACTGTGCCGAGTCATTCAATGGGAGCGGCTGCTTGAACTATGTGGATTTGCACTGGATTCTGGACAGCTGCAGGGTGAAATCCTCTGTAGTAGATATTCGTGAAAGATTGTGGACCATGTTTCACAGATGGAAAGCAGTGCTGCCAACTCTCATGACTTTTTTGCAAATGATGGGGGTTTGGCTGGAGCCAGTCTCACAGTGATTCAAGACCTTTATGAATTTGAGCCCTGTCCTAGGGTTGGGGTGGAGAGGATGCCCTCTGACTGGCTGAGTACCACACTTGCCTGCCTGATGGGGAAGAGCAGCCAGTCAAAGCAGCTGTAGAAGAGCTCTCTTCCCTTAGCACCTGGAATCCATTCTCACAGATGGGGAGTAGAGAGCAGAAAGATCCCAGAAGCTCAGGATGGTTTTGCTCCCTCTCTTCCCTCTTCCTGTGAGCAGTGGAGATGGGTTGGTACCTCTGCTCCTCCCTGCAGCACCCAACCTGGGAAGGGGTGTGGGAGGGGCTGAAGAACCCCTGGATCTGCTGCCCCCTACCCCATTCTGCAAAGTGGAGGATGACCCTATTGCTGCCCTTGCCCCCAGGCCTAGGAAATTGAGAATGAAGAATGCCAGGAGCAGAGATGAGGCTGGGGGGTGATGATGGGGGGACTGAACTGATGTAAGGACTGTGGTGCAAAATTTTGGGGCAAGAGGCAGGCAGATGTAGGGGTGAGCTCTGCAGTGGGAGCCAAAAATCACTTTCCCCAATACATTTGGGAAAGTGGGCACCACTGATTGTCTCACAAATTCGGGGGGGAGAGGAAGGGTTGAAAACCAAAAGACAGACCAAAATATCATTTTTGGTTTTTAAAATCTCATTTCTGGATCAATCTCGTGATCTTTTGGAGTATGACTCCTGATCTTTTTTCTCTCTTGAGAATGACAGTCCTGAGGAGGCAAAAGAGTGTGAATTTTTAAACCACACATACAATTTCTCACTTTTCCCACTCCAAACACTTGACGTACATGGAAGTTGAATCATCTTTTGCTGATGTAATCCATGATGTAAGAGGACACTCATCCTGTCAACTTCAGCCAGCCCTGACGGGACTAAAAGCGAGCAGAGCTGACCAGGGCACTCAATATGTCCCTTGGACTACCCTGCAAGTTAAGGCTACCCTCCTCTAACTGAACCTTTGGGATAGCTCATAGATGTAAATAAGGTCTGTTGTCCCCAAGGACAAATTCTCCACTGGGCCAGGAGGGTGCATTGGGCAGGCCCTGTTCTAGCAGAGATTATCAGACCCCACTGTCTCCTCCTCACAACACCCCTGAAAGGTGAATAACTATTATTTTCCCCATTTCTCAGAGGTGGAAATTGAATCAGAGAGACTACGGCCAAATGTTCAAACATGGGTGCTTAAAGCTAAAGCATATAAATAAGTTGCCTGATTTGAAAGGTGCTGAGTACTTACAGCTCCCATTGACTTCGTTGGAAGTTATCAGTCCTGTAATCATCAGACCACTAATTTAAGTGTCTAAATATAAATTTAGAAATTTAACTTTAGGCCACCAAGATTGAAAATGTTGGCTGGGTGATGCTATTATCTCTCGGCCCATTTTTTTCTCAGAAGGGAGAATGTACTGTAGGAGGTGTGCTTGCTTCTGGCTCATCTTGCTAGTTTGGGGCTTTTCAGGATATATCTCCTTAGTCATTGACACGTCTACCTTGTATTTTATACACTAACATATCACCTCTAATATAAAAGCACAAAGTCAGTGTCACCATGCCACCTTTATTCATACAGGAAAAAGGAAGATGAAATGCTGTAATTATAATGCCTTTTAAAATTGAAAAGAAAAAAAAGCTAGTTTCCTTAAAATGCCATTTTGCTCTTCAAAGGTCAGTACCATTGTGAAAGCTATGTTCATTTCAGAGCTATACCAGAAACCCAGAAATCCCTTCAATTAAAAAGTTCATCACACTATGCTTTTACTATTAGAATTCAACAGGACCATAAAGTTCTTTGTCTTCAATTAACATCAAAGATTAATATAAGTAAAAACTGAAGACATTTTTCTCATTTAGTTTTGTATGCCCTCATTAATTTATTAAAATGAGGAAGAATGAGGCTGCTAACTTGCTCAAATCAGTATGAAAGTACTGTCTATAAGATATACAAGATGAAATCTTATGTTAGCCACTCAGAATTCCTTTCCAACTATTTCCAATTTCTAAGAAAAAAGCAAGAATGTCTCAAATCAGTTAGACTGAACGTGGACTAACAAATCACAATTTCAGAGAAAAAACCCACATAAAACCCCATAAATACCAGGATAATGAGAAAAATATCCATGGATCATTTGAAATTCCAGGTAATTTACTACTAGTGTATTTCTGGTAGGGGGCTTTCTTACCCCAAATCGTTTAATATGTGCTGTTACCTAAAATAAAAATCAGCTGTATGTAATACTGCTGAAAGTTTTATGTGGTTTTAGAACACACCACACCTAAACTCAGTGGAACATTGTTTCCTTGTTATAAGAGAGATTGCAGGGAGTTCCAAATACTTCAGTTGCCCAATGTATATTTAATGGATTAACAATGTTAACAAATGATCTCTTATTTCTGGCTCCTTCTGGTGAAATATAATACTTTCAAAAGCATACTAGATGTTCCAGTTTAGTGACCCTTCCTCCTTTCATGGAATGTACACACAAACACACGCACTCTTCCCCCCCAAGCCCCCCACCCCGCACAGTTTGCTCCAACCAGTCCACTTTCCAAAAATCATCTGGAGATAAAGCAGACACTGCACTAACGATATTATATGGTCTGTTTAAGTTTTACTCTTCATTGAGATGAATACTGACAGAATTCTGAATTCTGTAGAACAGAGCAAAAAATTGATTAAGATGTCAGAATACCTTCCAAGAGCAAAGAACATCTTTACGGATTATAACTCATCTCATAAGGACATCAGTTTAATCATACATTTTTTTGCTTGTTCTCTGCTGTCAAGTGCCTCTGGTATCAGCGTGTGGGTTGTACCCGCCACTTCATTCTGATTTTATGGGGATCATTTTATCCAGGATTTTTTAAAATCTGACCTTCTTTCATCTGACTGATTACTGTAGCCAGACATCCCTACTTCTGTCTGGAAGGGTAGGGCAGATGATTTCCTTTTCCTCCTTCCTCTCCTCTGCTGTTAGTTCTGCTGCATGGATCACTCTGCGGTGAGAAGGGTTGTTTTAAAAACCAGGGTTTGAAAAGAAACAAATATTTTGCATGACTCATGTGCCAGGTGATGTACAGGAACAAATTGCAAGAGGGGCTAAAGGCTTCTGATGGAAGTCTGAGGCACAGCTGTAGGAGCAAATATTGTTTCATAATGAAAAATGTCACGAGTTTCTTTGCATATAGAACAATCATACTTCCACCCTGAATTACTTTTACAGTGAGGAAAAAGCAACAAAATATGAAAGAACTAAAGAAATGCCCCCTCCCCCCGAGCCAGTACTGTGTGCGTCAAATACTGCATCAACTCTTCATGCCAAAGTGGCAACTTTTGCCTGCAGCAGCAGCAGCCTTCTAGAACACGAGTTACTCTGGCAAGCCTATGTTCAATTTAAGTGCAGAGACTCTACACTAAGATGCCACATGCCCTTCTGCTAAGATGCTTATTTTAAAATACCTGAGAAGTGGTAAGGTAGTGCCTCACAATCTTTAACGTGTTTATTGTCACAACCCCTTTGTGGGATTGGGAAGTGCTATTATCCCTATTTTACAGACGGGGAAACTGAGGCAGAGCATGACTAAGTGACTTGTGAAAGATCACACAGGAAGCTTATGGCCCAGGAAGAATTGGACCACAGTCTTTCACATACCAGGCTAGCACCCAAACCACTGGAACATCCTTCCTCTCCCAGGACGTGGTGAGTCTTCACCAGCAGCCATGGGAAACTGTGAGCCTGGTGAGGTGGCACACCCCAATATTGGGTCCTCAGCATGGCAACTCCTGCATACGCTGAAGCCCTACTGTAGGATCCTGCTGTCTCACTTTGACCCTCCAAGTAGAAAAGAGACCTTAACTTTCCACGCCCCTCCCCACCCCACAGGCCCACCACACTGCATTACTTCAGGAGCAGTTGTCAACATATGCCCTAGAATAGATCAACCCAAATCACTCGTTCATTGGCTTGAGCTATCACTACTTACCCCCGATTCCTTACTGTCTGCACACCTAGGAATGTACCCTGGATTTCGTCTTTGGCCGGGGTGTAGAAATCACGAGGTATGGTGATCACGTTGGGTCTGTGGAAGGGAGCAGAGGGGCCAGAGTGATCACTTCAGTTCCAGACTGGCTCTTGGTATGTGTTTGTATGTAGTTGGGATGGAGGTTTCTCCACTTTCTCCACGTTCAAGGCCTTCCTGTTTTCCCTTTGGAGTAACAGACCTGCTGCAATGATCTGCCGTCAGAGATTTAACGGGTCCTATGGACTTCCCAGACTCCATGGGGCATTACACCTCCCGGCCAGGGGACTGAATCTTATGACACAACACTACTCTTTTCTGCAAAACTATAGAAGGGTTCTGACTAGTAGAATCACATCTGATGCCTCCTCCTCGTTCTCAAAGTTTATAGACGTGCTGCGTTAGCATCACAAGGACAGACTGCCATGCCCCCAGTCTCTCTCACAGGCAGGTTTTTATGGTCTAAAAAACTTAAAACAAAAAACCCAAACTGTTTCTTAACTCACTCCTCACAACAAACTTAGGGTTTCACTTCCTCTCCTCCCAGGGGTCTCCCTGCAGACCTGCTGCTTCTGCTTCCTGCCTCTCAGCCAGTTCTGCACCCTGTTCTCATGCACTGAAACTCCCTCTAAACCCTCATAGCCCAGGTGCAGCCCTGCCCACCTTTACTGTGGTCCAACTAGGAGCATCTGCTTTGGCACAGGGGAGCTTGACCTGTTCAGGGATCCAGATTGGCCAACCACTTTGTGATAGCAGATCCTCATCTCTTTATCAACTACAGCATTGTTGGTATTTTTAGGATATTCTGCTACGGGTTTCTGCCTTATTGAGCCTGGAAAGGACCATTGCCCTGCCAAACCGGTATATGGAGGAGACAGAGACCTGGATTAAAACAAGCTGGCTCATACCCGGTCCAGACCAAGTGCAGGTGATGCGTGTCGGCAGAGTGAAGTATTCTTAGGAACTGACAGGGCCAGGAACCACATCCTCCTTTGAAGGAGGGTACATGCCAGCTGCTCGATGGTGCACAGTCCATGCCAGCAGGACACAGACTTGCTTCTGAATTCCCATCTATCAATGGTGGCTATAAACGTCTTCTTTCCCCTACGGCCTGTGAAAAGATTGTTCTCTTCTGAGATGTGGTTGTAGCACCAATTCCCCACTCCTGTTACTTCAAAGATGACCTACTGTAGCCCACCACACGTGGCCACCATAGCTATTGCAGAAAGCTTTTAGCTCCGTGGAACAACAAGACCACATGACACCTGTGCTCTCCACCTAGCACTGCCTCCCAGCTGACCTCCAGGAACAGTTCAAGTCTCCGTGTAATGAATCCCTGCAGAATCCCTCAGGCCATAGAACTTCCCAAAAATAATGCCCAGAGCTTAATTTTTAGGGGGAAAAAAACAACCAAAACCCACATCCAAGCATGATTTAAAAACAGTCAGTGATGGAGAATCTATCACAACCCTTGGTAATTACTCCCACTGTTAAAAATGTATGCCTTATTTCTAGTCTGAATTTGTGTAGCTCCAACTTCTAGCCATTGGATTGTGTTGTACTTTTCTCTGCTAGATCGACAAGCAGAGATACAGTAAATATTTGTTTCCTGTATGGGTACTTGTAGACTGTAATCAAGTCAGCCCTTAACCTTCTTTGTTAAGCTAAATAGACTGAGCTCCTTGAATCTACCACTTTAAGGCATGTTTTCTAATCCTTTAAATCACTCTCATGGCTTTTCTCTGAACCCACACCAATCTATCAACATCCTTCTTGAACTGTGGACACCAGGACTAGACACAGTGTCCCAGCAGTGGTCACACCACAGCTAAACACAGAGGTAAAATAACCTCTCTACTCCTACTCAATATTCTTCTGTTTCTGCATCCCAGGATCCCATTAGCTCTTTTGGCCATCGAGGCACACTAGAAGCTCACATTCAACTGACTATCCACCACAAACCCCACATCTTCTTCAGAGTCACTGCTTCCCAGGATATAGTACCTCATCCTGTAAATATGGCCTATATTCTTTGTTCCTAGAGGTATACATTTACCTGTATTAAAAATGCATGATGTTTGCTTGCACCCAGTTTACCAGCAATGCAGATCACTCTGAGTCAGTGACCTGTACTCTTCATTATTTACCACTCCATTTACCCCACTGTGCATCATTTGCAAGCTTTTTCAGTGCTGATTTTATGTTTTCTTCTAGATGACTGATTAAAAAAAGTTATATAGCATAGGGCCAAAAACCAATCCCCGTGGGACCCCATTGGAAACGCACCCATTCAGTGATAATTCGTTCTTTACAGTTACATTTTGGATCCTGTCAGATAACCATCTTTCAATCCATATAACGTATGCCATATTCATTTTATATCATTCTACTTTTTTAATCAAAATGTCCTGAGGTACCAAACCTAAGTATATTATGTCAACTCTATTACCTTTATCCATCAAATTTGTAATCTCAAAAGAAAAAAAAATAATATCAAGTTAGTTCGACAGGATCTATTTTTCATAAACCCATTATGATTTGCATTAATGATAGTACACTCCTTTAATCCTTTATTAATGGAGTCCTCTATCAGCCCCCCTCTAGCAAAGCATTCTGAAATGATTCTTAGTTATTCACATTTTTTCAGATTAAATTCTTCCTCCCAACTGATTAGCTCATAAATGTTTTCAGCTTTGTGAAGTTGGCCCTATTAAAGCACCACATGTACATATATATATATACACACCTTACTGGTATGAACTTTATTCTACATTTTAACACATGCACATTTTACCTAAACTACCATTAATTTACTCTGCAAAGTTCTTAATCATGATCATATACTTTTGTAACTTTTGAAACATTCAAAGTGCTTTAAGAACAGTAGAGGTTAATTAACTAATTATCTATTAATCATCTACTGTCACCTCTCCTCCCAGGGTTTGCCATGACACCCGTCGTCAGCAGGTACACTATAGTTATCAGTTTCCCTCTCATGGATGTTAGCGGCTGGGTATTCCAAAGTGTGGGCCCCAGCATAAGAATTCGCTCTCACAGGAAATCCTGCAGAGCTTGGCCTCTTCTAAAGCATGATGAAAAATGCACTTTTGTTCAGGCTTTTTACTAAGCGTAAGAGTGTGAAACCCCTAGATGATTTGCCTCTCAGATGGAAATTCCCCTGAATGAATCAGAGACTAGATGAGTGGTTTAAGCTGAAGAGCATGGGGGTGCAAAGCTTATACTTTCTGTTTGGGGAAAGTTAAGTATTCTCTTTTTTAAATTATAGGACAGGTGCCCACATGCTATGGTGATCGCTACCTCATTAGCATGTGTAATACAGACCATCACAACAATTTTCTGACAATGCAAAAAGCCCACAGTTCTAGGAAAGAGGAGGATCAGAGAGTACACAGCTGCAGGTGTATAGAGATCTTGGAAAAGCATGTTTCCAGGGGGAAAAGCATGTGTTTGTTTGTGGAGGTTGGACAGGGGACAGGAGGGTGATGTGGGAGGCCGATGGAGGGGCTAGCAAACTGGAAGGATGTAAGAAGAGCACAGAATGTATGTGAGCTCTTTGGCAGATGCTAGAGCAGGTGGAATGCATAGTGTTTACACAGTTCACATTTCAATATACTAAGAAAACAGAATTTCAGGCTTTAAGCTGTTATATTAAGCTGCCCTACTCCTGCTGCTCCTGTCCCAACCACTTCTTTAAAAATCTACCTTCAGATCTTGTATGAAGCTGTTCTCTGCTGGACCGATGGTGCTGGGGCAGCTCACTGTGCCACCAGCTGAGAAAACAAATTTGAGAAAGAGCACTCGCTCAGGTTAACAAGTCTTGGGCAAGCAAACCTCTTTTCCCCAAGTCCCCTGTTCTCACCTCTTATTCCCCAAATCCCCAGGAATAGTGCACTGTGGTTGTTGAAGCTGTTAGGCAAGGAATGGAAGACTGGCTGCAGAATAGCAAGTGAAGAGGGAAGAGATTTACAATGTTCCATTTTTTACTTTTTGTATAATGAAAACCAAAGGGCTAATATATTACAGCACCAGTGACACTGTAGCAGGGATGGGGCAGGAAAAAACTGGACTTCTAGGATAAAGTATATGTCTGTGTGTGGCAGTAGTGAGTATATCTATATTTGTAATCTATAGACAGATATAAACAGTGTCCTTTATTAATTCTAATTAAGAGTAAACGAAAGTAAATCGAACTGAGGACAGGTAGAAACATTTCCCATAAGCAAAATTAGTGCTCTGCAGACTAGACCTGAGGGACTTTGTATATAAAACTGCATTGCTGATCCACAGTTGTTCTTATATCTGATCTGTGATTCATCCCCTAAGCTCAGGTCTTGGGCATTAAGAAAGGAACAAGCTTTAAAAAAAAAAAATATATATATATATATATATGTACTGTTCAAGTTCTCAGTTCATTCAGGACTGCATGAAAAAAGGACCACGTTAGAACATGTGTTTTTTGGGGAGAAGTTTGTTCTTTGTTGAACAGAGACTGAGAAAGCAACAAAATACATTTCCCTAACTAAATATGCTGGTTCAGAGCCTGGGGATGACACTAATACCCAACATTGATAATACAGCGTCTTGCATATTTAAAGCAATGTACAAATGTTAAGGGCCAGGTCATGCCATTAAAGCAAAGATGGGGGCTGGCACACAGACACTAACCACGGGGCTTTGTCTCCCAGAGCTCCTGAGTACTGCAGCTGTTGCAGGATGCAGAACAAATACCCTCCATGGCTATCCAGCTCTAGGGGATATGTGAGGAGGGAGTGGGTTCGTAGCCAGTGATGATATCCCAAATTTCCAATAACCAGTTCTATAAAGGCAGGTGATATTTAAGAACCTATTCTGAACTTCAGACTACTCTCCGCCGTGAAATTGACTCTGCCTTCTCAATTTCGACAGCGGAGAGGGAGACTCGGCATCGCAGCGGAGAATCTCCGCTGTGAAACTCACTCTCCCCTGTCAAATTCGAAACCCCACCAGCGCCCCGCAGAGCGCGACAGGGGAGGGCGCTAACAACCGGTTCGCTACATTTTTTTAATTTTAAGAACTGGTTCGCACGAACCGGTGCGAACTGGTTGGATATCATCACTGTTCGTAGCTCTATCTCCTTTCTTCGCTTTTGGAAAGGCTAAATTCTAAGTTTTGTTCATTGCTCAGTCATTGTCTCACTGTGTGATCTTGGGCAAATCTTTTAACCTCTTTGCTCTTCAATTTCTTCCCTGTGAAACTGGATGAGCAGTACTCCTACACTTTTAACAGTGAAGACCCTCGAGTGAAAGGCAAAACAGAAGGGCAAAGAATTACTGCCATTACTCAGCCTAGTTGCACTGCAGCTCCAAAGAGGCCTCATTTATAGTTGTTTTTGTTAGCCATGTTCCACTGCTTACGTTTTTAGAAATGCGCATAATCTTACCACACAGCATATCACTAGATACGTATTCATTCACTTCTTGGCCTTTTGGCTAAGATCAATTTACTGTCTCATATATTCCATATTCATAGACTAGGGTTAAGCTTGGAAGGATTCGATTTTATCAGTAAAAGTTGATAAGCATCAATTTTACCAAACCCACACAAACAAATGAAAAGTATCTCCATTGATAACCAAAATTTACAGATAGGCAAAGAAAGAAATGCTGCTTGAGAACTTAGATCTTAAGCTTATTTACTTTGTATATTTTGTCATGTCGACTATTTGTGTTTTAAAGGTGGTAAAGCTTTAACTTTTTAATCTCAACATCTATGGTCATTAAATAATTATAATCTGACACCATCCCCCATTGTTTGACCTCCCCCCTATAATTTCACACAACTGTGAAAATGTAAATAAAGATAGGAAAAAATGCTTAAAACCAAACCACTATTATCTGTGACACTGATGGACCAGATGCCAGCTCATGCCGGAGCCACAGACCAATTCATTTGTGTATTAGTATTGATCAGTCTGTTTTTTAAATGTGTAAAAGTGCATTTAATGTTTAAACTTAAGTAAAAACAAGGCAAGAAAATGTTCCACTATGATCTGTGTCCTGTTGTAATGTAGAGGTGAACATTGACATTGCGTAACCCTGTAACTAAATAGCCCATTAAATGGGGAAGAAGCCTCGTGGAAACGCAAATGTAGAACTTTAACAGACAAGTGCTAGTTTCAAAGCAAGTGGTTGTTGTGTGTGATGCATGGAGATCAAGGACTCAAAATGCATTCTTCACTCTCCATCATCAAAGGATAAGCCCATGTGGGTAGATACTCTGTCAGCTTGCTTTCTGGTCAGAAGAAGGTATAAATATGGATTAGAGGAAAGATCCTGGATCTCTGAACTGTTGGACTCTTGTAGAGAACTGCACCAAATGCAAAGATCTGAGATCCCCAGAGATAATCTGTGTACCCTGGAACGACTTTTGGGAAACTGGCAATTTGTTACATCACTGCCAGCCTCTGGAATTACAAAATGTGACTTACAGGTTAATATATTTTACCTCCTTTAACTTCTCTAAATCATTTCCTTCTCTTAGCCAATAAATCTTTAGTTATTTTACTATAGAATTAGCTGCCAGTGTTGTCTTTGGTATAAGATCCAGAGTACCAACTGATCTGGGGTAAGTGACTGGTCTCTTGGGACTGAGAGCAACCTGATGTGGTGTGATTTTTGGTTCACAGAGTTTCGTTTGTCTGAGTGGCATGGTAGACTGGAGAGTCTAAGAGAAACGTCTGTGACTTCATGGTAAAACTGCTACCGTGATCCAGGAGTTTACATTTGTTACTCGCTTGGTAGATCTAAATTATAGAACACACCAGCAGCTGGGACTGTCTGCCCTGTGTTCTGATGGTCTGCCCTGAGATAGGCAATCACACGTTGTGAGCCTCTCCAGACAGCGTGGCATTATCTATCAAAATGATTTTAAAAACAAATTTAGTCAAGCCTAACTTTGTTACTAACTTGTAACAAATTGGGCCTTCGTACATGTAATCCATTGTACTTAATTCATCTGCTCAGCACCTCAAAGGAGATGCTCCACACCCTGCATGATTGAAACAATATTCTGGGAAAGTAGTAAATGCTCCATGTATTGACAAATTTTAGGGTGGGGGGGGGAAAATCAATATTCCTGCTCTCCCGCAATCTAACCATTCATATCAACACATCATTGACTCACCCAGTCTTATAGCTGGCTGATTTAAAGACCGAGCATCTTGATCTCTTTATTATTTCCATAGCTGTAATCTGTGCGTTCACAATTTATGAGATGAGTGGAGAGAACAGAAATGTGTTAACTCAGAAGGCTGCCTGTTTTTTGTAAACATCAAATGCAACAGCACCCTCCACTGTCCATTAAAGAGAAAATATATTTGCTTTGATAATTTCTTTCAACAGGGTGACAAAGTCCAGCCACAGGAGTTCATTCTAATTACAAAGGATTACCCAGCTGTTTGAAGAACATGCATTAATATAGATGAACATAAGTGACTGGAATTTGGCCATTTCTTTGAAAAATAATGATAATGGCATAAGTTTCAGCTGTCGGAGTATAATTAAAGATGAAATTGTAATTAGTCTGCTGTGTATTTCACTATGATGTAATTCCAAAGAATGTAGAACTCTTTACGATTAAATTTTCCCCCCTAAACTCCTATCTGAATAGCATCTGAAAGAACCAAGAAAATAAAAAAAATATATGGACTTTCTAACAGAATGCGCATATCAGAGCTCTTAAGAGTGCTTGGATTTGTTTGTTGCTATAGGGCTATACGTGTTTGTGAATTGCAGCACCTTTCAAACCCAAGTAGTAGAATGATATACATGACTGTCAGCTTCCTATCTCCTCTCTAGATTCCCCATGGAACAGCGGAAAATATACAACATTTTAAGATACATGTGATAATGAAATAGACGATTCACATTATTTTACCGCACGTCTGTTTCCCTTCTTTCTCTCTTTTCAATTATTTTGTTTAAGGTGTAAAATGACATATTTGACATTGCTACATGTCACTGGGAAATGTAACTTTTCTTTTTCCCCCTCACAATTCCTCATCAGTATATAGTGTGTGTGTAATATAAAAACAACTCTGTTAAGAGGTGTGTACATATATCGTACCTTTTATAAAAGATTTCATAGTCCTCCAACGTCAATTAATTCTCACCACCCCTGTGGGCGAGGTAGATATCCCTAGTTCACAAAGCTGTGACTACAGCAAAAAGATGAGGTTAAGCAATCAGCTCCCAGACACACTAAGTGCAGGCTGGTTCAGTTCCCAGCTCTAACCATAGAAATACTGCTACCTTTGTCAACTCTGTAGTTTTATTTTGCAAGTAACCCACAGCTATAAATGCTCGGTTAAATTCACCACTGGCTTTGGCCAATGTAAACCAAGGGGCAAGTCTACCAGTGGCAGAAAGTCCACAACAGAGCGTGGAATGGAAGAAGACTGCAGATGCTTTCTTACTGTGCACTGTTGCCAGGAGAGGTGCAAACAGCCAGTGCTGTTGAAAAAGCAAGAGATATAGTCAGAGCTCCGGAGAGGTGGACTGACTGGGCAAATCTCTCCCTGCAGCTTCTACTGACAGGGATCCTATGGAGCAGACCTAATTGCCTTCATTATTATTTGCATTTATATTACAATGGGGTCTAGGGGCCTAGCCGTGATCACGATCCCACTGTGCCAGGCACTATAGACTTGTGTAATAGGCGACAGTCTGCCTTGAAGATCTCTCAATTTAAACCGGCAGAAAGACAAAAGGGTGGAAGCACAGACAGAGGTGAAGTGACCTGCCCCCACGTCACATTGCAGGTCAACGGCAGGACCAGGAACAGAAGCTAGGTTTGTTGACGAACAGTGCAGAGCACAGGACCATCTGTTGCAGAACCCCTGAAGGAGAGTCCTGCTTCAACCTCCCAAGGGGCAGAGACTGCCTCTTCCATGGAGCGCAACTGACTCACTCCCTGGACAACTTTATTCTTTTCTTGATGAGAGCCTACAGCTTCAAGTAGTGCTATTCAGAGTCACTGAGGGGAGAGCCCCTTACACCTTCCTCAGACTATCCTAGGCAGAGCTTGGGAAAGGCTTCAGTACTGAAGTGCATCGCTTCATTTAAACCTTTACCATGCAAAAAAAGCAGCAGTGAGTTTTACGCTCTTTGATAGCATTGCAGTAAAAATCAATAGTATGTGAAACCACCAAGTAGAAAGACTGCTGACATATACAGATTACCAATTGCCAATAATCACAGAATTTTTCAGACTACAATAAGAAATGAAATAGCAACCTACCATCAGTACAATTTGTTTTCTATTTATTGTAGACGTTTTGGCTGTATATGCAATTATAGCTGGGCTTTTCAAAGAGGCCCATCTCCCACTGAAAAGAGATAGAAGTTTGGCCTGTAACTCCCCTAGGCTTCTTTGAAAATCTCAGCCTAAAAGAAAAAAAAGGCTCCCATTTCATGCTCCAGGTGCCTCTTACAAAAACTTACAGAACAGCAAATATACACATTGAAAACTTCTCTCCCTGCACATCCAGAGCAAAATAAGCAACCAAACCAAATGCCTACATTTTCAAAAGTGTCTGGTGATTTGGCATGTCTATTTATGGATGCTGAAGTTGAGACCCCCCAAAAGGGCCTTATTTTCAGAAATTGCAGAGCACTTTCTCAACTTAGACACTTAAAAATCAGCTTAAAAGTACCCCATATCCTGCCTGAGCATACCAACTGTCAGTGGCCTTCCCTCTTCCTGAAAAACCTAAGAAAATAGACGACCTTTTCAGAACATTCTAATGGTCAAAAAATTCAGGCTATCTTGGGCTGGGATGGGTGGCTGGGGAGGGGAGGGGGCCGGGGGGAATCTCAATTTTCCTCTCAAAGAATGCACTTGCAGCATTTTCCTGTCTTTTTAAAATTGAGGGGGCTCAAGTTCAAAAGAGAAGCAGTCTTTTAGGATACTCTCTACACATCCGGTGGCAGCAAGCCTCGAAGCCCAGGTTCACAGCCTTGGGCTTGTGCTGCTATGCTAAAAACCAATGCGCTGTCTACACAGTTAAATTACAGCTTGGGCTGGAGCTCTGCCTCTGAAGCCCACCTTCCACTCTAGGCTTCACAGCCCAAGCCACATTGTCTACTCAGCTATTTTTAGTACAGCAGCATAAGCCCCAGTCTGTTGACCAGGCTCAGAGGGTGGGCTGTGTAGACCTTCTACGGCCTGCGACCCACCTACTTTAGTACTGTTAGCTGAATGGAATACCAGGTTTTGACCTATCAATAGGCAGCCAGTGTAGGTCATGTTTTTCTAGTTACATGACTGACAGGCTATCATTTTACTGTACACATTTGATGAATATTTAGCTGAGGTTAGTCCTGCTTTGAGCAGGGGCTTGGACTAGATGACCTCCTAAGGTCCCTTCCAACTCGAATATTCTATGGAGCACTGGCATCATGCGCTAGCAGTGGGATACATAGCTTAAGTAGTCAAATGCCTTATTCTGCACTTGCAGTAATTTAGTTTTGAGGTGACCAAGGCATGGATCCTTGGTGAAAAGGCCTATGTCTGGGGAAAAAAAAAATTAGAGTTGGTCAAAACATTTTGGATGGAACAATTTTCCATCAGAAAATGCAGTTTTATTAAGTTGTTTCATGGGAACATGTTAATTTTGATTAAATTTTATGGGAAATAATCTGAATGAATTCTTTTGACTTTCTTGTTTTGATAATGTTGAAATGTTTCATTTAGATAAGGTCAAAACATTTCATTTTGACTTTTATCCTTTAGTGTCAGTTTGTTTGGTTTTTATTATATTAATTTTAACAAATATTTATATATTATAATAATATTTGATCATTAAGAAATTTTATTAAGATATTATAGAAAAAGAATAAAATATTTCCAAAATGACTAAAATTTTTCATCCCTCAAGACATTTGGACTTTTCATTCTGCAATTAAAACAATTGTCAGAACTTGTCACAGAACTCCATTTTCCAACCAGTTCTAAGAGAGGTACAGGCTGCAGGCCACAAAGTCTTGGGGCAATGCACTTGATTGTCCAGCAGCAGCTGACAATCTAACCTCAAAGTGACAAATGTTGGGCAATCAAGGGGCAGATATCTTCACCATAAGCATTCCCCTGCTTTCTCAATTATCACTGCTTTCTCACTGCTCATCAGAATCACTTCCCTCTTACTTACCTTGATCCTCAGCCAAACAAACCTCACTGAGGTTTAAAACAAGCGTAAGGAAGTACTTCACACAATGCTCAGTCAACGTGTGGAACTCATTGCATGGGATGTTGTGAAGGCCAAAAGTATAACTGGGTTCAAAAACGAATTACATAGATTCATGGAGGATCAGTCCATCAATGGCTACCAACCAAGACGGTTAAGGATGCCACCCCATGCTCTGAGTGTCCCTAAACTTCATTCTGACAGAAGCTGGGACTGGACATCTAGAGGTGGATCACTCAAAATTGCCATGTTCTGTTTATTCTCTCTGAAGCATCTGGCAGAGAAAGGAGACTGGGCTACATGGACCTGACCTAGCATGGCCATTTTTATGACTCCATCTCAGCCAGACATGAAGGTATTTAATAAGATAAAGCTCAAGATTGTGCTTGGGTATACATGGGGTTGGAGCTGGAGAACATAAGGAGCCTTCTTCCCGGCCAATCCCTCAAATGAGCAGTGTACATGCAAATGCATTCAAGGATTCCCTCATATCTTGAATTTTATGGCAATCAATGTAAGCCTGGAGTTAAGACATTTGATTACCCTACCATTAGTGTGCACCATAGTCATTACGGTTCACTTATCTGATCTCCTAATTTTGGTACAAACTTAGCAAGCCCCTTATTGTACTTTGCTTTACGATCTTCCTCTGAACAAACTAATGTGATTCTTGACTCAGCTGCTCCTGTAGTTCTTGGGTGCTTTAAATGGGGTCTGCAACAAGAACTAGACAAAGTGGAAGGATGATATAGCCATGAGGCACATTTTGATGGTACAAAATCCTTGTCAGAACCAAGCCTTTGAGTAGTTAAAAACATGCAGCAGACTGTAGATATACATGGTATATGATACTTATGTATTATGGTGATGCTATAAGTGCCTAAACTGATACATAAATTGGAGACTTAACACTTAACCTATTTGGTAACCCATTTAAAGTTTCTTTGGCTTTTATCTCAGTCAAGAGAAGTGAAATGCAAGAAGCTTCCACTGAGTTCACAATTTATTGGCTTAATTTCAGAATAAAGCCAAAGCAACATATATTAGCTTGTTAAAAAGAAGGCATTATTCATCAGTTGATTGCTATTCTAATACCAGCATTAGGGACTACGGGCTACAAAACACGTTATAGGCTTTAAATTGAGAGTCTTCTCAATTTTTGCCCAGTTCAAAGCCTAGCAACAATTTCACAAACCAATCCAAAAGAGCAGTGATAAGGTGCACTGTGAATCAAAGGAGTCTTCTTGCAGACCTCTTGTCAGGCCTTGGCACTTCTAACTGTGGTACTTCCAGAACAGAGGTCAGCATGAGGTGGATCAGAGTGCCACATTCAGAAATACAGCAGTTATAGCAGTTTTCGATACGAGTGGACACAAGTTAAGGTAGAACCAGAGGTTGCTAAGTAAAAGGCAGGTGAAAAGTCAGAAAAACAAAAATTGTGAAAAGAGGAGAGAGATAGGAAGGAGTTACTTGATTTGCAAAAAAGCCCAGAAGATATTAAGAGCTGCCAGAGAAGCCATTTGCAGTGCACAGTGACATGTTTTATTGGCCCTACAGAATCCAAGAGCCATACTGCATATTCCTTTGCACCATTTGCTGGCATCTTATCTATTTACATGTTCACAGACACACACTACTCCTGTAATAGCTCTCTCCAATCATGGAAACTTCCACTCTCAGTCCCTTCCTTCACCAGCCCTCAGGAATTCTGTGCGCTTTCAGATTTTCTGAAGTTACTTTTGACAATTCCCAGGAATCAACAGAAGATGCACTTCTGTCACAGTCATCTCCCATCTCCCCTGAAACTCTCATCCATGTGGGGAATTTTCCTTAGCTATCAATAAGAAGCAGTTCATGGCTGCTCTTAATCAGCAATATTGATACCCTCTTTTTCTTTTCCCCCCACTTTTATTAGTGTTTATATTTGCCTGCATTCCCTAATCCTGATACCCAAGCCCATATGTAAAATGGTAGACAGGGTCTTTGGTAAATATCATTGCTCCGGAAGAAGTAGGTATAGAGGCATATGCCAGGATATTGTGTTTCCCACCAAGTTGTCCCCTTTAGTACAGAAACTGGAATCCAGTGAAAGAATGTCTTAATAGCTGGAGCTGAGTTCTAATGTAGACAAAGGATGTGAGCTTTGAAATCAGCATTTACCATGTATTACATTAATAGATTTTGTAGTATACAGCAGCAAACAAAATTTAAATACTTGAGAGTTCTGATAAAGATTGCTGGGGCAGACACATTTCTTGCTAGAGTAAACCCTACTGAGCACTGTAATTGCAAAATCTTATATTCATCACAAGAACCAAAAAACCCCAGAGACTGTAAAACCTATTCCCCCCTCACTCCACAAAGAGCCCCATAATGGAAAATTTACAAGGTCAGGAACCTGTGACAGATCAACAGACATTCCAGCTGGTGCCCAGTGTTGTGTCAATGTAGGTGGTATTAGTCACCTTATTATATTAGAGGGATCTTCAGATCCCAGGAGAAAGTTCACCCATCGTGAGCATTCAACTGCAGTCTAGTGGCAGCATTAATTCAGTAAAGTAGCTACTGGATATCAACTGATAGAATATAACAACTGTATGGTAACTATGGCTCCACAAACTTTCGATGAATCACAAGACCCTGCATTACACTGTTAAACAAGCCACATTTTTATCCCATTATAGCCCACATTTGTTGAATAAGAACTCACCAAAAGTCACATGTTCATTTTCAGATGTCATTTTGCAGCAGCAAATGACCAGTTTGGAATTAAAAAAAAAAGGATGAATTCCAAAAAGTAAAAGTTTCCAGATGGGTCATGGGACACATCAATCACATGTTAGGCCTGCTTTGATATTGTCTGTTTTGAATTTGGATTATGACCCATTCTAAAATTGGACTGGTGACCAGGGGATGAGTGGGGAAATATTAGGGTGCCCTGTTTTTTGGTAGTACTTTGTAAATTTTGTTTATGCCACAAAAATAAATCAACACAAAAATGTTTATATTGCTAGTCTGCATTATAACTTGTTTTATGTGCACTGTACTTTGAGTGGAGAAAGTCCCTCTTCCCACTGCAGAAGCAGTTGTCATTTGGGGTTCAGATGCAGCCTGCTTCTGAGGAAATACACCCTGAGCCTTGGGCTCCTGGAAGCAAAGAATTGCCAATTATGTACACTCTGAATATGCCCCCAACAAGACCCTACTTTGGGGACTGCAAGATAGAATGGAGCTCTTTTGCCAGCTCTACACCAGCCAGGGAGCCCTGTACACAGGGGGTACTCTCATATTCCACCCACTTTGGGTATATCTACACAACATTGGGGAGTGAGCCTCACAGCCCACATAGACAGACCCATGCTTGTGTGGCTCAAACTGGCACACTAAAAATAATGCTGTAGACATTCTGGTCTGAGCTAGAGTTCAAGCTCTTAAGCTAGTCAACTCGTAGGCTTCAGACCTGAGCTGGAATGTCCACATTGCTATCTTAAGAGCACTATCTTGAGCTCTGCTAGCGTGAGTCAGTCTACCCAAGCTAGGAGACTTGCTTTTAGCTGCAGTGCAGACATAGTAAGGCCTCTTTACATGGCCACAGAAAGCATAACAGGGCCTTCTAGCATTACTGGCAGGTCCACAATGCAGTGTGCCCTCTTTCAGGGAGACCTTACATTTATTCTCTCTCTTATTTTATTAGTGTCTTAATGGAAAAGAAAGGTGATTCTGAGTGGTAGCACACAGTGTGTGCTGCGTATGGGAAAAATGTAACACGTACAGTACCAACATAACTGACATCAGCAATATGAAAAAAGCACGTGACTGCATGGAAGCTGGCTACCATCCCATCAAAATGTTCCCAATGCCTCCCTCCCTCTGTCCCCATTTTAAAGCACCGATTCGGTACTGATTACAATTCTTGGAAAAGGTGAGTTGCCAAAACAGAACATTCTGAGCCCTAGAATGCTCCAAGGATTTGTCTGGAATGTTTCATTTCTAAAGCAGAAATGAAACATTTCTCTTTTTCCAAAAGGGAGAAATGTTGTCAAGTCTCTTTTGTGCCCCTATAAGGATTAACAATACAGGCATAGCTAAAAAGTCTGTACACAGTAAATGACTTGGGTCCTTTTTTTTTTGTTTTGTTTTCTCTCTCTCTCTCTCTACAGTACTACAATAAATCCTCATTTGAATATGTTTCCTGGAAACAACGGAACTTACTATGTTCTATGCATTCACTTGGGGGAAAAATGTAGTCTAAAAAGTAAAATTAGCCCATAGGGACAATATGGGAATCATTCCGTAACAAAGTAACACTAACATTTTATAAACTAAAGGACTCAATTTTGCCCTCAGACACACACAAGTAATGTCCATGAAAATTCATGATATTGTCTTGCAAGTTAGTGTGTGTATCAAAGGAAACACTTAGCCCTGTATCTCTGGAATAATCTAGTTTGTTGCATATGGATATTAGTGGTTTAATCAAAATGGAGGCCCAGTAAGGATAAAGCAAGATAATCCCTGGCCCTAGCCATGCTCTCATACTGTAGTTCTGCTCCCACACCAGGATCTCGCCCCTATGTAGATTGCCAGCAGGTTACAGAACTAACATAGGGACAGTTCATACTTCTTGATTTCAGGCTGTATGCAGACTCAGGTCAGATATCAGCTGTACTTGGCTCCTGTTTTACAACTCCTTTGCATCCATGAAGGATGGAAATATTGTTCTCTTTAAAATAAAATAATATTCTGATCTCATCCTGACTTCAGGAGTTCATACCTCAAGTACTGGCTTATGACACCTTTGCTCTAATCCAGTGTTTCTCAACTTTTTTGATACTAGAGACCAGCTTGCTACCTCCTAAACTGTGTCAGGGAGATGTTAGGGACTGGCATCTGTCCATGGACTGGTCATCGAGAAACACTGCTCTAATCCTCTAGGTATAGAAGAGAATTGCCATCCTGAACAAGCCATCTATCACCCCCAGAATCCAACTGATGCTTGAATGTACAAGTAAAGTCTCCTTCGCCAAATATAATGGCCCGCCTTCATTTGCTTTAAAAAGATACATAAATTCCACAGGCTCAGCTGGCGAGAACTAGTGCAACTCTATCAGTGGTATGCTGATTTACACCCACTGAAGAATTGGTTCCACATGGTTAGCCAGTTCTTTCTGCTTTCCCTGATTACTTTTCTGCATTGTGGATCACTAAAATATGTATTGGCTGGCTGAGTGAAGAGGTGGAAAGGTGGGAAAGCAGCTTAAAAATGGTCTCAAAATTGGAACTAAAATGGAGCACCCTTTAATGTACAGTGGTATGAAAAAGAAATGGGGTAGGCAGGCAGGAGGCCAAATTCAGACCTTGTGTAGGTGAGTACAACTGCTCTACTGTTTTAAAATTTCACCCACTTTCTGATCTTGGTCCAGGTTCTTTTTGATTTAGGATTTAACACTGGAGCATAGAGTTGGTTATGAAACTGTAGAGATACAACGATGTCGAAAAACAAAGCTTCTATCATACTGTAGTGATAAAAAATAATCTGTGCCTAAATTACTTCACTTGCTTGACAGCTGATTTCCATTAAAGCTTTGTATGGCTCTTACCGGTAATCTTGATAAGCCTCTGATAAGGTGTCCAGATGTCCTAGTTTGACCAGTTTCTAATTAATAGTCCTGTCAGTTTAAGTTGGTGTTTGTTGCCCTGGGCCACAGAGTTGGAAGTTCCCTACATCTGATGTCAATTCTTAAAAAAAGGACACCCCCGCAGACCCCGCATCATTGGATATTGAGTCCCAGCTGGGGAGACTGCAAATTTGATCAATGCAAAAGAAATTAAAGGCAAGCCTGGAAACAGCATTCCTAGGCACATGTCCTGAGAAGGTACTAATTCTCTCTCTCCATTATGCCCATGCACATACACAAGCATCCTAAGAAAGAGCTGGTTCTTCCTCTACACTGCATAGATGTGTATGCCCAGACACCAATCCCCTCCTGGTGGAAGTGCTAGTTTAAGCATTGCCCTAACAATGCTTGTGTGTCTAATTCCTACTGACCAAGAAGAAAAATAAAACAAGTAAATGCAGACAAGGCTTTTTCTTCACTAGAATTTGAAGGCAGCTTTTGATATTTCTAAGAGGATGTAAATGTTGATTATCTGTTTAAGGCCATTTTTTAAATCTATGTCAGATAAAAGCTTAAATGAGCCATCTCTTAATAGCAGCTATAAAGGAGCCATTTTTAATCCCTGTACATAGAGTAGAAAGCACAAACGATCACCTGGGGACCCAGACTTTTGGCAATCCTATGGTCCACAGCTGACTGAACAAGTCGTGGGCTAATCCAGTCTCTCTCTCCAGCAATGTGACAAGAAAAGGAAACCTAGATCAGATCCTCCCTTTGGGGCAAAAATGAGAGAGGAGGGAAATGCACAGCCTGATTTCCCGGCCCTCGCAGTGGCAATTAATGTCCCATTCTTGCATATTGTAAAACTAGCCCTGCCTACCCACAGCTGTTGATGCAGAGCTGCCAGAGATGGGCAATATAGGAATGAGAAAGCCCAACACTTAAACGAAACTAAACCTTGTTTAAAAATAGGCCCCCCAGGAACGAGAAACATTTATGAATCACTTCCAAACAACCATAAAGAATTGAAAATCCAGAAGGACAAGAAGAACAAGTGATCTGCATAGTTAGTGTCCATCCAATCAGATGATATGCTTATGAGCAGTATGACTTGCTGAGCTCGCACTGAACAAGGCATAGTCTTAAAACTGCTGTAATATACGCTCTGTTTTCTTTTGGTCTATGGATATATGCAGTAGGGATCGATCAGCCCCCCATGTCTCCTACTTGAGTTCTTACTCCCACATGCATGCTGGAGAGGGATGTAGGTCTTCCCTTTACAAGGAGTTCTAGTCTCCCACCTATATGTTAAGCAAAGCATCCTACACGCTCCCATACATTTCTTGGTATTCTCAACATGGTGCCTAGACACATCCCCTCAGACATGGAATACAAATAGGAGAATGTTGTAATGAGCTTCATGTAAATGCATCTCCTTGGCACTTGGATCACCCCTTCCTTATACCAACCAGCCAGAAGCAGAAGTAGCTATAACCCTGCCAAGGCATACCTTTGGGAGATTAAGACTCATTAATTCAAGGTGCGACAATTCTCGCAGAGGTGGAAACAATGTAGTGGGTGAGTTACATTGGTGGGCGCTACGTTTTAGTGTAGGCACTCACAGAGTTAGATCGATGTACGGTGCCTTACGTCAGCTTAACTCTGTAGTGTAGACTAAGCTAGAGTGACTTTTCTTCTGCATTGTAAACAAGAAAATCATGGCGGCATCATGGAAACGCAGAAGCCCAGAAACAGTGCTAGATACAGGCACAGCCTACTCAGCAGATTGGAAACACTTTTGCAGACTATGGGTACCTCCTCTTAGCTTCAGTACAAATTAATGCAGCCGATTCCACGGGAAAGAACCTTAAACTAGAGACAGCTGGGTATGTGAAATCTCCGAAGAAAATGGGAAGCCCCCCTCTTGTTAGAATTATAAACTGATAAAATTGGACCTCAGCCTTCCAAATTATAATAAATAATAATAAAATACAGATCTTTAAGGAAGAGTCAAGTTTGTCAGAAAATAAATTTACAAAAAATTCTGGATGCTTCCCACTACCACTGGGCTTTATCAAATGTGTTGACATCTAAAGCAGAAACCCTGCAATACAGACATGCAGTTTCTCCACTCCTGCCCATTATATTTTAATACATTTTTCATATACACTTTTAGTCAAGGCTCCGTGCCAAGTAGTTTCCATTTGTTCCGTATTTGTCCAGTGCCACGTTTGCCGTAGGCTTAGCTTCTTTAATTTTTTCTTCTTTAAAAAAAAGTTAATTGCTGGTAGATTTGGACCACAAGAGTCTATTGTTGGATGTGCTAGAAGGAAGAAGGATTTATAAACTGTGCCTAATTCCCTCCTCCTTCCTCAAGAGTTAAATGCTAACCCCAAATTACAACATGGATTCCTAATGTTCAATAATTAAAAACAAAAGTTAGTCCCAATGGTAAGTAGTGAGGTCTGAGAGATATTCTTCAAAATCAAAACCAACCTTCTAACTACTAAATATTATGCGTACAAATTAGTTACATTTGATCAGTGGCTCTTGCTTATTCAAAGTGTGTTGGTTTTTGCTTGTGACTTTCACAAACATTTTGTTTAGAGCACTCACATTCTGTTTACAGGAAAGCATTTAAGAATGGTAAGTTGGCGATGCTATATATATTTATTTTTCAGTTGATGTTCAATAACAATCACTATCTTCTGCCATCATATGTATTATTTGTATTGCAAGAGCACCTATGAGCTCTAGTCCTCCACCACAACTCCACAGATACTTTCCTCTTACAATGTCAACTGCAAATAAATAATTTACAACAATACAAAAACCAAATAACTTCTACAAAATTCATAAAACATTATGGAAAGTAATAAATGGTTGCACCTACTGGTGATGAGCCTCAAAAATTCATTAGCTCCGTGTTGGATAAACATTAAAAGGCTAGAATACCTATCCAAAGCGTATTTGAATTATCCAGCTCTTTTTGAGCCACAAATCAGGCTGTACATCAAATCAGAATAGGCTTTCAGACAAGATTTCTGGCAGTTTCTGATACCAAGTAGGTGATAAATATAGGGAGATTTTGCCCATTTCATATGATAACATGATTTGTCTTTTTAAATAAGTGTTAAAAGAGCCTGGGATAGATTGTTTTTAAATTCCCTTATAAATCAGTAAGTAAAAAGAACAGCTGCTCTCATAAGATGCTGGTGACACGTCCACTGACCCTTCAGGGAACTAGGGAGTGAAGAGGCACAAGAAAAAATGAAGCAAGAGTCAAACAGACTTTTCTGAACCTCAGAAAAGTTTCACTTTGGATTCAATTCAATTTTTGAGTCAAGGGTCTTGTTGATTTTTATTTTATCAGAACCCGTTTCAAGTGCCTAAAGTCTGCAATGTGGTGGGGCACACATATTATGCTACTCAAAGTCTTGGCAGAGATTTTTCACCTCTGGAGACCTGAGTTCAACTCCCGGCTTTGGTCAAAAGGAAAAATGAGAGTGGTGGTCTCGACCTACTCCCTAGTGGGAATCTGTCCGCATCTCAGATCATTACCACACGGTTTGGCATAGTTGGAAGTTAGTGCTTGGGAGAGTCCCAGAGCTGGAATAACAGGGTTGTTGCAGGTCAGGACTGAGTTGCATTAGCATAGCTGTGTGGGAGGCTGGCACAGTCCCTGCTGACGCTGCCTGGCTTCAACCCATGCAGATGCCTTCATTTTCATTAGGACTTTCAAGCAGAAGAGTCCAGTATAAAGATGGTGTCCTGGCAGCACATTACAAAAAGTCTAAGATCCTTTTAAGACGTAGAGGGAGCCATGAGCATGGGGACCTTCCACCGCTATAATGTGTAGGGGGGTAGTAGCTATTGGATTGAAAGCATACATTAGTACATATTTGTGACAAATCACATTTACTTCCAAGTGATCTTTTCCAGGGAAACACACTTAACAATTCCTTGTCTCTTAAAGATAACAGAAACACAGTGGATCTGAAAGGCCAACAGTAGATGACTAATAAAAGCCCTAGACGTAATTCCTGCAGCGGCACATGCTGTACTGTTGAGATCATTGGACCCTAGCTAAATAACTGGGGGACAAAGGGCTGGGAATGCTTTCATTTTGTGCGACTTCCCGTCATGTCAGGTGCTGGCTTTTATTCTTAAAAAAGCCTGGCTCTTTCTTCAGTCTGCCGTTCTATCAGAAGAGACCTGGTAGCTGTCATGAACTATGGGGACTCAGTCTTAGCATACTCCAGCACTACGGACTCAAGAAACATTTCCTATTCAGCAACTTTGACTTGATCACAAATGTCTCTGCAGAGTGGGTCATAAGACACAGACTATAGCTTGTAATGTGTGTACTGCGGTCTTAACCTAGAGGGGAATTGGTGGGAGAAAAGAACCAGAGGAGTAGAACTTACTTAAGAAAACTTGAAATATCGCCAACCCTAGGGCTCCTCAGTAAGAAAGGGAACTGATTAGGAGGATGAGAGATACATCTCAACATCATCCAGGCAGGTTCTTACTCCATTTATACACTTACTATGAGTAAGCATTGTAGTAAGAAATGTATCTTACAGACCTTTATCATCTTTTCCTTTTTCCATAGACTCTTAGGCACAGATGCTCACCTGGTTAAATACAAAGCTGCTAGTAGGACCACTCAAATATGAAATAAAATGCACAAATGTACTTGCAGAAAAATATTTGTGAACCTAACATCATCCTTCTCATAATCCCCTTTTCTGTTTGCTCTTGTGGCATGCACATATTTGTCATGGTGTATTGTGTTGTACTACTTTGTAATTCGAGATCGACCTGAAATAAAACCCAAACTTGCGTTCAAATGTTGGCAGACAGAAATGGATCTGAGCTGCATGTGTCTATGTGGTACGTGCATTATCTACAGTATTTTGAATCAGATGTGTTATGATATTTACCCTTTTATCTGGCTTTGAGTTTAGTTCTATATTTCAGCTCTGCTTACCCACTTTCCAAATGTCATCAGCTTCCAGTGTCTCATTTTCCAGTCTTGGAATACAGAGTTGGGATCATCTAGCTAAGAGACTGATGCACTCTTGGATTGAGTGCACAGGGATAACATGGTGCTTTCTCTTCCACTTCCAAATATGTGGTGAAATCTTGCTCCATTGAAGTCAATGAGAGTTTTGCCATTCATTTCAATGGAGCCAGGACTTCACACTTCGTTTTCAGCCTAGACCACCACATCATACAGAGAATTTAACTTATGTTTCCATGAACTGTACAGATCATAAAAGGGAAATTCTTTTCCCCATGGAAAGCCATCCTATTTCCAATATGCAGATATACAGGGTTTAACATCAGACTCCATTTATCCGTGCTGCCTCCCCCCAAAAAATCTCAGCTGACATATAGCATTCTTTTATAAGTTTAAAGCGTGCGAATGAGCAGCAACTTTCCTTGACACTATAGCACTTTAAGGATTACACAACTTTTCTCCTTTCTATATAAAAAAGGCAGATCCTACTAATTCTTTTAGTGCAGAACTAAAAGTAACATCACTAATATAGACTGAGTTGAAATAATCATTTTAATTATAATGATCCTACTAGAAAAGGGACTGGGAGGGGAAACCATTTAAACCAATATCTTAGAGATGAAAAAGTACATTCACACTGAAAATCTTTGCTCAGACAGGAAGGAATTAAAAGACTGACCAATTTGAATGGCGAGTCACCAGCCATATGAGAGTTTTACCAATGCCCTGGGATTATCATGGTTTCTGGCTTGTTAAAAGTAATAGTAAATGCTGTGGATTAACCCAAGACTTTAATAAATACAATTAAAAGTAGAATCTGAAGGAAAACCATGTCAAACTGATAGAATAAGTTCTTTCTGGCCACAGATTCTACTGCCAACATGAACAGAAGTGGGGAAAAGTCAAGTTCGGTTGGTGGTTCTCTCTCTTTTCAGCCAAAACCTGGTAGAGAATTCCCTATTTACCAAAGCCATTGTTCTTGGTGAACTATCACATTGTATCCATTTGGGAACATATTGGCCCAGGGCAGATTTTTCTAAGACACTCAACATTGTCAAAAACTTTATGATACAATCAAAAAAGACCACTAAGCTTGGACATGCTGTACACATAGATTCCATAATGCTTAAGAAGCATGTTATATGAGTCACACAGTAATGGCCTGCAACAAAATTCAGATTAATTTGATTTGGCAAACAGGTGCCTAGGATGCCAGCCTAGAGCTTTACATCAACAGTAGAACCTCCGTTATGAACAACCTTCATTCCTGAGGTGTTTGTAACTCTGAACAAAATTCTATGGTTATCCTTTCAAAAATTTACAACTGAGCATTGACTTAATACAGCTTTGAAACTCTACTATGCAGAAGAAAATGCTGCTTTTAACCATCTCAATTTAAATGAAACAAGCACAAAAACAGTTCTCTTACCTTGTCAAATCTTAATTTTTAAAAACCTTTCCTTTTATTTTTTTAGTTGCTCATGTTTAACGTATGGTACTGTATTTACTTTTTTTTGTTTTGGTCTCTGCTGCTGCCTGATTGCGTACTTCTGGTTCCAAATGAGGTGCGTGGTTGACCGGTCAGTTCATAACTCTGGTGTTTGCAACTGAGGTTCTACCGTATATTTAATAAGAACTAGCAGGTACGTGCTGTAACATTCTAGTTCTCTCAGATCAGTGATATGTATGTTGTATTGGATAACATTGAGAACAGAGAATTTAAGTCTGGAGATCATTAAGACTACTTCTCCCAAACTGGTCATTTCTTGGTGTAATTTCTGACACATGAAATAGTATATAGTAGTCCATTAAAAAAAAATGTCTTCTTTCCTGGGTCTTCATTGCCAAAATAACAGCTGGTATTATTTGTCCTCTGGCGTAAAAATGTTCAAAAATATGCCATCTTAGTTGTCTCATGAATGCAGTCAATACTTGATGCTATCTATAGCTTCTTTGAGAACACTGGAGTTGCAGAAGTGTGACTATGCAGGTGAATCTAATGTAATGGATGGATGGCTCATTAGCATGTGGCACTGAATAGTAAAGTGAGGTATGAGGCTCATACAGGGAATTTAGAAGAAGAGGTAAATATAATGCAGACTCAGGGACATACATGAAAGGATGTTTGGGAAATAGCAGGGTCAGACTAGAGGCAAAAGGTTCTACAAACAAGTGGACTTTCATGTGTTTAAGGGTTTTTTTTCAAATGACTCCAGGAACATAGTTCTGAAACCACCTTCCCCACCAACTTGGATCCTGTTTTGAATGTCACAGCTCAAGCTTTTCTAAGCCTACCTCTACACTTGCTGCCAAATTTGGCAGCAGTCGACGGGAGATACGCAAGTTACATAAAGTACATGTCAAAAGTGGGACACAATTTAACTAAGATGTGAACAGTAACATACCTGCCCTACACCATCACTTGCTTCTCATGAAACTCATTTTCTTAGACATCCTTCTTCCCTGATTTACTGCCCAACTCAGTCTTCAGCTCTCCACAGTAAATATCTTTTATAGTGTGCGGGGGTGGGGGAGAGTAATTCCCCACAGCTGTCTCAATCTTAGGCAAATCCCCATTCTCAGGACAGGTATCTGTGGCCATTGGCTCTAGCCAGAAGGAGAATTTTAACCTCTGAGTTAGATCAGTAAACCCCATTTCAGATGGGTGTTTCTGCAACAGTGTTCCAGGAATGTTACAAAAAAGCAATGCAGCTAAAACATGCACAATAAATATGTAATAATAAGACATCAGCATGTTCTAGAAGTACTAAAAGAGTGAAAAGTCTTAATGCTCTCTACAAAAACGGCTAATTCTGTAGCATGTGTTTATTGTCATTTAACATGTATATTGCAGTAGCACCCAGAGGACACAGCTGGGTTGGCTCTCATTGTTCAAAGGTGTTGTACAAAAAAAAAAAAAGTGTGGTAAATGGCAATTCCAGTTTCAGAATCATAAAAGACATGGTGAATAGGCTGCGTCACCCTAAGGGACAGTATGCATGCTCACTCTTCCTGCACATCACTCTTCCCTCTGTACCACCCCAATGTGGGCCACATTGTAAGTGACACAGCCTAGCCCACTGCAAATGGAGGATTTTGGTCTGCCGGTGAGCCTTGATTTGGGTCCAGAGAAGCTGAATGAATTTATTATCAGTGACAGCATTTACTGAAAGTGCTGTATGACAAAAATCTCTTTATAGCATCAAATAACTGGGGTTTCCTTAACTGTTTCCATTTTCATGAATTGGCAATTAAACATCGGGTTAAGGAGACCTGGTAGAAATAATTAACTTGAGTCTTCAAGAAGCTTTTGATAACTTCCTTTCCCAAGTCCATAAAGCGAGGGAGAAACGCTAGGACGCAGGAGCAGCAGGCCAGCATTGGGATCATAATGTATAGCAAACGCGTGCAAGTCAGTGGCACAGTAAGTCATCAGACGAAATATAATGGCTGCATTTAGGAAAGGACTAGCCACTTTTATGACCATTGGGAATACCAGTTTGCACACTGAGATGATAGAAGTGGTAAAACCTCATTCCTCACAGTGCAAGCTAGTCTCCTTTGGGTCTCAGAAAGGTACCTTTCACTCTTACGAACATGGCTGAACAACTGGCATGGTATTATTTTTTAATCTATAATTTGCCCTAGCCCGAAGTCAGGTAATTGGCCACTTTCAAAGGCTGGATATATCATTATAGATGGTCATCTGATCTGTTATGCTAATGTCTGAGTTCCCATTAGCTTCTCACTTCCACAAGGAATATATTTATCCACAGAATGTTCTGCTATCCAGTATCCCCATCAACTTATTATCCATCCCAGTTGTTAATCATTGCTCCCTTACTATTTGTTCATTGATGGGATCAAGCATAAAACAAATCTTCATGTCAACAAATGAATTAAAGGCCATAAACTATCTTTTCCCTAATCTACTATTTCAGCACATTAGCTAATAAAACCCATTTCAGTGACCCTTGGAATGCCATACTGACATTTTATAGTTGGTTTCCCCAATCACAGATGAAAATGATTAAAAGCTACAAGGGACCTTTTTATACAGGTCTATTAATAGTTGGGATTTAAAAAACAAAATTTAGGGTAACTTATTTTGAGCTTGAAGGACCAAGTGCATAACAGCGGCTGGCGTCAGAAGTCACTGTAATATACATTCCAGTTTTCCCTCAGCCAGCCACAAAAAGAAAATTGATGGCCTGTTCTCCAGGGCTCATGTATTCCTCCTCAGCTGCTGTCTCCCACACTGCTGTTGTACTACCCTGTTTTCACTGGAAAAGAATGCACAACATTCAAGCTATTCCAAGCAACATCCTTGATGTCTGGACTTCATGGGAATGTTTGACACCGCAGTTATTACTAACTGTTAACTTTCATACCTTGGACTGTTTTTCTTGGCAGCTTCTTCTATTTTGCTAGTTGGACAGACACAGGCCAGGGCAGTCTTTGCTAAAACCATGAGAAGCGTCCCCATTATCATACTGTCACCGGTGGGAAGACCTGGCTGACGACACCATGCTGCGTGAAAAGACTAATATCCTATCTCCTCCTCTCCGATCTCCAGATGAGACTCAGGCAGCTTTAAACAGTCTTTGGATCACCTTGGAAGTCTACAATATCATCAATGGAGAGAGGAGCGAGGAGACATTGGTTAGGTCTGAAGAAACTCTAGCCCCCTCAGCCCCGCTGCCCCATGTTGTGGAAAAGCTTTTCAAATGTTCACAGTATGCGAAATGATTGTGTTAGGAGATATGGTTCTTCCCCACTTGTACATCTATTGTGCCACCACCAATGTAGTCTGTCAGGAGGTCATGAGTATAAACTCGGGTTAGCCATACTGCTAATTAGCAGTAGGGGGCCCAGGCTTGCTTTTCTCCTGTTTCTGTGGTAAACAGAATGAATGGTAAAAAAATCCCATTGGCTTCAGTGGGAAGATGTGGTCTCTCCATTGTTAGATCAATCTAGCAGAGAGGGCTCTCAGAAGATCACATTTATTTTTGATTTAAAAGGTTTTATATTCTGTTCATTTCCATGCTCTCTGAATGCCTTAATGAAAAAAACCCCTCATAAACCCTCTGTGGAGGTCAGCAAGTCACATGAGCTCAGTTTTATGGACTGTGACATAAAGCATAGAAGGATTAGTGACTTGTTCAAAGACATTCTGGAAGTCTCTGGCAGAGCTGGAAACTGAACTCATTATCTCCAGAACCTCAGTTCAAGTCCTTAACCAATGGACCATCCTCCCTCTCATAACTGTCTGTGTTGGGAAGAGAATTAGAGCAATTCTGAGCCCACTGAGCCAATAAATTAAATTCCCATGACATACAAAACCAGCAGTTGGCACTGGCATACTTCGCTGCTGGCAATTGCCTTACTAGTGATCGCTATGGGTACATCTACATTGCAAAAAAACAAACAAAAAAAACCACACCGCAGTGAGTCTCAGAGCCCGGGTCAACTGATTCAGGCTTGTGGGGCTCACTTTATAGGGCTTGGAAAGGAGTTTAGGCTTTGGAAACCAGTGAATGGGGTGGTCTCCAAGTCAGAGTCCATGCTCAAATGGGAACATCTACACTACTATTTTTAGACCCACAGCACAAGCCTGAGTCAGTTGACCTAGGCTCGGAGACTAGCTGCTGTGGGTGTGGTGGGTTGTGTGTGTGTGTGTGTAGATTAACTCCCTCCCCCTCAGAATAAACAAATTATTTCAAGCCCAGTGCATAATTTGACTAGGATAATAAAAGGCTTGGCTATTTCTTTAGATCTATAAGTGAGCTTGGGGGCCTCTTAATCTGGCAGCTAAGGAGCACTAACCCTCATTATAAAAATCTTGCAAACTGTTTAGCATAGGCCCAAGACTGGAGCAGCAAGTAGATAAGTATGGATGGACAAGGATGTCTAAGGAAAGCTTGCATGCAGTCTGCTTAACTATACTGGATCTAGTTAGTGATATTTCTTCTTATGCATGATCCTAAATTCATTGAGAGAGACTGAAAAAGTGATCTTGTAAGAATGAATAAAGTGAATCAACCAAGAGTATATAAAGGCTATGAGGGAAATTATTTTCCATTAATTCATGTAACTTAACTCATTTGACAGCAGGATGCAGTGTCATTTTAATTTAGAATCTAGCTTGTATTGATGTGTCACACATGCACATACTTAGCATTCTTTAAAACACTGCCTTTTGCACAATTCACAAAGAAAGTAAGCAGAAGCTAGAGCCCTTGGTAAACTCTTAAATAGACACTATCAAGCATCATTGGTAAGATGACCAAAGCATGAAACCAAACAGAGTGAACCAACAATTCTATACATTTAAGCCAAAGATACAAAAGAAACTCATCTTTCTTGACTCCAGTTATTTAACTGCTAGAGCTTTGGGAATTCTCTTCATGAGAAAAAGCAGAAATGCACCAATTACAATTGTTCCATCATTCAAATGCAGCAGATAGAAGGAATGGTGGGAAGGAAAGAAAAGAACGATTCATTATTAAGAGCAAGAGAAACAATGCTATTTAATCAGGGTGCTCGGTCTTCCTTTGCAGGGAGAAACATGCATTGCTGTCTGCTCTCTTCTGGCAGAGAAACAAATTCCTTGTGAAAAATGACAATGTTAATTGAATGACTAATAGGGTGCAGTGGTCCCCAATGAAAACAAAGGGTAACTCCAGCTCTTCTGCCCCCCCCTCCCCCAAATGGACTATATAAGTGGCTATGTGGAGACAAATAGGCAACATGTCTTTAGAAAGGCAGGGTTCTATGACCAGGGTCATAAGACCACATTGAACTTCAAGGGCTGGATTCTCTGATCCATCGAGTTTGCTTTTTACCTATGACAGCTGTCCCCATCTCATGTGAGGGCCATGTTGGGGCCGAGAGGAGGAATGGTGAAGCTGAGTTCCACTACACTTAACGTATGCTGGCATTAGCTCTGTGAAAGAGCTTGTGAATGCGGTGGAAGTTAGAATGCTCTAAACATCTTACTGCTCTGACTTCAACTAGAGCCAGGTAGACAAGGATCAGAGAGCTGAAACTGGATCCCTGCAGCTGCCGCTATCCACTATGTCCAAGAGCAGCTCCAAAGTAGTGAAAAATGAGGGTCCAAGATGGGGATTTTTAGGTTCACTCTTTTTTGCCTCAGTTTCTTGTTATAAATGCTAGTCCTTACAGGAAAGGCCTTGTTCACTATCTGGCGGTTGGGTTTTATTGCCAAATCATTCCACCAGGTTTACAGTTTATAGCAAAATTAATCATGGAAAGAAAACAAAGCCTTTGAAATGCTTCAGCATACAAAAGGACGTAGGTGAAGTGTGATCACATAGGGTCCAATCCTGCCCTTGTCATACTCACTGTTCTGAGCCTATGCAAAGCTGTATTGTCTAGCCTGTGTCCAGGCCACCACATCCCGAGCATCTTCTCATGCACATGGAAAGTAAGCACTGCATAAAGCTTCCAGGAACACCCACTTCCTCTCCCAGGGCCAGACAGAGTTATCTTCTGTAGTGGGTTGCATCAAGTAATCCCTGCCTAGACTCCGTCTTGGCGGGGGTGTACCGTATACACTCTAGTTGGCAGTCAGACACTGGGAAAACTTAAGGCAGAAAAAGCATAAACATAGTCTGGAATGGCAGCTCTGAAGCAGAGCTGTTTGCTGGGGGAAGACAGTCAAAGAGTCCTCCCCTTTCTGCACACGCACGACCTCCCACTTCCTACTAAAAGGTGTATTTTGTTGGCGTTTGTTACAGGGAAAGATACGGTGCTCTGGACTTCTTCACTTTCTCCCCACATAGCATCTTCAGAGCATCTAGCCCGAGTCACTGGCTGGTGGATTCTCTGTACCTTGAAGTCTTTAAACCATGATTTGAGGACTTCAGTAGCTCAGTAATCGGTTAGGGTCTATTACAGGAGTGGGTGGGTGAGGTTCTGTGCCCAGCTTTGTGCAGGAGGTCAGACTAGATGGTCTCTTTTGACCTTAAAGTCCATCAGTAATCAGAAGGCCGTTCTTGGACCTCGAAGGAGACCAGGATCTATAGATGGTTCATCAGAGGAGTGGAAATTTCAGCTACACAAACATCCTGCCCTTTCTTCCCATTTTAAAAAAGGGAAAAACAAAAACCACTATGTGGGTCTAGACAGCAGATTAGGCATAAAAGCATTAAGTGTATCTACTTCCATACTCAGATCAACCAGCCTCAGGATCAAATGAGCCAGTGTGAAGCTGGCCTCATAAAGGGCTTTCCATGCTCCTTACAGCCACCTAGAAAGGGCCTAGGATTTGCTTCATAACTAGCAGTCACCCTCAGAGATTGGACTATACATGTCTATAACCTTGCTGCATGCTCAGAGTTAGGCTTCTATATCCATAGTTAGGCACTTAGATAAGAAGCCTAATATTCATTGGTGCTGAGCACCTATATAGATATAAGTGGGAGTTGTGGGTACTCAGCATCTATGGAAATCAGGCCTCTTCTTAAGGTACCTAATTATAGATTTAGAGGCACCAGATCTGAAAATGTTAACATACGATTCTACATTTAGATATTTGTTGGGTGAGACCAAACCAACATCTTTTCCCTCATCCCTAGTGACTGTTCAAGTGGAAGTGAAAGATCATACAGCACTTTCTGAAAACACTACAGAATATTAATCTCAGTGTCCTGGCCAGAATTCCCTCTTCCAGTGAAAATACATTTGCATGTGAGGCTGTGTGAGAGATCTGACTGAATGCATGATGCCTGCAGCTTTTGCCCATATAGTCACTGTATTACTTGTAACTAATTCTGTATCGTAAAGCACTTGGGGGTGCTTTGCATATTAAAGGTGCATGACATTGTGGCCTCATGTTGGGTTTTATATGCTTTGCATAGCCTAAAGGGCTTACCCTCCTTGCCAAGCCTGGAAATTGGCATCTGAGCTTTATCTGCAACAAATGAGACTATGTTTCCCTAGTCTTCCCTTCCACATGTTTATTCTCATATCTGCTTGCATGCCAGCATCCAAAGCTGCTGAGTGTTAAAGAAAGATCTGCCCAGATATAGCGATTCTTTGCTAAACATTCTGATTATATTCAGGTTTGTTAAAATTGTGTCTGGCAGCTACTTTCTTTAACTCTCCTAATGCCAATGGAAAAAAAATCTGAGTGCCAAAGCCTGTTCAGTAAATGTACACTAATAAACTTTGAACTATTATGGCATTTATGTTAAAGGAGTTCTTGTTAGTCAAAGTATATTTTATTTGGCTTCTGAACAACTTTATATTTCTTTTTATGCAAATGAAGTAACTCCAACAACCCCCATCAATAGATTCATTTGACAAAATCTTGGATGGCCAGCCAAGTAACCCTCTCAGGGCTTTGTCTCATGCAGGTGGGAGAGGAGTGTGCATTCGGAATAGATATTCCAAATACAAAATGAAGGGGCAGATCCTCAGTTGGTATAAATCAGCATAGCTCCATTACATTCAGTGGAATTCAGTTGATGTACACCAACTGAGCAGGGGTGCTGGAATCATTTTTATAGAGGTGGTGCTGAGAGCCTTTGAACCAAGCTGCAAACCCTGCCTATAATGGAAGCCACTTCAAGCCAGAAGCCATAGTTCCAGCACTTATGCAACGGAGTCTTGGCCAAAATTGGGATTAATTTACCACAGTTTTGTTTGAGGCCTTCATGGCAGTTCATTACTTGAACATTTGCTCTGTTGTTGACATGGGCAACATTATGGGGAGCAGTGGTTTTTAGTTATTCCATACCATGAGCCCTTTCCCATGCCAGAACCATCCTTGGATCCCTTCCTGTCTAATGATCACTCCCCTCTAATTAACTGCTATAGAAAGGGCTACACAATGCCCTGACACCTGTCCATGGCCCCAAGTTAAAAACTCCTCAATTGGAATGCAAGGCATTAGAAGGCAGTCAGTTGACCGAAGCTTTACTCGAAGCCCTGCCATTGACTAATTGACTATGTGACCTTGGGCAAGTCATTAACTTACGCATGCCTTAGTTTCCTCATCTGCAAATGGATAGTCAAACAGATTTGGCTGAAGTATTCATTGCAAGTATAAAATTAGGTTAATGAATCAATCCTGATTTTTGTGAATACATTTGTTATTGGTAGGTATTCATCAAATAGTTTGAACTAACAATTTTCTGCCACATGGGTTGGCCACAAAGGGATCACTTTGTTTATTTGCTATTCATTGTTAATGATGTATGATTTGTCACTCAGGTCACATGATATTATTTCTCTTCCATGTCTGGATGACTGAACATTTTAAAACAGGAGAATAATGAAAAACAGGGAACTGACAGCAAATAATGAAGACAATATTTTTTGCACACTAATACAGGTATTCATGAGAACCACAGCCATTCCCCAAATATTTGTGCAAATAAAACCCTTTCACAGTAACTTTTGTGGTTATCAAATAAAGTGGGCACAAGCATGTTTGAATGGAACAACCCTTCAGAACACAAACAACTGTTTGAACACTGCTGTACTCACCACACTCTGGTCTTAAACCTCTTCTATTCAAAGGCAAGACAGTCTGCTCGAGGGTATTATAAATATTCCTGGGCAGTGGGAGAGAAGAAAATTATTACTTTTCTTCTGTGCAATTTTCTCTCCTATTGGGCTCTGAGACAACTCTAGTTATGGTGATTGAAAGGTAAGCTCAAGGCAGGTATTGCTCAGGTCTAGTTTCACTATAAAATATCCCTGGTATAAGGCTAGCTATAAGTCTTTCAAACTATCAATTTTGAATGATTTTGTCATTAGGAAAGAATTTATTGGCTTTACATTTAATATAGAGGAATAGTTTCAGAGGATTTTGTAGTGGCAAATGGTAAGTTTAAACAGACTCAGGGAAAGTCTAAATGGCGTACAACTTCCAAAGCACCTCAGACCGTGTAGTATGTCTTCTACCAGTAAGTTTATAGCATTTGTTGCTTCTTATTTTAATGTAAGGTACACTTGTCTCAACTGGTTTCTTATATGGATATAGAAGCAATTCTTCCAATACTGTCTTCATCACTGCCCTTGAGCCCTAATCTACAGGCATCCTGCCTGTGTGAGATCTAGAAATGGTAAATGAATACAATGGGCATTCTTTGTGGATGTTAGAGGGGCATTTGTTAAAGACAGCCATGCATCGCAGCATTCCTTAAAGTAGCATCTCTTTGGTAGATTCTTAATAAGATCTGCAGCTAGTAGGCTGAACACAGATCTCTGTCAAAGGAATTAGGCCCCAGACATTAGCTGGTACAAATCAGTGTAGCTCCATCCATCAGCAATTTACATCAGCTGAGGTTTTGAGGCCATAGTGTCTTAGGTACAAGAAAATTCTCTTGCTTTTCTTTGGCAATAATGGAACAACCATATTCCTATAGTTTTATTGCATATTGTGTTTTAGCACTGTATGCTCGCCAGAACATAGAACTAAGGATCATACACTGCTCTGCATCCGTGCATATAACTTTCATTGAATCTATGGGAGTCACATGTGGATGAAGGTCAATATACTCTATGGGTGAAATCCTGACACTACTGAAGTTAACGTGAGTTTTGCTGTTGATTTCAATGGGACCGGGATTTCACCCTATGCTTCTAAGTATTTAGACAGCACCACCCTATGGTAAACTTTTCATAACAGTGATTCCCGTCCTTTAAACACAGGCAGGTAGTCTTAAGTGGTCAAGTCCTGCTTTCAGTTATACTCTCAAACATTTGATTCCAGGATGAAATTGAGGATAGAATTTGTCATGGGGGTGAAATCTTCCAACTGAAATGAATGGTAAAATTCCTATTGACTAGATTAGGGGCAGGATTTCATCCCACGTATTTTGATCCAAAAGCAGGATGCACTGATAAACCCTTTCTAAAAATATACACTGTCTATACCAGCATGACAGTTTTTTGTTTTACCAGGGATTCCTCCTAGGAAATAGAATCCAAATTATACAGTGGCTTCAGTACTCCTTCCCTTCTATCAGGCTGAGTAATGTATTCCAGGGGACTACAAGATTATGTCAGCATCCTTCGTTTTACCCAATGAAATTTAAAACAAAGAATCATTTTTACAAAAGTTGTGATCATTGCCAAATTACCTAAGAAGTCTTTAAAATAGAAATGAAAGCGTTTATCACCTTCTGAGACTCTACATATGCTCCAAAGTAAACAACATTGCTCTTCTGAAGATAGACATTTCATCTCCTAGCTTCCTACTAAGCCAAGTTAACACAGTGGAACAAAAGGTGTAAGTATTCTCGTGAGCACCTGAAGTGACGGAGCATTCCGCTACCGGCAACATCTACCTTTGCCTTGTCCAGAAAGAACGCTTTTAGCAAGTGGAATAGAATCTAGTAGAGAAGACAAGAGAATGGAAGCAATGGATAATTGCACCCTGCCAAGTGCTTTTGCCAGTGATGCTGTGTCAGGAATTTCTCTTCTCCCTAGTCAGGGACAACTCAGGTGATTTAAGATGGCACTGGAACTCTAAGAGCTAACATATTGTTGTGCTAGCACGAACAGTTACAGTTGAGCAAGCAACTGTGAGCTTGGAACAATTTTAGTACACTAATCTTTGTGCTGAATTGTCTTTTACTTAATTTGAAACCCAAAGGGAAGTTTTGGAGGATGGTTTCATAGAATTCTATTTGGCCATTTATGAATGATCTGATCACGACGTTTTTATTTTTGCTTTCCATTCCAAGTGAGTTGAGTTCTAGAACTTCCAACTTGCCAGGCACTTACACTGTTATTCAGCAAAGCACTTAAGCACAAGCTGTAGTTCAACTGAAATCAGTGGAAGTTACTTAAAGTTAAGCACCTGCTTGAGTGCTTTGCTGAACTGGAGTCTGAAAGAATAACAAGGGTCTGATATTTGAGGGAAAAAGGGTGTGAAAATTATAAATATTTGGAAAAAATTACATGTTGTGCATGTAAAGGACACTTTAAATTTACTAGTAAAAGATGTACCAAGGTGTGGTGCTCTAGATATATATGCCTTCACTTCTGCATACATCTGGAATACATGCAGATGTCTGCATACATTTTTATACATACACAACTACAAATATTGTAGCTGCAATTACTTCAGCAAATGTATATTTAAATAGAACGACAACCACTGTAAATATGTTTACCTGAAAGTGTGCTGAACCTTAGAGGCTTGATTCAGACTTGGTAGCATGTCACACCCGCTTTGCACAGGTGTAAATGAAGAATCAGGCCCATGGTGTCATTCACTACTTGCTGCTACTAAGCCGATAGGCTGTGCTCAGACGAAATACCAGAGGATTTCTAGAACTGGTTACATAAGCAGCATGAGCATTCCCCACATTAACTTTTTTAATTCTCTCTATGACTGGCGGGGACAATGAGTATCATCTGGCTCCACTATTGGCCCATCCACTTCCCATGCATCGATCCCTGGGATCACAAATGGTCCCGGACGACAGATGGGCCACACTTCCTTTCTAATACGAAAGAGCCATGTATGGGGTTTCCTGTCTGCACTCCGATCTCAAGCAGACAATCTGCCCTGCACATGAAGTGCATCTTGAGGACAGACAGGTGCACCCCAAATATTTGGGTGATTTGCTGTGATATGTTTATGACATCTTCACTTTAAGAACTTGCCCACTATTGCTACCATTGAAAAGAGATTCAAGACTTTAGGCTCTAATATAGCAACATGATGCGTCCACCATAAAGGAGCCTCCCTTATGTGCTTTTGCTGGAATGTATTTGTAATTATTTTTCAGTAAGAAAAGCTTTTCTGTATGAAGGTACAAAACAGAATATTGCCAGAAGATACGGAGATAGGGGCAAAAGCTGCACTGGATGTGAACTATCTTATTTCAAATGATGCCTTGTAGTTTCATTCTCATTTTAAAGACACATGAAACAATCCTGAATAGCGAGCAAGAACATGAATCTTTACGAAGATCATTTCATTAAATAAAAAATGGTTTTTCTTTTAAAAAAAGTTCAGATGGGTCTTTGCCGGCTCTTGTAAATTTGCATTTATAGTGAAATTCGTGACAGAAAACGAAATAAAAAATGTGAGAACTTTAAAGAAATCTGTAACTGTATCTTGGGTTCTGCTGACATCATAAACCACTTCACCTCCTAAGCAAAGTTGTAGCTGTCATTCCAAATTGCCCCTCAGTTATTCTGTATGTATAATGCACCCTTTCTTGATGAATGAAAAGAAAAAGTCCTGACTTTCAGATGGCAGCAAAGTCTGAAAGTACGATTGATTCTATTACACAGTACTTGTATTATTAAGAGTGAAGTCCAACATTTTCTATAGAGCATATGCACGTGAACCAGGCTTCAGAACATTCTCTGCTGTCCTAGACACTATGCTAAATATTGGCCAAGAAGAATTTTCATGGAACAGAAAAATATAGAGTGCAGTACTTGGCATTTCACATTTGTTAATTACTTGTATTTTAGTAGCACCTAGGAGCCCTGATAATGGCCATGATCCCATTGTGATAGGTGCTGTGTACACACACACACACACACACACCCACCCCCCCCAGAGAGGCAGATCCCTGCCCGGGGTCCATTGAGCTATGATACTTCACATCAGCTAGGGCTCTGATCCAGAGTTTTTTTTTCTTAAATAGAAAAAGCCCTTTTCAGTATTTAAGGGAATGTAACCTGAATAATTGGAATTTTTACTCTGAATGCTACAAAAATCAGACAGAAAATTGAAGTAGGTCAGCCCATGAAGGCAAATGCAGAATAAAGTGTTTTAATTGCCAAGAGAGTTTCTTGGCCAAATTCTTGTCTTTATGGAGATTGTCAGAAGAAGTGTGTTTCCAGCCAAAAAGCTGCCAGACTGAAGTCCAATCACTAGTGACAGCAAGATTAGAAACACCCAGATTGGCTGTCTGAGCAACAGTGTATAATGGGACAAAAATGTTGTGGAATCTACTAAGTGCAGTTGATCCATGGCAAATTTTTAATAGGACATTGATTCTGATATCAAATACCCACCACTTCACACACTGGCATTTCTTGAATGTATGGGAAAATGTCAGGCTTGGAAACACTGAAGAATAAAATACTATATGAGAGTATGTTTCTCTGTCTTCTCTGATAATGGAATAGTTAATAAAATAAAATGAGTGAAAAATGAGTGCATGTAAATTCATGTCATTAGAAGGCACGCTGAGCATGATCCTCATTTACACCAATGCCACTTTATACTGCAAATCACTTTACTGGTATACCTACTTTGGGGCCCCTTTACAATGCCAGAGTGGCAGAAAGGTGCTAAAAGGAAACTCAGAATCAAGCCCATTGTGTTTTCTAATACACATACAAAGGATGTAGATAACAGTGCTGATCTGAGAGTGATATACAAGTTTAACTACAATACTCAGCCACAATATCAACTTGTAATATCTAACATTTAAGAGTTCGTTTAATTTTTAAAACATTCCATAAATATGGCGTGGTGTCCTATGTAACTGTAGGGAGAAATTGCTACTATGCTCATGGGAATATACCCCAAAGTTGGATAAAAACAAGTACTCTTGCTGGGAGGTTGTAACATTACATGACTTTGTTTCTTAGAATTAAGAACGATAAACACAAGAGATCCCCAAAACAGACACACAAAGCAAGTGGCTCTCTAAAACAGACACACAACTCACCCCAACTTTCTAGGCTGGCTATCTGCTGACTGCTTGTCATCACATTCTTCTTTGTAGCAAGATCAGTAACCACCCTCTCTTCCTCCTCCTCACACACACTTCAGGCTTGTCTACACAGTGCAGGAATGCATACTAAAGGGGTGTGGTCTCTAATGCACACCAACTAGCCTATGTAGACCCTGATGGTGTGAACTAATATAGTGTAGTGTTGTTCACTACGTTAAAGCACATTAGGGATCTTTTAGTTTTTGCCAGCAGGGTCTACATGTGCTGGTTAATGCACAACATGTTGGTGCACTTTAGAAATCACCCCCTTCTAATGCACATTGCCACACTGTCTAGACAGACCCTTAAAGCGATAGCTTGCAATTCCAACACAATCCTCAATACACTACAGTTGTGATTCAGTTTTCTGCACCTTTCAAACATAGGCAGCACTCTTTCTGCATGGGCAGTGCATGTAAGGCAGTTTTATGTGGAGAGTTGTTAGTTCAGGATGGAGAATGTTACAGGAATCACATTGCAAATCTGCAATGGAGATTTGGAGACTAAGACTGCAGTTTTCAAAGGGCTCCTTTGAACATCTCAGCATGAATTTTTTTCTCATTTAGTGCTTGATTCCACACCCATTGACTTCAGTAGGAGTTCTAAATGCTGACTGTTTGTGAAAACCAGAGCCTTGGTGCCTTGCTTCTTACGTAGTCATTTTACACTTGTGCAGAGTTGTAGAATGCTACGGTGCCTAGGAATGGAGAAGTTGGATTGATGGCGTTTTACCCTCAATTCCCATTCATTTTCTACAAGTGAAAGTTACCCCAAAGTGTAAGGCCACAGAGAAAGAAGCTGTAGATGTCTCAAAATGGACATTAAAAAATGGAGGCACTGAAATTAGTGGCACATTTGAAAATCTGTACCCAAGCAATTTTCCCAAGGCCACATAAAAGCCAGAATGATCTCACTCATGGCAGTGTCACTCAAAAATGACAACAAATTTAATGAAGTTAGTGGCTTAAAGCTGGTGTGAAAGACAAGTATGCTCATAAGCTTGATCAAAAAAAAAAATCTGTAGCCTATCATTTAACATTGCTATATCTGACAAGATGTTTCTGATTATGACCCATCTTTGGCACATCCAAGTTAGCAGAAAAGAGATAAGTATCTATTCCCCAAAAAGAACAAACACCACACAAGGGTAAATAAAATAAAGTATATATTCATCCCTTTCTCCAAGTAGATAACAGACAGAGGAAATAGGCGAGAAACCTGAAGCCCCCATAATTTCACTGGTAATTTTTTGGAACTTGGTAATAGGAAATTAAGAAAAAAATTTAGAACCTGTAGAGATAGCTATAGAGATATAGACATCTTGATGCCAGCAAAATCCTACTGAAGTGTAAATCAGAGTAGAGCTTGACCTAGTCAGCTATATTTTGTCATCCTAGCTCATAGGTTTATTACAATTTAATTCTGACTGTAGTTGTGTAATGCCACCAAGAATAATTTATTTGAAATTGCCTCCCAGGTTTTGGTTCATATGTTATTTTCCGGATGTGTCAGAAGTGAGAAGGTAAGGAATACCCTATCACGTTATGACACCCAGTTCCCAAGCTGTTCAAACATCAGGCTCTTGTAGCTTTTATATAACTATTTGCTGTTTTAACAGTCCTAGTTTATCAGAGATGTAGATGTATAATTTTTATTCTAGCTGTTCCTGTCTTGTGAATCTACTGACCATAATTGTGATATTATGCTACTATTGTGCTGAATCACAGATTATTATTATTTAATATCCATTCTAGATCATGATGTTGACCTAATATGTTCTCTAAATCAGCATAGAAAACTGGCAAGCTTTTAACATATACATTACAAATGCAAGCCAGGAATAATATCCATATAGCCCAAGACAGCAAAGGTGAGAAAGCCACTCAATCCAAGGACATTAGTAAATAATCTTGTGTGTTTTACAAGAGGCCTGATTCCTCAGAAGCTGATTTTTAAGGAGACAACACTGATGAATATCACAATCTCAAAATGTCTTTTGAGCTCTTTAAAGGAGAATCCCAGCTTCCATGTAAGTTTAAAAAGTAAGGATGAAATTCTTACCACATACAAATCAATGGGAGTTGACTCAATGCAAACTGTGTGATTCACTATATTGTAGGACAGTGGTTTTCAACCTTTTTTCATTTGCGGAGCCCTAAAAAAATTCAAATGGGAGGTGCAGACCTCTTTGGAAATTCAACCTGTGGTCTGCAGACCCCTACCAGAGAAGTCTTAGACTGAAAACTGAGTGAACAGAACTCAATTATAAGTGCTGCACATACTCGGCATGCAGCGTGAGAAAGGATGCTAAACTGTGGGCTTCCACTGTAACAACACTTCCAGGTTTTAACCAGTAGGTGAGGGATTCACAAACTTTTGATTGATCAGAAAAACAATGCCTTTTTTGGGATGTGAAACTTTATTTTCAGAGTCACCTTGCGTGAACCCCTTAGACATAGTCTGCAGACCCCCAGGGGTTCACAGACCACCAGTTGAAAACCACTGCTCTAGGATGTGCCCCCAGGCATCTGTTCTGCATAATTATTCATTATGAAACATTTATATTGCAGTAGGATCTAGAGGCCTCAAAATTGTTAAAGCCCAAACATATAGCAAATGACAATCGCTGCCCCCAAAGAGCTTACAGGTTAAAAGGTAAATTAGTCTTCAGAACCTGAATGTGAATCCCATCTGAGTTCACACCCACCCCAAATAACTATATGACTTACAGGCTGGTCTCTAAACACATCTGCATTTAAAGATACCTTCATGGAGCCTATCCTTCATGGCCCATGTCTAATATAAAGAGTTGAGCCCTAATATTGTAAACATAGTAGACAATAAGGGAGAAGATATGTATCTATTGGAGATAGGCGGTCTAGTTTCTAGACCAATTCACTGACAGATCCTAAGTTTAGTAAAAATTAGCTGGAAAAAAAATTAGACTTTTCACTGTTTTAAATTAAACCTTTGTTTGTCTTAAAGCTTATTTGGAGTTAACCTAACAGATAATTTGATTGTGTTTATTTGCAACTATGTTTACTGCCTTTTCCCCTCTTGAACACACACAGAGAGAGAGAGAGAGAATTTTAAAAATCCACATTACTAGAAGTTTAAAGAAATTAAATAAATAAAAACCCAAATCTGTTTGCACATAGGCATTATGTGAGCAACTTTTACACTGAAAAGCACCTTTTCAACTTATTTGATATAAACTGGGCTCTAATTGTAAATATTTAATGTGGGGAATTATTCTCTTCACTCCTCCTCTTCTAGCGTGTGTTATCTTAATGGGGCAACTGTGTTGCTCTTCCCATGTCTATAATACAAGCCCTGCCTAATAAAGATCATAGCAATGCCAAACTTCTGCTTCCTATGCTGTCTGGATACTACATTTTTCATTATCATTTGACCAATCCTCCTGCACTTTCTTGTCCAGTTGTGGGCTCATGGCGCTTGCGCTACGACTTTAAGAATAGCCGTGTAGATGTTGCAGCTCAGGCTGGAACTTGGGCTCTGAAGTCTCAAGAGTGGGGTGCCATTGGCTGCCTCTCACTGTGTAGATGAAAGTGTAATCTTGTGTTCCTCACACCAAGGGACAGAATGAACTAAACTGAATCTCAGAACATCAACATCAAAGTATGGAGCTGATTCACTTCTGGGTGTAGTCCCTTAGTCTTTGACTTCATTGAGTTTTTCATTGCTAAAGTAGTAGAAGACGTTTTACCACGTAGTAAAACATCACCGTAAGTGACACCTATAGGGCCAGATTCTGAGATGGCATAAAGTAATATAGTTCCATTAAAGTCAATGGAGTTATGTTGATTTACCAACTGAAGATGTGACTCAGGGTATTTTACTAAGGGTTAATATTTGAAGTTTGTGTTGTTCCTTGGACTATCAGTTTTCCTCAATATAAATTTGGTCTTCACAGTCACAAATTCTTGATAGAAACAATTAACATTACCAAACTGTATTTTTCACATCTTGTTCAATTCCCATATCTGTTGGTTCCCAGTCTGTTATACATTTCATGTTTTCCATAATTGACTGATTAATGATTTGGATGAAAAGATACACCATTGTTGCTTTCATTTTTCTGCACGGGGTCCTCCTGAGTCTATAGGAACTGGGTAGTTATAATTGTCTTAGCTGGCTATCATTACAAATATAGATATTTCTCTATCTAGGGAAGATCTTAAAACAAACACCCAAAATATTCATAATAGGTATTGGAAAGAAAAATGAATATATTAACATGTTTATATAAATACTAGTTTATAGAACTAGTATTATTAATTATGGGACCCATTCTACAAAAATCTTCAAATAAGATATCCTTATATCACCAATGCTGATTCTTATGGCACTGAGCCCTCTATTGTTTCAGAAATCTGTAGTTGTTTGTAGGTTTTTCTTCTAATGAAATGCTGTAAAGTAATTAAGCTAACTTAATTGCTAGAAGAACAACTTGGTGTACATCATGGAAACTAAAAAAACTTTAGCTATTTGAACAGTTTTCATAGAGTTTGTTTGAGTCTGGTCATTTAAAGCAGAGCTTTACAATTATATTCATAACAGGAAACTCTTCTGTAAATCTGCTTATCACAGGAACACTTTTTTTTTTTTTTTTTAATTTAAATGTGAGTAAGATGAGTGGGAATTCAGACTTTAAACAGGAAGGAAGAGGCCATTGCTACTACCACTTATTTTCCTTGTCTAGGACAGTAAGAAAGAATAGTAGAGCTATGATATCACTTTAGTGTATTTGAGTCTGGGGATTAGATATGGAGCCACATCTAAAATCTTATTCTCGGCTCTTCCCTGTATTTCATTTATAGCTTTGGGTGTTTGGTTTTTTTAACCCATGGCCCCGTCTCTAAACTGGGATGTTGGTACATTCCAGTGGACAGCCTAAGTAAGAGGATTCTGGTCTACCATGATCTGATTTAGGCTTAGATCCTGCAACTGGATCCACTAGATCCAAGGGTCTAGTGGATCACAGGTCCTTGGATCTGAGCAGAGACTCAGTGAATGTGCATATCATTGCCAGTATGTATGCGTTTTCCATCTCCTTGTCTGACTGACAACTTTTTACTCCTGTTAATCCTCCAGAGTTACCATGGCTGGGAAAGAACAAGACATATCCTATTCTACTTTATTTATTTTCTTTAATTATATGTGAACGAAATCTCTTGAATGCTAGGCACATCACATAAATTGTAATGACACTAACATAAAGTTGCCATCTTACAATAATTATTGAAATGTCATTTCCAATAGTATCACAACCCCATGAATTATTGTATAATTGCCCCTTTCTCTTCATATATCAAAGCTCATCAATACACTACGTCCCCAGATTTCTGGAAAACAATGGATTTTGCAGGAGGCCTGAAAGGTTAACAAATCCAGGCTCTGGCTAATCAGGGAAGCAAATTCCAGAACTGATAACATTGTGCTAGCAGGTCCCTCCCATTTAGCTCCAGCTAAAGACTTCTGCTGCTCTCAACTGCACTCTCCATGCAGCGTTGCCAGATGTTAGAAGCAATATTTCAGATAACCAGGTTCCCAACCATCTGAACTCCACCCAGAACCCACTGGCAGTCACTGAAGAGCCCAGAAAACTGGTATACCTGTCTCCCAGTATGATATATTGCTTAGTAAGTGCTCAACCACATGCTTCGCTAAATTCAGATTTCCAGCGATCTCAATGCGTATCCTGCCCCATAATCCAGTTTAGAAGTCACAGAAGTATGGAGATAATTGTGGCCCAGTCAGTATCTATAAACTTCTACCTAGACTTACATAGAGTTGCCTATTCCCATAGTGTCTGAGCATAGATGGCATGGCAACCATTTGAAGTAATCCGCTTGAATGTCAAAGTCACATTCAAATCAATGGCCTACAAATGTGAGGAAGCGCAGCTGAGAACAGCCCTGGTGCAAAAACTTGGATTGGATGGTATATTATCATTGCAACGTTAGGTGAGTCAAATAACTATGCTGCAATAATGAATATTCAGAAATAAATGCAGGTGCTCATGGTCTGATGTGCTCACAAAATTTACACAGTGTATTTGACTTAGTTGGCAACTGTAAGGGCCTGTTATTAGTCTAATGATAGAGACTGGAAAGTGGTTAGCAACAGGTATGAAACAAGCGGGACAGTATTTTATTTCTTTTTGTGCAACAGATGGGCACCTCACCTGCTTCATCTTACCTCATATTATATCCTGAAATAAGGACTTAGTTGAATTTTTTGGATTAAACTGTTTCATAGCATAATATGCCCTCATTAGATGTAAAACTTTTTTGGTACACAAGCCATATTTTTTATTTACTGCTTTCAGTCTCTGAACAAAGAATAGTTATTCTGTAGTATAAGAAGAATTAATTACTGGAATTGAAACCAGAGTTACTGTACATTTTACAGCATTCAGAATGTAATGTAATTTTTTTAGCCCATAATAATTTATTGGAGTAATCAGTCACCGTCTCACTTTATGTTTTTTAAAAAACAGGGCACTTTGGTGAAAAGCAGACTGTGGAATATATGTATGTTGCTATTTAAATTGCAGTTTAATATTTCAGCAATGAGCTAGTGGCTAAGTGCAATTTAAATTTGATTGGCAGTTGAATTCTCAGTTTTTGTTTACTGCTGTTCTTTAATTTGATTTCTCTCCCCACCTTCTATTTTCCAGCACTTTCTCCCCTCTCCCCCCATACTGGTGCGCACAACTGCCGAAGTTAAGAACGCCAATGTCATGCCTTGACCAGAAAGCCTTCTCTCTATTTTCTTTTCTATCCATTTGAAAATAATCCAAGCCTTGGTTTTATACAGACAACTGTGCAGGAGCCAACCTGCATGGTTCTTCTCAGCACAGGATAAGGACCACAGTTTGTAAAAAGTTTCCCTTATTTCTGGATATAGAGAACTACAGAGACACAGTAGGCATTGTTATAGCATTATCCTGCCTTCCAAGCGTATCATTTCCTTGTTGAGAGAGAAATGAATAGATGCAAAAAAGTTCACAGCTTAGGGAGGCTGAGGTGTTATTTGTTTTCAATAGTGCAAGTTATTTTTACTTACTCTGTCTGGGTCTCAAAGTTTCTTGGTTATTGAGTCACCAATATTTAGCCAACATGGCAATGATTAATGATGGGCCTGAGTCGCAAAACTCAGACACGGATTTTAATACCCCGACATTTGAGGGTGTTCAGATCTGGCTTTTGGGGTTAGTTCAAAGGAAAGAAAAGTGCTACAGAATTTGGATCTTTTCTGAGTCCTCCATATTGCCCCAAAAACATTCTTCAGGGTTCTGAGGGCAGGAGGAGAGGTTGGTTCAGTCCCATCTTTATTAGCGATCTCTGTTTTTCTTCATTTTGAAGAAAGGATATTCTCACAGTTCTGAGGGAAGCATGATGAATCTTCTGGCATCTTAATCACTTTCTCCAGCAGAATCGGTAACTGGTAGGTTTGCTCAAATTATACCAAATCTGATTTTCTTGATTTTTTTCTCTAACTTGATCTTCTCAGAGTGTGTGCAAACATGGATCTTATTTGGATTTTCAAAAACATTTTATCCACTCTCTGAAATTCCTAAATTTTGGTAGCATATACAAAGATTATCTGTTTGATTACTGTTGTTGGAAATCAGGAGGGTATCAAATCATCCTTAAATTGAGCACTGTAAAATGTAAGGTCTCTTATGATGCTTGATTTTTTCCATCTTCTAACCTCTTGGCCAGCATTCTACATTTTCTTGAAAGCTATTTTCCTCTCCTTGGCCAGTCATCCTAAATTTAATAAAAACTGGGACACTGATGACCTCCACCCCATTTATCCACAATTAGGCAATTCCAATCTGTCTCAGGGCTCTTTCACCAGACCATTTGTCTTTGTGTCACTGCATTATATTCTCAGAATGAACTGCTGTTTGTTTGGCTATCAAGCTCTTATTTGGAAGAGTGGGCCCACCAGACCTTTTCACATCAATATTATTCAATCCTGAGTCAGACAAGTTGGCTGCTCAGAACAAGATCTTACTGGATGAGATGACATATTATCAAACTCCTCTCTCCCCCGGCCCCATCTTTTTTTTCCTTACAATTTATAGATCGGAACATAGAATTTAGCCCCTTGGTATTCATTCAAGGACACAAAGATTTGTCTGAGCTTATTGCCAGGTTAACCAATCATAGTGTTACAGCCCAAGATTTTAATGTCCTCCACAACTATTACAGGGAACATAAAGCTGAAATTAGGAACGAGTACATCTGGTTTTTATAATTGTTAATGAATATGGGCTGCTCATTATTTCTCTCATTTCTTTCCACAATTTATGTAAGTGACTGTCACCTTAATTCCTCCTCTTTCCATTTCTTGGACTTGTGGGAAAGATTTCTTTAAGGAAGACATCTTATTTTTTCTTCTTTTTGTGATTAGCTGCACTATGTCAACCCAAGCAATCTTTTCGCTTTGCCACCTTGAAAGAACAGTCATGGGCAGAAAAAGCCCTATTGTTTCAAATGCATATCCTTGCCCTGACCTAGATTAACAACAACACTGGTGCTCAGTTCAATACAGAGATTTCTGAACTGAGCTGAGCCCCCCCTCTCCTTTGAGTTACAATTTTTGGTTGTGCCCCCTCTCCCTCAACCCAGACAAAACCAGACACATGCAAAAGTATGTTTGATAACCTACTCATAAACCTAACAGAGACCTTAGCAGAACTTGAATTAAATTACCCTACACCTGTACGTTTCAGATATGTACATATTTACCAGTGGCACAACCACAGCTTCTGTAGCAGCTGGCTGCTTCTACCTTGCACCACTACAGCAGGGCCAATACCTGTCCCTCTGCTTTCCCCTCAATTTTTCAGGGGGAAGGGGAAGGCACTTGTGAGTCTCTGGAGGCAGAGCCAGCGCTGGGTGCAAAGGCTGCTGGGAATGGAAATTGGCACGGCCGCAGCAGATGTTGACACTGACCCACAGGCTAGATGGACTGCTGAGGTGAGTCAGGGCTAGAGGTGGCGCTCTCTCCCAATGGGGCTGACTTGGACCCCATCTTGCGAGGCTTGCATGAGCCACCTGGCATTACCAGCCACTCCCCCCAAACATTCCTCCACATCCCCCAGGGGGACACGCCCCCCAGTTTGAAAACCTCTGCCCTAATGCATGTTTAGTTTTCCCCACAGCCATTAACTCTTTATAACATCGGTCACCACAGTAACTATTCTGTTACCGTTCCATTACATGTTCTATAAGCCTGAGGCAAAGTTACTTCTTCAATGCCCCTTCAGTAGCAGTTAACAGCCAAGAAAGCCGTGGCAGGAGATTTGTCAAGGAGCACGGAAGAGCCACGTGCAGATGGCCTTGGCCATTGACAGATCTCAGGAGATCCTCAGGGCTTGATGGGCAGACCCATTGTTTTCTCTGCTTTTTGAGGTAGAAACTCGGATCCTTCCTGAGAAAATACTGTGGGGGGAAATCTCATGGAGTGCTCCTCCCCTGGACTCCCTCCAGCAGGTTTTACCCATGGAGGACATGACCTCGCCCAAAATTTCCATGGACTTCAATGGGAGCTTGCATGAGAAAACTGAGGGAGGACTTCAGGATTCAGCCTTTTGATTTTGAGAAAGGGGTGGGGGTCATCAATTAGCAAACTGTTACAACACACACTTAGGTAATGTTGCAGAATAAACTTTTTTATTAGCATAGTAGGGTAACATTATACATGGCATCAGTCAGCAAGGTACAAAGGGCCAGAATGGTTAATATACAATCTAGGTTTCTTTGCACTGTGTAGCAACACACAAAACAGCTGAATTGTACTGCTCAATCTGGCCATTAGTTTCTAGCAGGACTTACCCCCCCACCCCATCTCCAGCAAAGCAATTTTCTGTTGAGTTCTTTAGATGAGACCTTGTTAGAAAAAGAGCAGAAGCCTAGAAAATTGTGGCATTTGAAGTTCCCACCACGCCTACAATTTCTACACTATTATCACCAAGCAGAATATATCAAATATCACATTGGGCAAAAGATATAAATTGCTCATATAAATAGGAGTTGCAACCAACATCAACTAAACCTGGTGCCTAAAAGGATTGTAGAAAGTTCATAAAAAAATGACAATCTGAATCTGCAGGGAACATATAGAGGAGAGCCACATTAGTTATTACAATTTAAAAAATCCTAATAATGGAAAAGTAGTCATTTTATATATTTTAATAATACTTTAAATATTTTAAACAAAGTTAGTGTGCCTGCTAGATCAGATGTGTTATCTGAATACCCAGTTCTCCACCTTTGTGAAAAATGTCAGACTCAAGAAGCAATTTAGCATCTCTTCCAGCCAGAATGAATCCAAAATGTAATTTTTATTTAGCCTATTGGATACATAGGAGCTCCATAGTCCTCCCCAGTTCTTCTAGTACCTATTCTAAAGCCCACTGAAGTCTGTAAGAGTATTTCAATTGACTTCAGTGGACTCTGGATCAGGTTCTTTTCCTCTAGTAGAAAACACAGCCCTTAAAACCCATTGTCACCACAAAGTGTCTCCATAAATCCAAGGCTGGTCTAACCAGTTATGATCCTATCATACTGTTAATGAAACTGCTGAAAGATTGGACCTGTTATAGCTTAATGATAGCAGAGGAGCCATTTCAGAAAGAGTAGAAGAAGTGGAGAAACTGATTTCAGCAGCAGACAGCAAGCAATAAACTGCAGACCTTAAAGTACAGGGTATAACTCCAAAGAGTAATTATTAAAAAAAAAAAAGTACCTTATTTCTAAACACATCAGTTCCTAGTGTGTGCTCAGACTCCCATCTGCTGACTGTAGGGACAAACTAGCTTTGCCTCCTTTTAGCTATGCAGAAGCAAACACAGCTGAGAGAAAGTGAGGGATTCTATTTCTTCCTGCATCAGTAGCAGAATTTTTTACTAAGTTCCAATCAATTGCACCTGTGCATACCAAGCCAACACAATCACTGCACAGATGTCAGTGAAGGCATAATTTGAAAACTATAGATTTCACAAACGTTACTAGGGGGTTAATTGGGCCTGCATGAATTTTGATTACATGTGACAATGTACAACAAGAAAAGAACCCATATTGACTTTCTTATCTCGGGCTGAGTATATAGGGATGGTTGTTAGGAAACTCCCCCCCACAAAACTTCACTTTTAAAATGAGCACACTTGAGAGGGAAACTTTTGAGAAATGAAGAGGATGGGGGCCCAGCATGCATTTTTATTCACTGTGCAGAGCTGAATCCCACTTTAATGGGATGAATAACTTTATGAGCACCGTGTCACTAAATTTGAAATATGCATCTACAAAAATCAGAGTGAAATTAAAAAATACACAAACATTTGCATTGCAAACATTGCTACACAGGGCCCCGTGTGCCACTGATATCCTACTTAAGGGCTTTCATAGTGCCCTGTATGAATTTCATTCTAAAAGTGAACTTTATGTTAGTATTCACACTACCTAAGGTACTTAAATGACTGCCATTACTGTAGTATCAGGCAGCCTCACAATCTTTAATAGAAAAAAATGTTCTTGCTAATGAAGTGTTCTTTCCACAACATCCCTGTAAGGTAGGGCAATTTTAATGTCCTCATTTTACAGATGGGGAACTGAGACACAGAGTATGTCTACACGGCAACTAGACACCCGCAACTGACCAATGCCAGCTGACTTGGGTTCCCAGGGTGCAGGATCAGGGGGCTGTTTAATTGTAGGGTAGGCATTTGGGCTTGGGCTGGAGCTCTGGCTCTAGGATCCTGCAAGGTGAGAGGGACCCAGAGCTCAGGCTGCATCCTGAGCCCAAATATCTACACTACAATTAAATAGCCCCTTAGCCTGAGACACTTGCCATAGGCCAGCCGCGGGTGTCTAATTACAGTGTAAACATACCCACAGAGGCCTGCATCCACAAAGGGACTGAAGTGTTGCGACACCTCATTTTTAGGCACCTAGAAAATCAGTGAAACAGCACTGGGAACCATAAAGCCTGAATTAGGTGCTTAAACTCCTTACTCAATGAATGGGGAGAGACTGGCACCTAAGAATGGGAGCCACAAAAGCCGGCATGCTAGTTGCGGAGATGCCTAAGCTAGCCAACTAGAGCTCCTGAGGAGAGGGATGTGTCCTAAGTCCCACCCCTCTCACAGAAATAGGCACCTAAGTCTGAGCTGTAGGGAGGCACCTATTTCTGCTGATGATCCACAGCCAGGAACACCAAAGTCAGGTGGCTTAGGTATTGTAGGAGGCGGTGGGGCAGTGCCTCACTTGTAGTTTTTAGCCGATTGCTTAGAGCACTTACCTGGGTTGCAGAAGACCCAGGTTCAGTTCTCCCCTCAACCTGGTGAGGGGAAAGAATTTAAACAGGGGTCTCCCACCACTCAGGTGAGTGCTCTGACTATTGAGCTATGGGATGTTCCAATGGTGGGCTCCCTCAGTCTTATGCTGAAACTGTTTAACAGTGTATAAATAACTAAAGAGCCAGTGGTCCAGCACAAGCGAATAAGAATAACTCCATAGCATAGAGAATCCACCTGGGCTCCCCAGGGTCCAGTCCCCCTGCTCCAATGACTATTTAATTATTTATACACAGTAGAGTAGCTTCAACACGGGTGACCCCCACATCAGAATATCCAGTAGCCCAGTGGCTAGAAAGCTCTGCTGAATGGTAGGCTTTGAACACAGGTGTCCTTTCTCCACATCAGACAGAAGGGAGAACTGGACCTGGGTCTCCCACATCCTGGATGAGTGCCCTAACCACTGGGACAACCAGTCATAAGGGCAGAACCACCACTTCATTCTGCTGCCAGACTCTGAACGAGGTCCGATGTGGTAGGCAGCCACATTGGGCCCAGCAGGTGACACAGGTTTGGGATGTCTTACTCACCCAGGGGCCAAGGCATGAGATTGTGTCTGGATGCCTAGAGGGAGGGAGAAGCATGCATGTCTAGAGTCAGAAACATAGATGCCTTGTAGACTTCTACAGTGAAAATTTGAGCACTAGCAAGTAGGGTTTTATGGATTGCATTTATGCCTCGTTCTGAGACATAAGCACCTAAATCCCTTTATGGCCCTGGGCCAGAGAGACTGAGTGAGTTGCCTAAGGTCACATGGGAAGTTTATGGTGGTGCAGAGAGTTGAACCCACAGCTCCCAAGGCAGCACCTTAACCCACTGGTCTAGCCTTCCTCTGAAGGAACCAATTCCTAAGAGTGATGGTTTTCCAGTCATGAAACAGAAGTAGCCCATGTGATATAAGTGATTAATCCCACAGTTCAAATTCTGAACAATGACTGTTTGCACCAAAGTGCCAGCAAGCTAGTGACAGATGAATAATTATTCAAAAACTGATAGATAGATAGATAGATAGATAGATAGATTAGATAGATGCCTTAGAAAATAGAAGCTGTAGTTCCGTGTAGCCTCTTGTTGAGATATTCCACTAAGTACTAGTTCCTACCTGGATAGAGAGACTCTCCAAGTGTGAAAAATGTTTAACCTAAGCAGCTGCTTTCAAACATTATAAAACTGTGAAGATTCCTGACCTTCCTCTGGCCTCATCCCCAGATCTTAACCCTTGCCTTTACCCTCACTTTTGAACTCTATTCCAGCAATTCTGGATGACTTTATAAAGTGTTTTACCAACCTAAACCAGATCTGCCCCCCTTTACTCACAATAAGGTAGTACTTGACTTCAAGAATAGTTTCTTTGAAGTCAATGGGGCTTGGTGCTACTTGGCCTGAATACAAGTGGCACAATGTGGCCCTTACAACAGATATAGGATTGAGCTGAAAAATTCAGATCCACATCCAGATTTCAAAACCTTCACAGTTCAGAGGTGCTCATAGCTATGGGTTTGATTAAGTTAACTACAGGAAAAGGAACAAAACTCAGATTCATGCCTAGGTCAGAGGAAAAGGATTGTAAGTGGAGTATGGTTAGATATGTGGTTTTGGTTTGAGACCCATCTGTAATCTACAGCAAAACATAGAAGTGGGTCCCATTAATGTGAGCACATTCCTACTTGAAGAATCAACCACGTGGAAAAGAAATTGACAAAGGAAATGTAAACATAAAGTAAAAATGCCCCATGACAGTCATCCCAACAGCCAATGTACAGCATCCTCTCTTCAGAAAAGACAGTCTGGAGAATGTGTCATGCATTACTGCAAGGCATGGGCGAGAGAAAGCAGAGGCTGGGTGTCATTCTAAGTGTAGCTAGCACATTTCAGAAAGCTGCCATCAGCGCAGTGACATTCTGTAGCATTGGTTAAGGGGCTGTGGAATTTCTACTACGCCTATATTGTGTTCTTTTAATTCTTCAGGCCAGCACAGAGGATGTAATTCCCTCCACAACTGCTTAGGAAGGCAAAAGAAAAATGTTGACTAGCACTTAGAACAGGAAGTGTCTTATTTACCATGATTCTAATCATGAGAACTTCACTCCCTGTCTCCAGTAACCACAGAAATAGCGTCAACTGGGAAGCCAAGTAGCTGGTTTAAAGAATTTGCTGAATCATACTTAGTCCCGTATGGCTTGCTTAATTTCCCTTACACAGGCATATAGGAACCTTTCTTGGCAGACTGGCCTATTTGTAGCTTTCTCACAGAGACCCAATACCCAGGGCATATAGCAAAGCAGATTGGGCCATAATCTGCTATCAACTATACCCCTGCAACCATAGGAACTATAAGAGGTTTGCATAGTAATTGAGAGCAGAATTTGTCTCGCTCTGTCTAAAGACTGCCAGAGGCCATCACTAATGGTTAACTGTGATGGACGTGCATCATTTCTTCGGATTTATTTTGTCTATATAAAATGATGAGAAAATGGTTTTACAATCCAGTATATGTTAATTCCAGTTCAGCCAGGAGCAATATATATAAGCTTACAAAATGACATTTTATATTTCAGGTGCAATGACTGGGACTATCAAATGCTTGAATTAGCTTTTCCTGATTATCAGTTGAAATAAATGTGCTTCTCAGTTAATCCTTCCTTTGCTTGGGGTAGGAATGTGTGTGTGTGGGGGGGGTGAGGCTGGGGCTTTCCAGGGGCCAGTTTGGTTCCCAGTGTAAATTAGAGCAGCTTCAGGGCTACTCTAACTCATACTCTATTTTCCATGACTCCTGTTGAGCCCTGGGAAGCATAGAACTGCTGTAATGTGGTGCACTTCAGACACACTCCACTCTGCACCAATACACCTCATGGAGTAATGGCTAGTAGAGAGCCATTATAGAACCTGTAAGCTAATTCTGTGCTTGTCAGGGAGGTCCCCTGTGCAGGAATGCCATTTCCACTCCCTTTAGGCACTTTTATGTTGCCAAAGCAGCTTAAAGGGACCTTAAACTGAGAATCAGAATGAAGAGTGATAAATCGTGGTGTCCACCAGTCGTCTATACTGGCATCAGTATTGCTCAACATATTCATAAATGATGTGAAAAAGGGGTAAACAGTGAGGTGGCAAAATTTTCAGATGGTACAAAACTACTCAAGATAGTCAAGTCAAAAGCAGAGTGTAAAGAGTTACAAAGGAACTTGACAAAACTGGGTGACTGAGCAACAAAATGGAAAATGAAATTCAATGTTGATAAATGCAAAGTAATTCACATTGGGAAACATAATCCCAACTATACATATCAAATGGCAGGGTCTAAATTAGCTGTTACTTCAAGAAAGAGACCTTGAAGTCATTGTGATAGTTCTCTGAAAACAATCACTCAATGTGCAGAAGCAACCCAAAAAGTAACAGAACGTTGGGAATCATTAGGAAAAGAATATATAAGGCAGAAAATATTGTATTGCCTCTTTATAAATTCATGGTACGCTCACATCTTAACTACTGCATGCAGATCTGGTCATTCCATCTCAAAAAAGATAAACTGGAAATTGGAAAAGGTATAGGCAAGGGGAACTAAAATGATTAGGGGTATGGAAAAGCTTCCATCTGAGGAGAGAGTACTAAAACTGGGACTTTTCAGCTTGGAAAAAACTAATAAGAAGGGATATAATAGAAGGCTATAAAATCATGACGGGTGTGGAGAAACTAAATAAGGAAGTGTTCTTTACTCCTTCTCATAACACAAAAACTAAGGCCCACCAAATGAAATTAATAGACTGCAGATTTAAAACGAACAAAAGGAAGTATTTCTTCACACAACACACAGTCAACCCGTGGAACTCCTTGTCATAGGATGTTGTGAAGGCCAAAACTGCAACAGAGTTCAGAAAAGAACTATATAAATTCATTGAGATTAGGTCCACCAGTGGTTATGAGCCAGGATAGGCAGAGATTGCTGTTTGTCAGAGGCTGGGAATGGCCGACGGGATGGATCACTTGATGATTGTCTTTTCTATTCATTCCCTCTGAAGCACCCGGCCTAGGACCAGTGTCAGAAGACAGGATAGTGGGCTAGATGGACCATTGCTCTGACTCAGTATGGCCGATCTTATGTTTTTCAGCAGACCAAATGGATCTGAAGTCAAAACTGGGCCACATGAAAAATACTGGATTTCCCAGTCTAACACAGCATCACTATTGCCTTCAGAACTGCAGTGTGGGCTCTTCTTCTTAATCAAAGGTGAAATAAAAAGAAGCATAGAAACTGGGCAATTTGCCAGGTGTGCTATGATGAGAACAGTATTAAAAAACAGAACCTCTGAGGAGCAGATTTTTGGTGTTGTTTTGGACAGAGATTGCATTTGAAGTTTATTGGACGCCACGTGAGCTAATGATTTTGTTTGGCTGATGCAGAGAAAAGGGAATGATTAAAAGGTAATGGGAGAATAGCCACTGTAGTGTTGAAATGGACACCCTTGGTTTGGGGGCACCGAATAAAATTAGCCTGAAAAATAGCCAAATAATCCTCCCTCCTCCCCCATCGTCTCTTTTTCTTTAGACAAGGGCAGAGAAGAATATTCTAGAGATTTAAGGCATCATTTGTTTATGTGGTCATATTTTAATCATCTGCAAGAAGCTAATATTACATGGCTCCGGTTTTCAAGTGATCCCCTACCTTGCTGTTTATAAGAAGCAAAGCCTGAGATTCATAATATGCCCTGGCTGTTCCAAAAGGACAGGAGGAAAAGGCTGGTGAGAGAGGGAGGAGGAAAGAGAGAAAGGTCAGTTCCCTTTTTTAAGACTTTCTGAATTTGCTGGAATCTTTCAGTGTGTGGGTGGTAGGTATATCAGCTGACACAGGGAAGTGTAAGCGTGAAGCCGGCCACCCAAGGCCTCAGGTCATTGCTGACACACCAGATCTCAGAACTTGGGAAGGCACCTGCTCTCTTGCCAAAACAAACCATATCCTGCTATGGGCATACTTTAAAAGACTTGCCTTTGTCAGCCTGGGGAAAGTGGGATCCGTGGGGGAGGGGGAATTAGAAGGATGTGGGGGGGCTTTTGGTTTTACTTAAACAGTCTCAAATAACCAGTTTACAATGCAGTGATGTTCTTAAGAATTTATTAAAGAAAAAAAAACAGAAGAGGCCTGACTCCAGATCTGGTGAGCATTAATATGCATTGTGCTAGAATTTCATGAGCCAAGCGAGTTTTGTAGCCTTTGCTCTGGTGGTCCTCTGCTGACAGGATCTCAAGCCATTTGTTATCTTTAGGCCTGATAAGTACATCTGGTTTTGATTCAGGTGGCCGTGAGCTTGTCTCAGAGTTGAAAAGGGTGCTTTTCGCAGATTGAATTTTCTCACAAATTTCAAACTGGGATGAGAACCAGGAGAAGCCAGGCCCTTGTCACACAAAACCCGTTTTGCTCACTCAGCCCTTGGGCTCGTAAAAACCTGGCACAAATCACTTTCACCTGTTTGGCTAAGTGAGTACATGTTAAAAGTAATAAAAGCTATTAGTGCAATCAGATATTGCTCTGCATGTGTTCTGATGTAAAAGAGGGGTGAACTCTTACCGACCCCGCCTGTCACATATCTTCCTGTGTCCTTGTAAATTAGTTACAGAGGGGCTGCCGGTTCTCAGCTCCCTTATACATGGGCATCATAGGCAGGCCAGGGGACATTGTTGGTGTGGGCGAGATGTGTTAGTATCCATAAGGCTGTTTAGGAAAGGACGACGTGAGATACTGTTTAAGGTGAAAAGAGCAGGGGAAGCGGGGAATTTTGTTGTGAAAGGGCACACTGTCATTTCTAGATCTCTGCGCACCAATAATAAAAATGCTCCTCTTTCTCATCATGGCCATAACAGGGTTATAGAGACTGCGTCCCTGGTCCTACAATCAGATTCACAGATGGCTTTGTCCACACCAAGCACCACTGATTTCAGCAGGGATTGATTTAGACGCAAGAGTCTGCCTGAGCGGATCCAACTGCAGGATCGTGGTCTTGATGGTTAACAGTTTAGATATCATAAATTCCAAATTATCATATTATAAACAACTTCTGACATTGTTTCTTGTTGTAATATATCATCACCTACTTATAACTAGTTTCCTTTGCAGCTTACATGTAAACCTAGCTTGGGCTGAAGCTGAGAAGAGGAAGGATTTAACAGGCTTCTGACACCAAAGGAAGCTCAGCGACATCTCTAATTAACTTCATTCTGGCCACGCTTTCTATTTCACATAAAATGTCAGCATTTCAGTGGTGATTTTTGTGCATATGGAGCCTGTAAAGTGCTTTGGGATTCTTTCACCCAAAAGGCAGCATAAAAATGTACTCTATTAATTTGTTCTATCATCTGTTTATTCTCAGATTCTTCAACTTTCAGGGTGGAATGCAAGATATTTTAATTTGATTTAGTGTTTATTTGTTTTTCCCCCCTTCTTTTTTGTTTCTTTTTATGTTGGTTTATTTTGTATTTCTACATGCTTATGCTTCCATTGCAGGCAGCTATGTTTATTAAATTAACGGATTAAATGTATTTGATATCTATTTTGTGCCAATTTCCATATTTTAGTGCACATATAGTATAGAATTCAACACTCAGAGCAGATAATCCTCTGAATTCATATAATGCTTTTAAAATTTTGTTAAAAGCAGTCTCAAACCTCGACTGGTTAAAAAAATAAAGGGGAAAATCTTTTCTTGAAAAATTCTTTGGATTCCCCTGCTTTCTTTTAAAAATGAAAAAGTTTGAAAAATTTAAAGTTGTGCAGTTGGTTGAAAAACAAGGGGAAATTTTGGGAAAATGTCACTGAAATTTCCCCTGGATTTTTTTTTTTTTTTAAATATTTCTAATTAAATTTTAAAATCTGAAAATAAATATATTGACCAGCCAATATATTGACTCCCTCTTCTTAATTCACTCTCCCAGCAAACACATCAGAAATATGTTGAGTCTGGGTGCTTCGCTGGCTGGTACATACAGAGAAGAGGGCACAAGGGGCCCCCCTACCTCCGTCTGCACCTGTGCAGCTCCTAAGCCCAAACGCAATCCATGTGCTCTTGGGAGATAGGTGTGCCCCTAAAGGTGTATCAGTGAACACACTCCACCAGAGGAATTCTGCTTCCCTGAAGCAGGATTACTATTCGTTATTATTGCCTACATTTTGCTAGGTGATGCACAAACACAAATAAAGACATGATCGCTGTTGTGATGAGCTCCTCCTGAACTCTCACAGTGCATATGTCTCTGTACCCCACGCAACATGGGCCAGTGCCTAAATGCGTGGCTGAGCCTTGCATGAACAGAGAGAGACTGGGATCAAGTCTGGGAAGACAACAATCGTGTGTGTTGCTGAACCAAGTAGGGAAGTGAATTCCACCATCAAGAATCCTCCACAGAGCACGCTCTGCCCTATTTCAATGTAAGGACGGTTCCTTGAATATCCCAGCTGATCACAACATTTGCAGCTGCACCCAGCTGGGCACAGGTGAGAAGGGGAGGCAGAAAAGAGCCAGTTGCAGGTTCCTGATTCTAGGCCATTGTACTACTTTAGAGTATCTGGTGGTATCTTCCATGCCCCCTACACCAGGAGCTACAGGGAAGAGGGTACGCTGTAGCTGTCTGTGCCAGCTCTATCCCTTCTGGGGAGTCCCTCACACTGGGAGAATCCTCAACTAGGGAAATGTAATATTGTAAGATGTCTTGTTTAAATTGTTTGACATGTATGGAGACTAATATTTTGACTATTCCAGGGCCAGTGACAGAGCTGCGGACACTGTTCATTCAGAATTGTGGAGTAAGGGCTTTCGGATGGAGTTCTGTTAATTTCTGCAGGATCCAAAGCAAACAAAAATGGATGTTAACCGTGCATTCGTCTACACTGTCAAGGCTGCAGTCATACATCAGCAGCCAGACAGATCAAATCCAGAGCTCTAACATGGGTGTGAATTTCCCCCCATGCATTTTAATTTAGCAGCTTAACTAGTGCCAGCAATGGGTCCCCTCTCCGAAGTGCAGACCGAATCCAATGACTGTGCAGAAATACACAGTTAGTGCCTGATTCAGCACCCTTACTCATCTTACTAGCCCACTGGAGTAACGTATTGCTCACCATGAGTAAGGGACCCCTTGTCACACTCTTCATGACTGGGTTGCAGAAATCTGATCAGGGCAGCTGACCCTAACACTGATTTTTGCTGTTGCCCAAATGAGCACTCACACCCAATCTGATCACCAAACCTCTATTGCAGCTGTATTCCCAGATCTTTAATTCATCTTGCTCCTCCTCAGTGGTACCAAGCACTAACCCTGTGTGCTCACTTTGCAGGATACTCTTGCCTCCTCTTGGTGCCAGCTCCCTTTCTCTGGGCTGTGCTTTGCAGAGAAGAATAGCAAGAGCTGGAAAACAAAATTGATTTAATTTCTACCCTGGGGATGCTGCCTTACTCAGCCAATCCAGGTGTGGCTCTCTATTTGGTCTGCCCTCTGCCTTGCACATAACATTTCCCCTTATTAAAATGGCAGGAAGGGCTGCAAAGTTCACAAAGTGGTTTCAAGGGCAGTACATCATGGAGACAGGCAGCTCACCACAAGCTCACCATAAAATTACTCTCAACTTTGCTGCTGCCTCTTTTTCTTTTTCTTTTTTCCAGATGAGCTTTATGGAATGACTGGAATAAAGGATTGCTAATGAAATGTAGAGACTTTTCCCTCAAAGTCATTGGCTCGAATACAGCCAAGGTTAAGAGAGACAAAAAGTTACCATTTGAAGAGCGGTCTGTAAATTTCTGTCGGTTGGGGTGGAGGTCACAGCCAAGCTCCCAGTGACAGGAGTTCACAACACAAAAGCTATAAGCACATCAGCTGCTAGTCAGCACGCTTCTCAGCACTCCCTGCTGAGGAGACAAGGAAAGAATAAGCGATGGAACCTAAACTACCCTCCCACCTTGTATATTGGGCAGAACATTGGCAGAACAGCGTGTGGTGGCTTGTATTGCTTCTGTACCTGATCTGCAGCTGAAGAGACAACTTGCTGTCAGCTGGTGCTTCTCGAAAGCACTCAAATTCACACATGCAAACAGACAAATGTCAAAAGCAAAACAAATTAGGGAGGCAGTGCCGACAAGTCGATAGAACACAAGACTAAGACTTAGGAGACCCAAGTTCTATTCCCAGCTCATTCATTGGTCTACTGGGTGACCTTGGGCATGTTACTTGACCCTTCTGTTCCTCAGTTTCCCCATATGTAAAATGTGGATAATGATACTTACCTCCTTTGTAAAGTGCTTTGAGATCTACTGAAGAAAAGTGGTATATAACAGCTAGATATTATTACTTTAATGTTGAGTTATTTCTATTGTCTCTGCTTAATACCAAAAATAAAATAAAATAAAATAAAATAAAAAACCAGAACCCATTTTAAAGGCCTCCTACGTTCAAATACTGATATTCCTAAAATATCTTTGATTCTTCAGTAATATATCATACCATGCTGTATAATTTTCTTAATATCTCTTTCTCAGCTTTCTTTCGCTCAAATATGATTAACGCAGCTACAGTTGTACAATGAAATCGAAATATTCAAATTATCAAGAAAAAAAAAATCAGATTAAAAAACTGGAGCTGGCCATAAAGGGGTCACAGTCACAGGAGATCTAAAGAAGCAGCAATATTGTAAAAACTTTAAAAGAAAAACATTTTAAAAGGTGAATGAGTCAAACAAAATAGCTGGGGATTGATAAAGTCTTGAAATGGTGAATAGATAGTTAGAGTGTTTGTCACTTAACCCAGCTTCTATATTTTTTCTCTGTACAGAATCTTGTATTATTTTGACTCCTGACATTTGTCACATCAAAGGATATTTATCCAAAATTCTAATTAATAATTATGAATATAAGAATGTAAGGCTTAAAGTAATAAATAATAAATCAACAACAAGTATCTTCTTTTTAAATCACAGAAAGGTACTGGAAAGGCAGATAACAAGAAAGAAGGTCAGAGTGGAAGGAAAGGACAAACACATCATTTATTATCAGTCAAACCCATTCCAATGGATCCATAAAGGTAGTCTTATAATATTAAATAATATGTCTGGCCCATATTCAGGAAGGCACATGTGCTTAGCTTTAATGTCAATGGATCATTTTTCAATAAATTCACTTAGGTTTTACTTTTCTCTATGTTTTAAATAGATCTTTAAAGTTAAGCAAATGCTTAGGTACTTTCTTGACTAGGGACCTATGCCATATACAGAAGTGAAATACAAATTTCAGGAAACACTAGTGTATTTCTGGAGCAAAATACCTCAGGGCAAAATGCTGGACATTCATTTCCTGAACATGAAATCTTTCTTTTTTATTCATCCTAATGCTGCCTCTCTAGCTAAGGGGTAAAAGGGTAATTTAATATTTCCAAGTGAAAAAACAACTTCAAATGAAAATATCTCCACGGGAAAAATTCCATTGAAAGTTCAACCAATTGAAGACTCCAGAAGGGAAAGAAAAAGAGAACACAGAAAGTCCAGAGAACAGCTTACTTTTTCTGTATTCTAAATTGTTAATTGTTTTGGCTTTTCTTTATAAATCTCTGCGCATGGTGGTCCTGATTCAAATCCCATTAAAGTCAGTGGGAGTGTCTCCATTAACTTGAATGGGCCATATATCAGGCCTAACAGGAGCTGTTTTTTTCCTGTATATCAGTGGGACCACACAAAAAATATCCATATATTGTTCACAGTACTTTACACTGTTGTAACCGCACTCAAGGCTCTCAAAGTGCTTTACAAAAAACAATAAATTAAGCCTTGCAACACTTCTGTGAGTTAATTATCCCCATTTGAGAAGTTAAGTGATTTGCTTAGAGTAACATACAAAGTCTTTTGCCCAGGTTGGAAGGGAATAGAAGCCAGGTGTCCTCCTGACCCCGCATGTGTTTTGTCCACAAAGTCAGTCTTTCACTTCAAGATGGATTTGCATCAGGATAAACTCCCAAAGCAAGTGGAATATGCTCAAGGGATGGGTGAACTGGGTGATTAAAACAAGAATCAGTCCCTGAGCCTTCACTCCAAACTTGAACCCAGCCTTCTTTGTGACATGTAAATGTATGAGTGGATTTTCTAAAAAAAGGTAACTATTCCTTTCTGTGCATCTCTTCATTTTCAGCTTGCAGACTGTCTCTGAAGCTATAATCAGAAACACCACACAGGGAAAGTTTTCCTTGTGGAATTTCCAGCCTGCTTCAAATCATATAGTACAGGATAACTAGTGAGAAAGCTTTTCTTCACATACCCAAGGGGTTTGGATATTTCAGAGGCGTTCTGAAGGAACATCCAGACATTTATGTGCCTATCCAAACAAAGGCCTTCTCTAGACTGCACAATATAATTATAGATGAAGAGATTTTAAGGCTTCAAGTGTTCATTGTGACCATCTAGTCTGACCTCTTGCATATCATAGGCCATAGGACTCCTCAAATGAAGACTCTTGTTCGGGTATGAGAGTTCCTTTTTTGGTTTAGTTTAACCCTCTTCCCCAGGGACATAAACTAAACTGGAAAAAGGCACACACAGCAGAAGATTATCCACTTGAAGGGTTACACTGGGATAACCATGTTAGTTTAACTTCTCACCTCAGCTTATAACGGAAAAAATTTCCTGTGTAGATGAGGACAAAAAAGCAACAAACCCCTTGAGCTTCATCTACCCCTACATTTTTTGCTGGAAGTAAATGCTGCTACTTTATTTATAAAACATTCAACATTGTCACAAAGAGACAGAACTCGGTGCTATCTTCTGGATTGTGTTGGCCTATCACCAATATCAGCTGAAAGCCCCGAAATGTAGCTGTCAGCCAGGATGGAGCAGCTCATTGGCTCATTGACCTGCCTCTCCCTCTGCAGCGTAGTCAGAGGGGACTATGCAGGCCTGTAACTTGAAGCATTGTGAGGCCATAACTGATTAGTGGATTCAAGTGACTTTTGGAAAACTTGTGTTGTACCAGTGCTTTGCTGCATGATATAGAATACTTTATAAAGCCAGGGGAAACAGCTAATCTTTGGAACAGTGTTTTGAAAATGTATATTATTGTAGTAAGATTGAGTGAAAGAATCAAAGAATATCAAAATCCAGTGATACAGGCACTTCCCTTCCCTTTGATGTAACCTGGGGCAAACTTAGCCCCCGATCCCATAAAGCACATAAATATATGCTTAACTTTAAGCAAGTGAACAGTCCCATTTGATTTCAATAGGTAAAGTTAAGCACAGCATACTTAAGTGCTGGCAGGATTGGAGCCCTCAACACAGGGGAGATAGCAATAGGAGTTCCAGGACTGATATCTTCCCTCTCCATTGATCCGTGTTGAAAGTGAAAATGTTTTCTGATTCTCTGTATGACAGCAAAGCGCTCTTGCCGTCTTTTTGGAGAAGCCAATAATGCAATATGCAGAGAAATAGCAGTGAAGTGTTACAAAAACCCAGAAGAAACAAAACTGCACCCAAAAAATTTGTTTTAATTAATTAATTCTAATATTTGTGACAGGAGACTACAACTGTGCACGGAGGTGTGGTGTACAAGGGGTTAAGGTTGAAAACTTGAATCCTAATGAAGTCTGGAAGACTTTAAATCCAAACCAGATCCAACCAGATACCTAGTTACCAGTTAAATCCAAACCAGATCCAACCAGATACCTAGCTAGATGGTGTACAAGAACATACTTATCACACTGAAGAGACTGGAAGAGAACATGGAATAGTATAATTTGTGCTTTATAAACCTGTCTGGATATTTTTGGCATTATTAAATTAACATTATATTAAAATGAAACCCTTCACAATTTAGCTTTCTGTCTGCTTGGCAGCTTTTAAATCTAGCTGGAGAAAATTGGTCCATTTGAATTGGACGTTGGATGTGGCATTTCTGTACTATCAAGAAAATGGCTGCACGTGTTTTTTTTTAAATTGTTTCCCTGGCATATAATTTTTAAACAATCTTATAAAAATGTTTTCCTTGTTTCACCCCTGACTGAATTAAAAATGCATGTTAGTAGTTGCCAATTGGCATACACTGTAGTCATTCCAGCAGACAGCAATGGGAATGTATGAAGTGGTTCTTGGAAGAACTGCCTTTCCTTGCAATATGCACTAAACTTTGCATAGTTTGAAAGAGATGCCTTTTATTCCCCACAGACCAATTTCCTCAGTGCAAGAACAGAAAGAGTTTCCTAGCTGGCAAGCACAAAGACTGAACATAAACACTCTCATGCATACATTGCAGTGGCCATTGCAAGTGCGTAAATACATTTTTGCCATGACACTAAAAGTTAAGTGACTTACATTTTCCAAAGATCTTGTCCGTGAATAAAAAGTAAAAGTTTCTTGTTGCTGTAGGCATGTATGGTATTTGATTGTATCTTGCGGTTGTAGGAATGTCAGGATCTCTCTCTCTCTGTGTCTCACTCTCTCACACACACTGAGATTATGGTACAGTTTGCTGTTTCTTGGTTATGATTTTAAAAGTTATTATTTCACTTTTTGCCACTATCATTCAATTATTGCAATCTAAAATTCCCCTCCCCCCAAAATTAGTAGTACTGAAAGACAAAAATTGTGTTTGAGAAACACTAAAAGTAAAATGATAGCCAACTGTTCAGTGCTGCAAAGGCAGGGGCAAACACAATGCAAAGAAATGCAGCCCTGCTGCAGTTACATAGCTAGAAGAGGAAGCACGAGTAAACTAATAAATGCTATTCCACCAGAGCTGTTCTGACTGCTGATATCTTTGATGCTGCTGGAAGGAAACAAATGAAGACGTAGAAGAAAGAAAGAAAGAAAGAAAGAAAGAAAGAAAGAAAGAAAGAAAGAAAGAAAGAAAGAAAGAAA